>OZ018330.1:158148960-159348960 GCA_963969495.1 Ceratothoa steindachneri | reverse complement strand
CTGAATTTACTTCTGGGAAACGGAACGAAATGAGACAATTTCACCTTTTTTTTCAACTTCTCGCTCCAGTTCACAGGGTACTAGGAAAGTGTCGTAAACTCGCTCGCTCATTTACTTGCTTGTATCCGTTGGGGGGAGTCCAAACTCCCAGTTGTCGCTAGTATTGAGCAAGAGGCAAACGTGTCTTTGCCATACGCTGCCATGTAGGACCCCGCTATTCATAGCAACAGTTATGGCTCGTTGTGTTGTTCGGGCGTCTTCAGGTACTTGTAAAAGTGAAATCAGAAGTTTTATTCTGTCAGGACAACAAAGGCGCGCCTTCGTCCCACTATGGGTTAAAAGTTGGTATATATGAGATCGTGAGATTTTAGAAGTGCGTTATTCTTCTTAATCAAATAATATTTTATGATAAAATTTGTTGTTTTTTATCGCAAGAACCCCCGACAAGTTCGAGTTCTTAATTTTGTGTGTGCTTTTTGTACTAACTTGTTCGTCGTGGTTTAGAGCATACCTACCCATTCCAATGTATCTTGACTTAAATACCCCTTCCCTTAAAATTACAGAAAAAAGATGGCCTCAGGTCCCCTACCTTGAAAATTACAAAGATAAAACAAAGCTTCAGTACTCTTCCTTTATAATTACAAAGGGAACAAAACTTCAGTACTGTTTATAATTACAAGCAGAAAAACAAAGCTTAAGTACACTTTCTTTATAATTACAACCATGTAACAAAGCTTCAGTACTTTTATAATTACAAGCAGAAAAACAAAGTTTAAGTACACTTTCTTTATAATTACAAACATAAAACAAAGATTCAGTACTCTTTCTTTATAATTACAAGCAGAAAACAAAGCTTCCGTACTCTTTCTTTATAATTACGAACAGAAAATCGGAAAGCAAAGTTTCAGTACTCTTTTTTATAATGACAAACAGTAAACAGCTTCAGTACTTTTTATTAATAGCTACTAACAGAAAACAAGGCTCCAGTGCTTTATTTTTAATTGCAGACAGAAAAAATAACTTTCAGTATTCTTTCTTTATAATTACAAAGGGAAAACAAAGCTTCAGTACTTTCTTTATATTTACAAACAGAAAAACAAAGCTTCAGTACTCAATCTTTATAATTAAAAACAAAAATTAAACATTCAGTAGTCTAGCTTTATAAAAACGAACAAAAATTAAGCTTCAGTACTCTTCATCATCATCATCACTAGCTCTATAATTTAAGAAGGGGATTTTTTGTGTATATTTGAATAATAATTTCATCTTAGTTTGGTTATGACTTATGTTTTTTATCAAAGTTATTTCTAATAATTCTTTTATAATATCAAAAAACTAAATGGTGAAGTTAAGAAATAAATATAAGTATCGAAATTTTGTGAATTTTTTTTATAACCCAAAGAATTACAAATGGCGAAGTTCAGAAAATTTATAAAAATTTAACCATGGCTGCTTTTTTTTAGATTTTAAATTCTAATCTTAGTAGCGAAACGCAAGCTCCCCCGAGTGGCGAAGCCATTGCCTGGTTTTTAAATATAAAAAAAATGAACATTTATTCAGTAAAGTAGCTTCTATCATTATTTACAATGCGTCTCCATCGTTTAACTAAGCGATGGATTCATTCCTTTCATGAAGAATTAATTCGTTCGGCTTTGATGAAATATATGATTTGATATTATTTTCCACCTGCTTCAAATCAAAATAAACTTTACCATTTAGGTAATATAATAACTTAAATAACTGCTAATCACATGGTGCAAGGTCCTATGAATTTGGAAAAAGAAACATAACTTCCCAACCTAAGGTATCCTTTTTTCTTAGGGTCAAACGTGCCACTTGTGAGCATGAATTGTCCCAAAGGAGGAGGACTTCCTTTCAGTTGACAAGTATATGACGTTTTAGTTCAAGAGATCCATTTAAACTTTGCATTTTTTGACCATTTATGTCTGCTGTAAGTGTTTGCTTATTAGTGAGAAGCATCCCACTAATTGCAAAGTAGTCTTCTGCTGTTGAAGGCCACTTCTAGGAGTAGAAATAGGCTTTTGTTTACGATCAAGCCATTGTTTTTGCTCTTAATATTGCATTAAAGATCCCATTTTCCATCTCCTGTAACGATTCTGTTCAGAAAATGGCCCTCTTGTCTGTCATGCAGTTCATATGGCACCCCAAGGCCATTTTTTGTAGTTTTATAAAATCTAGGCATCACTAGTTTAAAAAAAGGCCTGGATTTAATAGTTTAAAAAGGCCTAGACTTTGCTAGCTTAAAAAGCCTTAGGCATTATTACCGCGTAAAAAAAGACCATATCATTACTCGCTTAAAAAGGCATAGACTTTGCTACCTTTAAAAAAATGCCTAGGCGTCAGTTCAGCTTAAAAGAGGCATAGACAGCTTGCAGCAAGTTTGGGACAATTTAAACAACTATATTTCTAAAAACGATATTAATTACTTGATACATAAAAAAGGCCTCCGTATAACTTAGCTCTAAAAGCGCGCACCAAATAAAACCTTGATTCCCTCTCCATTATAATTACCCACAGAATAAGAAGCAGTCAGTAACTCTACCTCTATAATTACACAAGAACAAGGTCCCAGTAACCCTTCATTTATAATTGCACAAAAACGTTCCATTACACATTCCTTTATAATTACAAAAAAGTTTCAGTACCCTTTCTTTATAATTACACACAAAACAAGTTTTCAGTACCCTTTCCTTTATAATTACACACAAAACAAGATTTCAGTACACTTTCCTTTATAATTACACACAAAACAAGATTTCAGTGGATACATATGTAGGTCCACAAGCTGTGGCATTCCGTGTTTATCCGTGATTATTCCGTGATTAGTTTCCTGTGGGGTACAGGTAACTTCAAACTCGGGTTATTCTGGGGAAATGGGACTCATAAGAGGTGAGACAACTAAATCGCTGTAGTGATTTTAGATCACTTTTGTACTTTGGGGGCACTTTTGCCGAGTTAGTAATCTTGTGTCCTTTTTACCCCGACGTCGTGATTTTGGTCACGTTTTCCCCCATCCCAGTATCTCCATAACTAACGAGAGTCTTGTGAACATGCGTCATGACAGCGTTCGGCAATGGAACCTTCATTCATAGTGTTTGTCAACTATCATCAGTATCTGTCCGCGGTCAAACCATTATCAGAACTCAAATTGGTCTTGTACCGTTAGTGATAAGCTATCGAAGGCGATAGCTACCACCCAGTGGATTCCGTTCTTAGCCCAATGGTTGGTTAGCAACTTCAAAGGCGTGATTGACACTTGGGCTGGTGTTAAAGGTGTCCGCAAACGGGTCGAGGATTACTGGATAATCCAAAGAGGGACCGGAAGTGCCTTTCTTTTATCTGATCAAGAAAACGGTCCCACGATGTCATCCCTCTCGTTGAGTCCCAGATTGGACGGGGTGATCAGAGCCTTCCCCATCGGTCAGTCCGCCACTTTGCCTGCAAGAAGTCGCAGGAGGAGTAGAAGTTCCGGCCGGAAGTTGTCTCAGTGTCTCCGGCCTCCAGCAGCTGATGCCTCCGATAATGAATACTATACAGGTAATTTGAGGTGTTTTAATCTCTTTTTTCCGGGTGATTAGGTGCTTGTTCCTAATTGTTGACTAGATTTTTGTCATGCTTTATCTTTTCTCGCTATTCCTGTCCTTATTCTTGGATTTTTGTTTACTGTATTCTCACCTCCCTTTCTCTACTGTATGCCCTAACCACTTTGTTCAGTGTCACCCAGTTCCTTGGGTCCATTTGTGACGATGTCATTGAACAACGTACGGTCCCCTGAAGAATGATTTGGTGTGGGCAGGAGGGGATTGAACGTGGATCTTTAGTTTTTATATTTTTAAGGACTTGATAATCCCAGACACTGATGAAAGAGCTAAAGAAGTTAGGAGCCATAAAAACCTTGGAGTTGGGGTCCCGCTTGTCTCCTGAAACAGCCTTCTTTTCCCGGTATGAAGGCAAATCCCTGGCGGAAGGAGATGAAGTTGAGCGAAGGAAGAGAAGCGACGCCCATTGCATTTTGCGTTTGTGTGGGCGTGGGAATGTGATTGTGGGTCTAATCAATGACCCCCTCCCCTCTCATCCCGTTCCTTTACCAGCGATTCTCTGTCACCCATACCTCTCGTTTACCAGCGACTCCCTTTCCCCCATCCTGCTCCTTTACCAGTGACTCCCTATCCCCCATCCCGCTCCTGCTTTCGCTTTCGACGGGTTAGCTCTCATTCGGTCCTACTCGAAGGGATGGAGGCCGATGCAGTGCCGCTTCAAGATTGGCCCCGTTGTTGCGACACACGTCAAGAACCAGTACCAGAAGGCCGTGGGAACTCAGAGAGAGGGAGAGAGGTGGATTTTAACGCCTCCCTCCTCCGCCAACTTTTACTCCTATTTGCTTGTTGTAACTTTACTCGCAAATTGTATACTACATATACATAGGTGTGACCTCATTTAAAAAAAAGGTAACCATATTTCGATAGGCTTCATTTGTTAATTCGACAAAACATTAAGAAATGAAGCCTATTGAAATGTGGGGGGGGAGGCGCCCTGTATTTTGATGGGAATTAGTATTTTCTCTACAAGCGAAAACTAACGAGGCACCGTTAAAGATAAAATGTGATATATATATATATATATATATATATATATATATATATATATATATATATATATATATATATATATATATATATATATCTTTCTGCTGTTATATTCAACAGCAGAAGAGGCATTGTTCAGCCTCTTGAGAACTTTTTCAATTTCCATAATTGACTATCCCTTAAGGGGAAAAGGATCGTAAAAGATCATTGTAACTCATTGTTTATTATTGGCTCGAGGCACCTTTCAATTATACTGGTCATCATTTGGGGCTACACTGATAAATATAAGGAAATTTAGCTATATAAATACAAAATATATGTAGATATTATACAAATTTTAGAGGAGCATTGTTGAATGTATTGTTTAATATTAAAATTTAAAAAATAAATTTTATTAAAATGAAAAATTTTGAGTTCAAAGTGAAAATATTTTTGACTGCACATATGGTAGAAAAACAACAGGAAAAAACGGCAAAATTAACACCCCTCTTTCAGAAATAGTACTTGATATCACGCATATGTACCCAAAGTTGCGGTGCGTACAGTCCTCCCGTAAGGGGGAGTGGTGTAGCCCCTCATCTTGTATATATAATATATGAATAATTACGAGTGGTGAAACCGGTTCTTACACGAACTCTGGATTTATTTAATCAGTTTATTCAACCCCTCCCAAAAAATAGTTCTCGTGTGAGATCAGGTAGAACGTTCGTTTTCATTTTCCGGCCTTCAGGATGCTACTAAAAAAGATCCTGAGTTTGGAGATATGGATCATGTGAATCACTTATTCATTGAACCTTTACCAAAGCCTCAAGTGGAGGAAGTGCTTGAGTGTTCCAATGATTCCAAGAACGATGCCGTCGGGAGTTTCAAACTCCTGCCAGGGTGACCCAAGGCCTTAAGCTCGTGGATGAGGTTCCAAAGTAAAGTCAACGAACAACGAGACCCTAACGGCAGGCCAAGCAGACATGGGCTATATAAGATTCCTATGTCTGGCTTCGGCGCAAGAGGGCAGCGGCCAGCGGGTAGGCGCGACAAAGGCGGGCCTTGAGAGACCAGGAACCCCGTAGCCCGATGCAACCAGCCTCGCCTAAACCGCATGTCTCATGTTTTGAGCCGAAGTGGACGCGTTACTGGCCAAGGGCGCGCACGTGGCCGTCACACAGCCACGATCGCCCGAAAAAAAATCCTCAGCAAATGGCATTCGTCTCTGTTTTCTTTCCCGGACCTGACCCTCTCCCTAACAGACTGGGTCTCGTAAGTCATTTCCAACACAAACATCAGCCGAGGAGACCGGATAACTGACGACGAAACCGATGCTCGGACACGAGCTGGAGCCGACGACGACAGTCACCGACAGGAAGAAGCTGAACAATGCTTCTTCTGCTGTTGAAAATAACCATTCCTATATACAACATAGCCTCCTTACAATATATGTATATATTAGTGTAGATGGGTAGCAGACCTTCTTGTATGCAGATTTTGTTAAAGACCATTGTATATTTCGCCTTTATTAATTTTCTTTGGAAACTTTCTATTTTTCTTATTATCTTTTTTAGTTCATCAGCAATTAAAGTCAAGTTTGGTTCTTACCAAACACATTTCATTTAAAAAAGAGATGAACGTAGGAGAAGTTGTTTACTATCTACAAGATGAACTAAAAAAGATAAGAAAATGGAAAGTTTCCGAAGAAAATTAATAAAGGCGAAATATACTATGGTCTTTAACAAAATCTGCATATATATTAGACCTGTTAAAAATGCCACATGTTGCAAACACTTTTGGGCCACATGTTGTTTTTGTTTCACTAAAAAAGTAAAAGATTCGTGCTAAATTTTATTGTAATCGGATATTGCTTAGGAGTCCCCCACGAAGCAACATTTTGTCAAAAACAAACAAAAAAGTAAACAAAAAGTTGGCAAATATGAAAAAGGAAGTTCTAATATATTTCCTTTCGTACGCAGAGAAGTACAAATAGAATGAAATAAGTGATAACTGAAACAAGACAAAAAACAGTTACGAAGGGATCTCCTTGCTTTATTCGGAGTCCGGTCGTTCGGGCTTCAGTAGGACTGCCTTGGAGGTCGTGGGGCACTCCCTCCTGTCCTTGGCCACCACATTTAGAAGGAACTGCTTCTGAGCTTCTTTTCAGGTGATGGCCGCGTTGAAGGTGGTCATCAGGACCACTTCCCGTTCGGCAACGTCGTTGACCACCTTCACCTGGTCAATCGCCCTCTTCATCTTTCAGAAGAGAAGATCCCCCTGCCAACTGGCTTGGCTCTTAGCCAAGAGTGTGGCCAGTTCCTCTACTTGTCCTGGGAACAGGAGATCCAGCGCCTTCTCGAGCTGGAACTGAAGAAGCCTCAAAGAGGCTTGTTGGGATTGAAGGCCTTTCCATGCAGATGTTTCAGTCCCTTCCCCTCACTCTTCATGTTCTGGACCATGGAGGCTTTCTCTTCCTTTGTAACCCTTTCGTCGAAGAGAGAGAGTGAGAGAGAGGCACCAAGTCTTCTGACACGTACCAGAGATGGCGCTTGAATGCCTTTAGGGCCACTTCAGCAACGCGCTTATTGGGGATTCCTCTGCAAAGTTCCCTCACGAAGAGGAGATCGTTGTAGGGAGCATGGGAAGGAACCATGGCCTCGTTCCACGGAATGGCGTAAAGGAGGGCGACGAAGAGATACACCTGTTCCATGGCTCGAAGTTCGTGAGAGGTCAGCCGAAACTGAGATCTGAAGAGGAAAATCTTGAGAGTGTAGATTCCCTTCGACATTCATCTCGCTTGATGAAACGCTCCTGGTTCCCTCATCGTGAAAGTCGTCCCAATATCGCCTCCCAAGGTGTAGGAGAGAACCAAAAGGTCCTTGTAGTCGTCTTTTGGATGGCCTTTTTGATCATGGCACTCTTGAGCTCGCTCAAAGCTGTCTCCTTTACATCAGACAGCTCCCCCCCCCCCCCCAGGAGAAGAAGAAGGCTTTCTTCATCCATGGAGGACATCCAAGATTTCTGGTCGAGGAAGTCCCACTGGTCCCGGAACCGGACGAAGAGAGGGACGTTAGGCCCGCTAGATGGCCCATAACAGTGTTTGAAAACGTCCCATGGATCGCTTCCAGGATGTGGTGCCTGCACGCAAACCAGAGGAGATTCCTTCCCAGACCCTCCTGAATCTTGATGCAGGTTCCTTCATTGGGGCCCGTGTTCGAGGCCGTAGTGTCAAACACGATTCCTTGAATGCGCGCCTCTAGTCCAGCGTTGGATACCGCCTTGAGCACAGCCTCCGCCATGTGATGCCCAGTGCCTTGGGGGATCTTGGCTGCTTCCAAGAGGTACTCCTTGTCCCCACCTGTGACGTGAATGGCGAGCCTCTTAACGCGTTCACGCCCCCCAGCGATGTCAGGCAACTGCTTGGCATCCCAGTGAAGAAGCAAAAGTATCTCCCTGGGAGTTTGATCTTCTCTGCAGTGGCCACTTCCTTTCACTTCTTTCTCCTATAGCGGCGGATGGAGCTCGTAGAGAGCGTGATGTTGTCGATGTTCTGACTGGTTGCTTTGGCCACGGCTCCTACCACTGCCATTGCAGCCGGATCTGAGACCTTGAAGCGATCCAGTTTGGTGGTCACTTCTTTTGACAAGATCATGGCAGACTTCTTTCCAGCTCTTCTCTTATGAGGACTTAGCGACTTGAACTCAGCATCGCTTCCATTTCCATCCGTATCCCCGTGGGAGGACGAAGACGATGAGGCCACATGGCTTGAAGGTACAACACTTACGGCGATCTTTTTCTCCATCTCCGCAGCCTGTTTTCCCTTTACCTCCACTTCTTCCCGCTTCCGCTGGCACAGTGTCCAGTCCGGTCATGGGGGAAGTCCATCGATCCTCTTTTTGGCTGAATAGGAAGGCCCTGCCCTCCTCGTTTGTGGTCTTCTCAAGGGCATCTCTATGCGCCACATCAAACAAGTCATCAAGGTCCCCTTGAAAGATCTCCTGATTTATCCTGTTCGTTTCCAAAGATCTTTTATTGTGCTTCTGAAGACCCTCGTAGGACTCCAATAACTTGAGCAGCTTCACTTTGCTGTAACGCAGTGTGGAGGTAGGGTGCAGCGACGTCAAAAAAGTTATTTGCGATAAGTTTTCACGTACTCGCGTATTGAATACGTGAAAACTTATCGCAAATAACTTTTTAGACGTCGCTGCACCCAATATAGATGCGTGCTTAGTCTGATTAGAGAAAACTCCTGTGGCTAATAGACGACATCCAGAAAAGCCCCCCGCTCCCCCACCCCTGAATAAAAATTCCTTTATTTCCCTGTCTCCTCATAGTGATATGGCGTGCTAAACCCTCCCCATCCTGCCCCGCTGTGACTTGGCTCCGTGAATATGACTCTATACATAGAACTCCGTTGCAACTATGCCGTTATATTCAGAAAGAGCATAATTGCAAACTTTGGGGAAAGGAGGTCTGAGGTTTAGCCCGCTGCGGCACTCATCGGAGGACTTCACTTCCAAAAGATCATCGGTGATTACACACCAGGATATCTGTATGAAAATGTAAAAATTCATATCCGAACAACCCATTTAGACCCACCATCTCTCAAATCACGACACCAACGTACCGTTTAGCTAAAACCCTAAATAAAGTAATAAAACTGTACATCCCTTCGAAGTACAACATAAAATCCACGGAGGAATTTATTAATATACTCCACTCTACAAGACCGGCAGGACTAATAGCATCCATTGATGTGGAAAGCCTGTTTACGAATGTTCCCATCGCTCAGATCATAGATATCATTATAAAAAAAAACGTGTACCACCATCCTACAATGTCTCCTCCAAATCTCGACCCAAACATTTGAAGGATCATGTTACGTTGATACACATTAGAGGCTCCGTTCAGGACACCGGGCGGTAATCTATACACGCAAATGGATGGAGTGGCTATGGGGTCTCCCTTAAGGCTGACCTTCGCCAACTACTATATTGGTCAACTTGAAGAGATTATTGGACCACAGTGAAAATATGCCACACACATATTGCCGGTACGTAGACGACATCTACATCAACGTCCAAAACGAAGAACATCTGATAAACATCAAACAGCAATTTGAGAACTCCGTGTTAAAATTCACTTATGAATTGAGCACGGGCAATAAACTCCCTTTTTTGGACGTTGAGGTATATAGAAAAAGTACCCACATGGAAAGATGCCTCAATGCGGATAGTGAATGAATGCCCTGAAAGATATAAAATAAGTGTAATCGGCTCATACATCCAGCCGAGTATATAAATGCTGCTCTACGTGGGAACTTTTCGACCAAGAGATCTCACGCGTAAAACAAACACTGGTGAACAACGGTTTCCGAACAGTGTGATTGACAAACAACTGCAATCATTTTTAAATAATTGATTCAAAGATACGGATACAACGAAAAGTAATCAGGGCGCAGTAAACAGCATCAAACTGTACTGCAGAAATCAGATGTCCACGGCCTATCAAATAGATGACAAAAACATCAAAGAGATTATTAACCATAGCATCAAGGTTAAGAATCAAATGGATAAAATTCAACTGATTATTTACTATAAAACAACAAAAGCCAACAACCTCCTTATGAAAAACAACAGCTACCAAAACTCCTCGAATCTCAAGTCAACCAACATAGTTTACGAGTTCATCTGCCTAAATAAAGACCGCAAGCTTTATAATAACTCTAAATATATTGGCATGATAACTACCACACTTTCGAGTCGTTTAACTGTGCATCTTCAAAACGAAGGACCTAAAAATCATATGGAGGGCCCGCATAACATCAACCTAACGAGAGATATTCTAGTTGACAACACCGTAATTAAAAGAAAAGAGGGAAATAAAGCTAGGCTGAACATCTTAGAAGCCATTTTAATAAACGAAGAAAAGCCGGCCATCAATAGTCAAGCGTTAAGCTGGAATCGAACATTAAAGTTGTTTTAAAATTCTACTCACCGGATTGGCTCGTTTCCTCTAACTTTACGATCAACCAGGCGGAATAAATATCCCCTAAAATCCGTTTTCGTTCATTCAGTCCGATTCTGACTCCACATTTCATTGGCAAAGGAGGAAATAATAGATCTAGACGCTCCGAATAAGATCGAAAGCTCAGCAATTTAGTCTGGTTTCTACCAAACCCATTCATTTAAAAGAGAGATGAATACAGGACAAGTGATCTACCATCTACAAGATGGAATAAAAAAGACAGTTAGAAGGATAGAAAGTTGCGAAAGGAAATTAACTAAGGCGAAATGCACCATGGTCTTCAACAAAATTTGCATATATATATATATATATATATATATATATATATATATATATATATATATATATATATATATATATTCCTTGGTAATTTCAAGCATTCAAAGATCAAGTGCTAATTTGTGATTATTTTTTTGTGTATATATATATATATATATATATATATATATATATATATATATATATATATATATATATATATATATATATATACTAGCATAGGTCCCCGGCTTGCCCCGGATAAAAAGTCCTGTCGCAAATAAATACAGATGCCTTTTGTTTGAAATTCTTATATTGTGCCACAAAAATATCTTGCTGATTATTATTATTATTATTTATGGGATGAAGGCAGATTCAGGAGAGTTGCGCGCACTCACCTTATCATATACTATTTTATAATATCATATACTTATAATGAGCAGTTTCCGCGCACACGTGAATGACCGTTAGTTATGAGCGAACGACGATGTGTTCACACGAACAGATCGAACGTCTTAATAGATACAGACATAGCTTCAGTTCCTACTGCGGGCATTGATAACAGGATGGCAGTTGCTTGGACATTACGAACAGGATGGCAGTTAACTGGGCATTGATAAAAGGATGGCAGCTCACTGGGTATTGAGAAAAAGATGGTAGTTGATTGGGCATTGAGAACATGATGGAATGTGAATGGGCCTTGAGAACAGGATTGCAATTGATTGGGCACTGCAAACAGGATGGCAGTTGACTGGGCATTGAGAACAGGGTGGCAATTGCCTCGACGTTGAGAACACGATAGCATTTGACTGGGCGTTCATGACAGGATGGCAGTTGATCGGGCACTGAGAACAGGATGGTAGATGATTTGTCACTGAGAACAGGATGGCTGTTGACTGAGTATTGAGAACAGGATAGCAATTGATTTGGCATTGAGAACAGGATGCAGTTGACCTGGTGTCGAGAACATGATGGCAGTTTACTTGGCGTTGAGAACAGGATGGCAGTTGACCTGGCATTGAAATATGATGGGAGTTGACTGGGTGTTGAGAATATGATGGCAGTTGACTGGGTATTGAAAGCAGGATGACAATTGACTGGGCATTGAGAAAAGGAATGCAGTTGACTGGCATTGAGATCTGGATGGCAATTTATGGTATTGGGAACATGATGGCAGTTGACTGGACATTGGGAACATGATGGCCTTCATTGGGCATTGATAATAGTATGGCAGTTGATTGGGCATTGAGAACAGGATGACAGTTGAGTGGGCATTGAGAACAGGATGGCAGTTGACTGGGCATTGGAAGCTGGGTGGCAGTAAACTGGGTATTGAGAACAGGATGGCAGTTGACTGGGCCTTGAAAGCTGAGTGGCAGTTAACTGGGTATTGAGAAAAGAATGGCACTTGATTGGGAATTGAGAACAAGATGGCAGTTGACTGGGCGTTTAGAACAGGATTGCAGTTGATTGAGCATTGAGAATAGGATGGCAGTTGACTGGGCATTGGAAACAGGATGGCAGTTGATCTGGCTTTGAGAACAGGATGGCAGTTAACCTAGCTTTGAGAACAGGGTGGCAGTTGACCTGGCTTTGAGAACAGGATGGCAGCTGACCTGGCATTGAGAACAGGATGGCAGTTGACTGGGTATTGAGAACATATGGCAGTTGAGTGAGCATTGAGGCTGAGAGGGAACGCAATCCTCCAGATATCATTGAAATCAGTGGTAGTGTCGTAGGGATGTTTGGTTTGCACTATTTAAAGCCTCCTTTTGAGTACTTCAGAATTAGTCTAACGTTAATGCTTCCATAACCTACGACCGAGTTTGGCTGACCACTCTTATAAAAAAAGGCCCCTAAACCACATCTCGTCATGTTTGACTTGTTTTACAAATTTGGGGCCTTTCAGCGAATTGTATGCAGATATTGGTCTTTCCATGAATACGTTTTGATACCTTATCGTATGCTACCACTTGGCCTTGAGGCGTCTCTATGACTGTAGGGGTTATATCGTAGTTGTGATGCTTTGCTGTTGTTCCTTGAACGGAAATGGCTGCAGGCTGGAAATCTTGTGTTTGTGGTTTGGTGTGGATTGAACTGATTGGTATAAGCCACCGTAAGTAATTTTCAGTCTAGTAGTAGCTACTTTAAAATTCACACAAAAAACAAACCAAAGAAAAAAAAGAGAATCAAAACAGAAGAAGGAAGCACGTCGGGGAAGGCCCGTCTCCCCCGACGGAGGATAATCAGACCAAAACCAAATAGATTCAAATAAAATGGAGAAGGTTCCAAAAAGTTAAATAGTCCATAAGTCTGTGCACCTACCCATTCCGAGTACGAGGGCAGGCTGACGAAGTCATGTTTCCATTAGCATTTTGCCTTTACGTGACGGTAGAATAAAGGGGGATAGACCGAGGTTTAGTAATTTTTTTATGCGAAAACAACAGTGGAATCTCTGATCTAAAATGTTAATTTGAAAAGATGCTCATTAAGAGAGGTGGAAACAAAATGAAGGTAACAAACAAGTATGAAAAGCGTTCCTGCAACTCTAATAAACCTATCCTAGTTGACGAATAAAGAAGGTGGTGGTAGGGATGGGGTGGGGGTTCTTATGCGGAGGTATTTTAAGATTCTTATTTGTCACTAGGTCGACCGAGTCTCATTAACAACGATTGGTCCTTTCCAAAAAATCAGAATAAATCTTTGAATTTGGCCTTTGTCGACGTGTACAACGATTGGTATAGTCCATTCTTAACCACTCCTCTCTCCACCGAATATCATCAGTCCAATAATAACAAAAATCTTTGAACATTTTAAGGCTACTTCCCAGAGGATTCGGTACAAAGTAGGGCATGGGTGTACCCGAGGTCCCTAGACACCCCATTTCTACTCAAGCGCATGCGCGCTTTGACAGAGGTACATAAGTGAGGGCGATGCTCTTTTTGTCGATGGAACTGAATCAGGAATCGCTCTCCTATAATTCCTGCCACACTTCCGCACTGCTAGTCACATACGTCGTTGTCTCCCTGTGCATTCGCTGTTTGTTGGTATTTAATCTTCTTATCTATTAGTGCCACATTTAGGCAGCACAATCTCCCATGTAGAACCTCGTTAGCGGAAAAAGGAGAAAAAATATAAGAGAGAATGAAGTAAATGAATGTTCGAGGAGGAGTGTGGATGCAGAGATGGTGAAATCATCGTTCTTGACTGCTAGAGTAGATCATCCCTAAATGTGTTAAAGGAAATGGAAAGAAAAGACTCAAAATTGTGCGATTTGTATGAAGAGTACTGCCCCTCGAATTTAATTTGCTGTGTGAACCCAACCACACTTTAGAATTCTTCACCAATGTGCATCCAATCTTTTCTTCGGCATTAGTCAATTCTATACTATTATCATTCTTTTATTTTTTGTCAAAATCATTCCACAGTGGGTGTTTTCTTGCCTTCCCTAACTTTAGTGTGTATCAATTAAATCCACCCACATAAGCGTACTCACTTACTACCAAATCGCACTTACAAAAACATTAGTTATTTGTTTGTTTATTTGACTAAATCAAGGCTAGTGAACCTGCGGCTTTTAGCCTGGATGGCGTTCTTGGCCATTAAGTGCGGTCTTCTGAATGAATTCAACTCTGGCATATCAAATAATTTTATTGCTTTCCTACAAAAAGTATTCGCAATAAAGTCATTATAAGTTTAGTTAACTTTACAATTGATTTTTTTTTTTCAACCTTTTAGCTTTCTTTTTAGCGCTCATCTGGCGACTGCTTACAAGAGCGCATGTCGCCGTAATTACCTACAGCCAGGAGCACGTGACCAACACCAAAGATAGTCAAATAAGATGGAAGCAGCCAGCCTCCTCCGAGAAGTCAAATAATCCACAAGACTACGTGCACGAACTTTTAAATTGATACATGGTCATAGTAGTTAGTTATATATAAACTAATATGTAACTTGTAGTATGTCTAATTAAACTTTTACAAATGCGCCCTCCAGCTAACTTAATGCGCCTTTAACACTGGCAAAGTTATCCGCCCCTGGATTAAACACTTTCCATAGTCGGTAGCTCGACGAAATGATTAGCAGTCAGTAGCTGCTCTGCCCTCTGCTTTTAAGCATTTACATATTCAGCTACTGTCTAATGAGCCCTACGACCGGCTAAGCATCTAATATGGCCTACATAGAGCTCTCGTTTCTCTTAAACTGTCTTATAATTGCTCTAATTATAATATAGGAAGGAATTTTATAATTATGTTTATAACAGACTTTGATTCGTTGAAGCCTGACATCAAAAATACCACCCAATATGTGTGTTCTGACTTCATTTATTTGAGCATCCGTGCTTAATCCATGCACCGTCAATGTTTCCTGTAGATTTTGTAGTTTTATTTATTAACTATATTAATCCCCCTTTCGTTTTGGTGTCTCCCCAGAGTAATTAAAACATAAACATCCAATGATAATTTCTGGGAAGACCAAGTACACTAGAGGGCTGGTTTTCAATTGAGGGGGGGGAACAAAAGTTTTGTGCTTTAACATCAACAAAGAGTATTTGGAAACCTTTTCGTGGTTCAGAGGATAGCCCCCCCCCCCTCCAGTGTTAAGGAAATATAGACTGTAAACTCCTTGTATATAGTTCGTATATTCAATCAACTTCCCATTTGTAAAAGAGTAACAACCACACTTGATGTTGTACTAGTTTAACAAACATGACCAGAACTTGACTGCTGAATATTGTTAAGAAGGAAATTGACATGTTTTGTATCGAGTTTCACTGCAGTACCTGATCTTATTGGTTTTCTGTCTGTCTGCACTCTTCCACTTTGATTTCTTCCACAATGAGGGCCCTGCCTCCATTATTCATTGCGAGGAGGGGCGGTCGGGCCTAGAGAAAGAGGTCTATTCACACTATAGATCGTCAAAGCCTACCTGAGAAAATGCCAATTGTGTAACCAAGCCTATTTGTAGAAAAGCTCGTTTTTTTTCGTCTCGTAATTATGGACAGACGTTGCTGCTCCGAATGTAAGAGGGGGAGGGGAGTCGGGCTTGCAGAAAGAGGTCTATTACCGCGATAGACCGTCCGAGCCTATCTGATTATGCCAATAGTGAAACCAGGCCTATTTGTCGAAAAGGCTTTTTGTTGTCTCGTAATTATGGACAGACGTTGCTGCTCCGATTGTGAGGGGCAGGGGGCATAGAGAAAGAGGTCTAGTCACCCTACAGACCGTCCAAGCCTACCTAAGAAAATTCTAATAGTACAACCAGGCCTATTTGTAGAAAAATCTCGTTTTTTTCATCTCGTAATTATGGAGAGACGTTTCTGCTCCGAATGCGAGATTCGTTTCACTTCTGAATTAAGGAAAAAAAGGGATCTGTGCCTCCCTTAAAAAGGGAGGGGTAATTATGCAGCAATAAACTGAGTTGCCTTCTGGTTCTTCAATCCCAGTATAGTAGGTTGTGGTTTTACATTCACTATGTAATTTGGGGCACTTTTATAGGGCGATAATCCAGTTTTAGTTCGTACTTGCGAATTTTTGTGTTTTTATATACGAATTTGTTATTTTCGTCCCCCCCCCCCCCACTCACTAGGCAATGGCTTCTCCATTCTTCCCTATGGGAGGAGCTTCCGCTTCACTACTAAGATTAAAATTTCTAATCTAAAAAAAGCAGCCATGGTTAAATTTTTCTAAATTTTATGAACTTCGCCAATTATAATAATTTTAAAAAGGAACTCTAAACCAAAATTCCCCCTTTTCAAAATATCACGTCGCTAAAATATAAAGTTATAGAAGTAGATATATAAAAATAAATTTTCTGAACTTCACCATTTGTAATTCTTTGGGTTTTAAATAACTCACAAAATTTCGATACTTATATTTATTTCTGAACTTCACCATTTTGTTTTTTAATATTATAAAAGAATTATTAGAAATAACTTGGATAAAAAAACATAAGTCATAACCAAACTAAGATGAAATTATTATTCAAATACTAAAAAAATTCCCCTTCTTAAATTATAGTTGGTGATGATGATGACAATTCTCTTATTCCTTTCTCTTCTCCCCATCTACGTTTGTTCCATCCTGGGCCCCCCTCCATTCTTTTTGGCCTAACGAGTGCTGTTATATTTTCAAATGATGCAAAATAGTCGTTCAATCTGAATTCTTTTTTAACAAGACTCCCAATTATGAAAAATCGTTCTTCTTCCCTTTTGTTTAAGTGGCCACCCGCGGGTTAAAGTGTCTGGATTTTAGCTCCCTGGATGCGCTTCGCTTCATCTTTTCCGGATCTTCCTCAGTTCAAGAGGTTAGAGCAATCGTGGGGTTGTTTTTGTCGATCCCACCTCGGAAGTTGAGTGTTTTAGTTCTTCTAAAGATAATTTAAGACCTCAAATTGCTTCAGGAGATGCGTGTTAACAGATTAGCTCAATCGCATCTTCCAATTGTTGTAATTAGTTGTAAAAAAAAAACATCTCAAATCTTAGTTAATAATGATAGTATTTTTAAATTGCTTACATTGCCACTGTGCGGATAATTTTTAGTTGTGCTTTAGCTGAAAGCTGAAGTAGTGAGCTCCCTCCTGGCCGCAACACTCTTAAATAGGGTATGTCTTCATTGTAGAGGTTCGGCAGGTCATAGAAGTTGTTCGTAAAGGTGAAATTCAGTACAATGGGGGGGGGGAGTGCGCATCTATGCTACTAGCCGAGGATTGGATAGGGCCTCGAACACCCTCCTTATTAGTGTCATTGCGAAAGTCGCCCATAGGAACAAAACTTTCGTGTGCGTGGCTCCCCAGGCGAGAGGCCATATCTGGATTTAGTTCCCTTGTACGACACACCGGAGGATTGCTTCTTATTCTCCCTGCCCCCCCCCCCCCGTTCCCCCGGGCAAACTTTTTGATAAATAGGAAAATATGAATAATCATTGAACTAATAGGACCTGTATACACGTACATACTTGTACATACATACTCTTAATCACTCGCACTTTTGGTCCCGCATAACCTCATTTCTATTCTCTCACACACACACACACACGATATAGAGGCAAGGGTTGGTTCATCTGCTCGCTTACATACATGCACACGTTCATGTGCGATCATGGGCGTGGGCGTTTTAGGCCATTTAATGGCGGGGAACGTAATAATTTTCAGGTTGGTGACGTGCTGTTGACCGCTGTATTATGTACGGGCTTGATCTGTGGTCGATTCAGGAGACCCCCTTACCAAGATCCCCCCCCCCACACCCCTACCATTATGTGTGGGTGTGTAATCGGGGGCTTGTGTCGTGACGTCACATGACGCTCTCCGGCAGACTCCTTTTCACGAACAAACCTCTTCCGATCTCCTCCCAATTTTGGTGTTGTCACCTCGTTATGGTCGCCCGTGTTTTCCTCTTCCTAACCCAACCTCTTTCCCCTTTGCGTGTCGAGGCGAGCGTGTTTTGTTTACACGCAGCCGCGTCACGCTAAGAAAGAGCGGCTCTGGTCGATGGAGGAACTGTAAATGTGAGAAGCATTCTTCCACACCTAAGGTGTGTATGGCTACTGGTCGAGCTGGAATAGTAAATATAGAAAATGTTGAAAACCTTCGAGAATAAAACAACGAATCAGGAGCAAACGTCATCTGAAAGAAGGCTAAGGAAGTAGCAAAGTCAGAAATGCTGTCTGTCACTTTGTCCTAATCTTGTCAGCATGATGCAAAATACATGGAAGCTCCCTAGCCACGGGGGGGGGGGGAGAGTGCAGCCCAACTCGGTGCCAGTCCCAAGCCTGGATAAATAGGGAGGGTTGGAGTGAGGAAGAGCATTCGTCCGTAAAGTCTCTGCCAAAACGTTAATGAGTGATTCTTTTACCGAATGAAACGACTCATCAAGAACGGCGACCCCGAGTAGGCAAAAACCGAGAAGAAGAAAATGTAGAATAGAAAGAGATAATAAACAGACTTTTTGTCTATTCTAGTATCTCAACAAAAGTAATGGTTATTGGGTGAACACAACTGCACAACAGTCTAGAAAACAATTGCCTTCCATGCACGACAAGGTCAAATATGCCAAATGGGATGAATAAATGGGCGAGTCAAAGAGTATTTTGTCTTAGATTCAGTGAATAAGATTTTAGATTGGATTTTTAACGCCATGAGAGACGATTGCAAAGAGTTTGGGCCTAAACGGATAACCGAGTCGACGTTTTTGAGTTCTCAGTTCGTTAGAGCATTTCGACATTGGTCCTGAATTGACTGAAAAAGGGCATCAGAGCATCGTCACTATATATGTGTGAGAAAAGATCGAATTGATAGATTGTTTAGGTGATGAGAACTAAATATTTTCCAAGATAAAAAATTAAAGATTTATGAGTGAATTTAAAACCACTTGGATGAACCACCAAATGCCCACCAGCCATATAACCGATACAATCAATATAGGAGCGAGGACTGCATAAAATTAGACAATCACTGAACCATTTAGAAGTTAAAGGTAGGCGAAGAGACTTGGTCGATTAATCGAGTCAAACAAAGGCGGGTTTTTTTAAGATTGATGCATCATCAGCTAGATAGCGGAACCGGAAGTCGCTTGCAAGAAAACCATTTCCGTGAACCTAACGAGACTACAGCAAATTCACAACAGTCTCACAAGAGCGCCCGGGTCTCGTTCATGCTAATAGCAACATGTTCCATTGTTATCTAGAATAATCAGTGAATTTCGATATCATAAATGAATGATCTATTGGTTTACAAATAGAGTGGTAGATGAATGGAATAGGCTCAGTAGTTATGATAGAAGCGTCCCCCCCTCTGGGGAGTTTTAGTAATGAGGATGCTAGGTGGTGTAGGGGATTTTATCCAGAGGTGTAATAAGGTACTGAATCGCCGTATATTCTACATGGAAACAGGAGCTGCCCCCATAGGCCTTTTGCGGCCTCTTTCTATTCTTATGTTTACGTAGAGGAAGAGAAAGGCCACGCCAGACCGAATAGGGGATTGTATATTTGCGTTCATTTGTCCAGACCAAGGTCAGGGTGGTTTAGTTTCCTTTATTTCACGCCTCCGGAAGTTAGCCCAAACCGAGGGGCATCACACATGATGGTCTCCTGTAAAAGGTATAGGTTCACCCATTAGCGACACCATAGGCGGGGAGGCATGGGGTAGGGGGGTTTCGAAAGGAAGAGAGGCCACACTAACTTACGGGTTGGTCAGTGATATGGTTGATGTACGGAATGGGAGAAGAGGTGGAACCAACAAGGCCTTTTCCAATCGCTAAAAATAGGTGTAAAAAGGTTACGATTAAGTTTGTAATACCATATCTTCTCAACTCTAAAATTGGGGCCAGAAGGGCCCCAGTGGCTGTAAAGTGCGACGTGAACTCCCTTGCAGAGACTGGACAGGAAAAGGAGGACTGGGCCAACACACACAGAGAGGCAATGGACCCACCTCTCTACACACACTTTCCACTCCATCAAAGCACAGGCACATATACACTAAGCTTGCACTAATAGCCCCCCCCTTCCATCTCTCTCTCTCTCTATTCCCACTCAAAATATATCTTAATCACACAATATATATCTCTCTCTCTCTCTCTCTCTCTCTCTCTCATTCCAATCTCTCTCGGGCAGACGAAACGAAATTCTTCTTCAACAGAACCATAAGAATCTGGAATATTCTTCCAGATGCTATGGTTAACGCAGCTAGTATAGTTTCATTTAAAGACAAATTTGATAAATGGATGATGACAAACCCTAACCCAGACTTGTTTTATAGTAGATAAAAAAAAGGGTGATGAAAAATAGTAACTAATAAAGTTGCAATCTACTTTAGTAAAATGTTTCCTGCCTCGCCTCTTCACTTTGCCGTTTCATAGAGCTTTTTTGATCCATAATCCTTCTGGTAGCCTAGTGAGGATCAGTAGATCTGTTGTTACCAGACTTTCGATGTAATCTCGTTCCAGTTTTCTCTCTCTCTCTCTTTCTCTCTCTTTCTCTCTCTCTCTCTCTCTCTCTCTCTCTCTCTCTCTCTATATATATATATATATATATATATATATATATATATATATATATATATATATATATATATATATCTTTCACTACAATTTATCTGTCTTTCATTCCAATCTCTCTCTTTCTCTCTTTCATTACAACTTCTCTGTTTCATTCCAATCTCTCTACCCTTCCAGTTTTCCTCTCAGTCCCACCTCTCTCTCTCTCTCTCTCTCTCTCTCTCTCTCTCTCTCTCTCTCTCTCTCTCTCTCTCTCTCTCTCTCTCTCTCTCTCTTTCTCTCATTCCAATCTTTTAACCTCTCCCCCTCTTAATATCTCTCAAACCCTTTCACACACACTTTAAATTCGCTAAACCCTCGAGACTTCGGATGGTTTAGGACCAACTACGCATATCCTCACCTTCGCAACCATGTACGTTTGTGCGTCTGTGCATACGTGGGAGGTTCCACTGGCAAAACCTTTTTGGTGCGGTTTCAAGTCCCTCCTCCCCCCTTTAATAATGCCACCACAAATGGTTTGCGCCGAGACTATTTGCTATAAATAGCCCACATTTCAGCCATTTCTCCCATAAGGGCGAACATTTTAAGAATACTGAATAAACTGTGCCCATCTGTGTGTGTGTGTACGCAAAAAAACACGGTTGAGTAGTGACCGTTTTTTAATATTCCCATTGGTCACTTTATAACACACATAATGTATATACAACATTGTCGAGTAACGCACACATACGCTCACAGGTTTTTAGAATCTATGTATTCTTGCCCCTGTGCGTTTATGTGTGTGGATATGTAATGTAGGCCTACTCAGCAATGTTCCAACACAGGAAGAAATTACAAAGGATTTGAAAGCAGGATTTTTTTCAGTTTTCCTGCGTGGTGTGGATTTTCGCGAATTGATGGTATGTGTGTGAGTGTTTGTTAATGTCTTTACCTCTACCATTGTGGGTAGGGAAGTGGTTTCCAGTAGCCACGGTATTTTCACTGACTCGAGACAAGTTGAAGAAAGGGAGAGACTATGTTGATGTCGCTATACTGAGAAGCCAAACCAACGAGGGCATCTCAGCTATTGTTTGTAAAGGGGTCGGGGGTAAAAAGTGGCAAAGTGAAAATGTGTGAAAGCTACATAGCCCTGCTAGGACTAGGGTTGCGCAGCTCTCCAGTAGCTGCCAAACCTCCACAATTAAGGCAGATTCTCCGGTTGGTGTTGCGGCCAGGAGGGCACGCGACCAGATGTCAACTGCAACATGTTGGACCAATGTTACGCTTGGCATCTCCTTGGGGGCGGGGGAGTAACCCTTGTGTGGTTTCTCTCAATGACCACATCTGAATCCACGTGCGAAAACCAACGATGGCATCGGTTTAGAATAAAAATTCAAGGAAGGTGAATTTATGGGAAGTTAAGATGTGTGAAAGTTCAGAGGTCTGTTAGCCAAATAAGTAGGTAACCGTTGTGGAGTTGATACCTTTAATTTCAGCATTAATGGGTGTGAAAGATTACTGCACAAAGGGGGTGAAATTGTTACCTTGAAGCTTGTGTTCTTTGTGCTAAATGTACGAATTTGTTCTGTGAAGTGTTGAGGTAAATTGTGTCTCTTTCTGCTCTTTCACCTCTTTCCGTCTGGCCACACCCCCTTGTTAGGTAGCTGGGGTGGAGATGTCTCCGTTCTACCACCAAAGAGAACGAGTGACTGCGATACCCTTTCACCTTTAATCTTCATTTACCCCTTTTCCCTTATATATATATATATATATATATATATATATATATATATATATATATATATATATATATATATATATATATATATATATATATATATATATATATATATATATCTCAAAGTAGCACGAGAGAATGATGGAAATGAATCCATTAAACCACATTGAAAGAGAAAACGGAATATTTTTTATTACCTTTTTCGAAAAATCCGGATTTTTCGAAAAAGGTAATAAAAATATTACTGCAAGGAAAAATTATTCCGTTTTCTCTTTCAATGTGGTTTAATGGATTCATTTCCATCATTCTCTCGTGCTACTTTGAGAGATATATACATTTGTATATCTGCCACGCGTTTACCTATTCCCCATTTATTCTTTGAATTCCCAATTAATTTTCTATTTTCTTTCATAGTCTCCGTTCGAGCTGGCGAAAGTGTTCCTTAAAAGCTATTCTATTCAGAGAATTTTTGTTCTCTGCGTAGCGTAGTGTACTAACGGCATACTTTTAACAGTGATCAAAGCGGTGCTCGCTGCCTCAGTGTGCCTGGTTCGAATCGCTTCCCTGCACGGATTTTTTGAAAAAGGTAATAAAAATATTACTGCAAGGAAAAATTATTCCGTTTTCTCTTTCAATGTGGTTTAATGGATTCATATATATATTCACCAGTTTATATATCTATGTTCAATGACGGACGTCTATGGCGGTTCTGTTCGACTCTGTCCAAAATAATGGCGACGATTCTGATGGGATAAAACACCTCATTTTCGCCATTCAAGGGGCCGGGGAGTTCACTTTCACACTGCTGGGCACATATTTAGGAGTAGCGAGGTATGCTGATATATGCTTTAGTTTCGTCAATTTTCATCTCTCAGGTCCTCGCCAATTCTATCTAATTATCTATTTATCTATCTATCTGCATATCTATATAACTATTAAACATTCAGAGTGCGCATACCTCCTCCGTCCAAGGTAAACAAATGTCTTATCTCGCATTGTTAAAGGTGATCCAAATCTGGATCCTTAATCACTGCGGGAATACCCCCTCGTTGGTCTTCCGTTTTAAATCCGTAAAAGACCCCCTCCCCCCTTCATCGAAATCCTTCGATACCTTTTTTTAGATATCTTGTACACTAACAAACAGCCAAACAAACATACGCCGTCGATCACATAACATCCGCCAAACCATTTGGCGGATGCGGATGACCTTTGATAGGCCCTTGTGGCTTTTGTCATCCGTGAAATTATGTTATGTTATGTTAAAGGAGGAAGATGATTATGAGTGCTGCTATCATTCGGGCGTATCCGCTTCAGCACGAAGGGTGGACCCAAAACAGCTTCACGACCTGAGAAGACCTGGTTAAAGGACCCCCCCCCCTTCCCCTCCTGATGAAGAATAATATTTAATAGTTATATAGATATGTAGATGGATAGATAGAGAGATAATTAGATAGAATTGGCGAGGACCTGGGATATGAACATTAGGGACGGGGGTAAAGTAAAATAAATGTAGATAAATGGAAAGAAGAGGAAGAAGGAAGAGGTTTAAGAAGATTGGTAAAGAAAATTCGTAACCAGAAATTTTGTGATTTGTAGTCCCACTAGTACTATCCTCAAGGGAATGCCAACTGAACATCTGTAGGCTCGTGTGCCCTCCTGGCCCCAATGCGTGCTAGAGGTTCTGCAGCTATATGTATATCTTCCTAACATTTTCACTTCCTCCATCTTCACTACTTTCTTTACACATCTCTCCTTATGAAATTTCTGGTGTAATCCCTTGATAGTTTTCGATTTAAATTCTTATAATAATAACAATACTACTACTACTAATGATAATAATACTGATAATAGTAATAATAACAATGGTGATAATAATAATAATTATAATTTTTGCTTAACGAAATGAATATCAGTGAATAATGGGGCTAAATGTTATTTCGTGGGCGGGGGCAGTAACGGAGAGGAGAGCGAGCAAATAAATAATGTGCAGATGTACATAAAAAGAGACACGAGGCAACAAACCCCTGAGACTTTAAATCCTGGGGCAGTACTAAGAAAACACAAGTATTCGAGCTTGTGACTCATTCATGTTAGGTCACCTCTTGTTATAACAACCCCCCGTTCCTAGATTGGTTATAGGGAAAGGAGAGTGTTGATGTTCGAAATTGCTCTCGGATTCCCCCCTTCCCAATTGATCGAGATAACGTTCTTATTTTTGAGTTTTATTAATGTTTTTTTTACAAACTTAAAAGGTCTCCCCACCTCCGAAATTTCCCTGTAAGGGGAAGACTGATTTCAAAATCTTCTTGAGAGGTCGATGAAGTCATTGTATGTATGTGTGTGTGAGAGAGAATTTGCCTCTTTATGTACGCGGCCTCTTTATGTATAAAGTGTGTGTGGGGGGGGGAGATAACGACGTCGTCAAACTGTTTCTGTCCATCTGCCAGCAATGTATGGCCTCGTATCTCACGGCAGCCTTTCATGGCTTGCTCTCTTCACTCTACCGACAACTTAAGTGTGTTCGATCAACAACCCCATGCACTCTTTACTGACCTCAAGGGGGGAGGGGCTCTCAGCTCTAAGGCACGACCCCTGAGTTTTCGTTAATATGACCATCTCGACGATCTTCTGCAGATTTAAGAGATCGTACCTGCCTTACGATTTCTAAAATATTTGACGTTGATGAAGTTAGTTGAGCATACCATTCTTTCCTTTAATTCTTATAAATTTTTATTTTGTCTACTATTCCTCTCCTTCTTCTTCAACTTGTTCTATATTCCCATTTGTTAACTGTCAATTTATTTCTATAAGTCCGGTCTTTCTCCGCTTTGACAGCAGTTCTTAAGGCTGAGCAAACTGGTACAGAAAAGTGTAAATCACGGCTCGAATTGTCTGAAAGGTGTCGGGTCGTTGTAGTTGAGTAACGCTCAGTATATAGAGCGTTACTTAATGATAAATCAGTGAACGTAATTAAGTTGAGAAGTAGTACGAGGAAAAATTAAACTGGATTGCGCTCAAAAGAGCTTTTTACGAAAGTGTTACGTCGAAAATATCTTACTTTGTTAGACAAATTACCCACTTCTGTGACGAGATGGAGAAATGTATTGTTCCACCCAATTTGCTTAGTACTGTTATGGTTTGCTGGTTTTTTATTACATCTTGTTTTGGAAGAGTATTTTTTCATTTGTGGAGGTTTGGGGGTTACCTGAGTAACTGAAAGATTTACATAAGTTTATCGCCGCTGTGTATTTTATGAGTTTCATCCCGCATTTAGGGATTTACTGGGGTTTTGCAAACCTTTCCAAGCTCAAGCGAAGCTTCTTATTGGGGATCATTTCGGTAATATTTTCACCTGGTGGTAATTTGTCCCTTGATGACGGCATGGGCTATTAAGTTGGTACTTTTGAGTTTTCTGTTCGCTGCTTCTAGAATTTTGAAAATTGTTCTCTAGCATAAGTATTTATTTTGAACGGATAGGCCTCATTTCCTCTTTTGTCTTTCGTCCATACGGAGTTTCCCCGCCCCCACACACCTATTTTCCCTTGAGTGGTGACCTTGCTCCCGTTAGTTTGCACTAGTTTCCTTTTCCTCTGTAATTAAGGAAATTTCCTGGTGAACCTTTCCTTCTCTCTCCCGCCGGTGAACGAAATCGTTTCCTCCCTTCGTGGTCAATTTAACTGGCAAAGTGGGGTCCCTCTTCAGCAATTTTGACGCATGTATGGTTAATTAGAATATTTTCATTTAAAGGAAGCAAACAAAAATATGGGGTCGGAGTTTGAAGGTTAAGAAACAGAATTGTAGGATAGGTAACAGAAATATTTCGTTAGCCGTAAGAGTCTGGGCGCTTGGAATAAGTTATATAGAGAACCAAAAGTGTTACATAGAATGTCCTCAATCCAATTCTTCGTCCTTTGATTTCATTACTCTTGGACTGCAACTGGAAACCAGCCACTTCGGAAACTAAGTCTCCTGAATAAAGTTTTTTCGAAGAACTGCGTCTCATTTAGAAGCTCCGTACCGAGTGAATGACATAAAACTACGAAATTTCACCGCGGATATATTTCTAAAACTTTACGTTAAAGCCATTCTATGTAGCACTATTGGCTCCCTATGTAAAGTATTCCAAGGGCCCAGGCTCTTAGACTAACTAAATATTTCTGTTATCCATCCTACAATTCTGTTTCTTAACTTTCAAACTCTGACCCCCTAATCCTCTTTCCCCCCTTTAAGTCCTAAAAAAATTTTAGGTAACCATACATGTCTCCCAAGTGCTGAAAATGTTGCTTGTAAATATGAAAGAGCTCTTGAGTATGACTTGCTTTGTGTTGACATTTGAACTGGAAGTTTGTGGCAGGGTGTGGATTAGACCGATGACAGATGGATTTGGTGGATGACCTCTGACAGGTCATTATGGTCTTTGTCATCCAACAGATAAGTCTGAGTTTCACCTTTTGTCACTGTATATCCCCAAATAGGCAATTTTCTGACTGATGTACGTTTCAGTGCGTTTATGATCATGTGCGTTTATGATCATGGGGCTGTCATATTTGGGGGGTCATTAAATTTCCCCAAATGGCGAGAGCTTCGTTTCATCTAAAATTTAAAAAAAAAAATCAAGACATTTTTTTAATTCACTTTCTATCACTCCTCATTGCACATTCACATGCACACTGATTTATACACACACACACACGCAAAGGTGTTCAAATGATACTTTTGAGTATTAGTTTTCTTTGTAAGAATTTATTCCCTGGTTCTCTTTCTCACTATTTGTCATCATTCTGTTCATTTGTTTAGCTCGTCCATTCGCCTCCACATTCCGTTTGCACTGAACGAAAATGCCATCCTCGGATTACACAAGATTTTCTCTTTCTAATTACTATACAATTTAGGACATATGCACACGTACATGCTAAAAAATTGTTAATACATAGTACATACATCCACCCCATGGTATGTATATATCCTTACGTGATTACCTTCCGAATGGATGCGCCCCGCATCAATTTAGGCTCAATATCAAGGTGAATGTGCTGGTTGTGTAGAGCGTCTACCTGGAATTACCCCTTTGTCCAAATGAGTACAGGTGAAATAATCGAGGTTGCGTTTATCTGTATTAAAGTATTAGTTGAGGTGGTGTATGTGTGTCTATGTATTGGAGTGGGAAATTTAATGTATGAGAGGGGGGGGGTTGACTGTCTGTCAGTAGGTCGCTCTGTCAGATTTATTTCGGGTGGAGTTATGAAAGTGCTTGGTGCATATGAGGGCAGGGGGACGATGCGGGATGCAGGATATTTGAGTTTTTGTAAAGGTGTCAAACTAAAAGTAGTGATGGGGGCCAGCCATAACTTCCAGTGTCATTACAATTCCTGTGTATTTTACAATTTTGCTTTCTTACATTTCCCGGCAAAATCAAACGGATATATCATTTTTTTTCTTGCAAATCTCTTGTGAGGTCTGAAAGGCCTCCATTCTCTGGGATGTTTTTGTCAGACTGATGCTGTATCTGAGTTGCCTGATGATACTATTTGGGTCCCCCTCCCCTTAATTACAATAGTATATATCAATTTTACCAAAGCAAAAAATGGTATTTTCCAAATATTATTTTGCCTCACAAATGCCAAAATTTGAGTGAAAGAATGCCATAAGTTCCCAACCATCTGCCAATGGTGGGTGGCCGTATTGGGGAAGAATGAATCTCTAGTCTCTCTTCACTCACGATGGATCTTGCCATCAAAGCCGGCAAAACGATGGCAATTATTTAATATTACATTTTCTGATGTTTCTTACAAATTTATAATGACGTTTGGAGGAATTTTATTATTAATGTGTCTTAAAAGCCTTTCGGCACGTGAGCCAAAGAAAATATGTGAACTAACGTAAGATTCTTGGTAAAATAGGGTGTAGTAATGTAAAATTTCAATGTACCGTCGCGGGACATGGGGTCGTTTTCACCCACCGGTCGTCGCAGTACACGGGGTCGTTTTCACCCATCCGTGGTGGCACGCTATATCTTACAATACAGGTTTAAATTCCCCATTGATACAGTTCGTTTTAGTGCATTTGATTCGTCTATAGGATACAGTTACTCGCTTTGTGTGGATGAAGAGCACCCACTAGGGATGCCCAATGCTGTGTGAAGGTGAATAGATATTCATTGCTAAACTAACCGAAAAATAGGGTGTATATTTATTATAGAGGTATTTCATTCTAACACTGAAAGAGTCATGAATAGGATGGAGTGCCAGGAAAGAACATTTGTATAAGTGATGAAAGAGGAAATATGTATGAGTGTAGGCGACCGGAGTTTGGAGATAGGTGGTAAATAGTTGTGGATGGGTTGGAAAAACAGGAACGATCCGTGGAATGTGCATGTAAGAAGATAAATGGGCCTCCTCTCTCCACCTTCGGTACTCCGGTGGTCGCCAGCGGTGCCTTAAGCACTCAGGGTGAGGAGAGGGACAGCGAATAAACGAGGGAACTAGAAGGGATAATTTATACATTGGCATAGATAATGAAACCTATGGATTAAAATGACTCCGTACATGTACTTAAGTTTCTTTACCCCCATACAATTACTTCTATGACCATTTTCAGTGGTGGGAAATCGTACCACCCTGTAGCCAAAATTGGACTCACGTTTCCAATTAACTCGGCGAAAGTGGCCATCTTTGTTTGATCTGGGGTTATACTTCCAACGATTCCGGGGTCGATGACCAACTTCATGGCACCCTGTGGCACCCTAGACCGGTTAAGAGTGGCAAGCAGGAGCGAGGGCGTTTTGACCCCCATGTTATTACTCCCCCGAGCCAAAACTGGAATTCAAACCCACGCTCGTCTGGGGTTTAAGCATTTCCTGTCCATTTCTTGGCACAAAATTTTTAATCACCACTGGCTTTTGCTGACACTGAATAATATGCCAATATAACCTTCTTGCTTTCATTCACCTCCGAAAACCAACGAGGGCATTGACTGCTCGGAGTGAATTTGCGAGGAAAGAGATTGGATTTTTGTGCTTTATTAACATATGCAGTAAATAATTAATTAAACTGTATTAAGTGAATAGGCAAAATAATAAAGTAACACATTATAGATGGAATTATTCACTTCAGCGGTATTACGAGTATTAATGAAAATTAATTTGCTATTATTTCACTCAATATATCGCTTCACTTTAAGCTCTGTGACAACTGTTGCATTTAAATAGTTATTGACAACTGTGTTTATCACTGTATGTTAAAGCTAGTGATAATGCGCGGAATGATATGAAATTTCTTTTTGAGTTCGGTGAAATTATAAGCTAATGGGTGTAATAAACCTGCCGAGCAATGAAGAAGTAGGCTTTGAAGAACCCGTCGTTGATGAGAGTAGAGTTGGACGGTTAGTGTCGACCGTTGGTTTGGAGGCAGGCGTTGTTTCTGGTCTTCTCAGCGTGTGTCAATGCCCTTGGAAGGAACTGCTTGACTGAACTCTGCCTGTCGATAAGATGGTTTTATTCTTCAGAAATTGGTGGATTCTGGCGTGTCCCCTGCCTGGAGAGGAATTGCGTTGTCGGGGTAAGTTACTTCCGCCGGAAACGGGAAGGGAGATGGTAGGAACCTATCTGGAGAATCGTAGAGTAGGATCGGTTTTTTCTTTCTTGCTCCCAGCGAAAACCGGGAATCTCCCTGGTCGTATGGGAATACTGTGTACGTGTAAGTCGTATGGGGAACCCGAATGCCGGCGTCCCCACCAAGTATAAAGAAAACAAGGTTTGTGCTGCGGTTTCAGCTAATGCTCACCATTACTCAAACTGCGTCGTCAATAGTTTTTAATCACCCCATTTTGACCCATATAATATCCATGGGCTCTGTAAACGGGGCATATTTTTTAATTGCATACATTGTGACATAATTTATAAGTCCCAAGTCGAGTATTGGTATGGCGAATTCAGAACAACCTGAATTGTTATTTTGAACATTATCAACCCGCGATAAATGAACATTTTCATCATTTGGGCTGATTTACCCCTGAGTAAGAATCTAGAAGAGGTTGATGAATAATATGACTAAAAAAAATGCTCCTTTTATATTTGTGAAACTTATTATTATTGGGAAGGAAGAGAAAACCTCAGTATAAAGAGGAGGGGGGTAGAGACAGAAACTCAAGATACGATTGGCTTCTTTACTAAACTCAGCGCTAAATATTTCGAGTCTTGAGGAGTACTCAAAGCATCGGGAAGAAATTTGAGCCATAGTTACAAGGTCTCCCCCCAAAATCTGTACTTACTCTTTTGAGACTATATTTGTAATAGTCAAAATAATAAAACTACTACTACTAAGAGTCATTCTAAGTAACAAGAATGGTAGCTAATGTAGGAAACACATAAGTAATTATTACAGTCCCAAATTATTAGTAATTATAGAACTTGATAATGTAGACTCGTTTTCTTATACGAGTGGTAAAAATAACACCACCTCTGATGTCTGGTTGCGGCTAGTTATGATATCGAGATCATTTTGAGTTGAAATAGCCAATAAAATAGAAAAGTCGAGGAACATTCGATGACCTTAATTTGGTTACGTGAATCTAACGAACAAATTCAGGGTTGTTTTGTTTAATAAAAAAAGTAAAACCACGCAAGATTTGCGTCAACGACGAAGGAGGGGGAAGGGGAGGAAAAGTGGCGAGCCGGTCCGCCCTCAAAACCTTGTTTATTTTCTCTACTGGTTGCCTCCTAGTCCCAGAAAATTACTATTTATAGAGCGAAGAATTCACCGTGAGGCATGTATGGGTGCACGCTTTCTTGCAGTCCTTCTTATTACACAACATTACACCGATGTATATATAATGGTTTAAGCAGCACACATTCATAGCCATGCCAGACATACGTGCCCTCATTTTCATATATATATATATATATATATATATATATATATATATATATATATATATATATATATATATATATATATACCAAGGCATTTTATTTCATGCCATAGTAACATGTATTGACATACCAACATGCCGAGAGCTACATAGTCGCACATTCACATACACCAAGATATACACTCACTAACGCTTTCTTCGTGAAAAGCTCTCAGTTTCCTGAGCAGGAATGTGTGACGAAGCAGAATTGTGCTGGTGGACGATTTCTGTTCTGCATTTTCTTTCTTGGCGCGCCTTCTTACATGTAACTCTCCCCATGACTTATGCCCTCGTAGATGGGCGCTTAATTCTGAGAAGCATTCATCACGCGCGAATCGCCCTCGATGTGACAGTGTAAACGGCGCACTTGAGCTTGATGGTACACGTGACGTGATCTCTTCCCAAGGATGTCCGACTGCTTGGGATTCGTCCTTCGCTCGTCTATTGACATTTGTGGTTGACCAAGTTTGCCATAGTAGTCGTCGTTGGTACCATCTACCTTACCCACTCTCTCTCTCTCTCTTTAATCATTGTCACTCATTTTCTCCCTCTTACTGTTTCTCTCTCTCAGCCATTGTCTATATATATATATATATATATATATATATATATATATATATATATATATATATATATATATATATATATATATATATATATATATATATATATATATATATATATATATTCCTCACTCTGCTTTTTCTCATGCCTCCTCGGTATGGTCAGCAATGTCCTTTGAGGTACTACTATTCCTTGGGATTCTCTCTAAGCACACATGCACACACACACAAGCACGTCCGTACATATCACTTTCGTGCACATCACCCATCGTCCAGTTTTGTTCTGTCGCATATTTTAATTTTATGAAATTTTATGGCCGTTTAATCTTTATTTTTAATTGTGGTCCTCATATTTAGTTTTGGTTTGAGCGATTGGGCAGACTTTGTGGTCCCTGTGGGAATCCTTTTTAATTCCCAGGTAATTTTTACCATCACTCTCGATGGGGCGTCCTTCAAAATTGTTGTACAAAAACATTGCTTCATGGAATCGGAAGTGAAACTTAGGCCTAGTCCATTTTTTTATTGCTGGACGATAGGTAATTTGTGTTAAGGTATAAAAGTTTCATAAAAATGAAAAGTTAGACAATAAGGTTGAGGTTGTTATAAATATGATGCGGTATTCGATGTGTTTACAGTGTAAATTACTATGTAGAGGAAGCTTAAATTTATGCCTAGATGTAACCGGCTAAATCAGGAGTACTTTGGAAGAAATTAGTTTATTTGCAAAATGAACTTTATTGTGAAAAGTATACCGTTAATACTTTAGTTTTCGGTCTTATGTATAAAAACTATTAGACTTTTACTATAATAAGTAGGATCTCGATAATATATATGTATATTGTCGATTATAAACCTGACGATACTTCCAAGTTCATACTTTTTAATGTCTTTTCTTCATTTTTACTTTTAATACAATTTGCTCCGTTAGTAAATAATTGGGATCTGGTAAAGGTAATTCATCTCAAGGTCTTTGGGGGCCTACCTAACCCAATTAAACCTAACCTAATCTAGAATAGGCTAGATTAGGTTTGTTATATTAGGATGAAAAAAAAACCTTGGGAGGGTTTAATCCTTACACTATCCTACATTTGCTCTCCTGCTTTGTGAGGAAGAGAGTTTCAGTTTCTGCCAGTTTCAATCTATTTTCTGCCCTCATTATTCATTCTATTTTTCCATCTCTAAATAATAGAAACAAATGAATAAAATGAACTTAATATTGAAAGGTAGGCCTCTCTCTATTTTTGATTGGAGACTAACAAAGGAGTTGGGTATATTTGGGCATGCAATGTACTTTCTTGGCCATGTTATTTTGAAAGTACACTCTTGGTGCCCTTGTGTCCTCCCTTCTTAAAATAATTAAATTAATATTAATCGGATTATTCCCTGTTTAGTATTTACAAAATATTTTAATTGCTATATTTTGTCGGTAAAAGCTCCCCAGGACGAGAGGACCTCCGCTCCCAGCGATCTCTTAGGGGAAGAAGGGAGAAGGCGTTTGGGCCTACAGCCTGTGCTGTAGGCTCCGCTAACCTTCCCACAATCCCGTGGGGCCATGTTTTCTCTCAGGTTAGATTGGCTGGAGGCTGTTGCATGCTGTGTGAATTTTATGGCACCCCCCTCCCCCGTTTAATAGAGATATTTTCACCCCATCTTCATTTCTACCTAGTCATTTCCTATCCATTTTTTTGCCTCTCCTTACCTTGTACTAATTTGGGATTGCTGTGTTCTAATTTTTCTCCGAGATGAATTTGTGTGATGGAGATTAATAAATACGCGTTCTCCAAAACGGTTTTATTTAATTTGTTCTCCTGTAGCCCAAACTAACCTAACCTCACTTAAACTACCCCCCTTCCCTAGTATACTAACCTTAATTTATTTTGCCTCTTTCCTGCTTAACCCAACTTGAGCTCACTTTTACCTTACTTTCTCGTTCCAGTCTGTCTCATTCGCCCCCTCTCTTCCTCAAACATTTTTCCACCTCTCCCATCCTCTTTATTGACTCGTTTACCAAATCTTCGTCCATTTCTCTTTTCATGAATGAATATCTCCACCTTGGATTACTCCCGTTTTTGTTATTGGTAGTAAATGGTAACTAGTGCGTCATCGCTTACCTCACATCATTAATATGACCTTACCTTTCACCCTTGCCTCACCTACATCCCTCCAATTGACGTCACTAGTGAGACAGCGGATATCTTTGGCACAAGGCACGACGCCCTTGCCTCTTGCCAAATCTTTCCTCTTCTGGTGAATTTTTGTGCCGTTTGTGAAGTTGGGCGGTCAATCACTCCGTGGGCGAAGCAACATTAGTCGCTCTCCAGTCTCGCTCCCACAATTTAAGCTCTTACGAGTCCCCCACCCATAATTTGGGGCCCCACTCCGCCGAGGAAGAAGCTGTTTTCCATCGTGGGCCAGATATGTGGGTGTGATTGGTATGGACAAGTTCGATTCGAATGAGTATACCTGATGCACGTGACTTGTGATTGGATTGACCATTATCTATCAGAAATTATATATAAATGTCTTTGTTACATCTGGTTGCCTATTGTCTTTGTTACATCTGGTTGCCTATCGTTGGGATTAGATTCTAACCACTTTCACTAGAATACAAAACACCAAATGAATTTATAACATTTAAAAAGGACGGATTGTTATTCGTGTGGGGCGCGCCGGGCAGATATCTGGGACTGGGATTATTAGTTCAGAGTGGGGCCCCAGGGCAGATATCTGGGACTCTTAGATTGTTAGTCCTGAGTGGTGCGCCTGGGTAGATATCTGGCACTCCTAGAGTGTTAGTCCTGAGTGGTGCCCCAGGGCAGATATCTGTGACTCATAGATTGTTAGTCCTGAGTGGTTCGCCATGGAAGATATCTGGGACTCATAGATTGTTAGTCCTGAGTGGTGCCCCAGGGCAGGTATCTGTGACTCATAGAATGTTAGTCCTGAGTGGTTCGCCATGGCAGATATCTGGGACTCATAGAATGTTAGTCCTGAGTGGTGCCCCAGGGCAAATATCTGTGACTCATAGAATGTTAGTACTTAGTGGTTCGCCATGGCAGATATCTGGGACTCATAGAATGTTAGTCCTGAGTGGTGCCCCTGGGCAGATATATGTGACTCATAGAATGTTAGTCCTGAGTGGTTCGCCATGGCAGATATCTGGGACTCATAGATTGTTAGTCCTGAGTGGTGCCCCAGGGCAGATATCTGTGACTCATAGAATGTTAGTCCTGAGTGGTTCGCCATGGCAGATATCTGGGACTCATAGAATGTTAGTCCTGAGTGGTGCCCCAGGGCAGATAGCTGGGACTCATAGATTATTAGTCCTGAGTGGTACGCCAGGGCAGATATCTGGGACATATAGATTGTTAGTCCTGAGTGGTTCGCCATGGCAGATATCTGGGACTCATATAATGTTAGTCCTTAGTGGTGACCCAGGGCAGATATCTGGGACTCATAGAGTGTTAGTTCGGAGTGGTGCCATATGGCAGATATCTAGCACTCTTAGATTGTTAGTTCTGAGTGGTGCACCAGGGCAGATATCTGGGACTCTTAGATTGTTAGTAATGAGTGGTGCCCCAGGGCAGATATCTGTGACTCATAGAATGTTAGTCCTGATTGGTTCCCCAGGGCAGATATCTGGGACTCTTAGATTGTTAGTCCTTAGTGGTGCCCCAGGGCAGATTTATGGGACTCATAGATTGTTAGTTCGGAGTGGTGCCATATGGCAGATATCTGCACTCTTAGAGTGTTAGTCCTGAGTGGTGCCCCAGGGCAGATATCTCGGACTCTGACCCTAATTCCTTTGACCTATTACCACCTACTATTACTACTCTGTGAAAAAAAATGTCATTTTATAAATACAAACTTAAACTTAAACTTATCTGCGACGTTAAGAAGAGGAAATGATTCGTGCAGATGTTATGCTAGTCTTTATATACCATAGCATTATTTTTGTGAGTGGTCAAGATTTACCACAACCTAATTTGTGTAAGGAGTAATTAAAGATTTATCACTGGAGCCTCATTTGTGCGAAAGATTACAGTTTTCCCACTACAGCGTTGTTTTTTTCTATGGGTTAAGATTTCCCACAAATTGTATGGGGTCAAGATTTACCACCATACTTTTGTGAGGAGTCAAGATTTATCACATTTTCTTGTCAAATTTTACCACCCAACCTATTTTACACTAGGTCAAGATTCACCACCATATTTTTTATTAGTCAAGATTTACCACAATTTATTTTTAGGAGGAATCAAGATTTACCACCATATTTTGATGAGTGTCAAGATTTACTACTGCAACATGATAATTTTAGGGTGTCAAGATTTACCACAAATTATTTTAAGAGTGGTAAAAAATACCACCAATGTATATATTTTTAATGAGGGTCAAGATTTATTACTGCAACATTGATTTGGAGATATATTATTTACCACATAATTATTTTTTATAAATGTCAAGAATTACCACCACAAAATGATTTTTAGGACAGGGCAATTTTTACTACTATTATTATTTACTACTATTATTTTGGGGAAGAGTCAATATTACTCAACCTAATTGCTGTCACAGTGTAGTCGCCGAGGGCAAACAAACATGATGGCGTTTCTGCTATGAATTGTCGAGTTCTTTGGAAGTGTGAACTATCATAATAGTTTGAATGCGTTCATGAGATACCAACATGAGATCGCAAACATGACCTATTGGTAAAAAAAAAAAATCCTTGGCGCAAGGAGTAGAAAAACGGGGTCGAACCACTTATTCAGCTACTTGATTCCTCGAAAATGAACCCCATATACTAGTAGTAAGCGAGAATTAATGTAGAACCTACGAAATAACAGCAATATGAACCCAACTGAATAATAATAATAATAATTGTATAGCATTCGTCAAATTCCTGGCTTCACAGAGAAGGACCCCAAGCTGCAATTTCAGGACTCCTTACTTCTATGTTTAGGGGAGTGGTTGTCCCCAAGGAACTTAATAACTAAACCTGAATTCAGTAATTCAGTGATTCCCAACGTTTTGGGTCGCAAGGACTTATTTTATTCAAAGGAGTTTTCGGTGTTCTTCCAATTCGCGATTTACCAACTTTTTTTTAACTAATTTTATCGTTAGTGGGTTGCATTGAGATAATAATGATTTGTAAGTTTATTAACAAAAAATTTATGTTAGAACTAAAAAAAATAACATAATATAACATACTTTTTAATATTTAGAGGAAAAAACTTTAACATCATTCATAAAATCAGAGTACCTAACCTAACCAAACCTAACCTAACTTAACCTAACCTTACCTCAAAAAAGTTGGTAGATCAAGTATTGGAAGAGCACCGACTTTTACCTCGGCTCTCGGCTTAAAAAAAAAAAAATCTTTATCCACTCAACTTTCAATTATATTAACTTGTCCTACCAGATTTCACTCTCGATTAAACGCCATATGCAGTCATGTAATTACAAAATGTAAAAAATCCCGTGATTAATGAGATTGCACTTTGTGGAAGCTCATTAATCCAAAATGCGCTATGTAAATGCTTTTTTTTATATAAATGGTGTACATTAGTACAATTTTGAACGTAATATCTCCCCCCCCCACCAAGTTTGTACTAAATATTTTCTACTACTACTCTTTATTAGTATAAAATCTTAATTTGTTTTTACAATTTCATGAATGGAGTCTCTATTCCACTCGTTACTGGCCTTATTCTAGCTTTAATTACATACTTTAAATTGCTGCCTTTGGTGTTATGTACTGCTATTGTGGATCAGCGCGGGACCAGGTTCGGCATAAGGCATTAATTTGTTCTGTCCTATTTAAAATGTAAAGAAAAGGTGCTACAATGAAATATGGGTTGCTTGCTCTTTTACGTTATCCGTCGCTCCATCTTTGCTTGTTGAGTGAAATGTGTGTAAGAAGTAGTCTGGGGTAAGTAGGAGTATATGTTTGAATGGCAATTCTTTGGTTTCGTTCCAAACCTACATACTCTTTCTTCTTTTTTTCTTACTTTTTACACTTTCTTTATGCTTACCTTTTTTTATATTTGCTCTTTTGTTGGTAGTGAATGTTTTGGATTTTTTTTTCTAATCCAACCAGCGAGTATTGTCCAAACTTGCAATATTAGTTTTCATAATAATTGAGTAAAAAAAAAAGAAATACCATTCTATTATATTTTACTCTCCTCTTATACATGTACCTTCAGTTTAATGATAATCACATAAAAAATTACTACAAATAAACGATCTTTAAAACGAATAGGAAGACGCTGTTTAGTTGTTGTTGTTTTTTGTATAAAACAATCTATAATTATAGAATTATTTACTTAGGAGGCAGGTTTCGGAAGTGATGGAAGCCACTCACTACCGATACCTGTCTCTAAGTAAAGAATTTTATAATTTTACATTGGTTTTATAAAAAAAAAACTAAACTCGGTCTTCCCTCTAAAATACTACAACTTTATTTTCATAAAGTGAAAATAAACTGCAAATATACGTGGCTCCAGATTTTTGTGTAGAACTTGGCTATATCAAAATCAACACATATCCACACGCAAGCAGACGCCATCATGCCTATCCAGAAACCTATGAAAAGTGTGTGAATAACGAGTACTTATATAATCTTATTAATATTCACTGGGTGGCTATTTACTGCGATTCGTCCGATGCAATGCCTGGAGATTCCATCTCTGCTTCGGAGTGAATTTGAAATATTTCCAACGCTTGGTTCCCCACAAGGGGGCGAATGGTATAGCGGTACGCCCTCCAGACCCCAGTGCTCCAAAAGAACGTGGTACTCTTTCTCGAGTCATCTTTAGGACCTTTTTAAATCCCCGTTATCTTTATTGTGCCTGTTTAGACCCAACAAAGTGTGATAGAGGGCGTTAAACCACCTTGAAAAAACAAAAAACGCTGATTGACCTGTCACTAGGAAAGTGGGGGGCGGGGGTAAATTTCGTACAGTTATGTGCCTCTGATCGTCTCAATTTGGTCACTAAGAGGCCTACTGGGTCCTCTCGCTGCCTTCATATAAGTTTGAGTTCATTATGGCCGTCCTTTTCAAACCGTTTCCTTTCTCTATTCATCTTATTCCCATTTGCCTTTTTTCTTATGTTTGTCATTCCAGCTCTCTTATTCCCCGTTGAAAGAACATGCCCTCGTTGAGTTGCCTCAATTTCTTTTTCTCTCTCTCGCCGATTTAGCCACCAATCAAATTTACATCCTTAAGCATTTGGGTTCGAAGAAATTAATAATAATAATAGGTAATGTGTCTTGTATGATCATCTTCAAGACTATTGGCCTTCAAAGAACGCCCATGGAGAGAAGAGATTGGTATCCAAAGCACCAACGGAGCGGGGTGAGCGTATCGCTGCCGGTATCTCATTCCACATCTTAGGAGCAAATTTCTAAAAAGCGCGATCACATATGCAGCAGCGATAACTACGAAAATAATCACTAGGGGGAAGCCAGAACTTAAGGTTCTCATTGGTCGGGGAAGGGTCGGTGAGGGGGAGGAGGTAAGAGGGAGAACTTGCCTATATTAGTCCTCCACTCTCGATCTTTTTCACTCCTTGGTCGCATTTATTCTCCCGTCTTTTTTTCATTCTTCAGTTTGAGGAGGGAGGATGGGGGGGCAACTATGTGGTGTGTGTGACCCGGTTTGATATGCAGCCGATGGTTGAACGTTCCACATGGCCAGCAGTGGCTGGGCTGGGGGGTTAGGGGTGCGGGGCTTCTAAACGACGATTTCCGGTTCGGTTCCCGAGGCGATAGAAGAGGCTCCCTGCATCACTCGAGTGGATTGAGGGGTTTCTGGGAACAGGTTCGAATTTGCCATTATTCATCTCATCTCTATTTTCTCCATTTTTCGCCTCTCTACCGGTTTGCCTCATGCTTGCTGCCTTTATCTTTTTATTATAGTTTTCTATTATTAATATTATCTGCACACTTCTTCCTTAAATCTTATTTCTTTTACCTTAATCTATCAACCTTGTCTTCCTTCTCTGTCTATTTGCTGATTTTACCTCTTCCCCGGTAGGTGCAATCGGTCCATAGATTCCAATTTTGGTAAACCGATCGCCGAACAATGAATACTCTCTAATGAGTCTAACTTCGTTTCACTATAAATTATATTAATGTATTGATTTTCTTCCTTCCAGGTACGTTATGTTTAACAAACCATTCCATAAGTGTCCCACCGAAACTGATGTAAGTATTGATGCCTGCACCACACTTGTTTACCTTCCAGCCTCGGGGGTTTGGAATTACATCACGAGATACTTTTCCTCCTATTACCTCTGGTTAGACCCTCGATTCCTTTTGTATTCCTTTCTCATTATTCATTACTTTTGGATGGCAAAACGCCGCAAGGACCTGCCAGAGGTCATTCGCTCAAAAAAGAACGTCAAGCCTAAATGCTATCGTACAATGTTATTCCTCTTTCTTATTTATTGTCACCAGCTTGACAGCAAAGTGGCAATGGTAACATAAAGAGTACTACTGAAAAAGTGTCTTCGAAGGCACGTACTCCTACTCCATCTTGGGAGGTCTATTAAAAGCCACCCAAAGGGATAACCTCGTTCTTATTGGTAGTTCTGGAATCAAAAGATGAACTTAGACCTCTTAAATGGGGAGGGGGGTAAATAACCTCCGTTCATTTGACACTGGGTGGAGGGGGAATATGTGCAGCTCGCCTGAACGGGTTTGGATGGTGGTGTTGAATGTTACGCTAGACTGCTAAGTCTAACGGGCTGCATTAGCGTGAACACTGATACCTCAGAGTTGGGGGATGGGTGGATATTCCGCAGCGTTCCTCTTGGACTTAAACCAAAATTAATGCCTCAAGTAATTTTGTTTCATTATTTGACTCTTTTTCTGCTCAGGCGGGTAAATTTGAGAAACAAAGTATGAATATTGCTCTAAGGAACATGAGAGTCATAACTCTTCATACTCATATAACCATACATACACTATAATGTAGTTTTATTCTGAAATGTCCAACAGGTTCGCGCAAATAGTAAAAGGCTTTAGAAGTAGGAACTCGAGATTATCACTGTAATGGTCTACTTCGTAGGTTTTAATTTTTATTTTTATACAAATTCATTAGCGATTCCTTACCAAAGGAATCAGATATATATTTTAAAGTTCAGATCTCTTCGAAATATGCGTCCGATGGATAATGATTATTATTATAAAAGAAGAACTGATTACCAAGGAATGTTTAAGCAAAAATGTTCAACTCTGAGTAATGTGATTCATAGCCATCGAAAAAAACGATTGTACAAAAGAATTCAGATCTTCCAAAAGAATCAACCTGAACAACACGGTGACTGCTATAGGAGTGGTAATTCCTAAAACGAATGGAACATGAAAAGGGGATACCAAGAGTCACCTGATCTTTTTTAGCAACTTCAATTACAACCACAAACTTTGTCTATACTCGTGGATTCATGTTGAGATGGAGTTTGAACACCCTTCCTTGGAGGAGTTCGTATTAATGAAACTAAATTGTTTGGACATACGATCGATGATACGGTTTGGGTTTGGCATATCCAGAGCTATGTTGATCTGCTGCGGCGACGGCGTCACCGTCAATCAAATTAATTATAACGATGATTTGCATCCTCTCTCATCCTCTTTTTTTCACCACGTGGGTACTCGAGTCAAGTGTCCGCTGAACTTTAGCAGTCATCGGTGGTTTGAGGAAGTTACAATTACCCAAGGTTTTAAAGTGCAAATAATTAAGGTGAGTCATCATTCTGGGCATTCACGAACGCATCGTGTACGTGTTGTGAATGTTTGTTTCTATCCATGTCTGAATTTCTGCGTATGTATGTATAAGGCAAGGAAGGTTAAAAGGAGGTAGAAGGAGAAGAAGTTGAAGGAAATGTATCAATTATAGAGAAGATTTTTTTTAACAATCTTCATCACTACGTGAACAAATTCCGACAAAGAATTCAGGTACGCAAAGGTACAAATTTTATCTCCTTTGTTGGGGTGGGGCGTCACTCAGGTGACTCATCATATGACTCGTCAGAGCGTGTTTTTTGAATTGAAACGTAACTGTAAATTTAAACACGATGTTTAATTTCGTTTCCTCGGGATTTCATCACATTTTGCTTAAATGACCAAAATTACGACGTAATTGAACACTTGCGGGCAGTGTTTAAGCTGAGTTCGCACTTCTATGTTTATTTATTCATGTTAAAAATAATTACTCACTGAAAAGTCAAATATCCGGTACACCCTCTGGGCCAGAGCTCTTGGTGGCCGAGTGGATACGGCGTGGTTGGTCCGCTAACGCCGCGGTACCGGGTTCGATCCCGGCAAGAGTGGACACAAACGTCATCGCCCGTAGAGATTTGGCTACCAATTGGCGGACGCGATGTGCTCAGCCCTGTACTGGGGTGGGTAAATTTTACACTTCTCATCACACACATATGACCAATTACAACCCTGCTTTATTTCCTCTCCCGTCTTCGCATCAGAACACACACTCTCTGTCCAAAGAATCTTGCCGATGCGTATCTATATCCACATACCTATAATACGGACCAGGCCCCTCTGCCCCGGGCACTTCTTCCCAAAGAGGACCGCCCCCTGATGCCTTCGGGCTCACCAGCGACTGTCATACTGACCACTCTGTCTATTTCATTATCCGATCGGGATCCATCTGGAACAAGCAGAACCACTACTACTACTACCCTGGGCCAAAAGTACAACTATAGTTCTTCATGTATTGACTTTCACCAAATGTTTGTAAATTAGGTTGTAATTTTTCATACAGTTCTGTTTTATTTGTCAGTGTAGCATTTCTTATTGCTTTTCTAAGCACTTCTCATAGGGTTAATCCCCAAACCAATTCTTAGTGTGGTTGGAAGTGTGGCATGGGACATTGTCCTGCTGGTTAGTGTTGTGAGAAGTAATTTCTGGATAGATCTGTCTAAAACGAGTAAGGTGGTAAAATTGTGGAGTTCATTCTTCTCTCGCATTACATCTCCACTGAGTCTGATGAAGACATGATAGAGCCACTTTTATTCTCCACAGTTGGTACCACACAAGATAGCCCTAGAAGTGAGTGTGTGAAAGAGATGTATGTGGAAGAGAATGTATGTGAGTGTAAGTGTGAGAGAGTGTGGAATGAGCGTTTGAGTATATGTGAGTGAGGAACTATATGTTAGATTGAGTATTTATTTGTGTATGATTGAGAGTATTTGTGGATGCGATTGTCTCTGAGTGTGTGCGTGTATGAGTGTTTAAATGTGTGTGTGGGGGGAAAAGTGTGCTATGTGTGTAGTTGAGAGTGCGTGTGCCTGATAGTGTGTGTGTGTGTGTGTGTTTAAGAGTGAGAGTGTGTCAGCAAATAAATTTATTGGTTCTAAAAGTGTTAAGGTCATGGGCAGTCGTCATCATGTTCGGACCGAACAAATTCACGAAAGGAGGTAGGAGGTGCGGGAGAGGGGGGGGGGGGGTAGACCCAAATGGGGAAGAGCAGGAACCATGGAAAAGAGAGGAAATGAAGAGGATCCTTGGTAAAAGGACAACACCAGTTGCAATGTTCATCCATCCTCTGCGTCTTGGATAAAAGCCTTCTGTATAGGTTCATGAAATGGGCACAGGAAAACACCTTTTAATTAAACGGTTAAAACGAACGTGCTTCCCAATTGGCGACATTGTGAAAGGGTGGTTGAAAAATGTAATTAAATGAATTTAGTACTTTTATAGTAATTATGACCAAGAAAAGCGATAAGGGGGGTAAAATGCAAATATAGAAATTGGAGAGAAGATAAGAATTATAATTTTTGACTGGGAAGAAGAGCTCCCCCCCCCTCCCCGCCCATAAATTTAAGAGTCTACAATGAATAATAGAAATGGTGAGCCAAACATCAATGCAAGATAATTTATATTTTTATATTTGTGCTCTATTATTCCTAGGATATTTAGTGTATTAGTTTATTGTATGAGTGTGTGTTTGTTCTCTACTTAACAATGGCAGGCAGAATCGAGTTTCAGCAATGAGAGAATTACCAGAGGTCGTCTATTTATGAAGCCGTGTTTGGGAAATATAATGTATCCAGGTTGGAGCGAATTAAGGATCGATGGCCTCAAGAAAGCGAAATATTTATCCAGTTATGATCTTAATAAACGTAAAGAAGAGCTCATAGAATTATGGGGGGTGGTAATTTTCAAGGAGAGCGCCGCGCGATATTTTAGCTGGGGTTTTGTTTTGTTTTTTTGCTAGATTTTAGCATTTAATAGACTTACCTAAGTTTTGTAAAAAAATTTAAAACTCTAAAATCAGCTAAAATATCGTGCGGTTCTCTCCTTCAAAGATTCCCCTTTTTGTCATCCGTGAAATTATGTTATGTTATGTTATTCCAAAAAAAAAAATTTAAATTAATAAACTACTTTTGTATCCCAGAAAATACATTTTCTGTAGATTTTCTGCGAGAAAATCGGTTTTAAATTAGTTTTATCGGTAACTATATTAAAAAGAATAACGTAGGGATGTCTAAGACAATTGATAATGTGACTGTGTATTCCATATCTAATAAATTGTTCATTACATAGCTAGAGGTTAATTGCTCCAAAATTTTGATCGTTTATCTCTTGTAATATTTTAATGTTCTCTATAAGAATATTATAAAATATAATTTTAATAATAATGTATTGCTGGCATACAACTACTAATAACAATTTATTATTGGAATACTTACACATCATCCTACTCAGCAATCGAGTTTTACGAGCGAAGCAGTGTGAAAGTTTGATTTCTAATGTATCAATATACAACCTATTGCATGAGTCACTAGCACAGGGGGGTGGTAGAAATTTGCCGCAGGATGCAACAGTACCGCTCCACTTTAAACTGGCCCCTCAAGACAATCTCACATAATGTACAGCCCCACTTAATTGTGCTAATGTTGGCGGGGGCTTACAGCTCAGGCTGAAGGATCAAACGCTTTGTTTTCAACCTTAATCTCCCAAACCGTTGGGGGGAACAGAGGTCATCTGGTCCTGAGGAGCAATTAATAATAACAATCGGTATACATACACAAACACAACCTGTAGTATGCCTCCCTACATAAGGAGCTTGTTCTTCGAAGTCAGACCTTCCAGACTTTAATAATTTGTTTTAGGTTTATTTTATTTTATTTGTGGGGGGGAGGAGCCCCTTCTCCATCAGCTCATTCTTTCTAAAATAGGGGAAAACAGCAGTCTATTTTCCCACACTTTGATGGGTTCTAAAAGTTTGATGGTGTTTTTTTTCAGGCCAGTGCCTATTTTCTCCGCTTACAGGTAAAATTAAATCTTTTATCGGAATTCTTTGTAAAATATATAAAAAGACCCTAATAATTTGCCAATGGGGTGTTTTTTAGAAGCTCTTCTCTATTTTCTAGGCCAGATGGAAAAATAAGTTATTTTATGGGTATAATTTGTGAAATGTGGAAAAACCTACCCTGAGGGGTTTTGGTCTATGATCAGATATCAATTATTTTGCCCCCTCCCCCAAATAAAAAAGAATAAATCTTAAGAAAAATCCTGTACTTAAATTATAGTGTGAGGAATTTAATCCATAGCTAATACCACGTTCCAGGCCCACGCAAAAGGGTGCCTAGTGTATACTCTTTCCCCTTTACCTGTCTCTTGAGAAATGGCACGCCCTCGTAGCACCAGTAGTATGAAACTAGATTGAAACTAACTGAGCTTTTTCTCATTTCCATTTTTCGTCACTTTTTTATTTTTACAACCCTCTTCTTACCTTTTTTCATATTCGTCGGCTAATTTTTCAATCTACTCCACCCCCCCACTTTCTTCAACTCATTTCCTGGTTGGGACTGGTTCGCCCCTTCTTGGCTCTGTTTCGGTGAGTTAACATATTGTTATTCTCCCACCCCTCCTTTTGTCTTTCCAATAGCCCTATACTTATTCAGCAAGGAGGTACAACGTCTAGACTACTACATATGTTACATGGAGGAGCATCATATCACGTCACGTTTTTCAGGCCGAGTGTCAATGGGGAATGCCCGACTCACTGGGTTTAATTCAACTCTGACCGAGGCTGAAAAAGATGGAGCGTTTTCCCTATCTCTTTTGCCTAAAAATATCCTCTCATCACTATTTCTATCGAGGTTTAAGGACCTGATCAGCTGCTTCAGGGCGGGTCAGAGGAGAGGCTGCCTCATGCCGCGTCAGGAGAGAGGCTTTGGAATTTCTATAAACAACGGTCTTGAACATCCGCAGGCTGCAAGAGACCAGATTGAAGGGTTCTAAGCGTTGATTCGCTAATTATTTGAAGTGCAGTCTCGCTTCAATAATCCCGTCCTCCGCTTAATGGGCTGATATTTGCCCTGCAGCCGTTCTATTTATGTTGGCTGCTATAACATCTAAAAGTGTCTCGTCTCGTCTATGAGTCTGTTACACACCGGGTTTCAATATCATAACATTCTTATCGCCGACAAATACTACCTAGGAAAGTATTATTTCACTCTGTCGCACCTACTTCTCTGACGGCTTATTTGGAAGCTGCAGCCTTTGTAGACTGACCATCCGTTGGGTAACTTGCATACAGTGTTGTCCCACAGGATTGCACTTGACCATTTAACACGATCAGAGTTGGAGTGTTGAAAAGTATGAAAATCAAATGCGGGATAGACAGGAAAAACTGGACGCAGGACATAGCTTCCCCACCTCCCTTTAAATCGTTTTGATTGGTCACAAGGATTTTTTCCCCGTTCCCATTTTTTAAAAAAAACTTAGAAGCATAAAAGAAAAGAAAGCGAAACCTAGCTCCACCTTGGTATTGTGGTGGGCGAGGACACCGACAGCACATTTCTGCCTCGTGGACTCCCCCACTCCCCTCACCACCCTGAATTGATAAAGGTCTTTTCCCTTTAACATTTCTCTAGCCGCTCTCGGGCAGTTTCACCTCAAATAAGGAGGCGGTCCCCATTCATTGAAACAAGCCCCCACCCCTCGACCCACTATTAGTGACCTTCTTTGGGGCCGGTATCCCCCTCCCCTTATTTTTTTAAGATAGAGATCGGCTTGCTGGCCACCATGACGTATTATATACCGCCAGACACAGCCCGAGTGTATCCAAGGGACGGTTCTGGGGCTCAAAATCACCACAGGGGGCTACAAGTGTCATATCGGGCGGACAGTCGCGAATAGCAAGAGAGATTTGAGGGAGTTTTATAAGTTCATTGACCTAACTCGCTCAAATAAACTCAAGATATTCAATGCGTGCATTCGCTCGAGACTCTTGTACCCCCCGGTGACGTTGAATGCGTGCGCCAGGACCCACATTGTGAAACTACAAGTCATCCAGAATAAGGCGGTTTTACTCATTACAAACACCCGAAGAAGAGAACACAAAAAACAGAGGGAGCTCCACGACTCGGTTGGATTATCTCCAATCAACGTGGCGCTCCACGAGAGAGCTAAGAGGATATGGCAAGCCATTGGTGCACGCTTGACCCCTGAATTCTCTCGTACACACCTAGACATCGAAGCCGACAGACAAATAAGACCTTTTAAAAGTAGTAAATTACAGTCTGACAGTGACGTGACTCCCCAATATACAATACGTAATCGACAATAGACGAGACTCAACCAGTGTAATGCGCAAGTTTTTTAATTAAAATTTAACTTCACCATAAAAAACAAAATTCACTCAAATAATGATAATTATTGTTTAAAATCAACCTAACTTTTTAGGAAAATACAAATTTTTTCATAAATTTTTTCAAAGACCCAAAGCGGGATTTAAAAACCCCGTCTCAAATAAAGGCTTGAATGCCACAAATGAATCATCATCAAGATGAAACCCGTAATTAAATTAACATAGTTAATTTGATTAAATAAACTATAAAATTTATAGTTTATAAATAAAAACCAAACAAACTAACACAAATAGAGCTACCCTTTCACCAGGGATCTTTTATTCTGTCTTCTACACATCATCTATTCTTTAAACTCACTCCTTAACCACTTTACTCTCTTACTATTCTCTTTCTAATTCTACCTCAATTTCATCTCCTATTATGTCCAATGTCCAATGTGTATCCAAGATTTGGATCCCCGACGCGAACCCCAGGGAGCCTTACCACCCCTGAGCCAAAGTCCATGATAGGGCAAGGCCCTCTAAGAGGACACGGGAGTCGGAAGGAGAGGAGGAATCACTTCCCGTTTTCTTTCCAAATTGTTATCCTTAAATTATAATGCTTTCTCTTCCTACTATAAAGATTGGTTATAAAACTTATGGGTAATTATGTAGAGTATGGCCGGATCCGAGTCATACTTATTTTGGGCTATTTTTCCTAGCTACTTTTTCTGAGTTGAAATCTATGTGGACGAAGTTTATGGCGATTTCCGATTATATACTGGGGGACTGTGCCCCCCAGACCCCCTCCCCAAATGATTGAAATCTCAGGATCATCGTAGGCCCATCCCCCAGACGAGCCCATACTCGCAACATTTACCAACTTATGTGCATTTCACTTGAAATAGACAATAAATCCTTTATCTCGGTATAAACATGGAATGCATTCTAGCGATTTCAAATGAATTCTCCCGCCAAAAGAAATTTCGTTTTCTTTCAACTTTCGTTCGAGAGAAAACCACATTTTGTCTGTTTCAATGGTAAATAAAAGAATAAAAAGGAATTCATTAATTATGGCAAATTACGTTTGCTGTTGATGTCAATGGTCTTCCTATTTGATTCGCTTTTTTCTTTCATCGCCCTATTTATCTTTTTTTACCTGATTTCCCCATATTATATTTGTTTCATGTCTAAATTATAAGTCCAAAAGGCGTTTAATGTAGTTACCCATACAAGATTGATTGATGACTGGCTAAGGACTGCCATGAACGTGTTGTAATGTCCTTCAACAGAGAACTCAGACTTCTGTGGTCAGTGATTATAGTGGTAATGTGCTGTGGTATAATTACTGTTCTAAAGACAAAGATGACATGGAAACTTGGTAAAACCTCCCGGGAGACCTATCAAAATTGCTACTATTTTGAAGTTTCCAATCATTTCTCAGCAATAGTCCTTATATTTCAAAGCTTATAGCAGGAACTTGACACTGTTGTAATCTTCCTTGAGATATACTGAATGAGTCTAGGGAAGGAATCGATGCTTATTCCGTTTATGGAAAAGTACAACTTTAATGCTCTTGAGGATCTGGCAATGATGAGCCTACAATCATCTTGATTACATGTAATTCCAAGTTTGGGAATGTTTCCAGTGAAATGCTTCAAGGATAGATTCGTTGTCCCATTGCGCTTCCTTTTCGATATAAATAACCTAGATAAGGAAATAAATAGCAATACAATAAAGTTTGCTGAAAATAGAAAAGTGAGCTAATTTAGAAGTAGAGGTAATTTTCCAAGATAACTCCCGGTAAGAATTTTACACCTTTCCATTGAACACCGGCAATAATAAATCCATATATTAATGTCACATTGTATAAAACGTCAAGATTTACCTCTTATTTTGAAATCCTTTTGATTACTTATCAATTTAGGTGACATCGAATACCTGAACATCGATTTCTTAACGAAACATAATTTCGTGTAAACTTGTAAATGTTGGGTGTTTAGTATGTTGGTACTTTCAATTGTGGTATTTTCGATTGTTTCTATCTTTTTGTTGGTTAAGGGGTGTTAAATTAAGGGCGGTTGGTTACTTTTTTATATATTTTTTCAAGTAAAGTGTTGCGCTACCCTGTTGTATGTTTACGTCTTTTGAAAGTTAAAAAAAATAGGTTGCAATTGAACTACCACTTTTTAGCTATTGCATGGACTACTATCATAGGGGATGCTATAAAACTCCCACAGCATGCAACAGCCTCCATCCACTCCATCCTGGTCTATAAGGACAGTCTCACAGGGGGTGCAGCCTTAATCTCCTAAGCGGTTAGAGGAAGCGGAGATGTCATCTCAACAACAAACTCTAAATCTAGATGTTCTACCATTATACCAAGAATACAGTTCTCTTTTTCCATTGTACCAGGTTTTTCGTATGTAGTCTCAAGGATTTGGACTCCCGTCTAATTGACGAACCGTCATTACACCTATCAAGTCGATTCTGCCTGAGGAAACCCGACCTAGTTGTGGTCAAATCAAGTTCAACAGGAAACTTTGAACAGTTCGAAGAATCTGGCTTGACCCGCTTGTGGCTCTGACGCAATTGAACCACCTGAAAAACATGGATTTACGGACGATGAAAACAAGGGTTTCCTCAATTATATTTTTACTTTCATTTTCACTTTGTGTTTGTTTTCATTGGAACTGCTACGGTTGACGATGGAATTAGTTTGTTATTTATATATAGGGCGACTAATCATCCAAAGTATGGCTTAAAAGAAGTAGTGGTGGGGCTCATGGTACCCCTCGCAACAGACCTCCTTATATCCGTGGTTACCGGTTATTTAAACCCACAAACGACGAGTTCAGAATCCGGTGTTTATGATTTCAAATTCGCATTTTGGGCGTTTATCGGTGTTCATTGGTACGAACTCTTTCACCCTGGTTTTTTGAAAGGTAACCAGAATCATTTGAGGTTCTCTTCCTGGCTCTTACCATTCTCGATTTTTCCTCACTGATTCCCTCTGCTGTTGTGTTATACTCACAGAGCATCCTTTTCCCCCTTGGTTATCGCCAATTTCTCAATGATAATTAAGTCGTTTCAAAATCCACCTCCCGATTAATACATCCACACATCCATGCACTCATACACAACCACGTTTTCATATCTTCGTAATGGTATTATCTAGGTTGCAAAAAACATTGATCCATTTCGTTATTGCTCTGACCCATGTGTACAGCAATACACACGTACACATCCAGATGTAAGCGCAATCAATTCATATTTCCGTTTGGTTTTGATTACATTATGAAAATGCCTACCGGAACCACTTTCCAAGCTGTCCACTCCTCCGTATACACACACACGCGCGCACACGCACACACTCTCGCGTGTGTCACGTAAGACGGCGTCACTCTGTCTAACATTTCCGATGTTATTCTTTATAAAGCCAATCCCTTTTTCCTCTTTCGTCATTTCTTCTTTTTTTTTGGCTAAGAAGTGTTTTTTTGTTGTTTTTTAATAGTATGAGTTTTACTACCGAGCTACACATTAAGGTCTTTTATTTTTCAGTGGGGACCTAAAATAGTCGTGCATCATCGTCATTTAGTCTGCATGCTGTCACTAATAAAATATGAATAAAAATAAAGGGGTAATCCAGACCCGCTTCCCCCAGCACTGTCAAACTATTTAAAGGAGAGCTGGAAAATTTCCAAATATTTTAAGGGGAAAAAATGTAAATAAAATTAAGAGAATTATTTGAGTCACCGTCGTTTTGGTCATGACCGAATATTCAAATCCAGAAGGATTGCAACGACGACCATAATGACCAATTGTTGAGATGTACCTACGTGGTATCCGAACCACGAGTATCTACAGCGTGTGTTAGCCGACAAGAAGTCGACCCGAATGGGTCTCCATCCGACGACTAACCACATCCGATGTAATTTAACTTCGTTTAATCGAAAGAGGTGCTTCCACTCGACCAATCCGTACGTAAACCGGAGCTTAAAAATGGCAAGAAATTTCTCACCCATGGTCCCTCAGAGTGGGTGGCCACGCAGGGGACTACTCGCACTACATAGAAACTACAAGGACTGTAGAAAACTAGATAAAAGAATTGAGAGGAATAAAGGTCTCATTACTTTTTATAAACAAATTCTATTTCTCATCTTTGATCGCTAGTGTGCGTGCCACTGTGTACAAATTTATGTGGGGAGAGATCTTTGTGTATCTGGATGAGATTCAACTTCGAGTGTGGGGGTGGGGGTGTCACATGAGAAGCTGTCTAGAAACATAAGAGTAATTCTACGATGTGTTCTAGTCGCATGGGAAACCATCTGAAACTATATGTATGTACGTACGCATGTATGTTAATTACCCTGTATTTCGAGAAGCTCGATAACCAGGTGAAATGGCTACAGTCAAGGTCTGAACACATTTGAGGTCTTTTTATGAGCATGAATGTGCCCGAACCTTGGCCTGGACAAGGAATCTATGGGCGACTCCATTCAAAAGTCCATCAGTTTGGACTTAAACCAAGCTAGGACCTTATGATCCCCTTAAAAAATAATACCTTTAGGTACTTTGTTACCAACATATGAATGGTCCCTTTCTTTTATTGTTCCATCCAAGTGATAGTGAAAGCTGTGCAGATGTATGGGTGTGTTCATCGAAATTCGTAGACACGGATCAACAGCCATATTGGGGAATATGAAAATGGGGAGTTTGCGCCCAAATTTCGATACCTTAGCTATAATTCAATGTAGCCCCCAATAAATCCCCAATTTTAATCATTTTCCCAAGGATATTTGCGAATTTTATGGTAGTTCTAGTAGTGACGCCCACTAATTTGGGCGTGGGCGACACGTTTTGTAGTATTTTATCGTTTCTTTGTCACGGCGTCGAATTCTATGAATAAAGACAAGGCCAACCGTGGCCACCTAGCGTCCCCATGGTCTTCTTACTCCGCAAGGGGGGGAGTAACGGGGCCAATGCTCCCACTGCAACTGAAACACGCCTGGTTAGACCCAAACCGAGGGTGAAAAGTGGCTTTAAATCTCCCCACTAATCCCTGGTATTCAGGCGAGTCGATGGAGAAGCAACGGTGGAGTGGAGCGTTATGACTAAATGTAGCCCTCCCCCCTTATTGGGACGAATAGTTAAGACATGGGGTCCCCCAACCCCATGCCTGTATACATCAGTTTCATGGAGGGGTGGCGACGGAATAGAGGGTGTACCCGTCCCCTTCCCCTTCATTAATAATGATAATCATAATGGAAAAGAAAAAAAGAAGAGTAGTGATGGTGTCTCTCTTTTGTAGTCGACAAAAGGTTGAGCAGAAGATGCGGGTCATATCGCTCCCTAACCCAGTATACACACACAGATGCAACACGTACATGTACACGCTAGGATCCTTGGTGAAGAAAGTGGTCTATTGTCCGTATAGCTTTGTGTATTAGAGCGAAAGATATGGGTTGTTAAAGTGTGGTTGAAATCAGGGTAGGTGCAAGTGAGGGTTGCAGGAGTGTACGCGTATGTATGTAGATGTGTGTTTATGAGAGAAGAGAGAGACAGACAGAGAAAAAACTACTGAGAAAGTGAGAGGAAATGAGAGAGAGAGAGAGATAGCGAGTGTATGTGTGTGAGAGAGAGAGTGTGAGTGAGAGGTAGGAGGAAAAAGGGTCAGAAGATTGAATGTATATAAAGAATTACCACACGAAACCAGAGCCAAGAGGGAAGTGAGTATCCTTCCTCCTCTTTGCACCAGGCCACGACTAGGGATGAATGGACGAATGCTGGTCGGCGACTAGCCTGCGAAATTATCTACGATCATGAAAATAAGTGGGGGAGTCTTATAAATAAAGCCGGCGTTAAAAGTACCAAAGGAAATGTCTAGACTAAATAACATCTTGAAATATTGTTGTTGTCATGATGTTTGATTTCGCTTTAATTTCATCATCACCATCACCCCTTCAGCCTATTTCATCCTATCGCTGAGCAAAGCAAAATGCCTGCCCAACAAACCCCCTTTAATCCTATTTCAAGACAGAGTCTCCCATGACTTGTTCCCTCTTATATAGGATTGTATGCAAATGTTTGATAGGTGAATAAACGCAGATATTCTTTGTAATTATGGTCTCCATGGCTACGAGTATGCGCTTTATTTATTTATAGTGGGGTGCCCAGGCATCCACTCATTTCAAATTGATGCAAAAGTTTCGTTTTCAGTACCAATTTGAAAGTAAGGGTCTATAGAACAATTCTGGTTCGAGTGTCAAGCAGTCGGATAAAGAAATTCAAAATGGCCGCCAATTTCCAGCTTTTTTTTTCGAATTACGCCTCATAACCTTTGTACTATTGAACCTTAGAATGGTGATTTTGTTCTCTAGCTTGCCGTCTTCTTCCTTTCACCCATGGTTAGTTGGGTTGTTGACAGGCATCATGGATATGTGGGCTGTTTCCCACATGCTCGCTTGGAAGATACTCCTTTTGAGATGTTGATCCAAAGCATCACCAGTTGGGGGAATTCTCTCCATGTCCCTAGTCTTCTGTGAGAACAACCTCATTCGGACGAGGTCAACATCATTGTCCTCATTTGATTCATTTGAGTACAGCCTACAGACAAAGTTCTTTGCCACTTCTTTCAACCTTGGCGATGTTTGGAATGGAATGTTGACAATAGTTGAAAATCAAAGTGCAGCAGGATCGCTTACCCTTGAACTTGAAGGAAGAAGTACTGTCTGATCCAATGAATGCGTGGAAAAGGCCCATGGCTTTTCACGTTGTCGGGCCCAGGTTTGTGGCGATAGTGTTCAGGGAGATAATTTTGGTTATCTTTTTCACTTTTAAAGAGATCCAGATTTCTGCGGTCGGATTCAGAGCCTTGATGTGATGGAAATTACTAAGAAGGATTACAACAACATCTGTGTCTCCAGTATACACCATCCCAATTGACGGAGATTGGAGGGCGTGAAGGAGATGTACTAAGACACGCGTGTCAGGTTCCTTATGGTTGCATTGATCCATTGGTGGACTGTCTCCAACATGGTGGACTTGATCACCTGCAGTGGTGTAGACTTTCTTGTTATCTTGGATATGTTATTTTTATCTTTTTTTGATAAGAATGAGAACAGTTCCTTCTTGTTATCAACGTTTGCCAGAAAATTATGCCAATTTCCTGAGATTTTGGCAGTACTAGATATGCGTTGTCGGATGCCTATTCCTCGTTTTTCCCTTGTGCCTCCCTTGATCGTCAGTGCACGATACTAGTCCCAGACAATATCTACTCTTGTCGATCGCTTCAAGTCGTGGTGAACTCTTGGGCAGAATACCTTGTCGAAATATGAATCAAATGTCTTGCCTTGGACAGTTGTACCAGGAAGTGAGTGTATAAGTACTCCACCGTCAATAATAATGAAGTCGTAAACATCTGGCGCAACTAGCTCCTCGTCGACAGAAATGGCGCTACTTGTACTGGCTTCTATGATATATACCAACAAATCTGACTTGGTAGATTGGTGCTTAAAAAATCCCCCAAATCCCCCCCGAGGTTGGCTAGTACAAGAAAATCTTGACCAAAAAGCTCTGCATGACGTTTGAAGTGCTGCATTTTCAGCTTAATTGCTGACTTATGTGTTTTCTTCTCATGGGACAACAGTAAGTTATTTCGCTTGATCGGTGCTGTCAGAGGTGTGTTATTTAAGTCAAGCACACTCTTTCTGAACTTTTTGTACTGCTCTTGTCCCATACAATCGACTTTATGGACAGATACGGCAGCAGCCGCAGACTCACATACCTTGTTGTCTAATGTAACCAGGTCTCCACTGTGCTCCTCAAAAGGATTCCCATTGTTCAGCAACACCTCTATCAGATCTTTGTCATGAGGTAGAAATCGGTGCTGAGATGCATTTCCTTCCTCATGATGAGGAAGTTCATCATCATCGTTATCATTTGCACCAGTAAACTCCTCAACGACACGGCTGATTTCTGGGCCAGTCACGATCCAGCGTTCCAGCATGTCACGATTCTCTATGAGACCAATAATGCCACCAACTCTGTTCCCCCTTTTGTTGGCTTGCTCGTGTGCTTGAGCGATGGGTAAAGATGAGAAACGACGATTGCTTCGAGTTATTGTTTAGTGGCCCTTCTTAAACTCTTCCTGGATGCTAGCTGATAGATCTTCTAGGTCTCGGATAAAGATTGGAATCCACCTGGCGTAATTCTGGTGATCTAAAGCAAAGAACAGAGACACAAGCTTCTGCAGGGTAGTAACCATGAATTCTAACTTTCGCTCGCGATGTGCCCGGATGAACATGAATATGATCTGTTGGTACTTGTGTACGAGTAGCCAGAATTTGAACGTTGGACTCTGTTGGGAAGCTACCACAACCCAATCCTCAAGAGCCATCTTAGTTCCACTGCCTTCGTATGCTAGCTTCAGAAGGCTGTCAAGTAACAGTAACTTGATCGGCATATCTTGTTCTCATTACATTGGATGCATTCAAAAAAGCTGTGGCTGCTGCTTTTGCCTTCACTAGCCCAACTTTTTTCAGGGCTTCAGGCCATTCAGATCCACGCAGAAGATCTGCCATGGTGCTCTACAAAGCCATAACAATGTAGAGCCCACCTAGTATACCACAAAATTGTCTTCCCCATAAATGTCAGAGAAGGTCTACTGCATTTTGGGGGCGAGGTAATAGAGCGGTTGGTCCACTACCAACACAGGGACTTGGTGTGGGTTGAGGTGCTCAGTTGTTTTTTTCACCAGTTCCATTCCATGTCGAATCATTTCTGGAGTGGCGGCTTTTTCATGGAAAAGTGGCAGGAGGGCTTCAATGCATTTTTCCGGTCCAACATATCTGATCGAGCAGCATAGTAGGAAGACCACATCGCTGGAGTGTGTTTTTCTGCATCACAAACCACATATAGGATATCATTACTGCAGCCATCCATGCCTCTTCGTGCTGTTTCTCCCCATCGAATGAACTCGTTGCACATCTTTTACCGGAGGTTGGGTGACAAGATTCCGGCCCACAGGTGGTACAAGCGTACACGAACAAAGCAGGGTGGGTTAACTGCTGCATGTTCCTGTTTTCTGTGAGTTGATTCGTAGACCTTCTTGGTCCACCCCAGGCGTCTGTGATGAAGGAAACTGAAATATTGAAACACCATTTCCATGGAAGAATGAGCTTGCAGTTCGTGATGTGGGATTGTGATCCAGGTTATCCAGGGCTGCAACTGTGAAAATGCCCAGATGCAAGTTTGTAGGACAGACTATATCAGCGTTGTTCCTTGCATGATATACAATAGCCTGTGCAAATCTAGATTCAATGCTGAGGACTTTCTTATATGACATTCCCAGAGCATACGTGTGTAGTAGTTCTACCAGCTTCTTGCTTCTTGATTGGGAATGCAATTTAAGGGCCAGTAACAGTGCAAGTGGAGGCTCACAATTCAAGTTCGCAGAAAGAGAAGTCATATTTAGCGTGGCCAACTGACTCACAGAGAGGATCTTCCTGGAATTCTCTTGTTCGGGCGATTATTTGGGTCCTGCGAGGAGTTGACGAAAGAAATACTTTATACGTTGTGGAACAGATGATTTTTCGCAACCGGTGGGAAATGAGCCATCAAACCTGAATGCAGTGTCGTGATCCAAAACAGCTTTACGGAGAATCGATGCTGCCATTAGTAATGTATGTGCTTCCTCTTCTGGTGTTTGAGTTGCATCTGATATGAGCTTTCTAGCCGTCTTTGAACAAATGAAGAAAGCTCGGTCTCAGATACCTTTCTCCTTTATCAAATTCGGGAAGTGTTCTAGGACTCTTTCCTTTAGGCGTGTCCAGTTCACGGTCTTCTGGATTCCATGTTGTTCTAATCTCTCGGTCATCATATCTGTCAGATCTTGCAATGCAAAAATTCTACGACCTCCAGTGACTTCTTCCTTTATAAATTGGAGCAGTTCATTTTCTGTTTTGGCCTAGAAATTTTCGCTAGCTGTGCCTTGTTTACAAATCGCATCGTAACGTCGATTGAACCCTGTGTAGCAATCAATTCCGATGATACTTGGCTTTAATGGCAACCACATCTCCTTCGGCAAGGAGTGCCACGATACGCTCTTCTCCTAGCGCGACTGCCTTGTCATGTATCTGTTTGGTGAGTCTAACCTTCTAGAAAGAATGGTCTGCTAGATTTGTTTCATCACCACAGAAGATACACAGATTACGATTAGCAGCTGCATGACTCCGCCGGGATCTTTTTCTTGCAGGAGGCAATCCATCATTATGACGTTTTTTTGCATGGTCAAGTGCTGATACCCTGTAAAGCTGACGACAAGATTTATGCCAGGATGCACGATTCTTCTGCATGGATTCTTCATCTGGAAGTTCTACTACGTCTGGATGGGGAGCAGCACCAATTGCTCTGAAATGACTTGCGAGGCTGATTATTTCTGTGTAGGCTCCCTCTCTACGACTGGTCACTGGATTCGCAAGAGGACAAACAAGCACTTCCTCAGTTTGTTTTTGGCACAAAATACACAACTGCCATATCTCTGCCTCAACCATCTCAGAAACAACCTGGAAAGAAACAAAGAAAAAAAACAATTTCAAATAACTGCTGTCTGTACAAGGGGCGTCGCAAATAAAATTTGGTATTACCTAAAGTATTATAAGAAAGGTATTATCTGGAAATACAAGTGGGTATGCAAATGGAGACGTTTTTCCACCTGTGAAAAGAGACCAACAAAATAGTAAATGGAGAACACAATTAGTGATCATTTAGTAAGTTATGAATCATACATAAAACATAGATATAAAGACCAAAATCACCATTCTAGGTTCAATAGCACAAAGGTTATGAGGCGTAATGAAAAGAAAAAGGTGGAAATTGGCAGCCATCTTGGATTTTGGTTGCCATTTTGTTTTGTTTTATCTGACTGCTTGACACTCGAACCAGAATTGTTCCATAGACCCCATACCTTCAAATTGGTACTGAAAACAAAACTTTTGCAGCAATTTGAAATGAAAAAAATCAAATATACCCATGCACGGCCCCCCGACTATTAACGCTATCTAGGCTATGAGGTCTCTATAGCAATGGATATTCAAATGTTTTAAGATATAACGCTCTGCCTAGGCTAGGCACGATATTACTTTGTCTTTTTACCGCTGGACTAATTATGTTTATTTTCATTAAATAAATGTTATTTCTCGGACAAAACTTGGTATAGATGGAGGGATGGTGATTGGATTGGATTGTATTAGTTTTGTGGATGGGGTGAGTTTGTATCCCGGTGATTGAGTTTGGGTGATTGTTTGGCGATCGAGAATTCATCGACTACGGACGTACGCTCTTTGAGCTCCCTACAGACATTTAGGCTCCACTACGATCCATTTATCTTCCCCTTATTTTAAGGGGAATGGTAAAGGGTCTTTTCTCCCAAGATGGAATGTGAGCGGGAGCTTTGAGACCCCCATGATGGTCCTACAGGTGTCACAGAAACCGACGAAAGAAGTGTTGTGGTTGGCTAATGGAACTATAAAACGTAGCCATGGTGACGCTTTTTGACTCACCAAATGGTTACATGGCCATGTGCCACGAAGAGGAGGAGAGAGAATCATGACTGACTACCCCAGTAGCAATTTAACACCTGACTTCACTCAATCTGCCCCCCCCCCCTCAATAAACGCTGATTTTTTTTGCTAATTATGATCTCATGGCTACGGGCATTCGCTTGATTTATTTAAATCTATACAGTCTCTATGGCAACGGATATTCGACTTGGACTTCATCCTCGGAGAAAACTGGGCAGGAGCAATTGAGAGGAACTAACCAGAAGTACTGGTGAAAGCAGTTATAAAACTGTGATTTCGGTCGAACATCATGAAAGTGGTATTCGAATAAAAGCGGCCCAAATGGAGAAAGGTGTAATTCACCCCTAAAACGATACACAAGGAGGGCTTTCAACTTGGCATATCACCAAAGATTTTCCGACCACTCCACCACAGTAGTCGGGCAGCCATCCACGAGCGCAGTAACAACCTGAACAAATGCATCAACTGCAAAGGACCACCCTCAGCCCTAGCAATGGGATGTCAGCCCCAAAAATCAATAAGGAAGCACGAAAGAACCATCATCGAGGCAAAGAGAACACCAAAGAGCAGGCTTTAGTGAGATAGAGGACGATGAAAATACCACCAGAAACTCAAGATATAATCAAGGGCGCAAACATGGAAATACTTGCTATATTGATGTATTATCACGCAGTAAACTCCTGTTGATTCGCCACTGTGGTCGACACCCATTTAATGGGGGAAATTGCACAACCAGAGATCTCTGGTATCCAGAGAACCCTCCCTCTTAGGAGATCCTCACGAAAAGCCTGGGAATCGAAAATACACACGAAGAATCACCGGTGACGAAAGAACAAGGGCTTAAAGAGACTGAAGAAGCACCCATTGAAGAAGAGGCGGAATAAGAAGACTAAAAAACGAAAATACAACAGACACCAAAAATGGTCAAAATTGGACAAGAAAAAGCAAAATGGACCACAGTCCCAAATTTTTAAAAAAAGACAAAATGAGAACAAGTAAGATAAGTTACCGAAAGCAGCAGCCGAAGCCACCGATATTAAAATTCACGCTACGAGACACAATAAATTCCCAAAAGATTGTAATAACGAGGAACTTGACGAATTGAAAGTGGTATTTTCAAATGGAAATAATACTCAAACCACGACTTCGACACGATTGAAACTGATGCTGTGAAGGACTCCTGAAAATACCAAACCTCCGAGCAGCGTAATAAAGACTGAGAATTTCAAGAAACTCCGAAACGGACTCCTCACATCCAAGACTCGAACGGGAAAAGAAGATCACTAGAAAAATTAAGGAAAAAAAATAAATAAAGAGAAGAAACCAACTACAGACATCAGCCGGATCACCTAGCCACTTTCTTTCATTTTCGCCATTATTTGTCCATCCCATTTATACGTATTTACCGTTATACTTATATCACCGTTTTTTCAAATACAAATACTTTGTATACGATCTTGTTTTGCTTTATTTACATTCACCCTGCATTCGATTCTATTCGATTATACTCCCGTTTCTTTGCTCGAGACCCCAACAGAGTTCGATTTCCTACCTTTTGGGTAACTGTGCTCTGGCTTCGAACCTACTGCGGAGGGAGGGGGGTATCACACGCCCTTTGACCCTTTACGAGTATTTGGGATCTGTTATTCTTCTTCCTTTCACCCTATTTCACTATTCTTGCATCTTATCCTGACTTACCCTAATTTTCCGCATGGTGGTTCAGATATAGCAGGAAGAACAATGCTACAGCTGACATCTGCAGGATTGCGTGCCTTCCAGGCCCTAACGCCCCCCGGGGTGTCTCTGGCTAGATAAATTCCACGTAGGTATAGTAAGAGATCATTACTTGTGTGATGCCAACGATGTAAATAACCCGCAGGAAAAATAAAATAAGTTTCAAGCACTTTCGCCTCAGACCTGTTTAATATTGGTGACAGCGCGATGATTTTATTTTCTTTTTCCTTCAGGTAATTTATATCTTTCACACATTTTCACCTCCTCCATTTCACCACCTTCTTTACAAACTTCTTCTTCGTTTTTTAGGGGGGAGAAATCTCCTCATTGTTTTTTGCCCCGTAATGATAATAATAATGATGATAGCGATAGTATTAGTAATAATAATGATGATGCTAGTCATAATAGTAATAATAATGATTATGATAATAATAATATAAATAAATTAATAATAATAATTACTCACTTCCGCATGAAAATGAAAATGCCTCGTTATTGCATTACTTCCACCGTTGAATCTATTTTTTTTAGATGATAAATTGTTCGCCTGTATCTTCGTTCCGCCCATTTTTCTACTCCGAACCGAGTAAGCGGTTCGGTAGAATGGGGTCTTTCGTGCCTTTGGGGTCATGACATATATAGATCATTCGGAAATAAAATGCTACTGTAAATATTTATTCAATATCTGTATATTTATCAAATAGGAAAAAGCTGCCAAGCTCTTTTTGCCGTTGATTTACGTGAGGGGGGAATAGAACAGAAGTATTAATGTCCAATTTAATCCAATAATACCGCAAATGCTTCCGAAACAAGTCTGAAAGAAGGGATCCAAACGGTTACGGAATATCATCGAATGGATTGATATCCACCAAAGTTTTCTTATCTCACGAAATCATTTATAAACATTTGTTTTATTCATGTTTCTGAATAACAGGGCTTTTATTAATTGCTTTAATAATAGTGCTAATAAAAACGCGGCTGATTAAACTAAATAAAATAAAATATATTTGAGAGTGGGTAGAGATAATTATATAGCGACTGATGGCAACTGTTTGTGGCGGCCTGTGGTTGAATTGTAAACACGCCGATGGCTGCCGTTAATAGATTTCAATTCAGCTGTATTAATTCGTGCGAGATTTAGGTTCACAGTGAGTTAGGTCACAGTGTTATGGTGTATCTTTTTGCTGTTGCTATTATTAGACGTAATTTTCGATTAACTGCTCTGCGTAAAATTCAATTTTACAGCTATGGCTGCCTTTTACGCTGTTTAAAATGCTGTTTAGTGTTGTGGTTGGAAAGGAATTAAAATGAATGTAATTTAAAATAATGAAAGTGGGGGTTTTAATGAATATTTAATGATGTTGAAAAACGATAAAAATTAAAAATATTGTTGGGGAGCAATAAAATTTCATTTACTTTACAGCGCCAAATAGATTTGACTGTTTGAATACATCGGGGAGGGTCTTGATAATAGACCCTAATTACCAATGTATAATTTAGTTAAATGCGCGGAAAACTTGTAACACACATACATAAGTGTATGACCGTAAATAGTTATAGGATTGGAGAACGGAGTTACTTCTGCCAATCCAGCATTTTGGTGTTGCAATTTACTGATGTGGTTATTCCCTACATTACTTTTCAACTCTTTCCATTTATTCTTTCTATACATTCGTCGTCTGCTCATTTTCCCTATATTCATGCCCCTGCAAACGTTGGTATGTTCTCAGGGGCTTAGAATGCGAGTCATAGTCCCGTTCATTTTGTAGGTCAGTAAAACTTCTACGTACGTAGTATGGAGTTACCATGTCGGTGGCTAGGGGCAAGGTCCCCTTACCCATCCTCCTCCGATGGTCGGATGATACCAGGTCTGCCTTCTCAAGGACCTTCCGTTCATCACCCGAGAACATTTCATACGTACGCTCAGAAAATAACGCTGCGGATGCCGCTTCCAGAAGCTTCGGCTAACGCCTTCGCTAATCTTTTTGCCGGGCTCGGCCTCCTCCGATGGGTATATAAGGAAGTCCCTCGCCTAAAGCGACCCAAGAGCACTTCCAGGAAGTCCAGTAGTGGTGTCGGGCCTACGCTCACGAGATAAGCCCCCCTCCCGCCTTATACGAATGGAGCTGCTCGACTACACATCTACACTGACCACTCTCATCACCGTCGAGGAAACAAAACTACATTATACCAACACCAAAACGTGCACCCGGCCCTCCGGGCTACCAGCCACACTAATACACAACTTCCCCACAAACATATACCCTACACTTACACACTTATTCAACGCCTCACTAGCCTCAGGCCACTTCCCCAAAATATTCAGTCTCTCACAACATACTTCTATACAAAACGAACAAAGACCCCAAACACCCAAACAATTACAGGCCTATTGCTCTATTAGAACACCTAGGCAAAATACTCGAACGTATGATCAACTGCCGCCTACGGGACTACCTGGAAGAGAGGGACTGGTTCTCCCTCCCCACCAATATGGGTTCAGGAGGGGCCGGTCCACTCAGGTGGCTGTGACCATCGTTCACGACAGAATACAGAAAAAAACGCTAGGTACATCAAAAGACACTCTCCATCAGCAAGGACGTGGGGAAGGTCTTTGAAAAAGTGTGGCACGAGGGACTCCGTTGGAAACTCGCCAACAATACGGAGTTACCTCTCTGCACCAGAAGGCTCCTCTCGTACTATCTCACTGAACGGAGATGCCACATAAAATACAACAATTCCCTCTCACAACCCTTCACATACGCTCAGGCGTTCCCCAAGGAAGTGTACTGGCACTCATACTTTACATTATGTACACAAGCGAAACCCTACGCCGATGACGAGACCATTCTCGTCAGCGACTGTGGACCAGACGAGATCGCGCTCCACGCATAAATAATACTAGACGCAAATACAGAATATGAGGATAAATGGCTGATTGCCACGAATCCTCAGAAGACACAGATGACACTCTTCGGCGTAAGAGATCACTTCATGCATAACCTACAAATCTTCTCACACACACCAGGCATGAACCATCTAAACCCAACAAGGCTCCACTACACACAACATACAAAAATCCTTGGTGTAACTTTTGACAAGACCCTCAGGTTCAATATACACCAGAACATAACACAAGCAAAAGCCGCACGTACAAACATAATACTGCACAGGTTCTACCCTGCCGGCAAAAAAACTTCAGCTACACCTATATAAAACACTCGTGCGACCTCTTCTCGCGTACGCCCCACTGTCACTCGTAGCTGCGAGTGCCACGTGGCAGCAGAAGGCTCAGCGCATTCAGAACTCTGCTCTGAAGCGCGCTTGCCGCTCTCCCTTGTACGCGAGAATGTCCACACTACACGACAACAACAAATTAGCACCCTTCAATACATACGCTTACACTAGACTCACAAAACAACTCGGGGAAACTCGCCAGAGACCCCTTATACACCGCACTACACGCAATACGGTATGTTGCGATGGCACTGCGATACCCCGCAGCTCATGACCACCTGCAACCCACACCGTTCCACGCATAAGTTAAAAGCATCATGAATAACGCGTTTCCGACTAAGCAGATACGTTCTCCTTCCTGACCACCTTCCAACCGTCGTCCAGTCACGAACACCTCGAGACTTACCCAACCACACCACGCATCGGTGTCTAGCCACCGACCTATCAACTCTTCCTATTCCCTCTCAAGTTATTTCTGCACCTCTTTTCCTCTACGACCTGGTGAATTCACCGCTTGGATCACCTTCTCGCTGAATCACTCCCGCTCGGTAAAGCAATCACCGACAGCATCTCCTCCCTTTCCTTCGAAGATAATTTTCGGCGCCGATGTTGGAAGTTTAAATACAAAGGAAGTTACGAAGAACTACATCTGTAAATCTGAAAGAAAATTCACACTCGTAGAAGAAGATTTCAAGATAGAAGAACATCTCAACCTCACCCCCATCATCATTCTCTTTTTAATTTCATATATTGTCTCCTACACCTTTTCTCTACCACACTAAAAATCCTCCCATTCGGGAGGTACTAAAAAAGAGAGAATTAATCATTTTCATTAGGTGCATCATAGTCATCATGACTGCCGAATTCTCCTACCCCCCCCCCACCTGGGTGCTATGCCTTGACTAGTGGACGCTGTCATTTTAACTTCGTCTCAACTATGCAGTGCACTTGCGATTGCTTAATTGAGGGTACGGGAGGAGGAAGGTCTGTGGAATAGCCCGCCACCAGATACCCGTATCAGAGGAGCCCCCTTCGCAGGGGAGCTTAATCACTCCGCCTGTTAGGGGCCACCAGAATCGCTGAGGGACATACAAACGTATGCAACCGCGGTTTTTAACCCCATCGAGCAGGCAGCACCCCCGGTTAACGCTGGTTAATTCCACGCTAACCAACAAAAGGTCCGTCACATTTCGCCCCTTGAGAGGAGTTCACTCGAGTCCACCATTTCATCCATCATCATCTCATTCTTGACAGCCAAACAAATGAAGGTGGGGTCAAAAGGAAGGGGGAGGATCCAAAACACCACACCAATATGGAGTATAGAAGACTCCCACTGAGAACCGAACCCGGAGCACAAAAACCCGAAAGAGGAGTACTAATAAGGACTTTACACTGAACTGAAGATTGCCCTTACTAAATTAATAGAGGTCCCCCAACGACTACGTTGCCCTATGTCATAAACAGAATGACATAGAACGCCTGGTGGCGCCCGAAGGACTAAAGGCTCTAAGGAAGATCAGACTTGCCCCAAAACTGCCAGCACAACTCCTGGCAAACCGCTCCTTCGTCTGTCGAAAGGTAGACCTCTATGTGGGATCCCACACAAAAGAGGAGATCGAAAGGAAAAACCAACATCTGAAGATTGCAGAGATCATCCAATTTGGACACCACACGTACGTGTTCAAAGTCCTTTGCGCCTCGGCGGAGATTGAAAATAAGGCAACCAACAACGGGATCCTTGCCTTCGGAATGAGGATACCCCATGAAAATATAGAAACAAATTTTCGTAAACGTACAAACCTTCTTCCAATGCTATGCCATTGAGGAGCACGTGACAAAGAACTGCCCAAATACGGACAAAAAAGTATGTTCAGAATGCGAAGGTAACAATCACACATTCAGGGAATGCACAGAGACTACAAAGAGATGCGTTAACTGCCAAGGTCCACATAGGAAAATGGCAGTGAACTGTCCAAAGAAAAGAGAAATAATAAGCAAGAAAGAACAAGAGCAGAAGAAAGAAAAAGAATTAAAGAATAATCTGACATACGCCAACGTAGCAAAAGCTACGGTAAAAGAAATTAAGGAAACAAGAGCCCAAAATCAGTATCAATGTATTATGTACGCTCACGTACAAAACATTGCCCAACCAGGAACCTCAGACACCCTCAATCTTCTCTTAGACAAAAACGGAGTAAGGAAGATGTGGTTCCTCCCCCCCAACCCCCCTCGGCTCTTGTATACAGGGTAACGGCGGGAAAAACTTCAAATAAAAGATATGCTGGAAGAAAACGAAGAAACAATCGAAACCGACGAACCCAATGAAGAGCAAAAAGAAACGGAAACTAGAGAATGAACAAAAAGAGGAAAAGAAGAGACATAAGAAACCCCCCAAAAAACACCCAACTAAAAAGAACCAAACCGAATGGGACACACAAACTGACACGGAAAGCGAAACGGAAAGAGAGGAAGGCTGTGTCGTTGCGAAGCAAGAGATTTCAAACTTCAGGTCTTCGTAAACGAGGCCTCTCCCCTACCCAAAGTTACTAAATGGAAGGATATAAATAAAGGTATCGAAAAAGGTGCCTGCAAATGGAATTACACGACAGACCATGATGAAAGGATTATCAAAAAAACTACTAGAAGAAAACAAAATAAGGATCTTCCCCAACGATGTCAAAATTATCAAGAAAATATCAAACGGCAAATGAAAAAATCCCAAATCAAAGAATTAAAAAGAACGAGACAACTAAAGTGAAAATACTTCATTTAAACACGGAAGGAAATTAAAAGAAGAAAATAATCAGGAGACTAAAAGAGTTCTAGAAATAGAAATAGAGAACATAAATCATGACCATAAAATCTTCCCCAGCAGTAGGCTCCGCCTGCGACGTAAGGAAGACCCACTAATAACAACAAAAGATACCGAACCAGCAAAACCTATAAAATAGGCATGAACGCCTGAATTCAAAGAACAAAGACAGATAACTATACAAAACAAAAGAATTTAGAACAACCCAACCTAAATAAAATAAATAAGTACATTATAAAACCGAATTTAAATTAGAAGAAAGTTACCACAAGGTACCCCAAGCAAAATAACCAATACGATATAGGAAATAAAAAGGAAAACGAACAAAAACTTAGAAGCACCCTGTACAACACAAACCCAAATGCAATTAGAAGAGCAGAAGATAGAAGAACGTCAGAAGAAAGAGATCAGTCAGTAACCTACCTGGCAATTGTTAAACTACACACAATCATCACACAAACACACATTTCACCCTCCCCTACACACACCCTAAATAAAGAAAAAAGAAGCTCTAATGCCATCTACTCGTATCATCGCGTCTCAATTAACATCTCCGACTTCCCTCCCCCCCCCCTTTCCTTGATTTATATAGCTTTCTCCCTTTGGTTTTTTCTTAATCCTTTTGTTAATTTCTAACTATACCGATCTAACAGCCCTGGAAATGAACGATTTCAATTGGCCAGTGTAACTCTTCACTTCGACCTATTTCCGATTGACTCGTTCCACCCTGTATTTGTATTATTTTCTTCTTTGGTCTGTCTTCCTCCGAAGAGTTCGCATATAGGTTTGAGGTCACGCGACCAGAATGCGCCAACAATTGCGGCAGCGTTTGCGTTGGTTTAGGGCAGATAAGACGAGTCGCTCTTATCAGATAAGGCAAAATGAAGGGGGAGGGGAGGCGAGCGGGGGATAGAGGATAGGAGAGAAGTTGAGTTTCCTTGTATTTAGTCAACCAGATGGCGCTATTATCGCTTCTCGGTACATAACTGCACAAGAGGTGCCTTTTTTTTTAAATGTTTTCTCGTGGGATTTTTAGGAACCAACGAGAGGGGGTTTTTCGCCAGAAGGTGTGTAAATGAGAGATCTGTAAAGTGGGAAAGAAGGAAGGAGTGGGAATATGCGAAAGATAATTAGTCACAGATCATTTTACAGGCTTTGGAGGATATGCAACCCAGCGAGGTTGCCTGGGCAACACCCCTGAGATGGTTATAATCCAAAGCTTATTCTGATCTCCCTTCTGGGCAGGTCCAAACCGCAGCCCACAAATCTAAACCAGGAGGAACAAATGCATGGTCAGGAGAGTTGCGCATCAATCCAGTTCCTAAAGCTACTCAAGCAAAGTACCTCCCTTATATATTCAACTCCCATAACTTCATCATTAAAAGAAGTGCGTCCTGTCGGCCATGCCCTCGTTGGTTTACGTATCTTAATAAGCAAAAATAAAGACACGCTTCTTCCTATCCTCGATTGAGTTCTGTCCTCACTAAAGCACCGTGAGCACCACGAGATGGCCAGAATCTAACGAGGGCATCCTTGCAGTTGGCTGCCAAATAGTTCGTCTAAAATGAAGGGAAAATGAAAGAGTGTGGAATGTGCTGAATTGAAATTATTCATAATTTTATAGCAGATGGCTAAAGCTTTTTTACACTATACACACACACACACACACACACACACAAACATATATATATATATATATATATATATATATATATATATATATATATATATATATATATATATATATGTAGCGCCCCTCGTGAATGATTTTTTCGATTAATCAACTTCCACCGGGATTCGAACCAGAACTCTCTTAAGAGGTCCGATGCATCACACGCGAGAGGTCGCGGGTTCGAATCTGGGTGGAACCTGATTTTTCGATCATTTACGAAGGGCGCTATTATAGAAGGATGAAATTTTACAGGCACTTAACTTCAGGAAAAATGGCACTGTGCCAGGCTTGCAATTAGCCTGCCCGTAGGGTTCCAATGGCTCTTTTCAACACTTCCGTTGGGCTCTTTAAAACAAAAGTGAGAAAGCAGACAATGAACTACAGGCAAAATTGCCTTCTTCCCCTCTTGAATTTCCATTGAATTTCCATTCTCATCTTAGCACAACGTGCGCTCTGGGAAGGCCTCAGGCCTTGAAGAGCGCATTTTTTTTATTTATTATTATTATTTACAAAAGTCGTAAATAACAGACTAACACAACTAGTGGACTGTAATCAGTCACCTGTAACAGGAAGGTTTCAGATTTAACTATGATACTTATGATCATCTACAGTCTTGTCAACAATAATTGTAGACGACAAATGAGCATAATCAATACCAAAGTGCATAAAATAAAAGAAACCAAGGAAAAAAACAACAAAGAAAACAAGTTGCCGAATTTAATTACCAACAAATGCTTGAAAGCTTGGAAGAAAAAGAAATTAAACAACGAGTGTAAAAAAAACAACAAATATACCAAGAAAACTATATACAAAGGAAAGTGATGCCCTCATCTCTTAAGACAAAACTTCCCCTCACACTATTTAGTTCATCCACTTTTATCTTCCACCATCAAATTACCTTCAAAACTGTTAATACCTTGTAAAAGAAATAGTGCGAAATACCTCCATACATGTCATTTGTAACCTTTGATTCATTAAACTCCGACTCAGTTCTAAGACCACTTCCGTCCCAAGGAAGTAACAAAACATCTATCTGCAGACTCCCCCTTTCATATATAATTCTTTCGGATTGATTTATGGTAGAATAGCGTTGAGTAGGTGATTTGGACACTAAGATTGGACACTATACTGTGTATTTTGAGTAGATTGTTTTGTGGGTAATGGTAGACTGTTACGGGGGGAAGGTTATACCTACGTGGTTGTTCATGGAGTTTTGCATGTGTCGTGAGGAAATTGCATTCCGCGGAGTTCAAAATAGTGTTTTAGAGGGCCCGACCTTATTTTTAGAAGGTAAGTGGTTTAGTGGGGTGGCAGATGTAAGTGGGTAGGGGACAGATAGCTGAACATAGACAAGTGGCGAAAAGAGAAAGAAGTGTGGTAAGGTGCAAAGAGATGCTAAGTGCCTTGTGATGAGGCCTATCGCCTTTAAATATTTTCTTGTTTTGTGGTTCCTTTGTTGTCTTTGGGATAGTTTATATTATTATGGCATTCAAGCCATTTGTCTTCTATAAAATTAATGTTCTAGGATATGTTATGCGCATTTGCTGTTGTAGTAATAAATTACTTTAATCACTTTAGTATTATGCTTAGTGTCTTTGTTTTTTTGTATATCTTGTAGTGAGTGTAAATCGTGTCTTTTTTTTAGTTGGGTCTTTATCGATGAATTTGCTGTCGATATTCAGTGAATTCTTGTAGAAATTGGTGAGGTTTCGTAATTAGGTTTTATTTTCTTGATTGGTTTTATTGTCAATGGTTTGGGTAAAAAAACATTCTAATTCTCATGCGTAGGGTGGCACTTCTCCGCCAGCTAAAAAACAGTAGAGCTTCCAAATCTGGCACGACTTATACCTCTTCTGTTCATTTGGACGATATCATCGTTCAATTCTCGATTAACCATTTTCTGCATATTCCTTGTCCGTTCTTCTATGACAACGTTAATGGGACTTAACCCCGCCTCCCGGTGCAGCTCTTCCTGGCGTCTTCTTTCTCGCCTGAGTGTACCTGTAATTAGGTACACACATTTGTTCTGCGCCGCTTGTAGTTTCCTCTTTTGTGTCTTCGAGACACGAGAGGGCGGGAACGGGGTATAGCAGCGTCGATCTTACAAGTGCATTGTAGATCCTTTTCTTATTGCTTTCACGGAGATTTCTGAACATGTATAGAGTTCTGGCTGCAGCTATGGCATTGTTGATTCTTTCATGGATGTGCTTCGTGTACCCGGTTGAAGTAATCTTCATTCCGAGTACATTGCACTTCTTGGTGTAGGGGTAGCGTTTATCCCCCACCCTGACATCGTATAGTAGTCTCATCGTAGGTGTTAAGGTTCTCAATTTCTGCTGCTGACATACGAGCTTGCCAAGGTACATTCCTCCATGGACAAGTTTTTTTTGGTGAAATCATCGGCGAATTGAATGTTGAGACAAGTTGGGCTCACAGGGGCTGGGACATCAGCAGTGTAAATCAAGTAGAGAGTGAGGAACAGCCCCCCACCCTACCACCTGTGGGAGGCCCGCAGTGAGCAGAAACTTTGTTCCGTCCGTGCACCCTAAACTAATATACGTCGCTCTCTCCATGACATAGTCACTTAGGCCCAGTCGTAATATCTTGTACTGCATTCCCCTTTGCCAAACCTTATCAAACGCTTTTGATAAATCCCAGCAAACAATGTACACGTAAATTCTTTCCCGTTTTGCTTGGGCTAGGTTTTCCTGGATGACATTAATTGCCATCTACGTACTTCGCTTCCTCCTAAGCCTGAATTGATATGGGTTGAAGATGGAGTTATCCTCCAGGGGAGACACCAGTCTTCGGTTGAAGATCTTCTCGGAGAGCTTCCCGCCAAATTCTAGAAGTGAAATTGGCCGGTAGGCAAGTGGGGCTCACAGGAGCTGGGGCATTAGTGGTGTAAATCAAGTAGAGAGTGCTTAGACAAGAAAATCATCTTGGCCGTTTTATAAGCATCTGGAAAGTATCCCGTGTTCAGACAGGCGTTAAATATCCTTCTCATTCCTTCGATGACATTGTCTGGTGCCTTTTCAAAGTTTAACTTTGTAAGCCCCGATTGTCATGGAGCTTTTTGACGGAATGAGCGGAACGCGCCGATTAATTCTTCGGTAATCTCGGCGTCTCCGTCGCGCTGTCTATCCACCTGGTGGTGAGGGTATGTCTTGAGTATTTTGTCGTTAAGCTCATCTATGATGTTGCTTTCAAACTCTAGGCCATAGTCTTCGTTTTCCTCCTCTGTTATAATGAAGATTTTTTTCCCAATAACTTCGGAATAGCTCTTGAATTCTTCTTTCTTCTGTTTCGATGTTTCCGTCTTCTTTTAGTAGTTCGATCTTCTTCCCAGTCCTTCCTTTGAAAGATCTGATCTTATTCCAAAATTCTTTGAGAGTTGTTTTGTGATCGAGGCTATCGATCGCATCATCCCATCGCCTCCATTGATGTTCGAGGATCAATTGGTTGAGTTCTTTTATTTCTTGACTTCGTTGCATTGAGTGAACTGATGCATTCCTGATGTTGATTTCATACAATAATTTCAGCTCACGGTATAAATCCTTCATGTATTCGGTCCATCTGTAGGTAGAGATGGTCCTATACTCGGATTTAGGGATACAAGCCCTATCTGCGTTGATGAGATGGTTATTAAGGTCGTCGAGTGCCTCGTCAATCTCCTCGAGAATTGCCTCGTCGAAGTTGGGGGGATCGTAGGCCTCGAGAAGGCGTGCATTCCGTCTCCAGTCTGCTCTTCTGTAGTTCTTTCTAACTACAGCTGGAACTTGTATAGGGTTCATGTTGATAAGGAGTAGGATCCCTATATGGTCACTATTTGGTACCTGGACTGGTTCCATGTAGTAATTGAACGGTAGCTGACGATTCGCCAGACAGCTGTCTGGTTTTGTGGCACTTCCTCCTCTGACAAAGGTGGGGAAGTCGGGTCCTATTCGCTGGGCAATGTTTCTGTCCAGCCATAGGTCCAGGCTTCTTCCTATACTGTTGAAGGTCTTGTAACCGGATTCCAGGAATCTGGCGTTCAGATCCCCCATTAATATAGTGGCGGCTCTTCTGCCAAATAGGCCAGTGAGAATGTGAATTGGTAACTCGTCTCTCCTTGGCGGTTGATATACGGTAGCAATGACCAACTTTCCTACTTCGAGTTCGCCCTCAATCGTGAGGTAGGATTCTTCTAGATTTCTTATTTGCTTGTATTTAATCCCTTTTGTGTTGTAATACATGCTCCCACTCCGCCTTACGAGTGAGCCTCTGGTCGTTAACCACAACATCCTGGCAATGTAGACGCCTTAGCTCGCCCACTTAACCTCGTTCCTTCTCGACCCTCGTCCCGATGAAAAGCTGAACGGCTGGCCGAGACCACAGAAGGCACTAATCAGCTCAGGTCGGTCCCGAGACCCGAACATCGGTTAAGAACAGCACGATTTCCCTTAAGAGGTAATATTAAATTTTGCAGCATAGGCGAAATTAGAGGAGCTTCGCCCTAAAGCCAGAAGGTCCTTCAGGACCAGAGGTACGACGTCCTAATAAAAACCGTTGGAGGAGGAGGCTTCATGCGGCATGTCCACGCATCCCCTCCTCCCCCTCCCCTAGTGGGGGTGACGACGTATAAAAGCGAATATCTTTGGAAAAACGAGTAGATTACGTTAGTCATCAAGGCTACCAACAGAAGGAACTGATAAGGTCATTCTCGAGCTAGTTCTTGGTGATCACGCCGAACTTTAAGTTAACTTGATCAAGTTCAACTTACTCTCGTCAGAGAAACCTCCTTATCCTGGTGTACCCCAAAGCACCGAGATAGTCCTCGCCCTTGAGGAATACTGGAACTAAGAATAAGCTCATCCTCGAGCTAGTTCCTGGTGGTCACACCGAACTTTAAGTTAACTTGATATAAGAATCAATATCAACTTACTCTCGTCAAAGAAATCCCTCTATTCTGGTGCATCCCAAAGCACCCTTGAGGGAGACTCTCGCGTGAACTCCCTCCAGCACTCCCCTGAGTCAAAGGATTCCCGTATTGAGGCATCACTAGCCAGTGCGAACTATTCCCCAGAGTAATTCGAAGAGAAGAAAGAAACATTCTTTCACTGCCCCGTGGTTAGATCATTTCCTCCCGAAGGTGGGAGTCTCTCCAGCTGCCACACGCGCCAAAGGCCTCCCTGGCTTTAAAGCTATTTCGCCCGGACAAAAACATCTGTACAAGCGGCACGCGTCATCCAGACAACATTCTTGAGGTGGCGTAACCATTGAGTTCAAGGTCAGACTCAAACCCGATTTTAGTAGGAAGTTACAAAGGTATTTAAACCCCGGTATCCGTTTCTGTAAAGTCTGTTTGCATTTTTCATATTAAAGTGAGCTGTGGGTCAACCTTCTCTATAATTTCAAGTATGTCATTTTATAAAGCCTCACTTAAATTTATTGAATTCATTTCTGTGCATTTAAGGTGTCAAATTTCGTTGGTTCATGTTTTTTTGTTTTTTTTTAATTAAAGTTTTAGTTTTTTTAACCAACTTTTATTCAATTCTCGAAACACTAAGCAAAGCACGAGGAACCCTCCAAGTTTAAAGAAGTAATAATCAGATAATAATAATCAAATATATAGCGCTCTTAGAGATAAAACGTAATCCAGGTGGAGTTTTGAAGTACGTAAACAACCCATACGTACGAACTCCAGCTATAACACGGTCCTTTCTATACCACGACACCTTTCTTTATTGCAATAGCGGCACCGTCGAATCGCTCCTGCGAATAATTCGGGATTAACACATCCTAGTTCCAGATTTTCATTTCTGCACTACGCGTGTCGATCCCTGTTCCGAAATTAAGATGATGTCTGCATCAATTTCTCTGAATACATTTCCGTAAAGAGTCCTTTTCGTCGTCCAGCCGTTGGTATTTATTTCCAGTATCTTCAGTGCGTTCCGTAACATGGTGAATTGTTTTTACCTACGCTTCTTATTCTTCTTTTTCTTCTTGGGGGCTGGTGGGGCTGGTTTACTGTGCCCAGGGTTTTCCTTCATCGGGGGGTGGGGACTTGGGGTTTTGGACTTGCTCTTCGTAGCTCGTGTACGGGTGGAGGGGCCCTCGTCGTTGCCTGAAGAGGTGGATCCCTCCTTATTTTGATCTTCTTCTTCGTCCTCTTCGGATTCCTCTGATGAGGGATCTTCGATAATCTTCTCCAGTCCAGATTGAACAGTGTTATTTCTAATGACTGATTCCTTGAATACCTTGGAGCATTCAGGGTCCGCAGGCATGATCACTGAAGGAAGGTTGTTTGCCTTTAAGAGTGCATTGAGGACCTGGCTGTAACAGCCAGGCTTTCACTGCGTTAGCCACATTTGCGTGAGTAATGCAGATCAAAATCTTTGCAATCAGATCTCCTGTGATGCTCATCTGTGCAAGTGATGTCTTCACTTCCAGATTCTTCTTGGCGGCGTTCGCGTGTGTCATCTTCTTAGCTTTTTCTCTTCTTTCTTGGAATTATTTATCGGCGCTTTGGGTAGTTCAGGGCCATGGTCCTGTGTTCTCCTTTGCAGTTGAGACATTTCTTCTTCGGGCTCTCGCACTTATCCAACCGATGTCCTTCTGTGGCGCATTCACTGCACCACAGATTGTTCTTGTCCGGGTAGGTCGTGGTTGTGTTCTTCTAGTTTATAGCATACAAACCACATCTGTATGCTATTAAACCTCTCTTAGGATTCTCATATTAAAGACCAAGATCCCGTTCGTCGTCGCTTTTCTGGTCATGTCGGTCGTAGAGAAGGTTATTTCGAACACGTGGCTGTGTTCGTGGAATTTGCTTATATCCCTGACTTTCGCCCACGGGTTGCTCCTCATAATCTCTTCCTTCAGTTTTTCGGTTGTGCTTCCACCGACCCAACTCTCCACTTTGCGGCAAATGACAATGCGGTTCGCTGTGTGTGTTGGGGAGGGGGGTCTTTGCTTCGAGTTCGATGCTCTTCAATGTGGTAGCTCTTTCTTCAGACAGGAGCCGGTCCACATCTTTGGTCTCTCCGCAGATGGCAATAAAACGATGAAACTTCAATCAATTTCACCAGGGCCACCTTGTGTTCGAGGTAGAGGGTTTCGCATAGCTTCCTCTTTTGCGGGGTCTTTTCTCCTTGTATGGTCCTAAGGGTGAGGGTTCCATGGTCTTCGTTCCCTACTATGTCCTCTTCTTTTCTTGTCCTCTGTAACCAATGTATAATTATTTTTGTATTTTGTGAGTGAAAAAGAATGTGAGTAGGTGGTAAAGGTGGTAGTGGTTTGTGAAGTTCAAAAACGTCAGTGAGAGCGCCCCCGTCCATCTTCCAGTCGGTCCTCCGCTCGGTTGCTGCCAGGATTTTGGGTGATGGATGGATGGGATGGATTTCGAGTGGGAAGCTCAAGAGGGATGAATTATGGTGGACTTGATGCAGTAGCGGTCGAATTAACGGCCGCTAAAGTTCTGTCGCCCCCTTCCCCTCGGGTACTTGCGCCATAACTGCATCCAACTACATAGAAACGGGTGTTACTTCCCTCTATGATTTTGCCCGGGTCCCTCGGGCGATGAGGATCTCTCCTCCGTCCGAGACTCGCAGTTATGCTCCAGTTTCGAGATAATTTTTGACTTATGCTTCCGCTGTGGGCTAGTCCTCAAACCAGTTTTCACATAAGCCCTTAATTATGTCAGTCCAAGTGGCCGGCATAGTTAAGACGAAATTAATGAATGGCAGACATCCGAGCAGGGGGATGGATGGGAGCCCTCATTGAATTATGAATCCTCGATGAAAAATAGTATTGTCTCTCTTTGAAGGGTGAAGCGAAATTCACCAAAGGACTTCCAGAATGGGCTCTTTTCTAGGTAGGCGGGGTTCAAGGTCCGTTACTAAGCAAGTAAAAATGCTTTCTCCGTATGGTAGTCAGCAGTGTGTAGTAATCGAATATTCGGCCGTCATTGGTCAGGTAGATGTGTCTTTATATAGGCGGGTGAGGAATATATAAACAGTTTGTCGATGTGGAAGAGGGATTACTTTTGAATGTCCGAATGTGGTTATTGTGAGTGCCAAACTCATAAATAGTTCGTGGGTACAAATAATAACACGACAAAAGTACTCGGAATCGGAATTATTTTTCACTTTCCTTAGGTAACGGTTTTCATGTCATTATTTGTACTCACGTGTTATTTGTGCTTGGTCGCCAGATATATATCTATCTATATATATATATATATATATATATATATATATATATATATATATATATATATATATATATATATATATATATATATATATATATATATTAATATATAAATAGTACATAGCATTATATTTTCCAAAAATATAATGAGTAAGTAAATGAAATGTATTTGATATATGAAGATTTCATATGATACAATCGTATATTCAACAAATTATACTAAATAAACTAAAAAAAAATAAAACATTGACCGGTGAACAATCAGAGAATGATTTTTTCAGGAACATTGTAGAAGTTTCTTGAAAGTGGCTACTGAGGTCCGCCAGAGAATTGTTCGCTTAAGGACTTCGGAAGGACTCTTTATGCGATTTCAAGGAAGGCAAGAAGGTCCAAGAATGCGATTTCGCGCGTTCTGAAAGTTACACAATGGAAACAAACCCATTACTCTTCTGCAAAAGTCGGTCTACCCCGCATAACCACCGTCTGAGAAGACAAAGCTATTAGGCGCTTCTCTATGAAGGATCTCTTCGAAACTGCAGCAGGAATTTCTCGAAAAATTAAGACCAATATTGGTAAATAAGTGAGCCCTTTCACGGTGTCACGTCGCCTTGATGCATCTGGTTTAAAAGCTCGTTCTCCAGCAACCAAACCAATCATCAGTAAGAAGACCCAAAAGGCGAGACTCTAATATGCTGTTATTTGGAGGGATGAAGATTGGAAGAGAATTTATTTCAGCAACGAAAGTAAATTTAATTTTGTCGGATCTGATGGCAGACGCGCTGCAGGTGAGAGTAAACCCTAAGTGTGTTAAAAATAAAGTCTGCCAAGCATGGAGGAAACAGCTTGTGGTATGGTAGATGATTTCCTCTGAGTGAGTTGGGCTGATAGTGCGAATAATTGGAACGGTAAATGCGACTGTGTACCTAAACTTCGTACAACATGTTATACCTTCACTACGAGCATCTCTGATTCAGCCATCGGTATTTATGTAGCATGATGCTCCATGCCATATTCCAAAGCGAGTAAAATGCTATTTCGAACACGAAAATATCAAAGTAATAAAGTGGCCTGCTCAAAGCCCGGACCTGAACCTAATTGAGAACCTCGGGAAGATCATCGAAGACAATTTCAAGACTAACAGCCTTTAACTATGATGTTTTTATGAACGAAATATGAGCAAGAATGGAACAAAATAACAACAGAATTTTGCAAGAAATTGATGAGGTCCTGTGCTCATCGTTGTGGCGAAGTAATGGAAAACAAAGGCTTCAAAACTTCATATCTAGTTTTAAGTTTCATCGTTGTCAAATCTTGCTTTGTTTCTAGTGTATTTGCTTGCTAAGCAATACTGTGCTGGTTTTCTTCTTTTGCACTTGTCAATATTTTATTTTGTTAGTTTATTTAGCATAATTTCTTAAATATACGATTTTTATACTTTGCAATCTTCATAAAATATATTAAATGCATTTCTTTATGTCCCATGGAAATTTCATTTGCTTACTCATCATATTTTTAAAAATATTTTAATAAAGCTAAATCGTTCTTTGATTTTGCTCGGTAGTGTATATATGATAGGTACTACATTAAATTATAATTGGTGCTCCTTAAACTGTTAATAAGTAATAGCCATCACTGTAGCATTATACTAGTAGTCGACTATTTTATCTTATCTGTTAAACATATAAGGCATATTATTATTATTTTTACCATCATCTGCCGAACATTTCTGTAACCTTGTTATCTGTTCCTTATCAGCGTTTCTCTTTGCGTTATCTCTCCTTCATTGCTAAGCAGATAGAATCCGCGGTGAAGAGTGTGGTGGCAAGAGAAAGGGGGTGTTATGAGTAAGCAGTGCTGCATTACGCGTCGTGGCATGTGCAGATGGTGACATCGCCCATTTGTGCCTGTAAAAGTGTAGTGGCAACGAGTGTGGAAGATGAGATCGTACGTGTTTGGAAAGCGAGGGCGTGAGGGCAAGGATACCGAAGGTCGGAGACCTTATTTTTCCTTGGGGAATTTGACCGCACCAGGTTAGTGCTTCAAATTTAATGGCTTTATACAGTCCACCCTCCAGAGTGAATGCGACAACTGGTTCACGAGTGGTTTGCATAGTCAGATTGACTCCGAATTGACTGCATCGTAAGAAATTCAATTAATAATTGAAGGGAGTGAAAGATCAGGGAGACTAGAAGAGCAACCACTGGCTACCAGGACGCTCTGAATGATCGGAGTATTACGAACAAAGGAGAGGGGGGGTCAGATGTACGAACCCGCCTATCAGGAAAGTAGGAAAATGAAAGGAGGAATTTCTGGCCACATAGATTACGCGGGTGTGAATGAGCATCAGTTAGGTACCTGATGAAGCGGTCTTGAGCCTCCCATCAGAATGCCCACCCTATGCCCTACCACTCCCTGGGGGTAGGGTTTTGTGATTCAAGGATTTCCTGCCCTACTTGCCCCAAGATATTTGCTTTAATTGTGATGATTGATCACCCATTTTCACCTCCACTTTTTCATGAAGCTCTTTTTTGCGTAGATACTTTCGTTTATTTCTGCTTTTTAGTTACTTTTAATAACGTCTATCTCGGAACCACCACCTACAGGGTGACCACAGAAGGTTTGATTTTTCATCACTAATGCGCCGGTGGTTTTTTTAGGGGGTGGGGGGTGCTATGCCTTTCTGGCCCCATCATTTGCGGTGTGTTTTGTTGTTATATTTTAAAAAAAGTGAAAAATCAACGTGGGACTTTCCAGTATTTATTAAAACTAGTTTTTTTTAGAAATTGGTGAAGTTGGTGTGGTGAAATATGTGAAGCATCAAAAAGAGGACACCAGTCAGTGCTTATGATTGGAATCCTTTTATTTCTCGATCCCTTCGTTATCACCTTTTTTTCTCTCTCTGTCCCCTTTCTTGGTTGTAATGGCAGCGTCTCAATTGCGCCTCTGCCGTTCGGTGCCGATTCGTAAAGTTCGTTCGTCCTAATTCGGCGACTTCTGCCCTCGCTGGTATTCGCCAGATGGGCGCTCTAAAAAATACCTCGTTGGTCCTAACCTCAAACAGATGGTTGTTCAGAACAACCCCCTCCCCCCCACTACAAAAACCAGCAGCAGCGCATCAATTGGAACTTACGAGATAGCCAGATTCCTGTCGCTATCTCTTTCTCAAAACGTTTATGCCCCTTGGTGTCAAGTTTCCTCCATACACCAAAAAGATAATACGATCCCACTTACACACATACACTCACTCACACCATATGCAACCCGAGCGAACTCTTTTTTTTTCTTTTTCCTCTTTCGTTTGAAGCGCCTTTTACTGCGCTAACTATCAGTTTTTAGACGCCGGTTAGAATACTTTTCGGTAAATCCTTCTATCGAGTTACTTGGCCAAGGGTTCATAATATTCCGTACACTGAGCTCCCCCCCCCCAGCACACCCACCGACCCCATTTTAGGTACGGGTTCCTAATGTTTCGATAAGTTTGCTTTTTCTGTCCAAATTTAATTTTCCTTCGTTTCCCCTTACCTATGCTTGGAATTGTTTTGAGTATAAACGGAGGCCACCTAAGATATAGCCCTGGATCTATTGGTACCGTGCTTGCACCGTTACCCTTCTCCTCGTCATGGTTGGATTCAAATTCCACGCCATTCCAGTGGGATCGCATTGAGGCCTACTCGCTTCTCACGCGAGGCCAGCTTTGATGGATCTCGCTTCGAAAGTTATTATTTTGCATGAATATTTTTACGTCTGCTTTGAACTTCGTATCTCCCCCCCCCCCCCCTACCCTCTTTCCCTTTTGTGTTCTCATTCCCGCTCCTTACCCCATCTCTTCCTCATACCCACGACTTTGAATACTCAGCTGCTGAATTTGATGATGCTACGTGCGTGGTACGTCCGGCAGTGGCGTTCCAGAGTATACGGACACGGGGCCACCACACAGACGCTTCCTTGAGTCTGCTGTTGTCGTGCCTGGCCTGGCGTTGATGCCGTGTGCTCACGGGCATTTTGTACCCGATCACACGTCCGGTTGGACCTGCTGTGGGATTAGTTGTCAAATTCATCTATCCGTGTTCACTCGTCTTATTTTGTTCGCAGTGATGTAGTTTTGCCGCCAGAAATGATGTGTGTAAAGATTTGTTTAAGTGTGCTATTGATTCATCAGATTTGCTTATGTATATACAAGTGTGTTGTGCCCCGTGCGATTATGTGGAGATATTCAGGGCACCCGGCTTTTTAATTCCCCCTCAAATCAAGTTTGTTGGGATTATTCTTGTATCGGCGGCTTCGCCTCGACTGTCGTTCATACGTCGGCCTTCACCCATCGAATCGTAAAGGCCTAGTAGAATAACCAAACCAAAGGAAAGAGAGAACAAGAAGCAGCTATGTCGAAAGTGTCGCCTTTTCTCTCACTTTTCCATTCCTCTTCTTATTCTTCCCTCTTTTCTCTCCCCTCTACTTCTTCCCTCTCTTCTTCGTCAGCGGCTTCATCTCCCCATGCCGTTCGCAAATCCGCTTCTTCTTCCTCCGTCTTCTACGTCAGTTTCGTTGAGCAGCTTCCGAGAAGCGACGAGGTAGCGAAGAGGGCGGGGAAGGGACCCTTGTTCCACCGGCAAATTGTTGAGCTCGCTGAAGACGAAGAGGTGGGTAAATCCCTCGCAGGAGCCGGGGCGCCCCACGTCTCCACAGAGAAAGGCACTTATACGGTCGGAAAAGCCGACTGTGGGACGACGCTGCGCCAAGACTTTCAGAACAATTACGCTGAAACTCGCAGTGAATCGAACTGGTCGCCGTCGCAAATTCACGACCCGGGTTATAGTTCAGGTAAGTGAAAAGCCATACAGGTCGTGGCCACTTTGCACTGGCCTCCGGCCCATCTAGTAACCTTTCACTGTTTGCGTGTGATAACTCTTCTAGTCTTTAACTCAAGAATGGAACACCTAATTACTACCCTCTCCATATACCACCTCCCTCTTCCTGTGAAACCCTCGGGCTGTTTCTTAGCAATGAAAGCACGGAAAGAAAATTTGGCAAAAATGATCCAAACCTTTGTTATATATTTTATATAACTGAAAGAAATGGCGAATGAGGAATAGGGACTAACAGGGACATTATTGTACCCCCCTCCCGACCTTTCCATGTGTGTGCAAAGAATACATTGAATTGTTCAAGCTTGAGCTTTCTTGTAAAGGGAATGCCATCAACATGTTCGTTCTTGCGCCATTTGACGAGGCTCCTCCCTCTCTCTATGCCGGATGTTAGAAATCACAATCCCAAATTTAAGCTTTTTTTTATTGAAGTTTCTACAAACAATTTATTTGGGTTTTAACCCTTCCGGAGGTGACATTGTAAGCAGAAACGAGGGAGTGGGTGGGTGAAATTCATTGAGGGAGGCCCCCATCTTTTCCTAATTGCCTTAAAAGAGTAGTTTTCTAGCTGCTTGGACCCTTCTCCAAAGTTTAATTATTTCTTTTATAGTATCCCCTTACGTATTTCTAAATTAAAAGAAAATTGAAGAACGCAGCTAATATCAATTGAAGTTTACCCAGAAAGTCCTGGTAGTTTTGGTAAATATTCTTTATTAAATGGACATAAAAACCGAATTTTATCATAAGACGAATCTTAGTGCTGAAAGATAGATGTTGAGATAAGAAATGAGAAAAAGAAAGAAAGATCTGGCCATCTCATTTGAGACCATTATTTAAGAAACGGCTTGGGTAGTCTTCGTTTTTCAACGCTGATATTTGGACTTTTTCAATCCTCATCTTCCGTCCCTCTTGAAATTGTAAGATAAACGAGGATGTACAAATAAATAATGCCAATGTGTAAGTCGAATTAGTTAAAAATCTTCTAAAATGACAGTGTTTCTATTTAACCAAGCTCTATAGGTGCAGAAAAGTTTAAATTTATAGGATAAGCAGATGTGATTAGTAGAAGCGTTGTGCAACATTGATCTGGATCGATTACAAGCGCAGTCGTTGGTTATAAATAGCGACAGGTTGTAAAGGTAGGGGGCGTCGCTTGAAAGCTTATTCATTCCCATACAACTCAACGTGAAAGAACGCGGATGAGATGAACACAGAGTAGTAAACAGATATGATTTCAGGGGAGGTGTAAATGATCGGGAATGGTAGGAAAACCATGACCATTGATTAAAGTTTCATGATGGGTGGTTTTATTGGGGAGCTAGGAAGATAAAACTATTGGGGAAGGGATGGGAGAGAAGCTTGAGACAAGCGGATGAACTCTTCTACCTCAATGAGATCCTGCGTCCTACTTCTGAGTCCCGATTTTTCGATTTCCTTTCCAATGGACCGACTGAATTCGTGTGGATTTTCGCCCTAATGAGTTATTTGCGTGACACATTTGGGAGCCGTCAATACACTGAAAAGAACACTATTCGGTATTCGCTGTACCGAGACCAACTTCCCAGTGTCCGTGTGCCCTCTCTCCCTCTCTCTTCCCTGTGTGTGTGTGTGTGTGTGTGTGTGTGTATTGGTACCCGTAGATGCAGATTTTGGAGGGTTTTGTAAAAATTAGTTTTCATTGTATATATTAATATTGTAGCTGCATGATTCAGTTTTCCACAAGCCACAATGGTGTTTTTTTTTAGCAGGCTTTTGAATGCAGTTAATGGGGTGTTGACTCGGATAACCTATGATAGGTCCTAGCGGTTTTAATTCATCCGTTGAATTATGATATGTTATATCTAACTGTGACTGTTTAATGTAGGCTATAAATGTATAATCACGGCTTCCAGTTCGAGTGAAATTAAGGCATAGCGGACGAAGTTAGTCGCCGGATGGCGTCCCGGTTATGATCGAATCTACAGGTCTACCATATTTTGTAGCGACCCTTCATTTGCACTGTAGATCTCCATTGCCCGACTGAGATATGCTTAAAAAAAACAAACTGCAATTCGGTCCTTAACCCTCTACTAAAACCAATTTATACTCAGTGTTTTGTTTGTTGCTGTTTTAAAAAGCTCTCGACCTCGTGAATGTTGTTACTATCTCGATCCTTGTCATTTTCTTCTACTTCTCTTTCTCCATCTTCACTGTTACTGTCAGACTGAGGCAAAATCTTTCGGACCTAATTCTCCCAAAGTAACTGAGGTGTTTTATTTTGTGTCGCGAATGAACCAATACTATATATAAACTATAGATATCAACGCATATTTCGTGTTGATGGAAAAGGGTTGGGTTTGTTTGTAGATAGTCAATTACGAACTCAAGTGACTAGAAAATAGGCAAGAGTTCCTTCCATATGTTCCCTCCACCCAAATTTAAATAAAAACACCGAAAAGATTCACACAAATATTCAACATAAGAGAATAAACATTTTTACCAATGTATATCGTTTTTTTCGGGGGGGTAGATAAGGAACTTTGAGTCCCTCATCAACATATATTGTAATGCAGGGGAAGAAAATCTGTACTTATTTGGATTCTACAAAGCTGCAACATCCTTCATATAAGTTTCAAATAAGTCCTAATTCTAGTGGTAGTGGTCTCTACATATATTCACAGAGACGCGTGGACCAGTCTGAATTCCTGGTACGTGTATCATCGCTCAATTGACGTTTGATTTAACATAAATGGATCACACAAGCCACAAGGGCCTATCAAAGGTCATCCGAGTCAACAGCGCCTCATAAACTGCATCCACAAGATTGTGTCTGAACTGCTTAAAAAGGCATCACCACCATGGCTTGTCGAAAAGTAAATCATGTAATACACATCAAAAATATAATATATACACAACTTGATATTACACTATGTAATTGTCCCTAATACAACATAAAATCCAAGATTACCTACCCTCCCCATATACTCATTTAACCTGCGCTAGTATCAGGATTAACAAAGTACGAGTGATTCATTTGCAAATGATATAGTTAGATTATGTTACGTTAAATAAGTTTCAACTCATTATATCATCTTTTTAATACCATAAATATATTTTATACCGTTGACTTAGGGCAAATGTAAAAATCGGGGGTAATATCTATATTAGTTACGGATAGAGAAATGCACTTTTTTTAATGGTAATTATAAAAAAAAATAGAAAGAAATTATATGATTAAAAAACACGTTCATGCTAGAAAAAATCATTCATGTATCTTAGTGGGAAAAATTACGAGACTATAATTTGGCGCCAAAATGTATCGCCATCTTAAAATGCGGGCATTAATTTGGACGACAAAATTATACCATAAAATTGCACTGAATTTTACAGTTTAAGTTAAGTGAGCATGGTATTTTTTTTATGTTCCATTGTATATTAATTATATTATTGTTTCCTATTGGTTTTTTTGGGGGGGTAAATAGTGCCATCATATAGAACGCGGGTTCGAATCCTTCTTTCGCTGCGAAAGATTATAATTAAGTTTTGTATAGTTACGTCTATATCATAATAAGTAGTTTAATGTGCGATCAAAGTAATGATAGTTGATAGGAACAGGAAGAAGGAAAATTTTAATTTCCATTTTTTAGGAAAAATAGAAAATTCTTTTTTATTTTTTTCAATTTTCTTTTTGACTCATCCTCGGATAATTCTACGCCCCCTCAATTTCGATCAAGCCCCATCAAAAAAGTTTCCTTCTTATTGAATGATGGGGCTCTATCGAGGATGACATTAAAACAACAATTACCATGTTTATATCATTCGAACCTCTAACTAGCACTAAGTTCGTACTAATAAGTGTGCGGACACAAATGTACGAACTCTGAGAAATACCTTTGCATTTGGCGACCACCCTCCTGTCAATATTTCTCTTTTCCGTCTGGGCGCTTCCCATGACAGCCTCCGCGTAGGCCTAAGAGGGAGGGGCGAAACCCCAAAAATACCCATTCGAAAGAGCTCTTACATCGCCATCTGGTGTGAGCCTCCTCTATACCCACCAAATGTGCGTAGATGTGCACGTGTTCTATTAACCAGGTGTTAATGTTGTATATCCTTTAGTATAGAGGCGTGTATATGTATAACTATTAGGGTGTACGGGTGCAAAAGCAGTGACTGTTGTGGATCACATGGCCCTTCTCCTTTTGTTAGTCGTGTGTGTACGTTCTCGTACGTGTGCGTGTCGTTAATAACGAGGTGTCACCGATTTGAAAGCTACATTCCCTCGAATTAATTTGCAGCGAAACCTAAATGTGAAGGATTTTCGTAGCGGCAAGTCTGTGCCATCAATATTAAAAATTAACTTCATACATTCGTATAATATTTTCTATGTACTTGAGTAAACCTTTTTATGGTAGTTTTCTTTGGGGAGGGGGGGGGGCATTTTCGTTCTTTATATATAATGGACTAAAACTATTTGAAATTTTTAAAATCGTTCTTTCAATCCGACGCTTTGATTTGCAGTTCGTGACCCATTTGTGACTTGGACGTGTTATCAACCCGAGCCGAGGTCTGGTAATCCGTTCTGCTCTCGAGCAATTGTTCGGTCACACTTCAAAGCCTTTTCACGGAGTTCCAGCCCCGATGCATGGGTGCAACTCATTGCCTTGGCCTTGGGACAGATATAACGGGGAGGGGGGACGCAGATAGGCCTATAGTATTTGTGAAATGACTAACGATTTTTCAGGACTGCGATGGATGACATCGTCCACTCTGAATCAAGAGGGGTTTGGCTCTCAAAATGAACGCAACTTTGTGTGCAATCATTGCGTAAAACTTTGTTTATATGTTTAGAATGAAGGACAATAGAGCAACCTAAGCTTTTACTTCGGAGAAATCGTGGGCTCAAAGAAATAAGCCGATTCGGGTGCAACGTTTCTTCACTTCCACTTTCTAATCTCCCCCTCCCCAACTCAGTTTCTCTCAAACTTACACACACACTCTTAGTATTCATTATTTCTTCCGCCATGTCCAATTTTGTAACCCCTTGAGGGTCGACTTTTTGTTGCTACTGTATAGCTGAAATAAAGTTTTCATACTAACGCACACTGGTGGATTCCACGCCCTATTCATGATTTAGACACGTAATGTATGCAGAAAACGTGTATGAATGGGTGTATAACCCGTTTTCTTTGTCAAAAATTAACCGGCTTTCTTTTGTATTTTCAGGTATGGTGTATGTCTGAATGCCGGTGGTATGTTTATTAACGTGTTGGTGAGTATTACTTCACTGCAATTTTACAGTAAACTCGATACCAGTGGTTTGTTTATCTACCTAACGCGGAAATGGTTTTTCACATCATAAAGGTGATGGTTCGACTAGTGAAATTCCACGCTGAACCATTAAGGTGGAAATAGTACTAATACACTCTCTTCAACATTAGTATCATCAACCGCTTCTCCACAAAGTAGGTTATTCGTGCATCATGCACACCAGAAATTTGCCCCGACCCATTTTTGTCCTTTAGAGCGCAAAAATACACAGAAAAAGAGTATTAATTAATTTTTGTATTATTTATTCATATCCACCCTTATTCTAACTATCTAGCACCGTATCTTTAGTTTTGTCGAATTCGTTCACGTACGTGCCTAAAACTCGTTCGCGTCGATGTTTGTTTAGTCTGAGGTACGGATTTTGTGCCTTCTGGGAGTGATGGAGATGCTTACCAGACCGAAAGGAAGGATCGGCGCCCTAATAAATAAAGTTATTGTTTTACTCTGTTCATTTTGCTCATTGGCCGAGGCAGAAGCCGTGGTAGAAATTTCGTTAATTGATGTAATTTAATGTCATTCATGCTGTCCAAAGAAAGGAATTCTATAAGTTTATAAGGGGTAGAAAATCCGTGCGGTCCATTCACTACCAACCCCTAAATTAGATCTTAACAATCTCTCTCAAATACTTATCTTAGCTACTTTTAATCCTGTTGACAGTATCACTATCCACTTTGTTTTAGGCAAGTGATTCCAATGATTCTTTGCCTTGCAAGTGAAAAGTGTTTTAACTGATTCATAATGCCTTTTAGCTTGAATCCATTACTTCTTGTCCTAATTGAATTGTTAAACTCCAATGAATCGGATTTAACATTATCAAAACTGTTTAGTATCTTAAAAACTTGCATTAGTCCCCCCCCCTCAATCTACGTGTCCCGAGGGATTGATAAGTGAGGAGTACCTTCAACCTGTCCGCATACGATCTCTGTCGCAATCCGAGAGCCTCTTTAGTGACGTGGGGCAGCGCCCTTTCAAACATCTCTTCGCAAATAAACGAGAGTTGCCTCGCCTATTCCAAGTGCACCCTTCCTTGGACAGTTTCGACTGGTAGGAAAATACTGATACTATTCAAACCTAAGACTTTGTTGTCCCCTTTTCACACATTTCCACACATTGTTTTGAAAAGTTTCAAGTCGTTGATAGCCCTATTTTTCATGGTCCACCTTTCTTGCGCCACTTTCTACTCACCACCCTTTATTTCTTTATAAGACTCTTTTACCTTGTCTTAAGGCTAAATTTGTAGGCTAGTCGCCGCCGACCAGCCTTCATGCATTACTGTTCGAGGCTCTGAGAGGAAATAGCTAAGGTCGGGCGAGGGGAGGGGGGCTAACATACTGATATTCTACCCACTCTTTTCTCCTACCACCACACAACTTTACATTTACCCTTGGTTTTCCGCTTCGTAATGTTAGGAAAATGAGAACAAAAGCGCCTAAATATGTCAGAAAGTAAGGTAGTGAATTGTCTGGAAGAAAAAGAGAATGGGTGAATGTGAGGTGGGGTCCAATTTGACTTCCGTTATTGAAATCCAATCCGAACTCCACAAAGGGTACCTGGACCTGTTCGTGGTGGTAATTGACATGTGTGGCAACCCTCCACGAAAGGGACCTGGATCATATAGTGGTGGTAACGCATGCGTGGCAACCCCCCAGTCTTTGTTAGTGAGGGACTTCGACCCATAGGGTTGTATTTCTTTTTCCTTCGGGTCGTCCCACTGAGTTCATTTGTTTCGAACGACTTCTGCCAAATCTACGAGTCTCGCATGTACACGTTGATGCATACCACGATCACGCATGTATTCATGTACACTTTGATGTATTCCATTACGCGTGTATACATACGTGTACATGCATTAACTAATTCACTAATCACGATGTAAAACTTTTATTTCAATCGATTCTTTGTTCATTCCTTTGCAGAGGATCTTTATGAAACTCATTTGCATTCTCCCCCTGCCCCTTTGAGGCCCCCATGCGCTCTGTTCCATTCTCATCCTCCCCCTCCCCCCCATTTGAGGGTTGACAAGTTTTCTGCCCCAGTTCTTTTACAGTGCGCACCCTGTAGCTTCAAATTTCTGGCCTTTGAAAACTTCTTTTGATAACACTTCCGATTTATCTCCCATCGTATCCCCCCTCCCCCTTTTTAAGTGGGGGTCTTGGATGGAGATCGTGGGAAATGGGACGGTATTTTTCGAGGTGTCACAGTCGCTGGCCTATTGGGTATCTCAACTTCCAGGGTTGGTTCGGTTGTTGGTTGGTTGGTAGATGATCTTTGTCTTTCCGTATCGTTGGAGCTTTGGATTGTTTGGTAGATGACCTCTCACCCTTTTCTGAAGTGATGAATTATTTAGTAGATGGTTTCAAGGGTTCGATTATAGCTTTCAAACTTCCAGTATTACATTACAAGGAACTGGTAGATACCATCGGGTCTACACGAGGCCCCTCCCATAAGCAGGGTGACATTGGCATCACTCACAACACCCGGACTACCACGGATATAACCAATTTTATTTCATGTAACTTTATTCTTTGCAAAGTAAGTGTCCAGCCTTTTCTTGAACATGTTTACTGAAGTACTAGACACTACCATAGCAAGCAAGCTATTCTAAGCGGTTATTGTCCTAAATTAAAAGATTTCTCGCTGATTTGTTGTGTCCACTCTGACTGGTTCAGTTTTTTCTTATTTCAAACCTTCGTTGTTGATCCGCGCCTGGATTTTCAGCCTCTTTGATGCCATCTTTCAAAATATGTGCTTGGATGCTTCAACGTGGGGCGTCCCACTTGGCCAAATTAGCACCTTTAAAAATCGTGATTGATCTTAGCGACGAGATTATAAAGTAGTAATAATGTGCTTATTACGATGAAGGATCTATCATTTTTGCTATCTGTTTTTGTTTTTTATGAGTTATGCTTCAAAAGTCTCTGTCCCTAATTTGTTTTCTTTCTCGATTAAGATTTACGAAAATCCCCCAAACTAGTGTTTAGTGATTATTTAGAATTCCTATAATTTAAAAATGCAATTCAGTGATGCCAAAATGCCTTATCACGGAAAACTTTGCCATTGTATCACTCTACATAGCCAAGGTATCAAATGCACAGCGATTATTTTTGTATTGCCTCCTTATTTATTTATCTTTCTCATTTTTGTTTTTTTGTTTACTCTCGCCTGCCTATTTTTCGTCCTAAGAAAACTAAAGCTCATTTAGCTAATGCAACTTATATTTTTGTAAGGTAAGCCATATTGAGTTGCGAGATACAATTTAATATAAAAAATTATTTTAATAATAGTTTATTGTTTATTCGACTAATTATTAGATGCAAAATTAATTTAAAAAATAAAATAATACCAAAAGAAATGAAAACCCGAACCAAGGTTCATCAAAAAAACAACCAAATTTCTGACATTGGGGATCTTCGTATTGAGAGGATATGTTTGTACCTTATGAGTAACTGTTTCTTCCGACTTACACGTCCTTACACACCTCTTTTAGTTAGAAGTGTCAAAATTGGATTTTGCAACCCGTGTCCTTAACCATTTTTCGTTATTCTCATTCATTGTTTATCAACTTTTGTTTCTATTCCTTCCCACATTCCCCGTTGAAGGAAAATATCCTTGTTGCTTATATTGTTTTTTTTTTAATAATTAGAGGCATATTAGGTTTCAAACACGTTAAAAAAATTGGAAGAAAAAGAAAAATCAAGAAAAACGGCCTTAAAAGTAGGAGATACTCGCAAAAATATTAAGCACCGTGTATAACTTTTATGTCAAGATCCATCTTCATAAAATCCAAAGAAGAGAGTTCACTGTATCATAGATATCAATAGCTTGGGTTATTTCAAAAAACTTCTCATGACATTTTTATTGCTTGCGTTGCCTTCAATAACAGCAAGATTTTCGTTGTACAGGTCGTTAATATCCCTGAGACGTTGTATATGATCTTAGAATGTGGGATTCTTCGAATGCGCTGTATTGGTGTTTCGATGTCGTGGCTAAATCGTGTGAATTACCATCGATTCTTTTCCAAGACGCCAGCAACGGTCCTTAGCTTTAATAACTTCAGAATTCTCATCTAAGATCCCTTGAAAGTACCGGGTATTGCAAAAGTCCTGTTACACTCGTTACGTCGTTCTTAACAAATGGTCATTTTGATGTAGCTAGACACGTTTTATTGTTTTAACGTATCAATGTGTGTTTAAGTTCTCGAGTCTTTTCACTTCCATCTCGACACAGCTACACACAAATGAAAAAGAAGTTTAAATGACACGTGGTGGAAAAGAAGAACTTTAAGTTTGTTTGATGGAGACTTTTTCCATCACAAACGTAAAACTCTCGAAAAAAAAACAAAGTGTAAGAGAACTTTGTAAAACCTAGTATCAGTTAGGAAGAAATTTACTGATTGCTACTAGACTTTCCAACCCGTTGTAATACCAAACCACGCTATTCGAGCAACGCTGCCATTCTGTTGTGGCAGGAGTACTTTCAGACGAATCGTCTTATCGTTCTCCTACCTCCAACCTCTGCGAAAATGTGGATTTTTTACTCAAATGAGGTCAAATGATCAAGGTTGCACTGTGGCAACATTAACACATGTGATGACTGAAGGTTGGAGGCCACATTGACTACATTGGCATGTTTTCCAAGCGCAGTAGCGATTTCGGTTAAAATTTTCTTGGTTATTGAAGTTTATTGACTGTGGTCAGATAAATTTGATACAGCCGCGTCATTTAAGGTTTGTGTTAGATTTCCGTTGGAGGATTATTCACCGATTGCGCAGAGAAGGATTTACAGAATTGGTTGAGAAAAGGCGTCAGAGAATCGACGATTGTAAACCTTTCCTTGGCATTAACTCCAAAATCTTGGGGGGGGGGCGTATCCGCAAACTTCCATAACCAACAAAGGCATACAGATGAGCGCGTGAAATTATCTTGGCTGCACTTCATAGCTTAAGATATATATATATATATATATATATATATATATATATATATATATATATATATATATATATATATATATATATATAAAATTTGGAACTTTCATGACTGGTATGGAGATTAAGGAAGTTTTCAAATAATTATATTTTAATCCCAATTGTTTTTATTGTGTATATCAACTCATTTTCTATTATCAAAAATAATTATTTTTAAAATCTCAGATGATCATTTATGTGCGTTTACAATTATGAACTGAGCGATAATTACATGAATATCAAAACTATGTAGAGAAAAAAATAATATTCTCCCGAAAGACCTCGACAGACCCCCTTGTGACTTAGCCGAGTGGAAACGACGCTTCCGATTTTAGCGGAGTTAATTACATCGCGTGTGGTTAGTCGTTGGATCGTCTCCCCGTAGGCTGCCAGACGCTAAAAATTCGTGGTTCGGAATCCACGTTAATCAGTAGGTCCATTAAATAAAAATAAAGGCATCTTAAATAAGGGGAGATCTGTGCTAAACCCCCCTGTCATAAAAAAAAACAACCTATGCGTGCTAAACCGTAAGTGCGTTCGTTTGTACGCTCATGGCATGGGGTGGCGGTCCATTCTTTGACCCTTGTCTCTTTTCTACGCTCACACCCGCCCAAAAAGCACAAAAACGTGTGTACATATGTACACATCGTAAAGGTCGATTCCTGGAACCTTCATTATTGCCTTTACGAATTGCCGCTCCGCTTTATCATCAATTGATGGGGGCTAAGACCCCCGATAGAAGCAGCACCCTAGTCCCTACTCAAAGGCAATGCTGGGCAGCCCACCCTTTGAGGTAATTACAAGTAGAATTAGTAAATGAAAAATGGAGGGGAAATACACGTTTACTTAGGGATAAGGGGGGTGTGAATGAAATAATAACATAAATCAAATCTGACAAAACTTACAAAGACAAACCTCAACCTTCAATTCTCCGTCCTGGATTAAATTCGTACTCAGAACTTGGGTGAAGCTGCAATCTGAGAATAGAATTCAACCGTAAATTCTGGTGTCTGCATTTACTCCGTTGCTTCTTTTGCTGTTTGCGCGCCCGCGTTTTTCCAACGGTGCTAATTCCTTTCCCCCACCTTCACTCTCTCAACCTCCCCAATCTCTCCTTTTTTAGTCACAGCCCAAATTTGAATTGGGGACCGGCAAGGTAGGCCAGGCCGGGGAAGGGCATGGCAGGGCAACGCAGGTTACTAGGTAGAAACGAGTGAGATAACTTATTTCACTCGTTTCTACCTAGTAACGCCACATTTTTTCATATTTCCCGATGGCAATGGAACCAATTTCCATTGGAAATGAAAGTGTTCCCATGAAATTCATCGTACTTATATTGAGACCGCTGAACCCGTCTCCATGGAAACTACCATTCAACTAAATGCCTGGCTTCCTCCATCTGGATGTCGACGGTGTCTGTGTAATATACCATAGCCACCCGGAGTTCCGGGAAGCTTCTCCGAGCAACAGAAAACGTGCGGTGGGCTGAGGCTTTGTAAGCGCCCCCTTCAACTCAGTCGACCGTCGGACCTCTTTCGGTGTGCTGCGTCCTCTCTGGCAAAGGGTAAGCGCCTTTACAGGGCCTCCTAATAAGCCAAGACGGATTTTGACTGCTTTATTAAAAGTGGATGTTGCGACAAAGGACGGAAGTTGTTTTTTTCTCAAAATTTGACTCTAGGTAATTTGTCGTGTGTGATGTGTACGTTCATTAAATCCGAGTACTGTGAAGTTTTATTTGTGCACATTTAAACGCCCTAAACAGGGTAGAAGTTTCTTGGAATAAAGTCGTTAATGTGGAGAATTTTTGAGAGTTATTTGACTTATGGAAGTATCTGGGCATTGCGTAATTTTTACCCGCATCTCCCAATTTTCCACGAGAGAATGTGCGTTGCATCGCTCTTGTAATCTGGGCACTCCATTATGAGTAATCAACTCTGTTGTTTTTTTTATGCTTAAACTCTCATTCAGTCTTGTTTAAATTCGGCGTCGTTGCAGCAACGGTTTTATGAATGTTGAGGAACTACCGAAGAAAGTCGAAAATGCACATCCGAAACTGGATGATTTCGGCGTCATCCAGCTCATCTCGGATTCGTATGACCACGGATGTAAACACCAAGAAGCGCGAAGGATTGCAAGGTTGGAAAGATTTGTTGAAGAGCCCCTAGCATTTAAATTAATAATGTTTTAAATAGACCGATTGCAGATGTTTGCGTAATGTGAGACGAACAGAGAAGGGAATGATGTATCTTTTACAGACGATTTGTGTGTTTGAAAGATTTGTTCACATATTTTTTTAGGTCAAATATGTTATTTTAAACATCAAAAGCCTAGTTTTATCTCATCATTAGGCCTATGGTGGCCAGGGACAAGTGATTTAGAGCAGGAATTCGCAACAGTTATGTGGTAGGGGGAAATCTTTTAAGGAGTTAATGAATTTAAATGAAAATTAATGCAAATTACACAACGTGAGGTTAACACAGAACCCCTCAAGGGGGATCAAGTTCGTTATTTTTGAGTTCCTGAATAGACCGAATTACACTAAGTCAGGAATGATTTTGCTACTTGGGTATTAGCTTGTTATTTATACTAAATCGAGTATACTAATTCCGAATCTGCAATCAGAATTGTTCTAGCACGTAAACTTCCTGAGTTACACATATGGGCAGTGTTGCTTCGGCTACCGTAATTAGAGGATGTGTTGTGTGTGTTTAGTTCCTGGGTTACACTCCGGCTTTATCATGTCAAATTTAGCCATTATAGTAGTGGTGTTGAAATGGTATTTACATACAGTGATTAATTGCATTTTTCTTTCAGATTTATCTCTCAATTAATTTGTAAATGAAATAAGATTGTAAAAAAGTATATAACATGATATATACAAAAAAGTTGAAAACATGAATCCGCGAAGATGGATAAATAGTCCAGACAACTTTTGTTATATCTGTGGAAGATATACTCCAAGCAACCAGCGGAAAAGCCTTGGGCACATCACAAATCTTGTACTGTGTATTATACGGGGCTCAAATTGCTGTACCAATGGTGTGGCGTGAGCCAACAAATCATGTTTTCGACTGCTCCTTTTGTATGACAAATATTGCGGGATTCTCAAATAAGAACAAGTCAAAAATTGTATATCCAGATTGTAAGTCAGCTATAAAACCAGTCCCCCATAATATGGAGATGCCAATCCCAGTTCCTCCATCAGCTAGTGCAGTTAAAGAAGATGCTTCATCGCCTGAAGAGGAGGATAACAATGACGATGAAATGTATGAGGATGATTCTAAGAAAAAAAAGATCCAGTTGATAAATCAAGAAAGATTGAATGATTTGGTGAGGGATTTGTCATTGTCAAAGGAGAACGCAGAACTGTTGGGGTCCAGACTACAGCAATGGAATCTTCTAGAGGACGGTGCAAAAAACATCTATTTTCCGTAAACGCCATGAGGCCTTAGCTGACTTCTATAAAGAATAAGAGGGTGCTTGTTTCTGTACTGATGTTAATGGCCTCATGAATCAGCTAGGAAACTAGCATTTACCTGATCAATGGAGACTATTCATTGATACAAGCACTGCTAGCCTCAAAGCTATGTTGCTACACAATGGTAACAAAACCCTTCAATTCCTGTCGCACTTATTGTTGGGATGATAGAGACATATGACTCAATGCAATTTATTTTGGAAGGTGTTCATTACTCGATTCATAAGTGGAATATCTGTGGTGATCTAAAGGTAATTTCTTTACTTCTTGGACTGCAGCTAGGATATACAAAAAATATGTGCTTCCTATGCCTATGGAACAGTTGTGGCGACAGGAATCATTATATTGTCAAAAGGTGGCCCGAAAGAGAAGAATACATAGTTGGCCGATACAATGTGAAGCAGATGCCTTTGGTACATCCACAGAAGATCTACCTTCCACCACTTCATATCAAACTTGGCCTTATCACAAATTTTGTTAAAGCAATGGCCCATGATTCTGATGGATTCCAATATCTCAAAGAGAAATTTGGTGCAAAGAAAACCGATGCTAAACTTAAAGCTGGAATTTTCGTAGGGCTGGAGATCAGAGAATTGATACATGACATGGAGTTCAGAAATAAACTAACTCCACTTGAGTTGGTAGCATGGGATTCATTTGTCCATGTAGTGCAGAACTTCCTTGGTAATCATAGGGCTGAAAACTATGAAGAACTAGTGGACAACATGTTAAAGGCCTATCAACGAATGGGGTGTCGGATGTCTCTTAAGATGCATTTATTGCATTCGCATCTAGATTTCTTTCCATCTAATATGGGTGATATTAGTGACGAACATGAGGAAAGGTTCCACCGAGATATCGCAATGCTGGAAAGCAGGTATCAAGGCCGCTTCAACGAAAACATGATGGGTGACTACTACTGGTTCTTACAACGGGAGGATCCTATATCCACGTACAAGCGAAAGAGCAAGAGTCTCAAACATTTTTTAAGACATTTATAGTCAGGTGAGTACTACCTCTTTTATATGAAATACATATCTTGTCTGGGCCTGCAAAAGGACGTACATAATGGCAAATAGGGTGCCCCGATTCCAAACCTTTGCCCAGAAACGTCTCATTCTTCTCAAACTCGTAATAATTATATCATTAATTGATCCAAGGTGAGAAAGTGAGCCATATAGCCTAGTTGCATAACTCAGGAACCTTACGTGTCAGGACAAATCTGAGCACATATTTGGAATCAACGCACCAAAATTAGTCAGTTACAATAACATTTACTCAAGTAGCAGAGACAAAGTTAAAATTTGTTGGCTAGTGTTATGGGTGAAAGAGGGCATCAAGACAGTAAAAAAGGTTGCCAGATAATGAGAGAAACAAAGACGGGGGAACCATTTGACAGACACCTGGAAGACCGATCGATAAGCACGATAGATAAACGCCCCATGAATATTAATTCCATTGTTTCGACGAACATCAACAACTGGTCTCATTGTCCCCAAGATGCGACCCCGTTCATTGTCCTCTGTCCTCCACCACTTAAGGAGGCTGACCTCCAGATGGAGGTCACAATTTCTCGTCTGACCTCCTCCGTCCAGTGCATCGTCTCGACACGAATGAACTCGCGTCCATTCGGCTCCAGAAGCCCCCGCCAGGTTGGATGAGCAGCCAGACGATTCAAAGGTGACCGAGGCGGTGTTGAAGGAACCACGGGATTCTAAGAACGGGGTTGGAATCTCGGACGAGGCTCAAAACGGGGTGGCTTTCAAGGAAGGGTGACGAGGGGGCTAGGACAAGAAATTGGGGCTTAGGTAGGGGCATTCCGATCTGAAGCCTCTAGATTGATTGCAATGGTTACCTATTGTGTAATGAATAGTTAGGAAGGCTATCTACATAGAAGTGTACGCGCGTACATACATGTGCACCGCGAGAGAGGGAGGAAATGTGTGTGTGCGTTATTTTTTGTGTGAACTAAGTACTCCCCCACACTAATCATTAGGTTGATGAATCTCCGTCGTGTACACAATTCCTGTCTTGTTCTAAAGGGGGAAAAGACCGATGATCCTAGTGATTGTTTCTAGCGCCCCGGCTCAAGGGTGCCACCACAATTCTGGTCCCTAGTTCATCCTCCCCCTTGGGGTAAAAAGTCCGCTGCCTTATTGGGGGATCATCGTTTTGATTTTTGAGTCCTTGGGTTTGGAAATATGGATTCCTCGATGCTTTTGGCGTATATAGTTACGCGTTGTTATAGCCCCCCCCCCAAAAAAAAAGAGGGATTAGCTAGCGTAAGTCGTTAGCGAGCTAGATTAAAAAAGTGAGGAGAAGCTCGAAGATACCAGCAAGAAAAACGCTTGAATGCCTTAAATAAACCAATATATATATATATATATATATATATATATATATATATATATATATATATATAATATATATATATATATATATATATATATATATATATATATAACTCAATAATAATTAATTAGAAGAAACTCTACCCGAAAGGGAACTCTACTGAAAACCACAAACTGAATTAGAATGTTTAAGAATAATGAATAGAAGTAACAACAAATCAAACTCAGAAAGAATAAACAAACAAAGAAATACAAGAAAGAGAAGCGATCAGACAGTATCCTGGCAATTTACACTCTTACACACAACTACTCTCCATACCCTCTCCCCTATTATTATTATTATTATTTAAAAAAACACCATGTTATCCATCTATCACCCCTTCTTCTCTCGCCTATCTATCTATCCCGGGTTCGATTCCAGACGGCATAAAAAACCCAGTGTTGACCCACTTTCGCTGACGACCCCTAGCTACCAACCTGTATTGAGCCAAGATGGTAGCTTATGAATCCCAGGCTACCAACTTGCAGTGGGCCAGCATGGTAGCTTCTGGGCCCCAGAACCTCTGGTGATGAAACAAATCCAGAAAGAGCGTATTTCTCTCAGCCTTGGGAGGAAGCAAATGCCTAAGATGATAGTAAAAAAAGCGCCCGATTTTTCAACACCATAACTGATCAATATTGTCATAATTGTACGATTTATTCATTATTCGTCATTTTCCCTTTTATATAAATGTTTTAATGGGGGTCTTTCGCCAAATATTGGAGGCAGAGATAGTCCAAATTATTATTATCATTATTATTATCTGATGGATCAAATCTTGAGAACGCCTTGAGTTTGATCCCATTCTTGGTCGTCAATTTCGATTAAGCTCGCGAGTCGTCAGTTCGTTTGAAACGACTGGAGACAACACCCGAGTCCCTTTTCTGGGTAAATTACGGTTTCGTTAATACAAATGACTTATCCTGTTGGTATTGCTTCAGGTTTTTCGTTGTCCCTTGCCAAAGCACGGACTAAGAGAACAAAAATAACGAGGGTAGAGAGCACAGACAGAATTAAATTAAGAAAGCGGTGGGTAAAAGGAACCGAGACTAATTAAGCTACTGAGCTGATTTTGGGGGAGGTGGGATAGGATCTTATCTAGGATTTTCTTAACACTCCAATTAAATGCTCATTCCTACTCTTTGTTTTTCTTTTACTTCATATTACTTAGCCGTCACGCAGTGATGTCCTGTAAGGACAGTTTCACCCCTACCAACCACCCCGTATGAGAAGGGTTGCGCATACACTGTTTCTGTTCGAACCTGGCATGCATTGGGTTGGGAATTAAAAGGGTATGGGGTATTTAAGGAGTGGGGGCTGTCGGTTGACAAAAGGGCGCGGTTCGCCACACCAAGAATTGCCAAACTGTCCCTCAATCTCCCTTTATTTCCCCGTTCCTCCTCTGGTCCACCCAAAGTTCATCTGTCGTTGACTCTTGTGTAGGATTGGTCCTCTCTCAGAGCGAACAATAACATCTGGCTTATATATATATATATATATATATATATATATATATATATATATATATATATATATATATATATATATATATATATATATATATATTATTCGAACTTTTTCCCTCTGGGGTTATTTCTGTCTTGTCAGTATGGATTTTTTTCATTATGCCTTCCTTTGCTCTCTTTGATTCTTGTGTTCTTATAATGTCCTTTTCTCTTGCCTTTAAAAACTCCCGTTTCTTGTCTCATTCACGTCAAATTTTCTGTTTTTGTATCTTTCTTTTTGTCTTCAAAAGGTTTTTGAAAGTCAGGAATTAAATATGGCAAAATCCCTCTGGTGATTGTTACCACCCGCGCTACTTGTATTTGCTCTTCATATATATATATATATATATATATATATATATATATATATATATATATATATATATATATATATATATATATAGTTGCGGCTATAAGGATTCCTCCATTTAGGTTTCCCTCACGAAACTTACAGTACATTAAAACCAAATAATGAAGTAATGCATAATAAATTATAGACATAAACTAAGCATGGCGATAAGTTGTACATTGTACGTGTTAGGGTGGATGAAACTTCAAGTTCTTTGCGAAAGAGAATTTTTATTCGAAAAATATATTGGTCAAAATGATCTGGACAGATTACACAACAGATGTAGATGAGAAGGTACAATGATATAAGTTATTCAACAAATTATTTTCGGTTGTTACAATATATTAGTACTTGTTATGGAGAACTTTGCTACTATCAATTACCCCCTGACTTCTTCTGCCACAGGAGCGCACTAACCGGAGTCATTTCTTTTTGTGTTATTTTTATCAATTCCTCTTTTGTAATATTTCCCAAAGTTCTTCGACGATTCTCTTTCGTAGTGTCTTCCACAAATTCTCCATCGGATTGAGGATCGGCCTCAGAGCTGGCCAGTCCATGACACCTACTTCCTCTTGATCCAGGAAATTCTTCACCAACTTTGCCTTGTGGCAAGGTGCATTATCCCGCATAAAATATGCAGGTTGGGCTTAGGCGGCTCTCATATGGGGTACAACATGTGCTTGCCGTTCTTTATACACTTGAGCATTCACTCTCCCCTGCAATCGGACAAGTGGACCCGTACCCTCGGCGAAATTATGCCCCACACCATAACGCTTTCTTCACCAAACTTGACACTGCATTTCACTCAATACACGGATACTCTTACGCTGGGTTTTCGACGGACGAACCTCCTACCATCTGAACCAAACAAATTGTACTTTGATTCCTCCCTGAAGTGTACTTTCGACTATTGGTCTTCTGTCCATAGAACTTGCTTAGTGGCGAAGGACAATCTAGCTTATTTTGTTCTTAGGGCTGATCAATGGCTTGAATGTGAGATTTTAAAGATTTTTCCCTCGTGCGATGTGAGACTCTCTTCCTGGAGACAGTGATGACCATAGTTTCATTTCCTTCTCGGCAAATCCTGGCTGTTGTCTTGTATCGGTCCTTTTTGAGATACGGATGATGGCTTGGTCATCTCTCTTTGAGTTTATCCAAGGCATACCAGTATAAATTCCACAGATACACGAGCCTTTGGTATCGTAAATTGATATAATATTATGACGAATTTGTCCCTCGCCCCACTTGTACGAGTAGTAGAGAAGGTCCTCATTCTAGGCCAGCTTCATGTTGGCGACTCCAGATTCTCTTGTTCGGTTCTTCCATGACCTTGTCCTGCACTTGTTGGAGAATGCTGGCGTGCAGAGCAGTCAGAACGCCTGTTGTGCTCCTTTCTGCTGGCCTCGCTTACTATTCTCCGTTAAAGCTGCCTATGTCACCTCTTACAGCATTTACTATATTAACAGGACATTGAACACCAGTCATGATACCGGCATTTTGATACCAGGTGCGAATTATTTTGATGCAGGTAGCTATTTTCCAATATTCAGATGGCTTACAGCCCTCCATGTCAGCTAAACTTTTCTTCTGGCCATACATATATATATATATATATATATATATATATATATATATATATACAAGGAGCGGTCAATAAGTTTTGCAATTCGGATATGAGGAAAAGTTTTTTATTATTTTCCAATATAACTACCGTCGACTTCAATGCACTTGCGCCACTTGTCCCTGAGGCTTCGAATTCCCGACAACCAGAAATCTCCCGACTGCTGTTCAATCCACTCCTGGACGGCGAGTTGGACATCTTCATCGTCTCCAAACCAGCGTCCACGCAGTGCAGCTTTGGGCTGGCGGAATAAAAGGGAGTCGCTAGGGGCCAGATCTGGACTGTAGGGGCGATGGTTGAGCTCCTCGAATCCGCACTCGGGCAGAGCAGCTTGTGCAACTCTGGCATTGTCGTGGAGGGGCAGGAACCCGCTTGTCAACTTGCCGCGCCGCTTCTGACGGATGCACTTCTTCAACCCAGCCAGTTCTTTGGCGTAATATTGGCCTGTGATGCTCCTTCCACGAGGCGCATAGTCCACCATCAACATTGCCTCAGAATCCCAGAAGATGGTGGCCATGATCTTCCCGGCTGAGGGTTGCGTCCACAACTTGATGGGGGTCGGAGAGCCCCTGTGCTTCTAGGCCATGCTTTCGAGTTTGGTCTCGGGATCCCAGGGATAGACCCACGTTTCATCACCTGTCACTATGCGTGTCCCGAATCCAGCCAGGTCCTGGTTGTACAGGAGCAGCAGCTCCTCCGAACTTTGACGACGTTGAAGTCGATCATGGGGCGTCAGGTTTCTAGGGACCCAACGGGCAGATACCTTGTTCATGGCCAAATTTTCGTGGATGATGTTGATAACACTTCCATGTGATATTCCAAGTTCTCGCTCGATTTCTTCGAACTTCGCCCGTCGATTTTCGAGGATCCCCCTCTCCACACGGGCCACATTGTTCTCGTTGGTCACGTCTGACGGGCGTCCTGGATGGTGGTCATCTTCAAGGGACTCACGACCATGGCGGAACTCCTTATTCCAGCGAGCAATGGTTGCATATGAAGGGGCGGTGTCGGTGTACACTGCAACCATGCGTTCATGGATCTCTTTTGCATTCTTGCCTTCCTTGGTCAGAAATTTGATCACTGCGCGGTGCTCAACCTTCTCTATTGTTGAAAAATTTGTGACTGACGATCTGCGATCAGCTACTGCTTCTTAAATAGACGAGGCAGGAGCGTGCGGCTGTAGGTCAAGACTTGTCATAACTTGTCCTAACACCCCCACAAACAGCCATCCCCCTTCCTCTGTTTTGCCCTACCGATTCCCAAAACCTATTGACCGCCCCTCGTATATTCATATATATATATATATATATATATATATATATATATATATATATATATATATATATATATATATATATATATATATGTGTGTGTTTTTTCAGAATCAGTATTGTTTTCATCTTTGCCCAAACGGAATTCCCCTAGAATGCTTCCATTACCTGGCACTCGCCTCATCACGGCCAAATGACCCAGAGGTGCAGGATCGTCTCAGTGCTAGTTAGAGCCAATGATTGGCTCCGAATTTACTATTCCCGGCGGCCTCAAGAGTGCCTCGCTTGTCCTTTCCTCATGTGGAATTGTGTTCCCCCACCCCCCAACCATGATGTGGGGAGAGGGGGCTTCCTCCGTGACCTGTTGGAAGTCTTATATGAGGGGAAATCTCTTCAGGAAGGAAAGGAGGTGAAATACCCTTCGTTGGTTCCCACTATTCTTTGGGTTACATTTTACCCTCTTTCTCACAAATTACTGCTTGAATCTCTCGATTCGCACGAGGCGATAGGTACTTGGCGACTCCCTGGTGCCGGCCTCTTGGTAACTAGGCAACGACGCAAGACCCCACTGACCATTGCCCCGTTAAACCACCCTGTGAGGCGATTATTAGTTAAAAAAATGTAACAAGGAAAAGAGGTACCCTAGTAGACCTTACGATCAATTAAAGAGGGTACCTTTGAGTGAACACTTGAGCAGGCGCAGTCCTCTAAAGGGTCAGATTGACGCTCTAGAAGAGCACTCGCGCCACGCTTCAAGTCTCCACGGGGTTATTTTTCAACACTTTGTCTAGTCTCGACTTGAACTGTTCAACAGAGTTGCTGTTGACAACTTCCACTGGAAGTACGTTCCAAGTGCCGCAGATCCTATATGTGAAAAATTTCCCACACAGATCACGCTTGTAACGCTTCAGTTCAAGTTTGTAGGCGTGATTTCTTGTTCTGCTCTGTATAAGCTGGAAAATATCTCTGTAGTCTACAATGTCGAAGCCTCGAAGTATTTTGAATACTTCGATAAGCTGACCACGCAGTCTCCGGATCTCCAGCGAGAACAAGTCTAATTACCGTAATCTATCTTCGTAACTATTTTGTCTGATAGAAGGAATCAGTTTGGTCTCTGACTTGTACACGTTCTAATCTTGGGATATCCTTTCGAAGCGAAGGACTCCAAAATTGTACGGCATATTCCAGGTGCGGTCGGGCAAGGGAGTTATACAAACACAGTAGTATCTCCTTGTTCCGATATCCAAACTGTCGCTTTATATAACCTAACATCCTTTGTGCTTTCTTCGCCGCCTTAATACACTGCCTCGAGAACTTGAGATCACTAGTGATTGCTACACCCAAGTACTTCTCAGTGTCGGTGGATTCAAGAGCCATGCTCTTAAGGGTATAATGAGATTGGGGGTTTCGGTGGCCGATATGCATCACTTTGTATTTGTTCACGTTAAAGGGCATTTGCCACGTGTCTGATCACTCCCAAATCTTCCGAAGATCATCTTGAAGGCGGGCAGTATTTCCTTCCTTTGCGACGTCCATAGCAAGCTTGGTATCATCGGCAAATTTAGAAATCTTCGCAACCATGTCACCGTCCATGTCGTTGATGTAGATGATGAACAGTAGTGGTCCCAGGACAGAACCTTAAGGAGCACTGCTAGTAACGGGCACCCACTCAGAATCCTGTCCATTTAACACCACCTGTTGACGTCTGCCACTTAGCCAATTCTTTATCCAACTTGCTACATTTACGTCTATGCCCAGCTCACGCACTTTCAGGATGAGGCGGCGGGCTTGGGGAAAGTCTAAGTAGATAACATCCACCGCCTTATCCCGGTCGTGCTCACTGAAAACGAAGTGGAAGAATTCCACAAGATTCGTTAGGCATGGCCGTTGCCTTCGCAACCCGTACTGGGAACTCCTCAATAGCAAGTTTGACTCTAAATATGACGTCATTTTGTCCACCATGATGCTTTCCATGAGGTTAAGCTAATAGGTCGGTAGTTCGACGGCTGGCTAGGGTTTCCTTTCTTAAAGATAGAAGTCACCTCCGCTTCACGCCATTCTCTAGGAACGCCTCCGGTCCGGATTGACATGTTGAATATTGTGCTCAGATGTTGTGACACTTCATCGCGCACTTCTTTCAACACTTTAGGTAGAAACCCGTCCGGGCCAGGGGACTTATTCGTCTTTAGATCAGTGATCTTTTTTTCTATTTCTCCTTGGGTGAAGTCCATTTCCTCCAGCTTTTCCCCCAAGTAAGAATCCGTGGGCTGGGGGATTGGACCACACTCTTCTGTAAACACTGAAGAGAAGGGGTCGTTGAGGAGGTTAGCATTTTCTACATCTGAGTGGTTTACATAACCAAAGAACTCATTGGGATTCTCCTTGCAAAGTTTCGCCACTCGGAGTTCCTCACCACGCTTTGCCGCCCTTTGCTGGACAGCCCTCTCCAAGCAAGGCTACGGTACTCGTTAAAGTCACCAGAAATCTTTGACTGCCCGTACACCGTTCTTTTTCCCCTCAGCAGTTGACCAATTTCTAAATTAAACCACTTTGGTTGAACGGAAGACCGAAGAAGGCTTTTCAAAGGAATGAATCGTGAATGAATCTATTCCACACATCTTCAACATCCTCGCACACTTCTAGCCTCGCATCAGTCCATCCAGCACGAAGACCTGCAAAGTCTGCTCTTCTCAAATCAAGTTTCCTCGATTTACCAGTCGCAGACTATACCTTTGGGACCTTGACTATAAATCTGACTAGTCGGTGATCACTACCACCGAGCTCTTTGCCTACAGAGGGATCCTCAACGATGTCATCCTCAGAGGTCAAAACCAAGTCCAGGGTATTATTGCCTCTCGTCGCTTCTCTCACCTTTTGAGTCAGGAACTCGTTGTTCGTGAACTCCAGGAGCAGTGCGTTCTCGCGACAGGGCTCTCTGGTTTCCCAGTCAACTTGGATATTGAAATCACCCATGGCGATACACACACTGTCTTGAACACGTTCACCCAGTCGCCAGTACAGGGTCCTGTATCTGGCAGGACATATATCTAGGTCAACTCCTAGTAGCTCGTGGTCGGATACAATGTTGCAGTTTTTCGATTTGAGTATATCCTTGAGATAAAACATCACACCGCCACTCTTTCTGTATGACCTATGGTTTTGGAAGAGTTCGTAACCGGGAATCTTGAATTCACCTTCAAAATCTCGGTTTGAGGTTTTTACCTACGACGACTGTTAGGGCTACCATTTCAGGTTCTTTCGTCGCCTCGAGGCCACGAAGTTCAAGAAACTTGTTCCTGATCTACCTCGCATTAAACAGAAGAACTTTCAGGGAGTTCCCGAATGTAGGACTCCCTACGCTCTTCTGTTTCCCGGCTTATTTGTTGACGAGGGGGCACCCCTCTTTGTGACCTCTGAGAAGGTCGTTCCAGGAGTGACACGGGCTTACTGGCGTACCTCCGCCCTCACTCTGGGCCGGATACTCTTTGCGTCCGTTCCACGACATGCTGTATCATGTTACAGAGTACAGCCTTTCCTTTAAAGGAAAGATGCACTCCATCCCTTTGTTAGAGATTGTTTCTAACATAAAAGATGCGGTAAGGGTCCACAAAGACCCCCTCCGCCGTACACAAATCTGCCAGGCGTCGGTTCAAGGAGATGTTCCTCGAGTGAGCTATCCGAGTTGGGCCTCTTCTTGGGAAGATCCCGATCACAACACGTCTGCGGGTTTTCAACCCACAGTCATCCACGGCTCCCATGACTGTATGTATAATCTTTCCTTCGGGACTTAATTTACCTCCATTGAGGTAGAGGTCGTTGCCACTTACCATCAAGGCAAAGACTTAGTTCTAAGAAATCTGAGATTTCTCCTCCTCTACCCTGATTCGGTAGTTTTCCCGTCTTGGCAGGCAGCTTACCTCCACAGTGGTGCGAAGGCGGGCCGCTAACAGTGGTTGCAGATCCCGTGCTTGAGAGTCGCCAATATGGTTGACTCTCGCACATTCGGTTGCAGAGGAAAGAGTTTTCCCTTTCGGAACCGACTAGTCCGTTTTCTCTTTAATTTCCATATTTTTCTTCTTTCTTTTTCCTATCTTCTTCTGGTTTCACTTTTATTTCTACTTTCTCTTCTTTTTTCTTTCCTTTCTTCTTTCTCTTCTTCTTTTTGGCCCGTTGAGCCAGTCCCGCAGCAGCTGACTCCAGCTCTGGGACGTTGGAAGGCTGGCGTGGCACTGCCGATGCAATACTCGCTTCTTGGGCGAGGGTCTTGTCGGCGGATCCACCTACGTCGTGAGCCGACTGGACCTCTAGTCTTGAGGGCAACCTGACGATCCTGTCCTCGAGACGGCGAAGCTGACGCGCGTATTCAGACTCTAGGTTCTGCAGCTTCCTCTCCAGTTCTTTAGGTTTTTGCTCAGATGATCTATATAGATCCTTGAGCTCTTGCACTTCTCCTTTAAGGACACAATCAGTGCAGATACTTGCCGGGTGGCATTTGGAGTAACACTCCTCCGGGAAGTCCACGCACTTGTCCTTTTTGCACACCGAACATGTGTATTTAAGAGCAGCCGGTCCTTTCTGTCTAGTCATGCTGAACACTTTATATCTCTGAATACTTTGCGACCACTCAATAAAAAGGAAGGGGGGTTGGTGAGTTCGCCCCGCGTGAGTCGCTCCCGCCTATACATCGGAGACGTTTCGGATCTTTCAGAAGGCACACTCCTTTTACTGCTGTTCGTCCGACCGAGTCGTTCAAGCCCGGCGTGCCGTGGCTCCCAACTAAGAAACACTGACAGCCTCCGAAGGGGGGTATCAATTTCGCATCAGGTGAACAGCGGAACATGCCCCGTACTAAACTCCTACTAGTTCCCTTCAGGGCGGCCAGGATCTCGGCGTAGTGTTCAATAGATATCCCACCACACCAAGAGACTCGACCCAAGTCTTTGTGTTGGCCTGGCAACCAACCTGGAAAAAAGGCCCGTCACCTCGGACAGTTGCTACCAGAGGCACCCCTCAACGATCACTGGGAATAGTTAGTAATTACGCGCCAGGGAAGGGGTTAACGGGGTACTTAACCTCATCCTATTCATCGCGCCCCAGCGCCGATTGGCGTTATTTTTAGAGGTTCCATTGCCTCTCTTCTGACGCATGAGGTAGCTGTCAGGTCCTTAAATTTAGATAGATGAAGGATAAAGCTGAAAGGATAGTACTGTAGTAGGGTTTTTTTGTTGTTTTTATTTTGAATCAGTCGAAGGGATAGAGAAAACAGTAACAGGCTACAGGATAGAAGAGTAGAAAACGGACGCACTTTGTCTGGAAACTCATTCCCGACCAATTCGACAAGGGTAACCCTACCAGGGCCAACGACATAGTTCGAAAAATCTATGTTACACGCAAGCTCTCTCCCCACGACAGGGGGGCCTCTAGAGAGAGCGCTAACTAATGAGGGCATTCGCGCTACGAAGATTTGGAAACAAATGGTTGTAGGAGCGGTACTGTTAGTTGAAAGGAAAGTGTGCGCACGTTAGAATGCTAGAGTAACTCGAATAGGATACTACTGTGAGCACTTGAGATAGAGAGGACACGCAATTCTCCTTAACCTTCCCTAAAGAGAAGGCAGATTTGCCTCTGAGAGGATGGAAGAAATGATTGTGTAACCCGGCCAGAGGCAAAAAAGGAGACGCGATGAGATAAGTAGCGAGGATGTTTTTTGCAGGTCTCCGAACAAGTGCGTAATAAAAACACCCTATTTTTTCATTTAGTTTTTATTCTGTTTATTTATAGTACTTATATGATCTATTTGTGGTTATTATATTTTCTCGTGTTTTGTTTCTAATACTAGTGTGTGGCAGGGACCTTTGTTTACATCAGGTTTTCTCTATTCCGGACATAGAGGCATATGAGAACACTGAGAATTACGAAAACGAATGAGTGTTGTGTATGAGAGAGATGACTGGGGTTCTCCCGTGGAATGGTGGTGTGAGAGAAGAATGTAGGAATTGGGAGTTCGTAGGCAGGATGTGGGGGGTGTGGGGGAGGGAGAGGCACGCGAGGGTTCCTCTCTGGCAGGAAGTGGTGGGTCACATATATTCTATCCTCTCTCTCTCTATCTCTCTCTCACATACACTTCATCTCTTTCTCCAATTATTAGTAAAGAGGAAACACGGTTATTGCATTGCATCAGAGTTCGTGCATCGCCGATCAACTTCATCCACCCCGTCATTACTCTCCCTCCTCTCACTTAATTCGCCCCCTCCATCCCCTAGGTTGAAGAGCATGAACTTTCTTGCTACTCCACCCACCCGGTCTGTGTGTGTGTGTGTGTGTGTGTGTGACACCGCATTTTTAGATGCGTCCCGAGGATCGACTTATAATTGATAGCCGCTCCGTGATCATCCCTATGAAGCGCTGCTGCCCTCGTTGGTGTGCTAAATCCGGTGTGATTAAGAACACTCTAACAACCACATCACTCATCCCACCACACCCGGGTTTTTTTTACCCCCAAAAATATTGAGGAGAAAAAGTGGTAACCATCGATGGAATGACAGGAAAAAATGCAAAATTGTGAACAAATCGAAAGAAGTGGAACGAGATCCTACCCAGAGCTCAGGTATTCATAAATACAAACTTGAAGTACTTTGAGGAATTGTGTGAATGTATGGGTGGGTTCCATATGTTCCGCGTGCTAATAAAAAATGAAATAAAAGAGACAAAAAGGGAAAAGGAGGAATGAATTGTGGAGATGGGATTCCCACAACTAATGAAACCTTTGGAAAACGTGGGAGAATAGGGGGTGTTTTGGGTGGAGTAGAATTGGGTTTTGAATGTCTGTAAGATACGAAGGAGACAGGATGTAGGTGGGGTGGGGCGGCTTGCAACGATGGGGGTGGCGGGCTTTCTTTCCATCTTTACCGGAAACGAAACGTCGAATTCGATGTCAAGAAAACTGATCTCCCCTCCCCTGTCTCTCTCCCTCAAGGCGATGATGCTAGGTAGTACAAAGTGTTGTGTAGATTGAAGCTAAACTGTTGAATGTACATTGAACTTTACAGAGCACAAAGAAGCGCAAGATGTACGTCGGACGAGACCAAACACAAAGAAACGCGCAAAATGTACTTGTCCTGGCGTGCAGCCACGCGCGCTCCTGTGGCAAGAGCAGCCTTCAAGTCCTCGTTCAAAGATTTTTTATTATTATTATTATTCTCCGCTTATCAGTTATTGGGATTTAACGAACATACGCCTCAAGGATCGGTTACAGGAAGGCACTATACGAAGAGAGAGGGTGAATGTCCCCCTGGATTTTATTAATCTTTTAAAATCCGCATTATGGTCTTAATATCAAATTCCTCTTCCTAATTGGAATTTAAGAAGTGTTGGGGCGCAAGGGAAGGCCTTTATATTTCGTTGTGTCAACAAATCTCATTTTTATTAGGGGAAAAAATGCGATTTGTAATTAAATGGGCTTAAATCGCGATTTTTCGCAGGGATAAAAATTAGGATTCGTTCAGTTTTATTGGTTTAAACGCATTTTTCCTACAGAGGGGTGCCAAGGAAGGGAAGTTATTTGAAAGCAATTTCTGAGAGCTGAATTAATGCTGAAATCTAATAAAAATAAAGGTTTAAAATGCTGAAAAATTTTCTCGCGTGCAACCACCAAATGGAGAAAGAGTAGATTTAGTGCACGTGAGGGTTTAGACATTTTCACCCGTTTGAAATTAATTGTTGCAATGATTGACGGTAAAGATTATTTGTGGCAAATCGATTTCATAATTGTTTCAAGGAGATGACCTTGGCTGGATCTAGTGAGTTTCGGGGGGTTGGGTCTGATCACCTTTAATCTACCTGAAAAGATTTTTAAGGTAGAAATTCCACAAAAGGGTTAAAAAAAACTCGTTTGACGGACCTTTCCTAAAGTTCTGTCAGAGCCGGGCGCGTTGAGTTGACTGGAATTTGTTGCTATATTGCAAGCGTTCAGCGGGGAAGGAATTTTAAGTACCTTTTAAATCCTGAAGAACCGTTGTTAACTGAGTGGGGTTTTTTACTCTCTTACGAAGATGGGAGAGGTACAGGTAGCTGAAGAGGTAAACTGAACAAAGAGAGCGAAAAGGGTTAAGGAAAACTAATTGGGACACGAATGTATTAGGCTTAATCTGTTTTGCATCGATGATTTCGTTTTTTTTAGTAGATTTACTGAAAATTAGGTTAGTTATTTTAGTATCCGATTTAACGTCAAATAGGCTAGTAGTAGAGATGTAAGAATTAACAATTTTAGTCATATTCTATAGTCTATAGTAATAGTTATTCCATAACTAGAGTACGTAGGGCAGAAAAGACTCAGTAATATTAAATCGATTGTCGATGGTGTAATGGATGCGTTTGTGTGAGCTCCGTTGAGGGTGTTGTTTAAACGTTGGTTTCCCCCTGTAATTGATTCCCATCCATCACATTGTGGTGTCTCCATGGGTGGAATTGGCTGTTCTGGTTGTCCGGAGGTAGAGTTGTGACCAAATAAACGTCCTCATCCCTCACTCACCCTCTCTATTTTGACCCCCCTCCCCCTTCCCCTTCATCTCTCCTGATCCACATTATCCCTCATTTCCCCTCTGTACTTTCTTTATCCCCTTTTCTGTTCCGTCCGTCGTAGTGGCTGTGTGCAGAATTCTCGATAGGGCGAAGCGTGTCTGCCGTGGGAGACGTCGAATGGAGATATAAAGACGAATTTAACGTTCCCATTTAGTCTCGTACAACGGTTACTGATGTCATCTTGAATGTTTTCCTTTATTCTTTACTGAAGTTTTTGTGATCTTGAATGTTTTTTCTTTAGTAAGGGTTAACAAAACACACACACACACACACACACATGCACAGCTGCTGCTTCAGGTCTTTCATTTCTATTTTGGGGACCTACTAATTAACGTGGTATCCGAATCAGGGGTATCTACAGCGTATGTCAGTGGCCGTGAAGGCGACTATCCGACGACTAACCATACAGCTCCACTCGGCTAGTCCATAGCCCGATCAATAAATAGGTAATAGCCCTCCCCTACTACTTGACCTAAGGTGGAGATTTTGTTGATGGTGACAATAGCAATTTGGTGCTCAAAAGTGGGTTTACCGTTATGGATTTATCCACGCGCCCCTCTCAGGAGTGGATCGATCCAGGTTAAGGTTCCTCCTACAAGATTGGAATCCAAAGGATCAAAGACCAAGGGGGACTGGGGGAGTTAGACGGAGATAAAGGTCATTGGGGATCAAACCAGGGACCTCTGTAGCCTTTTTCGATTTTAACTAAGTTAAACTGCACTGGGTGTGGTTAGTGGTCGGATATAGTCTCGATTCGAGTCGCCTTTACGGCGACTGCCATGCGCTGTAGATTCTCGTGTTTCGGAGACCACGCCAATCAGTAGGTCCCCTAAATAGAAATTAAAGACCCTTGAAACGAGTTTTGGGTTGGGGAATGTGCGTACGACGGGAGGGCAGCAGCTGTCTCCTGCTGTTGAACAAGGATTGGTTTAGCAAGTGATACTCATTTTTTATTTATTTTAATCATTACTATACTAATTTCTATTTATTCTTCATGTTTTGTCTTATACTATGTTATTGGCGCATATTTTGACACATTTTTATACTGTAATAATGATGAAGAGTTAATGGATTTAGTTGACTTTTCTCCCCGAGAATTTTAACTCGTCCACAAAGTATGTCCTTCTTTCAAGTATGTATATAATCTATTTTTCCATTAATTAATTATTGTCGATTCAACAACATTAGCAGAAAGAAGTGCAGTAATTGACCATCCAATGTAAAAGTTTTTTTTTTTTTACACCGTTCATGTGGAATCCCTTCTCTTTTGACATGAACCCAAGTATCTCTGGTCGTGCCTCTTTTCTCCGAAGTAAAGAATAAACTTAAAGCCATATTATCGCCGTCATTGAAGAGTATAAATGTCTATTAAATTGCCTGGATGATCTTGTATATGGTGGTTACAGTTCTTTCATTCACTTCGCATAATTCATTCCTTTAGGCAAGGAAGAATCATCTGGGTTGTTCTCTGATGCAGCCCTTCGAAGAATCGACACCTCCAACTATCTATGTCTCCAAAAATTGCAGTTCTTGTTTCTCACTATGGAATTGCCATTGCGTTCAATGCACCTTGCATAAATCCACACAATCAGTTTGCCTTTTTGCAATGCTCCATTGCTGATGTCTCTTCGGATTAGATTTCGCAATTACTCCTCGATCCTTATCTTCTGGTCTTTCTGTAAGTGGGAGTTTATTATTCTACCCTATCACGTTCTAAACCATATCTTTGTATATATTGGCAATCATCACTTAATCGGCCCCAATTCACTACAGAAAAGCTTTTAAATGCCCAATTGATGTGACAAATTGGGAGCATTTTATTACGCATGAACAAGGTCACTTCCTCCCTCTTTAAGTTAGGTCACGGACATCTCTGCCATCTGGTAGAAACATGATGGTTCGCAGATGTTGGGCACGTGCGTCCTGTCTCCCGGACCAGACAATGGGGAAGCATTAATGACCCGGGGCACCAGCTGGAAGTCCGCGGATTCTAGGATCCGGTCTTGACCAATCTATAAATAGACTGATGAGGTCTGGAGTACTGGCAGATGCGCAAACGCTGCTCTTCTGCGCCTAGCCGATCCTGGTGAAGACCTGACAGAGTGCAGCTGCCTCCTATTCGAAGGTAGACAGGTGATGTATCCTGGAAGACATCTGCCGGCATTTGTTTTTGAGGCCAGGTGTGATGCAAATCTCTATTAATTTCTTTTCTTCACTTATGTGAGAGAGAAAGAGAGAGAGAGCTCTTCCTTCTTTCCTTCGGGTTGTTCTTACAATGGACTCGCTATTCCTAATCCATCTCCTGAATCAGGTAGTAGTAACCATTTCTAAAGGAAGGGTCCAATCGTGGATACTTATCCTTTGAGAAAAATGAACGGTCCATAATACCCTTCTTGAGGAGAGAATGGATAATCTACTCCACTGCGAGGTAGCCGCCGTCCAAGCCTACCTGCGCATTTCACACTTGTCTTCTCAACAGTAGAGCTCCAAGATGAACCAATTTTTGCAGGTGTGTGAGCGAGACCCTGTGCAGGTGCACTCAGCCGCACGTAGAGACCTTAAAGACGAACAAACGCAAGTCCGTAATTCGGGGATCTTTTAGGGCTAGGCTTTTGGTTCTACCCTATTCCTTCCCTCGGTGCTCGAGTACAACTCTACCATTCGCATTGGATTTCTAAAGGTGTGGCCCTTAAGTACTACGGTTCGTTTAAAATAGAATGAAAATTGTGCCCATTCCCCGTTTTCTCAAGGGAGCCAGGTTAAAGAGAGGGGCTTACCCCACTAGGTCTATGTACTCTTATCATTTTCACTTCTTAACTTCACTCTCCTTATCATACCAATGGATGAGAAGAAAAAGAAAAAAATCCTTATCTTATCCTAGCCGACAAGACAGGACTTTCACGTCTGGCCAGGTTCTTTTCCCGGAGACAGGGGGCACAAAATTCGGAGTACGGAAAGATTCAGCTGCTTATCGGAGTTCTCGGTGAGATTGTGTGGGCAGAGGTAGCTTCATTCACACACAAAGCCCATCGTCACCCTTCTTCTATCTTTTCTTCGCACACGCAAAAAAATCACTCTCCCATCCCTGAAAGAGGGACCTCGATATTCATAAACTCCTGACGTGGGGTGGGTGTCTAATCCATGGTTCTCGAAGAGTTACCTCAGGTGCTCGCTGGCTTGTGTTAATACTTAGTACTGCTCCTCTCCCCCAACGAGTACCCACCCATGGTTCCTTGTGTCATACAAGCTTTTGTCATTCTGATCTTTATCTTAATTTCATTATTTAGTCGGGGAATCTCGTTCACGATGGAAAAGGTACTGGAGGCGTAATTAACAAAATAACCATTTTCATAACGAAACTTGTGTTATTGGAGATGTCACGGTAGGTTTTTTTTCTAAAATAAATAAATTGCCATTCAATCTTTTTGTTTTTTGTTGTCTTGCGTAGGTGGGTATATGTAGTAAGTTGTTTCTTTGCTTCTATGCTTGGCTGCAGTGAGTTGTTTCTTCGCTACCATGCTTGGCTGCAGTGAGTTGTTTCTTTGCTTCCATGCTTAGCTGCACTGAGTTGTTTCTTTGCTGCAGTGAGTTGTTGCTTTGCTTCCATGCTTGGCTGCACTGAGTTGTTTCTTCGCTACCATGCTTGGCTGCAGTGAGTTGTTTCTTTGCTTCCATGCTTAGCTGCACTGAGTTGTTTCTTTGCTGCAGTGAGTTGTTGCTTTGCTTCCATGCTTGGCTGCACTGAGTTGATTCTTTGCTGCCATGCTTTTCTGCAGTGAGTTGTTGCTTGGCTGCAGTGAGTTGTTTCTTTGCTTTCATGCTTGGCTGCACTGAGTTGTTTCTTTGCTGCCATGCTTTTCTGCAGTGAGTTGTTGCTTTGCTTCCATGCTTGGCTGCAGTGAGTTGTTTCTTTGCTTTCATGCTTGGCTGCACTGAGTTGTTTCTTTGCTGCCATGCTTGGCTGCACTGAGTTGTTTCTTTGCTTCCATGCTTGGCTGCACTGAGTTGTTTCTTTGCTGTCATGCTTGGCTGCACTGAGTTGTATCTTTGCTTCCATGCTTGGCTGCACTAAGTTGTTTCTTTGCTGTCATGCTTGGCTGCACTGAGTTGTTGCTTTGCTTATGAGAATTGCGTGTAAATCAGTTATTTGGCTAAGAATCTCTTACACTTTTCCTTTCCTTAATTTCAAGCATTTATGTTCTTGAAAACATCCATTTTGGTTTTGCCCTTTAAAATTCCTTTTACCTCGCGTCAAAAAAGAGTTGTGAATTGCTGAATTTAGCGCTTTTAATTCCTTGCTCTTCTTGATTCATGCCACCGTAGTTCGCTCGTTTCAATCCCTTGTCTCCGGCTCTGTCATTGAAAGCGATGATATTATTCCTTTAAACCATTTCTATAAAACTGAGAATTGAACCGAAACAGCTCTTTTACCATCATCAACAGCTTATGTTAAGTTATCAGACTCCCCAGGATTAATTAAGAAGGCAAACGAGATAGCCTCGCACAGGGTTAAAAAAAAAAGACAAAATAAATAACAATCTTGTTAAAAAAAGTCCTCACTTTTATAGAAATGGTTTAAATGGATGGTATCATCGAAACAAACTGACCATTCCTTTTTACCACTTCCTCTAACAACCATTAACCACGTTACCCTTACTTTGTTTTAAGACGTAAGACGTTTCTTTGTTCAATGGTTGTTTTTTTGTGTTCGCAACTTTCGTTTCATTAATTTTGGGGGGAGGGTATGATTGTTAATTTTCGTGGGGGATTCGGGGTCGGTTTTTGTTTCAGCTGAGGTTGTTTTTACGGGGTTGAAGAAAAGAAATTGCGAGAAAATGGAATTCCGTCGGGTTTTGTATAATTAGAGAGCGAAGGAGTTCTCTATTTTCGCTCTCTCTCTCTCTCTCAACCTTCCCCCATATAATAATAATAGATATTTATAATGCGCCCTTCAGGTCTGTTAGCCCTCACAAAGCGCAGGTTGTGTGAGGAAGTTTACAGGGGAGAAAAGGCAATTTTGAAGAAAGACGTTTAAAAGTAGCAAGGGAGGGAGAGGATCGGACTTCGGCAGGAAGAGCATTCCAGAGTCTAGGAGCACAAACTGAGAAGGCACGGTCACCCATCGGGCAGAGGACAGAACGAGGAGTGTTCAGGAGGGAAGCGAGGTTAGACCGGAGTGCCCGATGAGTTTGTCTTTTGGGTTTGTTTATTTTGAATTTTTTAAAGGGTATAAGATAATTACGGTGACTTATGCCCTTGTAGGCATTCGCCAAATGGACGCTAAAAAATATCCCCCCTCCTATCTCTCTCTCTCTCTCTCTCTATATATATATATATGTATATATATATATATATATATATATATATATATATATATATATATATATATATATATATATATTTATAGTACAAGAAGACAAATTGGACGCGAATGAGCAATGAGACAAGAAACAGGAGTTTTTTAGAGGCAAGAGAAAGGGACATTAGAAGAAGACTAGAATCAAAGAGAGCAGAGGGCGGCACAATGAAGGCAATGCAAGGTTTCTGCACCTTTATTTGGGTCTTCAAAATTGTTTTGAAAGGCAGAAAATAAATATGGCGAAAGCCCTGTGGTGGTTGTTATCACCAGCAGAACTTGTATTTGCTCCTTCTTCTTTATATATATATATATATATATATATATATATATATATATATATATATATATATATATATATCCCTCTCGTAGCTCAGCCCGGGTATTCCACTAATTAAGCCGTTGTTGTAGGAATGATGCGATCGTGATTCAACGAAAATGAAAATCATTTATTTTAATAATTAATTATTTTTTATATTATTTTGGCGATTATATGAGCATTTCTGCTTCGCCGAGACGGGTTCGCACGGCGCTTAAGAAATAAATCCTTCCCGATAAGTCCCATAGGCGTGTATATAATCCGAAATAGAAAGTTTATAAACGTCCATGTATTCCTTCCCCTTTCGTGTATGTCACAATATCTGCCTATTAAACGTGCATGTTTGCATGTGTGGAATAAAATTGACTACGCCGCAGCATTCAGATTTTCCAAGACACGTTTGGACAAGCTTGTTCTTGGGTAGTGTAGTGGTAGTTTTACCTCTATGTATATTCGAAACTATGTATTTTTTTTAATAAGATGCACTGACGTATGTTCGTTGTTATATAATTGCCGTTAAAACCTCTTATTCGCTGATTTAGCTCCGGACATCACTGATAAACTAGCAAGACATGTTCTTCGAGGGGTACAGCTGGTTTGGAGATGAATAGCTCATTACCTATGGTTTGTTTAACTATGTGACCATGAAGTGGTTTTCATGTGTACCATGGTCGTCCTCTCTGCTCGTGACATACAAAAGAAAAAACATGCAACAACAGACCAACGATCCCTACGAAGTTGCATGCAGACACGTAACTAAGTTTACTAAACTTCGCCGCCTTATCTGATGAAATGTGAAAAAAACAAATATTACTCTTATAAACGTAGTCAGACTTGAGTTTGAGGCAGTGTTTGTCTAGTTCGTGTTTAAATGAATTGACTGTAGTTCAGTCAATGAAATTACAGGGGAGACCATTCAATAAATTGACTATTTGTTTGAAGTTATTTTTAGACTTGCCGGTTGATTATAAAGTATTTGTTACGGTTTATATTAACACTTGAATTAGGTCTCCTCTTACTTTACGCTTGGTTAATGGGAAGAGATTTAATTCCTCAAGACGGTCCTCGTATGGCTTGTTTTTTTTTAGACTAGGAATCATTTTGATAACTACGTTGAATCCGTTCTAGCACGTTTATATATTTTGGCGGGGAGAGCACCACTCTCGTGTACTAGGAGATGTATGACTAAAGATTTGTAGAGAGAATTACTTCTTTCGATTTCTACTCGAATGACCTTCCTGCAAAGCCAATTATTTTGTTCGCCTTCTTGGTAACTTCTGTGCATTGTTGACTGGGTTTTAGGTTACTCGATACTGTTACTCCTAAATCTGTTTCCTCGTCTACGCTTTTCAATCTTGTTCCATTCATTGAATAAGTTGATTTTTCATTTTGATTCGCTATGTTAGGCACTTTTTATCTACTCGGGTTGAAGCGCATTTGCCAAATTTGGGCCCAAGGCGATAACTTGTCTAAATTATATTGTGAGTTTGCAGCATTGGTGATTTTTGTACCATCCGCCCACTTTGAGGATTCTGTTCCACCCCACCCCCAAACACCCTCATTTTCCCTTATCGGTACCAATGCTGAAGGAGGATCGTCGACTGAATATCTTACACACATTTTAACTTTCTCTAGATTCTCCACTTTCTTTAAAAATCCCTTCATGCAAACCTTTTTGCGTCATTTGGCCTCGTTGCTATTGCGCAACGAAGAAAAAACAAAATATTGCGTGATGTATCTCGATACCTAATGATCTCATACTTAAAATTGTGTTTACAATGAACTTTGTTGTTAAGTGTCAAAGAGGAGAATTGTGTCTGAAAAGTGTAATTGAAAAGTGCCCTTTCTCTTATGGGTGGCCGGAAGGGAGCACATTACAATGACACAAACTTGGAAAAGACAGAATGAAGTGTAAGAGAAATTCTGAACAGGAGTATCAACTTATACACAAAAATAACATAGTAAATATGTTATGGGATCACCATGTATTTGCAAATATTCGTGTTACTCAAAGGTTGGCGGATTGTAAGAAGTTAAAAAAAAATAGTAGATTGTTTGGTTGAACAGAATCTATTGATATTTCTTTTACACAAATTCTTTTAACCCCCAAAACATTAACCAGGATGTTAAGTCGAAAAAATGACTTTTAATTATATAGTACTGCCTGACAGTCTGGTGAATCAATTGTGTGTAAAAGCATTTCATAGCATTCGTGGTCTCACATAAAATGAGGTCGCAGTGGTGAAGAAAAGAAAGTGAAGTTGTTTGCAAACTTTACATTGTGTGGCAAAATTCTGAATCGCCGCGTTCTCCTCTTCTCAACCAAACATGATATGTAAGAGAATCTGTCAATGTAGGTTTGGTTAAAGCCTTGTTTCTGTAATGCTCTTACACCCGCAAGGGATTGGATGGTGTTGCGGTGTTAAAGCTTCTGTTACGCTTGCAATCTGGAGCAAGGGTACACCCTCCTTGCCTCATAGTGTTACCCCGCAAGGGTACGGCAGGTCTATAATTGGTCAGCATGCTTAAGCTGATCTTTGGAAGATTCGTACCCTCCCGGCCAAAATACCCACACGAAAACCTGTGGCTATATGTTTTAGTATTTGTTTCCACTAGATCTGTATTATATGTTCTCTATTCTAGTTCGAGTCGATTTTAATAAGCTTGTTGAATTATATATTATATTCTAGATCCTTTATCATATTGTTGGTCCCCGTCTCATTTTTCGCATTTTGTTTGTCTTCTTGTAGCCTCAATTATTTCGGTGTTAGATGACATTGTTTTGTTATTTGAAAAGATTGCACGTGAACTAGTTTCTCTACTATTACTGAAGATTATATCAGTCTATGATTAAGTTCTCTAGACTTGTTGACTAGTACAATTTGGAAGGTATTTATTTTAATTTAGGTGTCAAGTTTCAGTGGGTTTGTTGCCATTGTCAGGAGTCTGGCTCTCTTTTGTTTTAGATCTATCTTGATTTTTTCTCTTGTTTTAGATTGTAAGGGAAAGGGACGCCAAGAAGAATACCCCCTTCATTTGTTTCTTGAATTCCTTCCCCCCTATGTCTCCTAAGTATAACTCCACGTGGAGTAAGCTCTGTATTCAAGGAGAAAAATAAAAGAAGAAAGAATTTGAATATCGGTCAACGCCTCACAGGTTTACTTAAGTTGGGCGCTAAAAGCTTTCACCTCGCCGATGAAATGCTATCTCCGTAGTCGGGAAAAGGATAGCCGAAAGTTCTCACCCACATCGAAGGAGACGGTTAAGACCTGTGTCGGGCGACAAAAGCTAATCCCTATAGGCGCCGGAAACTTTCTCACAGACGTCTGTGCCTTCCATTGATCGAGCACCATAAAAATGGCCGTCATATAAATACCCTGGGTTTTTCGAAGATGGGTAGATTGAGTTTGAGATCTCGTCGCCTTCGGTTCAGATAGTGTGTCTGTTTCCCAAAGTCCCTGGTATGCGCGTATACCATCGAGGTTGGATCTCACCAGGCAGAGCCATCTCTTTTGTGAAGGCTTACTCTATTTAGAGCAAGCCTTGAATCATCGTTTTGTCCCCGAAGAACTGGCCGAGATTCCTCTCGTCTCATCTGTAACTCCCCCTCAAGGATCTCCAGTTTTCCGTGTGAGAGTTCGCGCCAAGCCGCGTCAGAGTCTCGATTTTTGGAGGTTGCACTTCTCTGGAGCAGAGGTGCCATCGTCCGTCTTCAAGGAAGATCGTGAACTCGTCTTCTCCCCCCCCCCCTTCATCCTCGTCACCATCAGGATATTCGGCCGAGAATCACTACCATTTTCCGTCTCCATTCCCCCGCGCCGACTCGGTAAAGGAGTCCCCTTCCTTGAGGACTCCCTTTAAGTTAAAACGACCCCTGATTGCATCTCCCGTTAATCGACTCGCTTTCCGACTTTTAAATATTCCTTCTGTATAACTGATTTATAGTATCACATTTAAAACCTAATTAAAAAGTAATTAACGTTACCCGATTGCCAATTATTTATATTCTGTCAGTATTATCCTTATTTACATTTCCTATATTTCCCGTATGTATTGACTTGTTAAAATTCTATTTAGGTTTTCACTCTTTAAATATATCCTTGAACTGCAATTCGGTAAACTCATTAAACGCTATCGGCCCCTGTATTAAAATCGCACTCTTATACCTCGTAATCAACGGATTACTTTTACGAAGTGAACGTACTTGTACGCAGCGAAGGACGCGTACGTACATTAGAGGATATATGTGTATATAACTGTATATATATATATATATATATATATATATATATATATATATATATATATATGTACATATACATATTCTTGTGTCTTTTATCTTTTTCCTCCCAGCCAATAGATACATATATGTATATATAGACGTATTGTCTGGGAAGGTGACCTATTCTTCGACATAGATCTATCTTGATTTTTTGCTCTTGTTTTAGATCTATTTTGATCTTTTCTCCTGTTTTAGATCTATCTTGATTTTACCCCTTGTTGACTAATATGTCATTAGTGATTTTTTCATGTTAAAGACAAAACATTCAACATCATTGTTTGTTCCATTTGGCCCCGTCATGAGCATCTGCTTTGCTTCTTTTTGAAGAAGGTTGATGTTAATATCTCCTCAGGAGCCGAGAACCTCTTCTCCCTCCAACTCCTTGGGAGATCGAAGGAAAGTCTTCCATCCTACAGCCTGTGCTATAGACCACGTCAACGCTACCACAAATAAGTGAGGCTGTCCTGAGGGACCAGTTTAGAGTCGAGGGAGGCTGCTGCATGCTATGATAAATTTATAGCCCCCCCCCCCCCTCCTGTGCTAGGGGCCCATGCGAGAAGGAATTGATAATGTGTCGAGGTTTGCAAATTTTAGAAATAATCTGTTTCCGCGTTAATTTCCCTCATCTAATGTCAATTTTCATAACCATCGACTATCGCTTCTTTAGTATCCAATCTAACCACTGATTAACCTCATAACCACCGTAAACTGATGGTTTCCTTGTCTATGTATATTCATGAGTTCTTCATAGAAGTTCGTAACTCCTTTCCCCGAATAAAATGTGAATGGTGATGTCTCGGTGTAAGAGAAATCCTACGTTGCTATTTTATGCGTTGTTTCTACCTATATAAGTGAGTATGTGTCCGTGTTCATTTGTATATATAGTTCCATCTCTTTTCCTACCTACTTCGCCGAATACATTGCTGTTCCATTCTGCCCTCTTATGTTCTCCTAAATCGTGGAGCTTATTGTCACTTGAGTGAGTCCGAATGTTCTACGTACCCAAATTTAGCAACCGTTGCTCGGCATTTTTTAAATGAATTCAAGCCAAGTAAGTGCGCGTAAGTCAAATATCGTACAGTATATTTTCGTTTTCTTTTCCAAGAAAAATATGATTTCATTATTATTATAGACGAAAAGAAAAGAAACTTCGAAATCTTTTGATAAATACATATACATTTCATCAGAATTTTAAAAATATATTTTGATGTATTTTGAGATGCATCATGTAAAAATGAAAGGTTGTGCTATTTTTGCTAATAAAATAAGTTCATTTTTTAATGGTGTTTGCCACGCTTTTGAGGAGTGTTTGCGCTTTTATCTGAAGAATTTATCTACATAGGTGTTGTTTAAAGCGATGGTAAATTTTATACCCGCCCCGGGTGGCACAATCGCTACGTACGTTTCTGGTTGGTAACTAGCTCCGTACACCAAGGCTTTCTTGCCATTTTTTGTAATGCAAATAGATACAAGCACCGGTTGGGTAACATGGCTTATGATATATTATCTATTTTGCAGCCATTTCTATGAGAACTCCATAGAAACGACTGGATTAAATAATACGGTTAGGTTTATTTGAACTTCTCGTCAAAACTATGCACTCGAAGATCCATTATATATATATATATATATATATATATATATATATATATATATATATATATATATATATATATAATGTATTTGTTCGAAAGTTAAAAACATGGATGACTGTGGTGTCTCTTTAACTCTAACATGCATGGTAAATGTTGTAATGGTTTGAGGAGCAGCCTCCCTCAGTACACCCTTCTCACCCGTAATCACTCCACCCCCAAACCACTCCACTTTAACCTCTCTAACAAACCTTTCCAAACCTCCATTTAGTGGTAAATAATAATGTTGACTGAAGAGTTTCGTAAAGAAAGTAAAGTGAAAATGTGTGGTTTCATTGTACCCGAGTAGTCAAAATAGGTGTCAACTTAGAGTGCTAGGTAGTGTGGTGGAGGTGGGGGTGGGCTTGGTGTATTGGAGAAGACCACCTGGCTTCAACCCACGGTGCCTGGTATGTAGTTGTGTATGAATGTGAACCGACCTTTATATGATTTCTATGTGTGTGAGTGTGTATTGTCGGTCTGAATGAGGGTTGAGATGGGAGGAGTGGCGTTCTAGGCCCTTTCCCACACTATTTCTTTTTATACTCGCCTACATTCACACCTTACCTCCATGTGCATAAAGGATTTGTGCAGTTGAATATGTAAGGGTGTGTGTGTGTGTTGATTAATGATCTTGATAGCATTGAATGAATGTGAGGGTGATGGGAAACGGATTGCGCGAGAGAAGACCCGCCATGAGGGAGAGAAACTTGGGTATGGTGTGATAGAGGGTTGCCCATACACTTCAGGGGTTGGTCACTATTTCGTTCCAAGATTGTCACCTTACCAGCTCACTCCAACACGCTTCATTCCACGGTGAAATAGTGGGGAAGGGAGAAGAATCAATATGCTTCCTTACTTTTCCCCCTCACAGTATACAATTACTGGCGTTTAGCATCTCTGTATAATTTTTATTTTTATCTCTCAATCTATTTTTCATAATCATTATTTTTTATTATTTTTCTATCTCTATCTCAATCTATCTCATAATCATTCTCTTTTATTCTTTCTCTATCTCAATCTATCCCATAATCATTCTCTTTTATTCTTTCGCTATCTCTCTCACTCTCAATATCTTTCTCTTAATCAAATTATTTTTCTACTATCTCTCAATTTCTATTCTATCTTTCTCTCTCCCTCCCACCTTCCCTCTCTCTTTCTCTCTCCCTCCCTTCGTTTTCTCTTTTACTCTCTTCCGAGGTCTCCTCCCTCCCTCCCTCCTTTTTTCTCTCTGTCGTGTGCGTTTTAGACATCAAAGATTTCTTTGTGTGCCTTTGTCTGGATTATATTTTACTCACATTATATTTGCCCTTTTATCTACGGAGCAGATCTCTTTCTTTGCATGGGGGTGGATGCGTAAATGTATGGTTGCGAGCGCCACTTCGTTCCTTTGCGTACGAAATGCAGCAAGTGTGGCCACGTGCCGTAATTTGTAGATATCTAAACCCGCCCCCTTCTGCTCGTGTAAGTTTAGTTGTCCATATTTTTAGAGTATCTGTGCAAATGCAATACTGACGTCTTCACACAACAAATCTCCTCCGCCAATCTTGAAATGAAATTATTGGTTGTTGAGTGAAGTAGGTGTTGATTGATTTGAGGAGAAGCCGACCACTTTTGCTTGCTTTCTTTCTTGATGACCATTTGCACGCAGTCGTTTGTTTTTTTTTCCTATATCAACCAGAACACTCGAATACCATCTTTACACCATCGCACAAAAAACACATGCACATACCATCACATATACCCACTTTTGCACAAGGATCCCGTGTCAAGTAAACATACAACCGGTTACCCACATCTACCCTACCACCTAGATTTACGCTCACACACCACATATGTATGCCCACTGTGATTATATGTGCACATAGATAAATATCCCCATAATGACTTCGAATGGTGTGTCTGTGGGTGAGGGGGAGAGAGAGTGAGACCCCCCTCTACATTCTGCAGCGGTGTCGCAAAGGTGTGTACGGGTTTTATCCTCGGTAGAGAGCGGGGCGAGGGTCTAAGTCAGGGTTACATCATAAATGGGTTCCCAACTCAACATCCACCCTCATTATGAATCCCTTTAATATATCATGCATATTACTCTATTTCGGAAACGCAACTTTCTCGTACCAGCTTCCCTTATGCCAAGATCCATTATCTTCACCCCTGTGGGCTTATGGGGTTAAACATTTGCATGCCCCTGGATTTTCCCCTATAGTATGTGGTGATTGGGTCATTTGATCTGTTTCTATGTATGTTCTCTCTTCCTTTACATTTCTCCCTCTCAATCTGGGTCCGCTAAAGCTGGGGATCGGCGGCCCACTAACCGGTAATTATGCTCCTCTTGAGGAAGTGATGCCATTCTACCGCAATCCACCAATAAGACCTAATTAATAATGACAATAATGGGATTTACATAATATTGCGCAGTAGCAGAGCAACCATCAATCCGGTCGGTGACTGGAAGGGCGGCGAATACACACTTTCGAGGGTGCATCAAAGTTGCGTATCCTTTCTCGACATGTGTGATATGTATTCCGTCTTAAAAACAGACATAACGTAGAAAAACAAACAGACCTTGATCAAACAAATAGCCTAAGCAGAAAAAAAAACGAATAAACAGATCTCATGACAAACAGACCTCATGGGATCCTCATAGACAACCAAACAACCGGTCGGTGCAGACCAACTGCTTATCTCATGTCATTATCCCTGAATCCCCAGAGAAGTTTGCATATGAGAAGGCCGTTATCCGATACCCTGACGGACTGGTAGGAGTTCGGGGCGGAGCGGGGGGGTTACACCTCCCGTTTTTCCTCCCCCGCACAGCACCTCGAGGGTACCAGTGCCTGAGGCGTGTCTGTTTTCTGTCCCCGCGAGCCTTGTTTTATTTTTATACTACTCTCGTTGTGGCAGTCTGCTCCCTGAACGCTCAATATCCGGAGGGAGCTGCGTTCGCATCATTAGATTTCTCCCCGATTTTTGTACGGAATGGTCCCTTACGATATTACAATGGGCACTTACAAAGTCGCATCAGACCATTCTAGCCCTCTGTTTATCTATTGAATGCGGCGTGGAAAATCTCGACACTGTCGAGAGTAAAAGGCCTATATAAAAATGTTCTTGGTAGAATTAGTAATATCACGACCCCTCCATCTGTATTTATTAATTAAGGGCTCGATCTGTTCCTGTGGGCACAACGTTATTCGCTCATAACTAACGGTCATTCACACAAACGCGTAAACTGCCGGGCGCGCGTGGTGAAACCTTTACTCATTGTAAGTATATGGTAGGGAGAGTGTACAACTTTCCTGAATCTGCCTTTACCCCATAAATAATAATAGTAATCAGCAAGTAAAGATATTTTTGTGCCACATTATCAGAATTCCAAACAAGATGGATCTGTATTTATTTGCGACAGAACTTTTTATCCCGGGCAACCGCGGGTACCTATGTTAGTTGAAAACAAAAGTCCGTTTTCCAGTACTTGGCTACTGCTCTTTGTGGGCTTATAATAAGTTGTTCTATTAAAAACCCGTCTGCTCATGCAATAGATCATGTACCCGGGAGTTAGTCTAAAATAGTTCATTCCTAGAGAAGTTGCTGCAGTAGGTTTAGTATGTATATTATACCCAAGTCCTGACCACTACGTACCCATCATAGACCCATTTCCATTCGTTCTATTCTTAACTCATCGATCTTATCTGTCCTTAGATTCTTAAGGCTTAGAGCTTTGAGGGGAAGCCCCTGCTCGAAACCTTCGATGTTAAGTCAAGTTGTTGACAGCCTTTAAGCACGTACGGGTCACTGAGTGTGTGAGCGCATGTGCGTCGCGTTCAATGTCCCTCTCTCACCCTGGGGAATTCGGTGATTTATCGTTCTCTATCCTTTGTGGCGGGAAATAAAGCCTGGACTTATGAAGGATCTTGTAGGATCTGCCATTTCTTGTTCATTAATTGCTTCCGAGGGATTTGTCCAAGGCGGGATTAGAGATGTATTTAACGAAAATTTCGGATTGGTGTGCACTCAGTCATTTATATTCCTTCACTTCTGTTCTCCACTTGTACATACAATGTACTATCCGTGTTTAAAGAGGAAGTAGTCTTTTTTCGTAGCAAAATGTCATGCCCTCGTTAATTGACGCGTTTCCTGCCGCCTTCCAAATTAGTCCACATGAAAAATTACGCAGATTATCGCTGGCAATTTCTGTTACGCCCACAGACGTTCCTGCATCCATAAAAACTTGCATACACACATACACGGTTACACATAAGCGCACCAACTAGAGAAACGAGTGTGGTTTTTGGCATTAACGAGACCCGCATTTGTTTTAGAAGTAAATTGTCGAAAATTTCACAATTTATTGGGTCTCGAATATATTCTGAAATTTTTTGAAAAAGTCTCGCTGGTTGAATTGTTAGGATGTTGTCTGTTAGTTTAGGAGTCTTTGGATCCCTAGTTAACTATTAGTTGGATATTTTTGTATCGCTAGTTAATTAATTAGCTGTTAGATTTTTTGGGGGGGTAGTGTTTGTCCCATTTTCATTGGTAGTAGATTTTATTTAGTTATTTGGATTCTTAAATCGTATTTTGATTGCTAGTTTGGGTCCCTTTTGATTGCTAAGTTATATTTATTGTTTTATTGGCTTGTTTCTTTGTTTTCCATTTTGGGGCCCTCTTGATCCCTAGGTTCTGTATTTAGTTGGATTGTCAGGTTGTAGTTTGTTTAAAATTAGTTATGGGGGACTTTGATCACTAATTTCTAGTTATTTTTTAGGGAATTACTAATTATAATTTTTTTATGTTGATTGTTTTTTTTCTTTTTTGCTAAGTACATTCCATATATGCTTACTTTTGTAACTTTACCACTTTCTTTACGGCCCCCAAATACCGGAGGAGGGGTTAGATGCCCACGTTGGTCTTTATAGATTTTTATTCTTAACCAACCTCGCGGTTGTCACGCTTATATTCAGCGAAAGCCTTGTCATCCACGATCCCATTTCGACACAGCTTCCGCAGGCATGTCCTACACCCCCCCCCTCCATTATTCGTGACTGGGTTGTCCTGTACCCATGCTCCGCTTATGACCCAGTTAAGGGATGTTGCGCTACTCTCGATTCCTAACGGGGTTTTTTTTCTCCTCCTCAGACACGTCATACGAGAAGGCATGTGGTTCAGATCGGAGAGGCTCTGCCCCCGCTACACCCATTTTGGGGGGCCGCCCACACCCAGAACCTGCACCCAACAGATTCGTGGTAAGTCCCAAGGGACCCTCCAATTTCCTGAAGCGAGTGTAACCTCTCGCTACTACCATCGGACGGAGTACATCTGTGTATGTGTTTATAACTATGTACCTATTTATCCCTATATATACATGTGTGTCTACTTGTTTATGAGTGGGTAAAATTCGAGAAACTCGAGACAAGTGGTGTGGTTAGTATATAGCAAAAATTGACCCAACCCACATTGCTTCAAGCACCCTTGGGCCCTGGCATCATCCTAGCCAGGAAAGGTATGTTAAAAGAATCTTTCTAACACTCCTAAAAATAAATGTATCAATTGATTCGTATTTAGCGAAGACAACGATGGGAATAATTAGAAAGATTTCCATGTTCTGTGAAAGTTGGAAGTACACTATATAAGAATCCCTTGATACACCTCTTTTTGGGAGTGTTAGAAAGGTACTTTGAGCAATACCCTCCATGCCAAGGCACGATGACTGGCCCCAAAGGCGCTTGAAACCGGGTCGGTTGACAATTTTAGCTATATACTAACAGTGTTTATGACTGCTTAACTGTCTTGTGTGTTTTTATGAAACATAGACTTAACCTTATTGTAATGCGTTAGAAATTGAGGGGTTCCAATCGCCTATTATGTAGACATGCAAAAAGTCAATTGTAACCACAATTTTAAAAATAGGACTTGTATTTATAAATCCTTTAGTCGAATTAATCGTTTGAACCATTAAACTTTTCCTATCTAGCTTTTGTTCTCTTTGAGCTAGGTTGACAGTAACAACTAAACCAAGTATTGAATTTATGATTTCTGAAATTATAGTTTGTGGTAATTCTGAGCATGGTCGACGTGAGATAACTGAAACTGATACCAGTTTGGAGAGTTTTATATGTATATTGACTAGGAAAATGTCTTCGTGTTTTTTTTAGGCATTTGTTCCTGTCTACCTCACTTGCATTCCTCCTGTTCATAAACGCCAGACGAAAACAAAAAAAAATTTCCTTTGGTGAATGTCGGCATGTCGAATTGATCTACAAATGCATGCACTACGCGTGTACGTATATACCAGTGAGTCGATCCATGGGTGTATATATCGAAACGCTCATGTCCTTGCCAGTTGATGCGACTTGAGCGCAGTTTGTTTCCTTGGAAGCAATGCGGCTTGGAACTCTCAATGAAAGCTTGTTTTTCACTTTGGTCTCGAGAGTTTAGGTTTAACTCCTAATTCGAGGATGACTCAAGGATGATGTATTATTGTGAATTAATCTTAACATCACACTAAGCCTTATTCCTAAACCTTAACTCCTTAGCAGATACACCATCTCGGGTAGGAAATCTCCAGGCCCATGGCTGATCGATAAAAAAAATGGGCATTTCTTGACACGTTCTCCCAAATTGTGCTCTCCAAAAGGCATAATAACTTTGTTGCTAATCTCGTTTGTATTTATTTCTCTTTATCATTATTATTATTATTCCTAGTTGAAAGGGTCATCATTCTAGTTGCAGGGATAACTTGATAAATCCCCATTCTAGAGGAGACGTTTAACAACGAAACATAAGAGGAAGGATGTTAAATAGGCCAGTATTGGAGGTTAATTTTCAAGGTGGATCGAAGGATGACGTTTTGCGTTCTATAAAAAAATTACATTAAAGTCCATGGCTGTCACCAGATTTGGTTAACCTAATCTGACTTTAAAAAAAAAAGTATGTGCAAACTAACATCCGCCCTTAAGGATAGGATGTATACTTGACAAAACTCTAGCTGGGGGTAGGCTCAAAAACTTAAAGGATGGGTGTTTATACGACCAGGGAGAGAGGCTATTTAAGGTATCCAGCTGCACTTCCTAAAATAGCGTTTAATTTAACGATAGGAGCTCAAACACACAAATACCATCACCCTAAGGCCCAGATCAAATAGCTCCCGATTAAATTCTCTCCCTTTAAATTAGAAGTTGATTCATTGGAATTCAAATGAGGAATTTAGAGATTCGAAACTACTCAGTGAAAAAGTCCTCCCTCAGATTAACCAACAACCAACCCCGGAAAATCAAATATGTCAAGGGAGGGGGATTTGCTTGCTAGTCATCTAACGTGGCTATATTAATTATAATCTAAACAAAAGGAAACGGATACTGGTCATAATTATCGCTAAATCCTTGAATTCATGTGTTATCGCCAAATTATAGGTGTCTGTCCAATTCTTGTGACTGCTTTTATCCTCGTTTTCATTTTATGACTTTTTATTATATTTTATGACAATGAGAAGAATTTGAATCAACTTTTAGAAAAGGTGGGGTGGGAGTCGGGGGTTAACGGGTGTTGGAATCAAGTTTTAAAAAAAGGTTTCATGGTCTTTTCAATGGGGTGATGAGTAAGGTTAATGGATGTTCGGGTTTCTTTCTCGGTTACGAAGGAGAAGAAAATCCGCGTGCGATAAACTGCGCTCAAGTTGTAGTAACTGGTGAGGAATATGAGCGCTTCGATATGTCTACACATGGGTAGAAACAGTGAATATATACGTACATACGCGCGCGTGCAATTTTAATCAACTCAGGCATTCCGACACAAACAGAAAAAGTTAATTTTCTGTTTTCGCCTGGTGGATATCAGTAGGAGGAATTCGAAAAGCTGATTTTTTTGGGGGGGGGAGGGGGCTCATTGGCTCACTCGGTGAAATGTGTCATTCCCACACGAATCTTCGCTTGATACTCTGTTGCCTTACCACATGGGGAACTATTATATAGACATTTATTACCTTCATTTATAAATGATATATCAGGAGAGCTGGACTGTGGAAAAGAACATTTATATCTGTTTTGCACTTCCGACAAAGCCCCAGAATGGCACTGCAAACGCTCTTAGTGGTGAGGCAGAAGCCAATCGTTCGTCGCCAAAGCCAAGGATGAAAAGGGCAACTACAGCTTATCTACTACACCCTAAATTCACGGTGGAGAGGCGTTCCTTAAAGAAGTAATGAAAAATGGCTCATATTTGTGGGAGTGAAAACTCCTGAACTAAAAATCCCTCACGCATTCGATTCCCATCTAACAGACACACCTGCTTCCCTCTTCTCACGCACACATTTTAAAGGAAGTGGATAACCCTGGCCCACTGGATTGCATGATGAGTGACGATGCTGTCCGTAACCTTGATCTGTTGATGTTTGGATGAAAGGCTCATAATGGCGATAAGCAACGCATCTATTTCCTCTAACTTTACAAATATCCGTCCAAAGGATGTTCAAAGTCGAACTCTGCTTGAAAAGTGGAGAAGGTTAGTCTTGTGAAATGATTCAACAGCTCCTGTGGGGACCAGTTAACAGTGAATAATTCTGTGTAGTGTAATTCAAGTTAACGAAACCTGGTGCAGGGGCTCGAGTTCAAGTTCAGCTGGTGCGTTGCGTGTCCAGGAAGAGACATACTTGACTTCCCAGAAGAAAAGGGGGGCACCTTGCGACAACTTCACTCTTCTTGAGAAAAGGAGGCATATTGAGACAACTTCACTCTTCTTGAGAAAAGAAGGCACCTTGAGACAACTGCACTCTTCTTGAGAAAAGGAGGCACATTGAGACATTTTCACTCTTCTTGAGAAAAGAAGCCACCTTGAGACAACTTCACTTTTCTTGAGAAAAGGAGCTTAATTAAAAAAAAAAAAATTGAGAAAAGGAGGCACCTTGAGACAACTTCACTCTTCTTGAGAAAAGGAGGCACCTTGAGATAACTTCACTCTTCTTGAGGAAAGGAGGCACCTTGAGATAACTTCACTCTTCTTGAAGAAAGGAGGCACCTTGAGACAACTTTACTGTTCTTGAGGAAAGGAGACACCTTGGGATAACTTCACTGTTCTTGAGGAAAGGAGGAACCTTGAGACAGCTTCACTTTCCTTGAGAAAAGAAGGCACCGGGCGTGAGGCTATGCATTTAAACGGAAGTCTTCCATTTGCTTTAGTCCACCTCTTCTCATAGATACTTGGTGACGTTTTCCGACTGATTGGATCTGCCATGTTCTACATTGGCGACTTTAGCGAAAATGTATCGGATTATTTCTATACCGTCGGAAATTCGGTAAGTCATAAAAATTGTGGATCATTGTTTTGTGACCAATGGTTATTAATAAAAGGCCAGATAGTTTTGAGCGAATTTTTTTTTTTAAAGTAGTTGGTCAAATTGTGAAATTGAATGAAGTGAAAATGAAAGGGGGAGGGTACATAACCCCTCTAGCCAAAAGAGAACACGTTTCTGAAAACAAGTAAACACTACGGTGCACAATTCTTTGAACTTCCCACCGTTCTTCACAAGGCAGGTCCATATACGAGGTGTTAAAGGGAGATTTAAGTTAAATTATGCCTAAATTGGAAGGGCCATTTATCAAAGATGGTTCGGGAAATGAACAAGAACGTCCCTATCTCAATGAGGTTATATTAACGTGGATCGACCAAAGGTGTTTATAAAGAAACATTTATCAGAGATGGTTGGCTAAAAAGAGGATTTTGAAGCTATAGGACTGAAATAAGTGGGGGAGGGGGTGCGGGTAAAGGTAACTATTGATTGTTTTGTTTCTCAAATTTCCGCGTTGTGATGCAAGGCGTATTATTGGGTCCTTCAATTGATATAGTTGTGAATGTCTGATAAAGGAATATTTGCTGCTGATGTTTGGTTATCATAATTTCCTGTTTGTGTGCGTCTGTTATATTTCAATATAGTTTTCCGACACTAAATCGAAGAGACCACAAAAATATGGATTGCCTAAGATAAGAACAGAAGGAAAAAGTGAATGTCTGGTTTTAAGAGCGGCATTTTCGTGATTGGCTTATACTGAAATTGGTGGAGTTGTAAACGCCGTGTGACTGAATACTAGAGCATATTTGTACCAACAGGAGCAATGATGCATCAAAGACCAAAAAGTACTTACTAAACTGTAAGCCACATTTTCATGTTCCCATAACCACCCACCTAAAGAATCACTTGGTCAAAAATGGGTTATGGTGGCATTTTCTAAAGCCAGATAGAAGCAATGATTAACATGACTTCAACGAGACGCCAGATTCTCCAAATGACAAACGGGCTGTAGGGATGACATTGATTAAGAACTGCTCGGTCGCCGAAATTGTAGAATGATTCTAAGTCATTTGAGTTTGTGTTTTCTTTCGCATATTTGCTATTGCGAGAGATTAGAAAAAAAACAATGGGGTCTACTCCCTGATTCTTCAGTGTCACCCATAATCTAGTTATTGCCAGATGGAGGGCGGAGGCGTCATAGTTTTTTGTGCATAAAGGTCCTAAGTGATCCCACCTCCCTTCTCCCCCATATTTAGTTTTAGCCACATTTGATACACTAAAATTTGTTTATTTTTAAGGATTGTTTTATATCTAAATTTTCTTGTTCTGTCTGTTCTTGTCATTTCGGCATTGGGTTAACACACCAACACTCGATTATGGCGTTTTTCCTAATAATGAAAAAAAATTCTCCCCTAAATCTGGTCTTAAGTGCTCGTTCTTCGAAGGTTACAATCCTTCAAGGTATTTTAGACTTCGCAGTAAAGGGCAGAAGGGCCCAATTCGATCTTTTTGTAAGGCTTTGTCCGTCCGACTTTGATCAAATGAATCGTGGTGAATTTACATCATGGCTTATGAACAGAGTTCTCTCAAGCTTAGCTTCTCTTATTTCCTATCACAAAAAATTCTTTTGTTCGTCATCATTCCATTTAGAAGTTTCCACGTGCAGAAACAGTTTATATTTACGCTAAGAACTTTGACGGGCAATTGGAATTGTCGCACTTTCGTTGATATGCATCGTCTCAATTATGACAGCCATAATGGGATATGTATTACAGTACAAGTAACTGTCAAAGACCCTCGGGTCCACACGAGCCGGCCATCTCGGGTGTATAGAAGAAAGTTGTATGAAATTTATAGAAAAGTGAAGTCTCAAAATCCCATCTGTTAAGGGATCTCAAAGCTGCGACAAACGCGATTCAAGGGTACATCAGAACTTATCTACATTGGGGATTGTAACAACGATCCGTCTTCCTCTGATTGCCTTTTTGACTACGTTACCAACTCGCCACCCTAAAGTTTTAAGATTGGGCGGCCTTGTTGGTTCCGCCTTTTATGACTCCTTTCCAGATATTTTCCCGATTCGATGACTCAATCCAGGTGTCTCGTGGAAGTTTCTCGGGCTTGACTCATGCTGTATTGATGCACATAGGCAGTGGCGTGCATTGCACACACACACACACACACGCGCGCGCCTCTATTCACACTCACATAACCCAGCTGTGAATAATTAAATTTTACTCTTTTGTACTCGGCTGAAGGTTAAGTAGTGGTTTCCTTGCAGTCGATTTTCTATCGATCGATCGATTGGCCTCGAATGTAGAGGGGGGATGCTACATCTAGAGCAGGTTCGATCCCACGCGCTGACGTACGTGTGCAATGAACATATCTGTATGTGGCCGAACAACCCCCTCCCCCCCGGTGCCCACGCATATCTACATCCCATTCCAATGCGATGCAGTCTGTGGTCATTTCTCTCTCGCACACAGTACGAGTTCCCACGCCCGATTTAATGGCGCAGCTACCCATGCATCTTTGCACTTCAACCGCATCTGTCCAATGCAAGTTACTAAATAAGATGAAAGCCTTTACAACTCCACTTTAAGATTTTCTTCACTGTAACTGGTAGATAACCGCTCTCGCATCTGCTTCACCTTCACTTTACCTATTCCTTGTCCTTGATTTTTAAAAGTTCCCTAGGCCAAAGCAAGTTCTGTCACACCTACTTTCAAACAACTACCTACACTCACACCACTTCCCTCGCACACACACTAAACTTATTGATCGGACTACACTTTCTTGGAACACACACAGACAAGGGAACACACACAAACATGCCATCAATTTCACAAATATGTAAAGGTATAGAAATGTGGAAATGAAAATACTTGCTTTCTGAGCATGATGCGATGCCCTAAGTATGAAGTGGTGGAGTTAAGAGAAGAGGAAATGTGGGAATGTATAAAGCCACGACAAAAAGGAAACTACCACTATCACTATAAACCAGGGGCCGCTCAACTCTACTGGTCCCTTTCAGGAAAATTCAGTGAAACGTCTGGTACCGAGACCACATCACCCTTGTAACGATGCTACATCATCCGTGTAAAGATACTACATCACCCGTGTAACGAGACCACATCACCCGTGTAACGATACTATATCACCCATGTAACGAGACCACATCACCCGTGTAACGAGATGACATCACCCGTGTAACGAGATCACATCACCCGTGTAATGATACCATATCGTCATTGTAACGTGACCACATCACCCGTGTAACGAGACCAATTCACCCTTGTAAAAAGACTGCATTACCCAAGAGAATAGAACCGTCGGGGGAGAATAAGAACGAGGAGGGAGAAGGGGATATTGAGAAGGACTTAAGAATAGAAGAGGAGATGGAGCAGTCGAAACAGGGGAAGAAGAATCGAAACGCCGTAATTCCAAGCTCCGTTGAGAAAGAGGTTCCTTCCCCCCACCAAATACTAGGGAATTGCTAGATAGATACACGCACTTGACTTAATATTTATTCTATTCCTGCCTACCCTTCGTCCCTCGCGTCCCTAATTAGCCTGCGCGGGAATAACTGGTTACCCTCCATAAATTTTACTTCCTCCATCTTCATTACTTCTTTACAGTTCTCTTCCTTCATTATGTTGGAGATGCCCTTGTTGTTGTTGTTCTGCTTTAAATTTGAGGGGAGGGGGTGGAAGTCGTCCCCACTCCTGATTTAAACCTTGCAAATAACGCTCATACACAGTATCATATCTTGACATACAAAGACTGCCAGATAGATTTGTAAGGAGTTTGTCGTATTTTTCATTGTTGACTCATCTAGGCATGGAAGAGGAGAGAAAGGACAAACAAAAAGAAAAAAATATTAGTTGTGCTAACCTCTTTCGCTGGATTAATCCGGTTCCTTTCGTTTTCTATATTAAGCCCCAAGTAGTTTTCCCTTTTAGTTATCGTGCTATGAAGTTCCCACATATTTAACGTCCCTTAACTTAAAAGGTTTTCGAGAACTCGTCAATCTTCGTTGAAGTTAATAAAAATTAATAATATTGTTCACGTTGATTTAGTCTCCCTTCTTCTATTTAGCCTTGTAACTATGGCTATGACGCCAAAGACCCTCAGTCGGTAGATGGAGCACAAAGTCAGGGTGATCAAGCAGTCGGTGCAACGGAATCCTTCTAGGTGAGAAAGGACTGCCTGTAGTTTGGTACACGGTGCAATCTGGGGTTAAATGATGATTCTTGCAAGGGGGTTCGATTGTGGTAGAGGGCGGTGATCCTCAGTGATTCATAGCAATTCAACGTAATTTGCTTGCCCGTCTTCGAAAGCTGGTACTACGCCGTGGCGGAGAGCAAAATGAGCTGTATGGCTTTAGCTTTATTCAAAGTAAAAGATTTGCTCAGAATGCCTTAATCTAAAGCCTACAATGGTTTTTTATATGGAGAAGGAGAGGGCTCGCCTCCAAAGGGGTTTACCAATAGGATACTACCTAAGGAGGAGCTATGGGCTAGTTTAATGGAAGTCTTCCAATCCTATATTGCGTAGGAGGGGGTTTCACAAGTTTTTTTAAGTGATCTACCAATGTTAACATAAGAAGAGCAGGTTGCTATCCAACTCTGCCTGTTTATTTGCTATTTTTTACGACCAGTGGGCGGGCTTACAACCTATCTTAGAAGTGGGTGACAGCGATGAATAGAAAAGGATTTTTTTTATACTATAACAGATTCCTAGTCATTCTTTCCTCAGCAGTGTTCGTTACTTTTGTTTACATGATTCTTGCAGCAATACCATCGAGACAGGTGGAAAAGATTAATTAAAAAAATATCAAACTGAGAGTGGGATTTTGAGAACATCCGAGCTTTTAGCATTGTTTGGGTTATGGCACGCATAGACGGCGAAAATTTGCTGTTGCGTCGTCTATGGTCAAAAAATCAATTACAAAGTTGGGTTATACATGAGAGACTGGGATAAACACAGCTGAGCTTTGGAAACAAAATCTAACCTTTATGAACTGCTAAGAGTTTCATTCGTATCCGTCTATCTATTATCTATCGATCTATCGTCTATCGAATTATATGCAAATGTGTTTTTTTCCTAAATATGGAAGTGAGTTGGGCTTTCCGTTTCATCTAACTATACTATAGTTACTTTCCTTTGTTAAGGCACTTAACAATTTTTATACCCCCTCCCCCCCTTCACATATAAACGTTCATTGATTTCACGTAATTTTTCGTTGTTTAATTGTTTGATTAAGTATGTACGGTACATATTTTTTAGTGTTTTATTGCATGATTTTATGTGGGAAGGTTCTGTATGATATACACACTGTATATGAAGTATCAAGTGTGTATTTTCTATTCGTTTGCTTTGCACAGTCGTGGCCAATTATTATGGTAGAGGTAGATTTCTTTCCATGAACAACCAAATGATCTCTACGAACGATGCCTAACCATTATGTTGGTGATCTATGCGTTTTCCTGAAGCATTAGGGGGTGATCCGTTCGCTTTCCAGCATGATACACAGCCAGGTGTCACCGTGCACATATAACGAGGTAGCTCGTAGACAATAACCACATACAAATGTATATAGGACCATGGCCTGAAACTCTCCTAGACCTCAATCCGATCAACAACCTGGTAGTAATCCTGGAAAAGACCGGTTGTTGAGAAGTTAAAGCACTCCGAGCATGAAATCACCCGCCCTTTGTTAAGCCAAGAATGGAGATCCATCGCTCGTGATTTTCTCCTCAAGCTGATGTGCAACAGGACCGAATCCCACGAAGTCCTTTGCTTGTATTTTTTGTAGTCATAAAACCTATGAAACTTATAGGTATCAGTTTGATTGTCCTGTAATTTGTCTCAGTAATTTGTGGTTGGTTTAATTCAATAACTTGAAATAATAAACCATAAGAATCACAAAGTTTGCTTTTGCCAACGTTTTTGGCCATGACTGTAATGACCTCTCCTGATATATCCTTCCTATGTAATGTAAGAATGTCTTGTGGTGGTGTGTGTAGGCAAAACTATTCCAAATTCTTGCGCTGCACCCCATCCCCCCTTTCTTTAACCCTTAATGTAATCCTATAATAGTTTGTAAATTCCAGCCCACTTTTTCCCGTTCACATAATTATGGTCGTTGATAGAAAGAGCAAAATATCCCGGTGTGGCGGCTGGGTCATGAAGGTCATGCCCCTAGATACTTGTTCCCTACCGCACAAAACGGTCAACGAATAATATGGATCCCTAACGGGGCCATGGGGGTTAGCAAAGAAATATTGCATGGCCAACCCGTAGAAGAAAAAACAAGAATTTTTTAAAGCGACCGGATTAGGATATTTACCACAAAATCTCTTAAATTTAAATGAGTGGGGGGCGGGGGCGGATTATAACAATGTCTACAAACTTTCGGTGTGTGAAATACCAAAAGAGCATCTGGCTAAGGGTTACATGCAAATGCCACTCATGTGTCGATTATATAAAAGTACATAGTGAAATGCGGTAGAGAGGAGAATATGGCAATAGGAGCGATACCCTGATTCGCCAAATTATTCTAAGAAAGGTTGATTAAGAAAGACAAAAAACAATTCTACAGTGTGTCCCTAAAGTCTGGACACAGCGAAATGCATATTAAAAAAAAAAAACAACTAAATTTTATTTTATTTGTCATCTTCAATGTGATTTCCACCATTTGTGATGCAAAGTTCGATGCATTTTGCGAGATTCAGCCGATGAACCCGATGCATTAACTCCAAATTTCACTCAATTTGAGTACACCTTCTTCTTTAGCATAGACCTGAAGAAAAGAAGTCAAGGAGGATAAGGTCTGGTGAACGAGGAGACCATTGTGATATTTTCCTTGTCTCCACACTTTAGGGACACCTTGTATAAAAGACCACGGCGAGATTCAGCCGATGCATTAACTCTAAATTTTCGTAAATTTAAGCATTCATTTATGATGCGCTGATCTCTCTTTTCTCTAGCATATGTACACTATTTTTCTGTCTTTTCTCTAGCATATGTACACTATTTTTCACTTTGATTTTTATCCCTATTTAAATAAACTTTATTCGTCCCTTTCTCTCTCTCCATTCTCTCACGTTTACTCGACCGAATGAAAATTATCTCGTAACATCACTTTTCTTTCTCTATTTTGTTAGGTGTAAATAAAATCTCAACTAAATAAAAACATGTAAACATTACGTTGAATAAAAATGCGCAACTTAAAGATGACATTTTTCCATGAAGTGATGGGTGTTCTTAAAGGAAGTTCTTGGGTCAAGGTCACAGGTCAATTGTTCAAAAAAACATCGCTCAAACGCCTTGTGATAACTTACCCTGTTCGAAATCCCAAATCCTTAATGACTACATCGCTATTGATTTGTGATGTGAAACTCAAAAGGAAGTAATTTGTTTGAGAAGTGAATGATAAAAAGCCCAACATTTATTTATAAAGGAGCAAACGATAAAATATAGATGTTAAAAAGATAAAAAAGGGATTCAGTTTAACAAGTTGTCTTGTGGCATGGGAACGTCAACGAAAAGGAGCGAGCAAGATGTTGTTAATATATTTTGAATCTAAAACTTGACACATGATCAAATACTGAAGGCTTACTGGGGTGCGGGGGGTATTGGACAATTTGTTCAGGGGTAAGCTTACACACAGAAAGGCGAACGACCTAGCTTCTTTCCAATAGAATATTTTACACTTGTCATCATTTCATTTCCTGTCCTCTCTTGCCCTCCCCTCCTTCATCTCATGAGAGTCTCTCTTCGTTACTTTGCCATAGCTACCCTTCTATTCGAGACTCGGACGGAATTTCCACGAACAATGGTCTTTCGCAGTGCCACAAAAGTGCCAGCTGGTTCTTTGTGCACCCCTTTCCGACCTGTTCTCACGACGCGTCACTTACCGGATGCCGAGTTCACTTGTGTTCTCGATTACATTATTCCGCCTTATCTTGCCTTTCGATGGCTATTTTTGCGTACATTCAGACCGATCGTCGAGGTTTCGCAAGACTTGAAAAAGTCGTTTCCACCTTCAGAGACCAGTCCCTTTTTGCAAGTTGTGGCGTGCACATTGGCAATACCGACAGTGCCACAGGGCCTAGAAGATACGAAGTTCCATACTATAATGGAAACTTTCTGTAGTCTATGGAAGATACTGAGCTAGCTACGTTGGTAGAAGTTAATGAAATTATCGTCATTTGGAGAAAGTAAGTTAGACTCTTTCGTAGAAGATCGTGGGCCACTTCTTTGAGGTCCAAGATACTGAGTTATCCTTGCTCAAGTAGGATATTACGAGATTCAATCTGAAGCGATAGAGAACTTGATTTTATTCATCTGTCACACTAGGCAAAAAGCCCAGCACGATTCCTCAAATATATCGGCTTAACCTCTATATACGCTCATTATTTTAAGACTTGCTGTAGATTTGCTAGTAAAAATATTAAAATCCACATGGCCTAAAATATTAACAAGCGACCTTGCGTGAAACACACTAACACCTTCCTTAGAAGAGGTAGCCTTCCTCTCCTCAAGTAAACGATGCCACTTTCTGATTCCACATTTTGCAGTATGCTGACGAGGCTCTACTTTTACGTTTCTGGTCCCGACAGTTTTTATTACCTGATACGTAATCATTCTTTGTGGTGATCCCTACCTCATTTTTCCCAGTTTAATTAATTTGAATAATAATTAACCGCATCATCAAGATATAAGTGTAATATTTGCATGAAGGGCAATATTTAAGCAAATCGTAAACTATGGCAAGACTGAGATGTCGAGGTCGTTGACGACCACCCAATCCAAATTACTTTAACGTATTTATCAACGCCTGAGAAGGTCCTCATCCCACGCCTTTCTATTAAGCATCGACGATCCTTCACTTTTTTCCCAGGTCAAATTGACCTTTAATAGGAATGGGGGGATATGTGGTGTAGTATCTCGTCCAAACCGGGTTCATCCCTCAGTACATGGTCCCTTTTCTCTTCATCCATTTTACATGGAGTTTTTCAACCCTTCGTTTCGAAAGCGCTCAGAGTCCTTCTCCTTTCTTCCCTTATCTTGGGTTTAGCATCATCAGACTCGCGTACCATTTTTTAACTTTTAATCATTCCTGTACCAACTCGTAACATTCTATCTAACCTCATTCGTATCATTCACTAAACTATACATATCATACACTATGTACCTGACTCAAATCCTTTTGACAGCTCGAGTCCCGCTCAAATTGTCTCTGCGCTGGGTTCACTCGATTTGTTCATACCTTAAGTCTCGCTCTCATACATTAGCCTTTGTGCCACCATAATCATCCAACTTTCACATTTTCTACTTAAACCCCATCCATTTACTAACGACTGATTGCCCATGAAAATTTCCTACCATTTATAACCTTTTTTTTGTTGCATTCTGCATAACAACATTTACTTAAAGCACACCACAATCTCTCTATCACTACAACTCAACCTATCTCCACCTCTAAACATTACAACGTTACTCTTTTTTTTGCATTTACTTTCAAGCCTTTTCTTACACATAGCTGGTCAAACACTTCCACCAACATTTCCAAATCACTCAGCAAATAATACCAGTTCATCCCCTGACCTCACACCCCTTTCTCTCACTCTCAATCTTACTTACCTCATCACTCTAACCTTTAATATACTAAACATATATGACATCACACATCTTTCCTCCATACTCCCAGGTATATCAAACCACCTGCTACGGCCATATTTTATCCTAACAAACTTCCTCCAACATAAAATGTTTTCTTTCCTTCAACTAATTACCACACACTCCATATTTTTTTTCAGAACCTACCATAGTGACTATATGAAAACGATCATAAACTTTCTCCAGATCCATCAACCCAGCATTTCTTTGCTGCCTTCCAAAAACTTCCTGTTCTTATCTGGGTCTTCATTCATATTCCCTCAAAATGCTTCATTTGATGCTGACTTTGACTGAACACTTGTTTCAGTCTCGTTAATATATCTCTTTAACATGTATATATCTACTTTGAAGTGTGTGCATGTACGCCTTTTGCTTACTCTCCTCCATGCTGGCCCCGTCACCCTTAAGGAAGGAGAAGACGCTTGTGGTACCTCTCATCAGTGCAGTCACTGCCTAGGGAAGCTGGTGCTCTCTCTTACTCGGGTCCTCCTCTTTACCCCTTTAAGATCTCCAACTGTCCTGTCACTCATTCTGGTTTAGGGGTGGAGGGGTCCGGGATAGCATGTAAAACCACAGTACAGCCCTTGATTTCTCACCCTTCGAAAAGACTTCGACGGTCGTAGTAACTGCCATTGTTTTGAGAAACTGAGGCTATCTCCCCGGGTCCTTCATCTGGATCCCTTTAAAATCTCCCCCTGTTGTTTTCTTCCCATATCTAGTATTAAGGACATGACTAGTTACCCTATACCGTGTGAGAATGAATGCTATAGAACCTCTATAGACAAGAGACCAGACTTTAAGGGGCCGTCGCATTGGTGCGCGCTTAATGGGATGAGCGGTGCCCCACCCCCAATACCCCAATCCCTGACCACCCTCCTCGACCGCTTGGGGGGACATAAGGCTGTACTGCTTATGACGGGTAGGATTCACTGCCTCGTTGGTTGCCAGGTCAACTAAAAGTTTCGGATCCCGTCCCTGGAACTTTCAAGCGTGCCTTGAAGACCCGCCTCTTCTCTGATTTTTCCTTAGGTGAAAGACAAACGTTTAGTGAAGGTCAATGACCTTTCATTTCATTGCAAGGCCCATAGACTACAATCACAAAACACTTTCACACTCTCTCCCGCACATACTCTATGCTCTTCGCCTGAAGGGGGGGGGGGTAGGAGGGCAAACTGTGAACTCACCCGTTGGTGTCGCCCTATTTTTAATTAAAAAATGTTCTCACAGAGATAATTCACTCTTTTAAATACATTCACTACCTCTCCTTCGACTCATCACATACATTCTTAACATTAACTGGATGAGGTCCGTAACACTCCCGCGCATTATTTCTTATTACAATTGCCCGGCACAGATTGGATTGCCTGACGTCACAGGCCCGCGGCGTCTATCCCGGTTTTGATGGGCCGAAAGACTGTATAGGTACGAGTATTTCCCCAAGGCAATAATAAACCCTCGATTCAAAACAGCGGGCCCGCGGCGTCTATCCCGGTTTTGATGGGCCGAAAGACTGTATAGGTACGAGTATTTCCCCAAGGCAATAATAAACCCTCGATTCAAAACAGCGATTAACGAAGGCACTTCCCGCGCAAAGGAATATCAAACCTTTCGTCAGGTTGAGGGATTTAAACGGTTGTAACGGCCATTAGATCCTTCTTGGTTTCGGGGAGGGGGGGAGGAGGGGCGTCTGAGGTCACGCGCCCGGTTGTACTCTGCGGTCAACCCAAACAGGAGTTATTGGGAACGGTTTCCGGATCCAAATTTTGTTTTCTGACTTTTTCCTCTGAGTGCCTGTTTCATGATTTTCTATGCGATCTTCTGTTTATTTTAGTATTCGCGTTGGTTTAGCCGGTTTTTTTTTCTTTTCCTAAGGTTTTGTATATAATTTCAGGAGGCGGGAGGGTGTGTGTTGGGGAATGTTATTCTATTTCCTGCGGTGATTGGGGTAACCCAAAGAAGCAGAGTTTTTGCTTCGCTTAAAATGGGTTGTTATTTAACGGATTTTTGAAGCGGTTTATTTTATTGGCGCGTCTGAAATGTGCAGGATTATATACAGTTTGGTCCGGTGAATAAACTAGATAATTTTTGCAATTATGATGTCTATGGTTAGGTCGGGTTAAGTTCGGTTAGGTTGGGTTAAGTTTAGTTGATATATATATATATATATATATATATATATATATATATATATATATATATATATATATATATATATATATATATATATATATATATATATATATATATATATATATATGCTTGAAATATCCCAAAGGAAAATAATACAAAGAATAAGCCAAAGCGCTTTCGTGTTTACATCATCAGGGGCAGAAGGATAAGGAAATTAATAAAGTTCGAAAGTACTTGGAAACACCTTTTCATTTTTTCCTGCGGGAGATTGCATATATATATATATATATATATATATATATATATATATATATATATATATATATATATATATATATGTATATATATTCTATAGGTTTGCTTCTAAGAAGGCTTATTTTGAGGTTGAGGATAAATCCAAAAATGAGACATGTAAAATTTCTCATTTAATTAAGTACAACGTTTCGGGTATCTTACCCATCTTCTGGTCTATAAAAGAGATTTAGAACACGTTTAAAATTACAAAAATTATGATGCACACAAAGATTAAAAATAAATTATTTAGTTAATTGAAATTATGGCAAATCGTTTGAAAACTATTGAAATTTAGATATGGATCAATTATGGGTACTTTAAATATGCATAACTATAACACTAGTTGATGCAATTATTGGTTGACACAGATATTAGTCACTTAATGAAGCAGAAATAGTAATAAATTATTGAATAAATTGAAAATGTGAAAAAATCATTTGAAAACTTGACACTAAATGTAGATGCTATAAATATGGATAAATATAAGAATATACTAATTGGGGCAATTAATTGGTACACAAAAATATTAGTCACCTTTAGTGGACGGTAAAAGCGGAGAGACTGAGGAAAGATTATAGAGGAAACCGATTAGAGATTGGTAGGTTGTGAAAATATTTTGAGTGGTTTATGAAATGAGAAGGGGAAAAGCAGTTGAATCAGAATTTAAAATGGGATTTAGTTGTTTTATAAATAATGATTCGAGAATGCGCAGGGAAGTGGAGTCCTTTGCATGTCCTATAATTTGAAAGTTTTTGTGGGAAATTTCTGTCTTACATTTAATTGAATGATCTCGAATGGGAGAAGTTTCTTTATTGGTTAAGGTGGAGCCAGTGCGAGAGCTAATACCAAGATGAGAACAAACCCTAGCCCTAAGTGAGCGAACAGTGCTGATAATGTAGATCCCCTGGTGGCACCTGGGGCAAATGAATTTATAGACAACTGAACAGCTCATTTCAGGTGGGATTCTGTCTTTAGTTCTGAAAAATTTTCCAATATGAAAGTTGTTAAGGAAAATTATTTTGAAGTTGGTATGCGTGTAAAAACTTTTCAAAAGCTTAAGAAGTTTTTGGCGTAAGGGTAGGTTGAGTGGGCCAATATCAGGAAGAAGACAATAGCGGACATCCTTGGGGACAGAGGAAATTTCTTGTGGAGGATGGTATATTTTATCAAAGAATTGACGGATACATTTTTGTACAATCTCTTGTCTAGATTTCTCCCCTTTTCCCCTATATAAACTTTATGGCAATCGTTGCATGGTATTGCATATACTCCTATGTTATGATCTTTGGGTTTCCTGGACATATTTGGAAAAGCGGGTATTAATCTAGCCTTTAAATATAATAATTCCTTAAACCAATTGATGATGGCCAGGAAACCCAAAGAACATCATAACATAGGAGTATATGCAATACCATGCAACGATTGCCATAAAGTTTATATACGGGAAACGGGGAGAAATCTAGACAAGAGATTTTATGAACACAAAAGAGATATTAGAGTGGGCAGCGAAAGCAGTGGAATATTTTGCCATGTTAGAGACAAGAATCATACGATCGATTTCAATGGAAGTAAAATGGTATTTAAATCGGCTAACTATGTTAAGAGAAGAATCGTAGAATCGAGCTTGATATCGTCAGTTCCTAATTTAAATCTATCTGAGGGTCAATTTTCTTTTAATCCTGTAATAAGAGCATATAAACAAAATAATTAAATGTCAGCCCTTCAATATGTTTAGGCCTACCCCCCCCCCCTCCAGATTAGCTACAAGTAGGGGATTGGGGGAAAAAGAGGGGATCTTGTGTTATGCTTATATGCACTTCTCTTATATTTTCTACGCAGTGTCAGTTGAAAAAGGGTGTGAGATACACCGAAACTGTTCTGAATTAAATTGTCTTCGGAGAATGTGGTTTAATTCCTCATCTTTTCTTGCGATATTGCATTAATTTTCATCATTATATATATATATATATATATATATATATATATATATATATATATATATATATATAAATTTTATAACAGTGAAGATTATGTGTTGGTTTCTCGTATAAATGGTATTTATCAGTCAAACCTACATAAAATACTGTATGTTGAATGTTCTGAAACTCTTCCACGCCCCAGTTTAGAGGGGCGGTCTTGTGCTTTCGTCCGTAGTTTTGAGTGTTTCATATTAGATGTGTACGAACTTGTTCTTGCTTTGTGCACGTTGGGCGGTAGTGCCTACAATGAGTTATTCTCGCTGCACACATGACCGTAGATCCAGGGATGTTGAATGTCCACACAGTTGAAAATATGTAATGTTCCCATCCGTCTGCCACCTACTATCATCCCCCGTTCGAACTCCGATACTTATTATTCACGCTGCCTTACCATGAACAGCCTGGCTGATCTTTACACTGACCCAAGTGATGTCAAATCAGACTTGTTAAAGATTAGAGAATTTGCATAACGTTGCGGTACGGTAGCGCAGCCCACCATTAACTTTACCCATATCCCATGACTTTTGGCGCTTCAATGTAAATTTATAGACCACGGGGCATCTAACTTTAGGAGAAATCCTGCCCTTACAATTAAAATATTGTCCTAAACGGTGCCTATTAATAAAAAAAATGTATTTATCTACAGTGTTTAATCAAATTTTCAGCAGTTTCCAAAATTAATTAATTGTAAACATAGATCTAATGTACATTTATAATAATGTCAGAGAAAATATCGCCACTTTTCTGCTGTTTTGAAGAAAACTAAAAATTCAGTCATTTTTTGACGACAGACGTGTAGTAATGCCATAAACGAAACAATTCAAAGGCTTACAATGTCAGTATATTCTTTTTTATTATTGAAAAATCCAAACGTTTACTTCATTGTTTTGATTATATCCGTACGTGCACATGTTGCGTTCGTGTTTCGATTGACTATGTACGGCTGTACAAGGTCGGGCGCGTTTGTATTTGTGCACAATAATCGTAAATAATGAAAATATTTGGGTAGAATTGCTAAAACAAAGATCGGTAGCCTTTTTGTATATGCAACCAAATGTGAATTGTGCTTAACAGGCAGTTCGGTGTTTGGAGTCCGGTGGTAATGTCGTGGGACCAACTTCCTCTTAACCAGGAGTGTTTAGGGGGGAAGGGGAAATCTCAAAACCCAAGGGGGTATTCGAGGTGGCTTCCTTCAAAAATCAATTACATATTTATTTATTTGGTACATAAAATTAAAGGGCATTTTGCTCACATTTCTACAAAAATGAATGTGGATTTTGGGGGTGAGTTAATTTACCATCTTCCCTTCTGAGCCCATTTCATTCCAGGGGGCTTATGTCTTTGGTAGTTGCCGCTAGTGCTTTCTCCCTCCCCAACTGAATTGAGCTATTTTTCTATGTATAGTGTGAGTGGAAAGCGGGAGGGGGGGGGGGGGTATTTAATAGGTGTTAAGCCGCTTACTATTACGGTCAATCGCGCACGGGGTAGTTTAATGAATGGTAATCTTTGTGTAAATCTGTGATGGCATTAATAATGATATGTATTGTTAAATGTCGTTCTTTAAGGCAACAGACCTTCACAGAGCGCCTTTCCACCAACTAAGAAAAGGCTTAAGAGAATAGTTGGGTCTTATATGCAGACTTGAAGGCACCGAGGAACAAAAAGGAAGGAAATCCATTAGCCATATCATTCCACATTCTAGGAGCAGATGTAAACAAAAAACAAAAACAGGGAAACATATACAGCACAGACGACTACGAGATACAAGCAGTATAGGGTCAAAGCTGGGCCATAGGGGTCATAGGAGCCAGGCTAGGTTCAGATAAGAAGATTTAAAAACTTGTAGGCAAGAAGGAAGACCTTGAAGACGATGTGGGATCGGATGGGTTGCCATTGTAGTTTACAGGATCGATGGTGGCATGAGAGAAACGTCCACGGTGGCTTAGGACACAGGCTGTAAAGTTGTGAGCTAGTTGATAGGACCGAAGTTGTGGAAGCATGGAAGTTCCAATAGTCAAAGTGGGGTGTAACGAAACCCGGGTGTCACTCTCGAACTTATTGAGGTCAAAGTGGGATTGGATGCAGCTAATATTAGGGAAAGCGCGGATGCGGCTAAGGTTACGGAAAAAACGGATGCCGCTAAGGTCACGGATGAAATAGAGGGAAGACTTTCGGAAAGCAATATGGAGATAGTTTACTATCGAAGTAGTGCCCAGGTTTGAGCAATGTCGGAAAAGGGAATCGATGAGCCACCGAGGTTAAAGGAACCAATATTTTTAAAGCGAGCGACGTCCGAAGCTTTGCCCATCAGCATCATTTCATGTTTAGCGTTGCTTTCCCAGCTATCTTCGAATTCAGTTTGTATTACTGAGTCCAATGTTTAAATAACCCCCTCCCCTCCCCATTTCCGGATTCGCAAAGAGTTTGGAAAGATTTGTGGCAAGTGTAATAGACCCTCTCGCCTTCTCATTCTTTTGCCAGCTGTCTTCCAGGTAGCATGCCTCAGAAATCTGTCATGCCTCTATCTTTCCGCAAGCCGATCGTAAAGCTGCTACCAAGATGGTATTTCAATTGGAGCCATTGTAGAGACTGTCAAGCGTTCCAAAAGTGTTGTCCATAATATTCGGTCAACCTATGACAGCAAGTTTATGTATGGCCGATAAATCAACCTGTAAGCCCAGGAAGACCTCACAAAGGGAAGACCAATTACCCAAATTGGGAAGAAGAACCGTGTCAAGATGGCTGCAGCAGATTATCGAGAGATTATTTAGAGTTTGGGCATCAAAATCTCCAGGCGGACTGTCTCGCGTCGGCTAGAGGAAGACTATCTTCACGCTCGCACACCCGCGGCCAGGCCAGTGATCATCTCGAAGAACAAGAAGGCTTGTTTTGATTTTTTTTTTTGGGGGGGGGGAGGGGATCCGATGGCAGGTGGCTCGTTCGTTGCAAAGCAGGCTAAAGATTGTCTGTCTATTGCAGCAAAACTTGTGTGAAGTTTGGCAGAGGAAGTCTCACGGCCTGGGGCGTGATTTCGGTAGTAGACACTGGTCAACCTGTGCGCTTACTGGGTACAATGAATGCCAAGTTTACAAGCCGAAACACAACCTTCTATTTTCATGCATGCTAACGTCCACCTGGTGCCACACGGCCCAAGTCCGCGAAGACCCTGGACGACGAGCATATCACTATTATGAACTGGTCTGCGCAGAGTCTGGACCTGAATTCCTTTGAAAATGTTCGGAAGACATCATTCAAAGAGATGTCTAGAACGAGGAAGGAATCTGGAAAGACGGTTATGCCCTTGATCAAGATGATTAGATTGAGATTAATGAGCAAGAATGTCAATAGTTGATTATTTCCTGTGGCAGATGTCACTGCATCATCGTAAATACATGCCTCCACACTATTTGACTAATTACTTATAACGTACAAAAGTCTTCCACCGATAATTTAATCGTTATATTCCAATAAAAATATGTTTCCTCTGTCGTTCTGATTATTTTGCACATTTCATCTTTTCTCCTTTACGGCAATGCTCGTCCACACGTAATAAAGGTGATAACGCTTCGGAAATTAAACGATTTGGGAAGTGAAGTCCTGCCTCATCGACCTTCTTCTTCCCCAGGCGTCGCTCCTACGAGTTTCCTCTTTATAAACCTCTGGAATCGTTTCTAAAGAATAAACGGTTTCAAAACGGGGCAGCTGCAGAAGAGGCGTAAACGGCATTCTAATAGTTGGCAAAAGTGCCTTCAATCACATAGAATCGACTTTCATTAAAATAAATGTATTATTTACTTGTTTTGTTTATTTTAAAGCTACACCTTATAAAACGCCATTACTTTATGGACTACTTAATAAGGGCTTTCTGATCTTTTTGCACAGTACTCTACGGCCAGATGGTCCCAGTATTTCGGGTTTCTGTGTTATTTTATATCGTTGGCTACTTTACTATTTCTCTTCTTTTTACTGATTTAATTGTTTATATCTGTTCTTACCTCATTCATCAATAAAGGTCGTCCAGGTATATTGTATTTTTATTTTTAGCAATAAAAGAATGTGCTAGTGGCTTGAGATGGGGTGCGCCTGGATGTGGTTGAGTCGCACCGTTTCCTGGGTCTTGTATTCGACCGACGCCTCACCTGGGAGGCTCATATTCGCAGCCTTAGGGTCTCTTGTACCCGCGCCATGGACACTTTTCATTCCATGATGTTCACCACTTGGGATGCTGATAGGGCTACTGCTCTACTTTTGAATCGATCCTTTGATCGTTCGAAGCTCGACTACGGATGCGAGTTTTATGCATCCGCAGCCGAGCGTTTATTGCGGAAGGTGGATTCGATCCACCACACCGGCCTCCCCCTTGCAATCGGTGCCTTCCGCACTTCCCCCATTGAGAGCCTGTTGGTCGATGCTGGGGAGATGCCACTCGCTCTGCGCCGCGCGCAGTGCATCACTCGCCTGTACGCGCGCGCCCGGCGCCTCCCTCAGTCGCCAACAGCTCTCACTGCATCCGCAGCTGATCTCGATGGTGCCCATGCCGCCGAGAGACGCCAGTCATACCCTAAGCCCTTTGGGTTTAGGGCCAGGAAACTCCTTCGAGAGCTAGATATAGCTCTCGGGCCGGTGGCGCCCCTGGTTCTGCCCAGGACGCCACCCTGGAGGGTACCACATTTGGCTATTTGTCGCCACGCCTCTGCTCCCAAAGCTTTTACAGCGCCGGGAGTATTGCGTTCGACCTTTTTGGAGCACACATCGTGTCACGCTGGTACCGTGCCAGTGTATACGGATGGCTCCAAGTCCCAAGAGGGGGTCGGCTTCCACGCCGTATCCCCTCTGTTTGAAGTCAGCGGGGCTCTACCAGGCGCTGCGTCTGTCTTCACGGCCGAGCTGGTGGCAATACACCACTCGGTACGGGAGATTACGCGACGTGCCCGGTTCGGAGACCGGATTGTGATCTATAGCGACTCACAAAGCGCCCTGAGTGCTCTCGGGGCATTGGAATCTCCGCATCCCCTGGTTCGCGAAATCCGTGACGCCACGGTTTTGGCGAGCCGGGCAGATGTCGAGATTATCTTCTGCTGGGTTCCTGGACATGTAGGAATTGCGGGGAATGAGCGCGCCGATGAGGGCGCCAAAGAGTCCGCGAGGACTGCGACCGGACCAGCGTTTCGCTCTTCCTCACACTGACTACATGGCAGGAATACGGGCAGCTCTTCGGACTGCTTGGCAAAGAAGATGGGAGACGGTCGAGGGGAACTTTAAAGTTGCGTGCCATTGCGCCGCGACTGTTCCCATGGACCTATCCCCCAATGCCGCGGCGGCTTCAGGTTGCTTTCTGTCGTCTTCGAATCGGACACACTCGTGTGACGCATCGCTACTTGATGGAGCGCTCGCCTGCGCCCTATTGCAACGACTGCGTCGTCCACCAGACTGTTCGGCACATTCTTGTCGAATGTCCCCGTCTGGGTGATCTTCGCGCACGATACCTGTCCCGGTACCGGGATGGGCGGGGTCGCTACCGCCTGTCCCTTGTACTCGGGACGAGTGCGTGCACCATGACTAGTGGACTTATTGACTTTTTGGGGGAGGCTGGCCTTCTCCCTTTCATTTAACCCAGTTTAATTGTTGTTGTTGTTTTTGTTATTGTTTTTGTTATTGCTTTTTTATTGTTATTGTTATCTCTTTTTATTGTTTCCTGTTTAATTTTTAAAGTAGCCTAGAACTAGGCTGTTTGTTTACGGCGACTAATGCCTAAGTCGGCAGTCGCCAGATAGCCCCTTAATAAAAAAAAAAAAAAAAAAAATAGTGGTTTGAGAGTGGGTGTCTACTTTACATTAGTACCAGCTGTGCTTTATTTACATAAATCATTACGCACCATTCCCCACTTAAAGCGATTGTATTGGATTTGTATGTAATGCTGGAAATAAATGTATATTCCCTCTTGGATATGTAAAGATGATTGAAAAAGAGTTCTGAAAGTGCATTAATTCAATCCTCGTTTACAAGCGCCACTCACCCTCCTTCCCCTTATTTTTTAAATTCAATTTTAAGCCATAAAATGTGTAGATATTATTTTCGCCGAATTTAATTTTCAAAAAAATGCGATTTTACTTTCAAAATAATCACACTTTGAAAGTGTTTGGAAGGATTTTATTACTTTCGAATTAATTAAAACCATTGTTCATTAACTTATAAAAGGATTCAAAATGTGGAAAAAGAGTTTTCGATATGGTATATGTGTGATGGAAATGATGCAGCGGAAGACATTACAGGAAAGGTATATGAAAATAAAGTCAAATGTATAGACCCAAAATGTATGTATGGGAGTTGTGAGGAAGAGAGACAACGATTTCGACTGGTGGGTGATTGAGGCTTCGGTCCAAAGTGAACAGCAGCGTTGGAGATGCGATGATCTCCTATACTGCACCAATCTGCCACCTGGGTATGTGCCTGGTATGGTTCGATTCCCAGTGCGATTGGTCCAGTGCGTCTCTGGCTCTAGCGCAGTGGGAGGCCCCACGTTCCTCTTCGCGCAGTCTGGCCCCAAATGACTGATCAGCTTCAGGCTCAGGCTCTTCGTTTAAGAGTCGCATTTTCTCTTAGCTTCTAAGGGAACGAACGCCCTACTAATGCGTTGTCCATGGTCGATGACTGCCAGTAAATGTGTATTTTTGACTTAGGAACCCAGATTAATAGTAAGGCTGCCCTGCACTATTTGAAAGACAAAGGTATTTTAGGCAAACGCAACTTAGACTTGTGTTCATAATTTAAGCAAACAAGTTTTTTTTTTCTTGAATAAAATAGACATTTAAAGGTTTGTAAATCTGTTACAACAACCAACTGAAGAACATAAGTTGCTCGAAGCCTTGTGGAACACCGGCCATGGACGAGTTCGTAGTTCCTGCCCTTATAAGTTAAAAGAAAATGTAACCGCTAACTGAAGAAGCTCCTATGTTCGTACTTTCTAATACTGTTCCTCATTATGCGAACTCGTTCCAGGAGGTATATGATACACTCTACCATGAGCCTGACACCGGAAGACTTAAAAATACACATTCCAAGACCTGAGACCTAGAAGGACAAAACAATTCACTAGCATCAAAAGACAGATTGAGTGACAAGAAGATCCAAAATACACATAAAAACAAACAAGAAGAAATACAAAGTACCCATGAGAAGTGAAACAAAACAAAAATACAATCAACAAAGAGACAAACACGAAATAAAACCAAACTACATACATGAAGAAGGAAAAACTAAATAGCAGAAATAAGAATCATCTAAACAATGCATAATAATTACAAAAATAGATAAAGAAGAATAATAAGTTAGGAAGAAAACAAAAGACAAGAAGAATACCAAAAAGAACAAATACATGAGATACCTTTTATCACCAGGGATTTTTAACCTTCATCTACCCCCTTCCTCTTTTATACATCTTTCTCTCTCCCTTTATATATATATATATATATATATATATATATATATATATATATATATATATATATATATATATATATATATATATATATATATATATATATATATATATATATTCACCAGTTTATATGTCTAATGACCATTACACCCTACCTATCCCTGTATTTAGGATTAACTTTCCCTATCCCCCCTTGGTCTATTGCGGAATGAGAGTGAATAATAATAATAGCATAACCTCTTTCCATTTGATAACAGGAAAGATTTATTCATAGCCTCAAAGAATACATAAATATGATACAAAAAGCATAGACAAGTCGTAAGGTGGAGGGGGCTCGACTCGTAAGGTCTTGAAAGCTCAACTTTTACACTCATGAAGGCTCAAGTCGTAGGGTCCCTGGGTTTCCAGTCGTAGGACCATAGAGGATTAAGTGCTACCTCAGTGTAGCAGTCAAGTTGTCCTAAAATAAGTAACTATCCAAATATCTGTATGCGAGTGGAGAAAGATAAAAGGTAAGAGAGGTGTGGATGTATTGGTCTCTTGACGAAGGTGTGGATGGATTAGTCCCTCGAGAAAGACCCATAAATAAAGGGAGGCGAAAGGAGTTTTCGGTATTTTATTTTGGCGCGAAGTTCTTTCATTTTGGCGCGAAATTGGCGATCCATAGTTAATGACCGACGCTGTTGTACAGTTTCGCCCCGTATTCCTTCGCTGCTCCTAAATCACCCGTGTAGACAGTGACTTTTGCCTTGGCACTCGATGTCATATTTCATTGAGATATTTATGGGAAACATCGGTAACTAGGGTTCATGTTCCATTTTTTTTCGAGTTTCTATCAGATTTTGTCTCCAATTCTGCTATTTATAGGTTTTAAAAGATTTCCTCCAGCATGTTGTTCATATTCGTTTTCTTCAGTTTTCCTCTTTTATCGGGAAACTATGGGGTCGATGAGAGGGGGTGACATTTCTAAAGTGTGGGTAAGAGGGGTATTACGCCCTTACACAGCATCACTCATCCAAGGGCTAATTATGTTTTTGAGTCCCGGCGTCCGTTTGGGAGGCTTTGTTCGATGTACCCGGCCTTCTCATTCCCCGTGTTGTCCTCTCTCTGTTTCACTCCCTTTGTCAACGGGCGGCGAAGGATAATGAGTGCCATTTTACCCAGTGTCCAACGCGAAAGGTGGCTATTTCCGAGAAACCCGATCATTACCCGTGGGAAATCGAGCATTATCCGGTTGACACGTGTGTGTAGGCCGAGGTTATGTAGGCCAAGGGTGGGACACCTCGGAAACGTGGCCACGTTACTTGGTAGAGAAGCAGAGTAAACAGGCGCGCGGAAACGGCTCTGTTTTTTTACCGGACCCCTTGATCACGTGAAGGGTGGGTGAGTATTGGGGGGGTTTCTGGATTCTCGGACATGTGAGCTTCTCCAATTTCCCACTTGTTTTAGATGTGGGGTCCTTCTACCATTCTTTTTTTTTCAGGTTTACTGTATTTAATTTCCGCTATTCGTTATTTATAGCGAGAACATCCTCTACATATCTCTTTCTAGCTGCGCATTCGTTCCTTCTGCCCTTTTTAAGCCTTATTTTAGGAAAGGGGTGCCCTTGGGGGCTCTTTCTCACAAATCATCCTGGGCGGTCGACCGAATCCCGTTCTATTTCTCCCCCAAGGCAAGAACTTAGCCCGCGCCTGCATTAGCTGTTGATAGCCACCATATTATTTTTATTATTATTATTATTATCACCATTAATGTATTAATTATGTCTAACGGGGACAGAGGATATAATTCCTAACAGGCTCCAACTCCCGCAGTTTGCCCTCTTCCCCCCAGTTCCAGCAGCCTGCAGGGAGATCTGGGGCTATATATATATATATATATATATATATATATATATATATATATATATATATATATATATATATATATATATATATATATATATATATATATATATATATATATATATATATATATATATTTATATATATTTTGTACTCTGACATTCTATCGAGAATGTCAGAGTACAAAATCCGGCGAGTGCAGTTAGTAGTAATGTACATTCGCGTACAGGGTGTGTGTATGACAACCACATAAGTACTCGATAAGAAAATCACGAAAATTCCAAGAATAAGGTTTGCACGGGGACTAAAGACTCCGGTCTGATCGATTGGAAACAGCGCTTGCAATTACAGAGATGTTAAACCACATCGGCTGTGGTGAGTTGGTAGATAGAATCCCCGATTTGGGTCAACAGCACGGTGGCTGCCATATGCTGTCGATACCCGTGGTTTGGATCCCTCGTTAAGTATAGGGCCCCACTGAAAGAACTTTAAGCGCTGAGGCCTATGAGATGCCGAGAATCGCCCAATACCGGGTTGCTTAATCCTCTAAGGGCCTATGTTCAATTCGGGCATCAAAAGGTTAAAGAGAAATGTGGAAAACGGTGGTACAACCATTTTCCTGCGACTATTTGGGCTTACCCACTAATAGAACCCTTGAGAAACAAACTAATTGAGACATCGGTTAGTATAAATCAGTAACCATCTTCATACCTGGATGACGACCCTCATCCATGCCAAGAAAGAAAGACTGTATCTCACAGCCCTAAGAAAAACCGTATCAATTGGTTATTTTAACCTTCACCTTTGTCGGCACTGTTCGATTGGTCTATTGGTTACAGTCTTAGCGTCGATGAAAAGTCCCACAGGTGTGGCCGATACAGTGTTTAGGTACTCGTAGCTTATACATTACTATACTAATCGTATACTATCTGCGTACAGTGCAGTTCACCTTACTAATTGGATCAAACTTTTAACACTGCAAAATGTCAATCTGTGTTGAAAAATAGCAACAAATCCTATCGGTTATTAATTTTATTAAACTTTTGAATGTTTCTTTTCCAGAATTTCTTTAACAAAAGGTCTTTCAAGGGAAATCCTCTGAAACGAACGAAATCTGTGACGAAACTTGAGAGAAGTAAGCGAAACATCTCAGGGATCGGCGGGGGAAGCACCCTACTCCTGGGAGGCGATTCTGACCCTCATGAAAACTTGGTTGACAGTTCCTTGTCTAGATTAAGGTCATCGAGGTCACACGAATCTCTTCTCAATACCCATCAGCAGATGATGCATACCCTCGACATGGCTGCAGGTGAGTTTAGGAATTTGTCTAATTAACATGAACAGGGTTGCTGATTATTACCTTGAGATTTGATTCTTTACTTAAAAAAAATTATTTGTCTAGTTAACTTGAAAAACAGGATTGCTAATTACCCTGTGATTTTATCTTTTATTTAGATGTCAATTTTTATGGACAATTTCCCATTGCCCTTGATTGATAAGAGATGTCTCTTGATACGAATTACCAGTGATTTTTTTATGGAAATAAATATTTGAATTTTGAAATTTCGTAAACAATTCCTTAATACAGGCGCCTATAAAAATTATTTCTTGGACATTTTGCATTGTTACACTAGAGCCTCTCATAAAAACTATTCACCGCCATTCTCAATATCCAGTGACATCTGTTTTTGTCCTAAATAAAGGGAGGGAGACAAGTAATTTTGTATAGGACAATGAGTAGAATATAGAATAATTATCGCACCTCCCAACAATTGTGAAGATTGTCGTAAGAACTACATAGGGACAGGCATTGTCTACTCTGCTGTGTCTGTGCGTTTAAACAGTCTGTATTATAATAAAATCAAGATAATAAAACCTGTGAATGTTTGTATATTCCGTACACACGTATGGTTTACATACACGCGTTTCCCTGGCGTTTCGAGAGGACTTGGGACACAATAAAGCTAACGGTAATGGATTAAATTTACCTGATGATCCCGTATTCAAAATGGCGAAGGTGATGACGATGTGAACGTTTATTTTAACCCTAATTATAACATGGCAAAGGACGCGACCCTTGAATCCTTTTATAGTGAGGTGTTCGAGGCCTATCGGAAGTAGGGACTGTCATGATAAGGCCTATCAAATATCTTCTATCGCTTAGGTATATTATTGGGATGGATGGTTCTATGCTCGTCTCTTCGAGTTTACTCGAGATTCATGTGCTTGGAATTGCTATAGGCCTTTTCCTTCCCTCCTCCCTCTCTCTATCCTGGCCATTGAGTGTTGACGTGAATTTCACCGGAGTCTTTGTAGTCTTTGTCACCTTTCATTCATTGTTATTATTTTTTTTTTAGTTCCCTTATCCCCCCACCCCTACCAATCCATCTGTCCTCTAACTCAGTGATTTATATCCCTCGTTAGTAGTTTTTTTTATTAGCATGGCTTTAGTTGTAATTAAACATAAGAAGCGAAAACAAACGAGGCCGCATCTGCCAGCGAGTAAGCGGAGATGAACATATAAAGAGGCGAAGATGGAAGAAGTGAAAATATGTGGAAGAAGATATAGGTAGAGGTGCACCTGCGGGGCAAGAGGGTTTAGAGGGAACGGCCAAAAGGCAAGGCTGTTTTTGTTTTCGGTCTAGCCCCCCTCTCTGTAGGGTAAGAGGGAAAGGTTGCTCCTAGCTGGAGCATAGACCGCTAGCACAGGGGGGTGCTATAAAATTCCTACAGCATGCAACAGCCTCCCTCCACTCTAAAGGACAGTCTCACTGAGAGCGCGGCCCCACTTAATTTTGGTTAATGTTGGCGGGGGCCTACAGCACAGCCTGTAGGATTAAAGGCTCTTCTTCCTTTATTCGCGCCACTGATGGCAGCATGTTGGCTAAGAGCAACATGATCCATTAGAGGAGAGCTTTAGCAGGTGTGATTGGTAGAGAGCCGAAGGTGACCCGTTTCTCGGACGGGAGTCTTTTGGCGAATGCGTCGGATCCCTCCGAGGCGGCCATGATTAGTGCCCTTCGCACACTTGATGGCACCCCGGTGAGTGTGACGCCGCACTCTAACATGAACTTCGTGAAAGGAGTAGTTTGTGCGAGAGAACTCGTCGACTACTCCATAGAGGACATCACCTTAGAGCTGGCCGACCATAGGGAAGTCAAGGTCGAACGTGTGATGAGAAAACAGGGAGGGGCCTCGAGACCCACCCCTACACTCTTCGTCACGTTCGACTGTGACAAGCTCCCTGAGTCGGTGCGTGCCGGTTGGTATCGCTACCGCGTGAAGGCATTTGTGCCACTGCCGCGGAGGTGCTATTATTGTCACCGCTTCGGCCATACGAATCGCTCATGTAGATGTGCAAAGTCGAGGTCACCCGAAATCTGTGTAAATTGCTCCAAGGCCGCACATGATAAGTTCAAATCGTGTGTGGCCAAATGTGTTAATTGTGGAGGGACGCGTCACGCTTCTTCGAAGCAATGTGGTGCATATCTCCTTGAGAAAGAAATCCTGGCCGTTCAGGCCCAGGATCGTCTCTCATTCCGCGAGGTTAAGGACTTGGTCCTGGCGCGCCCGGCTCTGCCTGGGACGTCTTACGCCTCAATGCTAAGAAAGACACCCTCTGCTCCTGGCCCATCCAGGCCAACGAGCACTGTTGTTTCCGTGCCCATTCGGAGCCCTTCTGCGGGTTCTACTCAACCCGGGCGCTCCACTGGTAAAGCTGGCGGCACAAAGGGTTCACACCTAGCCCCGGCTAAAACCAGGGCTCCCCCCCTCTTCCCCCAGCGTGACCGTTTTCCATAGGGCGAAACGGCCACGCGCCTCCACCGAATCGTTAGACTCACAGGAGGTAACACCTCTGAAGTTGGTCGCCAGGCCATCTTCCGGGGTTCCTAAAGCTGCCCTCTGAAAGGAGGACAGCAACAAAGGAGCTTCGGCTCCTTCGCCCACGTCTAGTGGTGGGCTGGGTGGCCCGGAACGGTGGATCGTCGAAAAGAGGGCCTCCCGCCTCCGAAGCCGCAACGCCTGCCTAAGGTTTCGAGGCGGAGGGAGGAAAAGACTCGCATGGCGAGCCCAACCTCCCCAATAAGTCCTCTAAGACGACAGCGCATTGTCCGGCCAACAGCGCCCGAGGTTCTGCCTGCGGGAAGCGTACGGCCATTCCCATGAGGATCTTCTGTTCGAAGAGGGCCCCCGCGTCTCCTCCGTGCTATGCCTGGAAGGCATATGTATTCCTTCAATGGAATCGTCGCGGACTCCGGGCCAACTGGGAGCTGCGGAGGCTCGTCTCGTCCCGTCCCGTTCCTCGTTAGCTAGTTTTATGCAGGAGACCATGTCAGGCGCGTGCCCCCTGCCCACCCTCCCGGGTTATAAGGGTTTTGCAACCCCACCACTACGAGATGGGGGCCACGCTGGTGGATGCGCGGTTTACACCCGGCATGATGTCTCTATTCTTATTTTTACTTTAGATACCTCCTTGCAGGCAGTGGCTGTGAAGCTTCACCTGGATAGGAGGTATACTGTTATTTCTGCGTGCATTCCACCGTCAGCTGACTTCGACAGTTCCGTCGTCGCACGGTTGCCGAGGCCCTTTCTCTTATTTGGAGATCTGAACGGCAGACATCCTCTCTGGGGAGACTACTCAATAAATTTCAGAGGACAAGTCCTTGCCGATCTGATCGAAGAGCTTGAGATAGGTGTCCTAAATGTGGATGAGTTTACGCATCACTGCCCGAGAACCGCTTCATTTTCTTGCCTTAATCTATCTTTGTGCTCTCCCGATGCACAGCCTTATTTTGATTGGGGGTTGGTCGATGACCTCCATGGTAGTGGTCACTTTCCAATTTAAATATCATTTGCTGGGCCGCTGCCGCCAGAGAACTCACCTCGGTGGTGCTTAGCGCGGGCGCGGTGGCCTGCATTTCAAGAAATGACTGAATTCTCTATCTCAGTCGAGGAGTTAGGTTGGGTAGATGAGGCCGTTGAGTTCTTCTCCGGCAACCTCATCGCCTGCGGCCTGACTACTATTCCCAGAACGTCTGGCCGTTTTGCACGCCGACCACTCTTGTGGTAGTCGGCTGAGTGTGAGACGGCCCTCAAACAGAAGCGTTATGCCTGCATGCGCTATAAGCGCCGCCCGAACGATTTCACTGTCGCTGAATTTCGTCGGGCTAGGGCTTGATTCCGGTATATTTCGATGCACGCCCGCCGCTCTTCTTGGCAGACATACGTGTCTTCACTTAACGGGAAGACCCCTCTAGCAGAGGTGTGGAAGCGAGTCAAAAGGATTCGGGGCAAGTTCTCGCAGGCCCCTTCCCCCGTTCTTCAGGAGAATGGGACTGCAATCTCGGACCCCGTGTCCGTGGCGGAATCCTTCGTGACCGCTTTCTCCGCATTCTCTAGCCGGGAAACTGCTCCGCCAGCATTCAATGCACGTCGTGATGTCGCGGAAGGCCGCCGACTGGACTTTACCACCAGAGGCAGAGAACCTTTCAACGACAGGTTTACTCTGAGTGAGTTGCGTTACGCTCTTGCTTCGTACGCAGACACCGCCCGTGGTCCGGACGATGTCCCGTACGCCATGCTTCGACACCTGGGTGAGCGAGGCATGGCCTTTCTGTTAGATTTGTTCAACAGGATCTGGGTGGAGTGTCTTCTCCCACATTCCTGGCGAATTGCTACTGTGCTCACCTTTCGCAAACCGGGGAGAGATCACTCTACTCCGACCGGTTTCCGCCCAATCTCTCTAACCTCTTGCTTGTGCAAGTTGATGGAGCAATTGGTAAATGTTAGATTTGCCTTTTTCCTGGACAGCGGAGGACATCTGTCTTCTGCACATTTCGGCTTCCGCAAGTTCCACTTCACGTCGGAGGCCCTGCTCTGACTGGAAAATGCCGTCTGCGAGGCCTTCCTTCGTAGACAGCACTAGGCGACGGTGTTTTTTTGATCTGGAGAAGGCCTCTGATACCGCATGGCGATACGGTATCATGGAGACTCTCCACTCGATGGGGTGAGGGGACGCCTCCCAGTCTTTATATCTGAATTTTTGCGAGATCGTCGATTCCGCGTACGGGTGGTGGGAGCCCTTTCCGGCCCAATGGAGCAGGAAGAGTGTGTCCCGCAGGAAAGTGTCCTTCAGTGTCCACTCTTTGCCCTGAGCATCAACGGCATCAACTCGGTGCTGCCAGAAGATGTTCTCGTTACGCTCTACGTGGGCGACCTTTCGATCTCTTTTGGTGGGGTCCAGATGCCAACCCTGGAGCGTCGACTCCAACAGGCATTGAACCGCGTCTCTCGCTATGCCGAAGTGCACAGGTTTCGGTTTTCCTTGGCCAAGACTAAGGTGGTGCACTTCTGCCGCCATCCACGGCTCCACCCCGACCCAGACTTGTTTCTTAATGGGTACGCCTGGAAGTGGTTGAATCGCACCGTTTCCTTGGTCTTGTATTTGGCCGACGCCTCACCTGGGAGGCTCATATTCGCAGCCTTAGGGTCTCTTGTACCCGCGCCATTGATATTGTCCGTTCCGTAACGTTCAACGCTTGGGGCGCTGATAGGGGTGCTGCCTTACTTTTTATCGATCCTTTGTTCGTTCGAAGCTCGACTACGGATGCGAGTTTTATGCATCCGCAGCCGAGCGTGTATTGCGGAAGGTGGACTCGATCCACCACATAGGCCTTCGCCTTGCGACCGGTGCCTTCCGCACTTCCCCCATTGAGAGCCTACTAGTCGATGCTGGGGAGATGCCCCACTCGCTCTACGCCGTCTATAGTGCAATATTCGCCTGTACGCACGAGCCCGGCACCTCCCTCAATTGCCAACAGCTCTCACTTCATCCGCAGCCGATTTCGACGGTGCCTATGCCGCCGAGATGCCAGTCATACCCTAAGCCCTTTAGGTTTAGGGCCAGGAAACTCCTTCGAGAGCTAGGTATAGTTCTCGGGCCGGCGCGACCCTGGTTCTGTCCAGGACGCCACCCTGGAGGGTACCACATTTGGCTATTTGTGGCCCCGCCTCCGCTCCCAAAGCTTGTACAGCGCCGGGAGTATTGCGTTCGACCTTTTTGGAGCACACCTCGTGTCACGCTGGAACCGTGCCAGTGTATACGGATGGCTCCAAGTCTCAAGAGGGGGTCAGCTTCCACGCTGTATCCCCTCTGTTTGAAGTCAGCGGGGCGCTGCTAGTCGCTGCATCTGTCTTCACCGCCGAGTTGTTGAGAATACTTCACTCGGTGTGGGAGATTACGCGACCTGCCCGGTTCGGAGACCGGATTGTGATTTATAGCGACTCACAAAGCGCCCTGCCTGAGTGCTCTCGGGGCATTAGAATCTCCGCACCCCCTGGTTCGCGATATTCGTGACGCCACGGTTTTGGCAACCCGGGCTGATGTCGAGATTATCTTCTGCTGGGTTCCTGGACATGTAGGAATTGCGGGGCATGAGGGCGCCAAAGAGTCCGCGAGGAATCTGCGACCGGACCAGCATTTCGCTCTTCCTTACACCCACTACATGACGACAAGAATACGGGCAGCTCTTCGGGTTGCTTGGCAAAAAAGATGGGAGACGGTCGAAGGGAACGTAAAGTTGCGTGCCATTGCGCCGCGACTGTTCCCATGGACCTATCCCCCAATGCCACTAAGGCTTCAGGTTGCTTTCTGTCGTCTCCGAATTCGACACACTTGTGGGGCGCACAACCATTTGTTGGAGCGCTCGCCTGCGCCTTACTGTGAAGACTGCGTTGTCCCCCAGACTGTTCAGCACATTCTTGTTGAATGTCCCAATCTGGGCGATCTCCGCGCACGTTACCTGTCCCGGTACCGAGATGGAGGGGGGGGGGGGGGTCGCTACCGCCTGTCCCTTGTACTCGGAACGAGTTGTGCACAGCGACCTGTGGACTTTTAGACTTTTTGGAGGAGGTCGGCCTTGTCCCCTTTAATTAAATAGTTGGGGTTTTTTTGTTGTTGTTGTTTTCTTATTTTAGTAGGTCGCATGTTCTTGCGTTGGGGTCAGGCGGACCTCCCCCCGAAGCCGGAGCTTGCTTCCTGCTTATTAACTTTTTCTTTGTTTTATTTTATTGATGTTTTTTATTTGTTTTTTTTTAACATCCTCTTTTAAAGATGCCTAATTTTATACAATGTTGAATACGGCGACTAATGCCCAAGTAGGCAGTCGCCAGATGAGCTCTTAAAAAAAAATCGTTTAATCTCTCAAACGGTCGGAGGGAGCGTAGATACCATCTGCTTCCGGGGGGCTATAAACAACAAGAAGGCCTATTAGGTACCAATCCTTCAGATTTGCTGCAGCCTAACCACTGCGAGGAATATATCATTGCATTAAGCTTACCATTTGCGAGCCATATAGTAGAGTAATTTTTGTACGGTGTTTCTCTCCTCCACAGGGGAAGTGACGATCAAACCTCTTCACCCGAGCATCCTGGGACAAGACCACTGTTTCCAAGTAAGTTCTCGGCCCTTTTTGCCCTTCATGGATTTTACGGTACTTGTCATCTCGTTCCCTTAACAACTGAAGTTCGTAGCCGGACGGGAGGGATCCTCTCCTTGTGAAGGTTAGACTGATAGGGGATGGGTTTGAAGGATGACCTCTGAACCATCCATAATATTTTATGTACTGAAATTAATAGGAATTTATTCAGTCTTGGGGTATTTAATTATGGACGTCTAAATCATGTAAAAAATACATTCCTCGAGGGGGTTTAATCCTCCAGACTCAAACAACCTTGCACCACTTTTTACACTTACCACAAAGATTTTAAGACCCGTACACTTAAAAATACTCTAAGAGCTTGACGTCTTTATTGCTTAATACCTAGTCAAGAATATCGGGAAGTCTTTGTTTTTCTGCTACGATTCGTAATACTAACTGATACCGTTTCACTTTTTGCCTGTGGTCTTCATTCTTTTCTCTCTCCTAGATTTGTTCGCCTTCCGGCATCCGGTACTACAGTTGCCGAAACGCGGAGGAACGAGATAAATGGGTGGAGTCCTTACGCCAAGCGGTAAATCCACACTTGGATAAGCGCAGACGGACCGAAAACTCTCTCAAGATCTTTATTTTGGAGGCTAAAAGAGTCACAGCGAAGAAAAGGTAACAACAAAATAACAAATTAAAAAAAAACCCACTAGGAAAGAAGAGCCAGTGAGAAAACAAAACAACAATAATTTTAACCAAGATCCATCCTATGGACTTTGATACGGCTTCTTTCTACATCCATCCTTATTCAGTCCTCTTCTCATTAAGTCGGAATTGACTTCTATCTCCGATCCCTCTTCTTCCTCTCTCAAACGTCCATTCCTAAAATATTCATCCAATCATTCTTTTCATTTACTTCATCCATCAATCTTCGAAACGTGGACAAATCTCGATAGCGTAGGGCTATGTACAGAGGCGATGACATCGACCACATGATAGCAATAATAGCGTTTACGTTCGTTCGTTTGTATCCATCGTTGAAGTCTACAAAGGTCATTGTACTTGCTGTTTCACCTCATTTTTTCTTTACTTTTATTGTATCCGAATGGTGAATATTGTCTTTCCTTTATATCTTAGATGTTTAGAAGAGAGTGATGCAAGTGCTTAGGGGTTGTATCCAGGCAAAACTTACTTTCAGCACAGTTTTTCAGTTGATTTCAACCAACATTTAACTCTAGTTTTGGTCTAACATTTATGTAACCGACACACATTTGGCATTGAAATATAGGTTAATGTATGTTGTTAAATGGGATATTCTCGGTAGAGTGCAGATACATATAGGTGAGAGGTTGTAATCAATCATGTGGGTTTGATTAAAATCAAAAGCATGTTGTTTGAGGTTCAAGAATAGGGTTTCATATTCTTCGATGCGCAATCCCTTGTCAGTGGATAAGGTTAGGATGATGGGGCCTTTATGACTAAGAAAAGACAACCATGTAAACTACATAATGCCTGTTCATGATTCTGGTTATCATTCTTATCATGTATACTATCGCTTATCATTACTTTATCCGGGTCAAACTCCTTTCACTCAAACCTGGTTCCTCAGGACAGTCGCTCAAAGGCTTTCTTCCATAATCTCCCTATCGGTCGGAGGGAGCAGAGATGTCAGCTCCTCCTTGGGAGCTGGGGATCTTGTAAACACAACCACCCATGGAAATTTTCGAGCACTTGCGCTTAATGGTTCTGGTCATTATGTTCTTGGGTCACTTGAGTCTCCATTCTTCGCCATTAGAACTAACTTTGCCTCTCCCTATCTCCGGGTTCTATTCACTCGAACCATGTAGCTATCAAGAAGGCGGCCATGGCATGTGGTCTTTTCCAGATGTCTTCTAAGTCGGTTATATTGAAGGAGGTTCTGAGATGGTAGGTGGGTGGGTCAGGATAGGATGAGATTGGGAGAGTTTTCAGGCCTCTGAAGGATGCACCAGGGGTGGTCGGGTAGTGGGGTGGGATGTTGGGGTCTAATATGTTTTTGTATTCATGTAGGTCGCTGTTCTGATCGCAAGAGGGTCAGTGAAACAGTAGTTCGGCGTTGTAGGGTTTATTGGGATTGGTGGTCTTTCGTGGGTATCTGATGTCGAACCTGTTGCAGGTACTTCTGCGAGGTGGTTCTCGACAGCACCCTGTACGCGCGAACCTCCACGAAGCAGAAGGGGGAGATGTGCTTCTGGGGCGAACAGTTCGAGTTTCGTTCTCTGCCTTCGGTCCAAACCCTCAACGTTTCGCTTTATAGAGAAGGCGACAGGCGAAGGAAGAAGGTAAAAACTGGGCCACTACTTCAATTCCTTTTATAATCTCCTTCCCTATGTGCAAATTAAGAGCGGTGTGGGTTGCTTTCCCCAACGACCCCATACAAAGGTCGCTGCAAAATATGGCAACCCCCACAAATCAATCCGAATCAGAGCTCCCATCTGCCACCCAGGAATGCCCAATGTGGCTTAACTTAGCTAAAAATTGTAAGCAGTGATTTTACTTAAGTCGTACCTCCCCCCGCTATTAAATGCATATCCCTGAAATTTTGCTGGTGTCGCAGGAAAAGAATGTGTTGCTGGGCACTGTGAACATTCCCGTGACGACCGTCACGAGTCGTTCTTTGTTCGAGAAGTGGTACCCAGTTCATGTGGACAGTTCCAAGAGTACACCCAAAGACCAACCATCACTCAGGATTAAGTGCAAATTCCAGAGTGTCGAAGTACTGCCACTCGAAATGTATGCCGAGTTTTTACAAGTAAGTCCAATCATTTTGGCTATCTATTTCCCCCAGAAATAAAGGCGGGAGGCAGTTTTCTCCTTTGTAGGGCACCTTTATTCGTAATATATAGTTTAAAAAGGCAACCTGAGTTAAGGAATGGGCGCATCCCATGAGGGTATCTAGTTAATCAGATGGCACACGGTGTTTAGATATTGGTCTTGGTAAGTTGGTAGTAACTACCCCGTCTATTCGGTAGAAGAAAGATCATAAATCAGACCGCCATTTAAAAATACCTATTTGTTTTCCCAGTATATCAAGTCGAATTACTGGTCTCTTTGTTGTGCGCTGGAGCCCAATGTCAACGTGAAAGCCAAAGAAGATATTGGAACAACCCTCGTCCAAATCATGCAGAAAGAAGGTCTCGCCAAGAACTTCCTCGCAGATTTGGTTATGATGGAAATCGATCGCATTGGTAAGAGAGCTACTTGGCCACTTTGTTCCGTGCACAAACTCAACTGGTTTATCCTTTACAGGGTATAGGTCATTCAGGTATTCTAAGCAGTGCATGGATGCAAAAAAGTCGTGCAAATACAGTACTGCGGTTCATTAATAGGAATATGGAGAGGTTTGAAGATGGAGCACGCTTCAGCCGAATGTCTTCCCACACATTAATAGGAATGTTTGTTCAAATTTAAGGAAGTTGTCCTTCAAATCTATAATTCCTATAATTTCACGGATGATAAAAGCCACAAGGGCCTATCAAAGTCAGACCAGATTAAGATTAGTGTATGTATACAAGCATCGTCTTCATCATTTTAGATATATCTATCGTTTAGAGGTAGTGCAAAAGATGGAAACAAAGATGATACCTCCCTGATACACCTTGAAAATGTAGGTAGACTGAGGGTGCGAAATATGCTTTCATTCGAAAGAACCCATGAAAAGATCCAGCTGGTCTTTTTTTCTGGAATAGAAAAGTTGAATATTGGTAAATTCTTTGATTTGTAGTGTAATGTCATTGATTGTAAATTAATCTAAGTTAGATTTGAAACGTCTCACGAAAGAGAAGCGAATGAGCAGGCAGGTTCAAATGGGATTGTATGAGAGAGTGGTGGTTCCCACTCACTGCTCTTTATGGATGTGAAACATGGGCGTTGAGTGCGAACGAAAGGAGGAAGGTTGAAGTTATGGAAATGAAATGTCTGAGGAGTATGTGGTGTGAGGTTGATTGACAGGGTGAGAAACAAAAGAGTGCGAGAGAGATGTGGAAGTAAAATGAGTTTGTTTGAAAGAGCTGATAGAGGTGTGATGAGATGAGAGAGAATGGAGGATGAAAGGCTGGTGAAGAGAGAGTATAGATCTCGAGTGATTGGAAGGAGACAGCGTGGGCGTTCGAGAAGGGTATGGGTGTAGTGTACGAGAGATGTCCCTGGTGGACGGAGCCTGAGCATCCAGGAGGCAGAAATTCGTGCTAGGGATAGGAATGAATGGAGAAGAATGGTTAGGGGAGGACGAACTGTGTAGGGTGACACACAAACGCAGGTAATGAGGTTTTCAGGGGAAACCGGATAGCCGGACTCTGATAATGGATGGGAAAATGTAGTAGGTGGGTCACCTTGGTTAAGCAGCGAATGGTGGAGTGGAAGTGGCTGGCCATGCGCCACCCCGTCCGCGGGAGATATTCGTGGGGGTATATAAAAAAAAATTTGAAACAAATAATTTATCATGAAAAGAGTTTAGAATTCTGGAATGAATTACCACAGATGAGTAGTTCAAATTTCAAAGGCAAGTTATTTGCTTTTGCTTTGGGATATAAATTGTACATAGTTAATTATCGATATTATTATGTATTATAAGTCACCATCATACCTTTTCACGCCAACTCTGGCTCCACAAAAGTGCTAGGGGGTTTGCTTCCAATAGGTCTTGGCCGAAGCAACTTTGTTCCAAAGAGCTTTCGCGGAGAATGTGTTCCATAGTTTGGATGGGTTCACCACAAGCGCATTGCAGTACTTGTAGCGAGTCCCCATTTAACAAAGTTAGCCCTGTTTTACCCTTTTGGCTCTTGCTTGCTTTAATGTTACCCAGAACTTCCTATTGGAGGATGTTCCTTTTGAAAGGCTCTCGCTTGGTTCTGGGAGTAACTCATTGGGTGGAAGCCCGTCACTCTCTCTCCTTTCTACTGGAGGATGATACTTTTGGAAGAATGTATTGCTGTAGCGTGGGTAAACAGGATGACAAGCCTTGGTTGGCGATAACTTTTTTGCGGTATCCTGGACACAATCTTGGGGATAAAGCTTATAGAAGGATGTTGGGGATTGAGCACAGTGACTGTTTGATAGGCTCTGGTGACTTAGGCCGGACGTAAAATTATATCATGTCATGAACTCCTTTAAATGTGAAAGTAGTGTCATTATTCGAATGGATATTAAAGGGCAAATTCTTCCATCGACGACAGTCCTTTATCATTTATCACAACCTCACACAAAATACCAATAGCCTCTTTACTCCTTTGTTTATTTAATTTCCACTACTTAGTAGAGCTCAGCATATTCACAATCACCACAATGAGGTTCAAATTTACATTCATACGTGCTTTTATTCTATATTTGTTTATTAACACTGATTTTAACCCCTCCTGGCCCCATTATTAGTGGTTACCTAGGTTTGCAATGGCTCTACTATTTTCCCAACATAATCCTCCTACTCAGGTGAACCACCTGAAAAATTAAGTTACGGTTGCTTCTATTATAATTACCATCTCTGTCGGTGGGTAATTTGAATTAAAAAAATGACTGCTCATATATTTGTAGACCACATGGCACAAGAATAATGATACAGGAGTAGTTTAAGGCCTCGACATCGACATGCACTGGATGCAACCAAAGTCCAGACAACATCAATCACTTATATATAGACTGCTCATACCTCGCACAAGCACGCAGTACACACTCAGGGAGCGTAGTGGCCAGAGGTAAGGAAGCCGGCGGCAAATAAAGTCTCATAAAATGGAAGACGCGGTCCCACTTAATTCTGGTAACATTGACGGTGGCCTACAACTTAGGCCTTAGAATCAAAGGCTTTCACAACACACACTGTAGAGTCAAAGGCCTTCACAACACACACTGTAGAGTCAAAGGTTTTCCCCTTGATCTTCCAAACGGGCGGAGGGAGTAGAGGTGCCATCTGCTCTGACTTATGACAAATTGTGTCTGTGTAGGCGACTAAATTGAGCAAATAACACTCGTACATTGCCTAATTTGTAACATTGCACAATTTGTAACATTGCACTTTTGTCATGATAATTTGAAATCTACATTAGTGTTATTCCATTTCAGATGATGCGCATCTTCTCTTTCGGGGCAATTCACTCGCAACGAAGGCCATGGAGGCGTTCATGAAACTGGTCGGTGAGAAATACTTACTGGAAACCCTTCGAGAGGTTATAAACAAGATCGTGGATGAAGGACTTGATTGCGAGGTAGGAATAACCAATTTCAGTCATTTTTATCCTCCTTCCGACGGCTAGAGAGTTTTTCGGTAATTGCCTGCACCCTGCTAGAACGCCTCCATGCCCTTCAGATAAATTAGAATTCGATAATTATCGAATCCTCATTGATTAAAGAAATTTCAATTTATCTGAAGGGCAGCATGAATGCAGTCCCTATGTCTCAAACCTCATTATAAATGATATTGTTAATCACCTAAAGCTAACGCCTCCTGATTAATGTCAGTTGCCTGTTATTATATATCTCAGGATTTCAGTTTTCTTTGTCAATTTTGTTAGTTTACAGCTGAAGAGGATATGGGAAGCTACATATCGAAACTAGTCTCGCTCTAATAAACTTTATGCTCCCAAACAGTGTTTTTTGTACATTTAATTTACTCGTTATTGAGTGAAACAGTGCTTTTATAAAATAACTAGTTTATATTGAGTGGGTGCGATATTGTATTCTATTATACCTCCATTATGTGTGAATTAGCTCAAATCGTACCCCCTCTGCTATTTGGTAGTTATGCCTCCACTATTTTGATGGAACTCTTCGGTGAGAAATATTGCTATCTAATTTATATTATTAAAGGGACATGTTTTATAACATTCCATCTCATTTAAGAATGATGAATAAATATAACTTTGCAGGTTGACCGGACCAAGGTTTCTCAAACGAACGCTTTGCAGAAGCACCAAGAAAATCTACTCAAAGTCGTGCGAATGACGTGGGAACGCATTCTAAATTCTCACGTTTTCTTCCCCAAGGAACTGAGGCAGTGTTTTCATATGTACAGGGAACGATTAGAAAACTCTGGTAAAGGAAACCTGAGCGATAATTTGATATCTGCTTCAATATTTTTGAGGTTTCTCTGCCCAGCTATATTGTCTCCTTCCCTATTCAGCATCACTCAGGAATATCCTGATGAGAGAACCTCGAGGAACTTGACTTTGATTGCCAAGACGCTTCAGACATTGGCTAACTTTACAAAGTTCCAGGGAAAGGAAAACTTTATGGAGTTTATGAACGAGTTTATTGAGAAGGAACAAGATCAGATGAGAGTTTATTTGAAGAAAATTTCGAGTCCCTTACCTTTAGATCATCGAGGAGAGGCTGAGTATGAAGGAGAAATAGATATCGGAGTTCAGCTCTCCATTTTGCATACGCTGCTTTGCGAAGCCTTACAGAAGATGGACGTGTCACCCAAGTCTGCTCCACTGAGCCAAGAGCTGAAGATGCACGTCGACAAGTTGCAGCTGATTCTTGACAAGATTAGCACTGCTTTGAAGCAACCGAACATCAACATCGTTCAACAAATGTCAAACGAAAACAATAATGAATCAAGCCTAAAAATGTTATCACCCAGACCGGATGCAAAAGTCGAGATGTTCAACAGTTACCAAAGTCTCCAGAGGAATATTTTTCGTTTTAATGATCCCACCATTGAAGGAGGAAGATTGGGCGAACAGTGCTCTGGTGATTGCCGATCCCCTTCCCCAGTGGAAGAGTCTCCTTCAACTCCTCTGTCGTCTCGATCCTCCACTTTGCCCAGGTCCTCCTTCTTGATGGGGTCGGGAAGAAAGCCCGCGGCGGATTTGAGCACTGCTGATGATTACGTTCTTTTCTCCGCCCTTAACTCCGAGGGGAAACCAAAAGGGCCCCATGCGATCATGCATAGCTACAGCCACTCTCATATCCCCTCAAACCAAGCACAGATGAGCATTCCACCCGGCAATATTCACAGCCATCACCACCATTTTCACAACCACGCTGGATGGTACAACAACCGCGTTATCTACAATGATCAGGCTGGAAGTGGAGTCAGCGGGCCACTGTGTGGTTCGAAATCCAAGAATCCGAACCACGGCCAGACGAACGGGATGCCCGATTCGCGGGATGAGCCAGACCGGAACTCCTCTGGAGATGGTGAGACGATTATGAAGGGGTCACAGACCTCCATTTCGCAGTTGTCTAACGTCGCATCCTCTGGATACCAAAGTTTCGCGTACAGCCAATCATCGAGTCCAGTGGATCCCTCCATTTCTCACCACGATGTTGCAAACAATAACAATAGCAACAGTAACAACATAAATAATAATAATAACATAATCCCGTGCCTCAATGGACCAAATATGCACAGTCGGGCGGCCCATCAGCAGGGTTCTCCAACACTCAGTTCAGCCCAATTCAGTTCCCCTCTTGCCTTCAACAACCCCATGTATCATTTGAACGCAGTTACTAGTTCGCCGAGGCTTGTTCCCCAGTCATCCCCTTACTCGCATCATCACCATCCCCATAACCACCGGGTTCCTTTGCCTCTCCACCAGCAGAGCCCCGTCAGTTCCTCCCTGAGTTCCTCCCATAGTATCGAGGATCTTCCTCTAAGGACTAACGGGAACGGGGTCTTGGCGAATAATCGGGGCCACTCCACGTCGAGCGAGGACAGTAACTCACTCACTTGCACTCCTCCTGCCGATCACCGCCTTCCCTACAAATCCAGCGCGCCGAGAACGAATCCCAGGTGTGGACCTCCGACCTGGGGCAGCATGAATGGTGTAAATGCTTCCCCTGGAGCCCCAGACCACCACCACTCAACGTCCGACCTCCTCAGCTCACAGTGTCGTCGCTCGAAGACTGGGCGGAGGCAGTCAGCGGAACTGGGCACGAACCGCAGACTTCAGCGGCGGTACAATGACTCGGACTCCTCCAGCGACGATCAGGAACCCATTCAGGCGAGAAACAGGACCACACGGCAAAACCAAAGAAACTCCGACACAAAGACACTCGATGAGGTGAGTGCTGTTAACCTCCCGATGATGGGTACAACAAAGAAGGGCTATAACTCCATATTCTGAATCTCTTCGGCGCGTAGTTATCGTCTATTTGCTTATTGTAAATTAAAATTTCCGATTCTGTAGAGTATTTAGGTTTTGCTCAGTGAAAATTACAAGACTGTCCGTTTTCATCATACCACGCGTGAGGTTAAGTTTCAAATGAACTTCTACTTCCTCTTGCATGGACCGCTAGCACAGGGGGTGGGGGCTATACACAATTTCCATAGTATGTAATAGCCTCCTTCCACTCTAACCTGGTCCCTCAGGACAGTCTCACAGAAAGCGGGGCCCCATTTAATTGTGATATCCATTACGGGGACCTACATCATAAGTTGTAGGATCAAAGCTTTCTCCTTTAATCTCCCAAATGGCCGGAGGCAGCAGCGGTCATCCGCTTCTGGGAGCAATTAACGACAACAAAAATAACCATCCTACCTCTACCTTTCCCTTATTCCTTGTCCTATATCGGTGCTTTTCAGGACTTTGTATGGTTGCATACACGCCTCCGTGTTCCAGCACCTCTCCAAATAGTCCACCCCCCCTTCCTCTTAAAAAGTTTTGTTGAGGTAGCATGAATTGAGGCGAGTATAATTCATCAGTATTCTCTGTTCTCCCTCTTTAGTATGAAAAGGAAATTCTGGCGATACAATCGTCAATGGAGATGCATCTCAAGATGGTTGCCGCTGAGGAGCAGCTAAATGGCCAGGGAGGTGGTCTGACGTCGGAAGTGGCCGATCGATCCCCGGGCAACCACGGCAGTGGGCCTTCTCGCTTCTCGAATCACCGGACATCTCCAACTGGTACCAATGTCAACGGTATCGTCCACCATCCGCCTCATCGGAGGAAACCGTGTCAGACCCCAAACCCGAGGGAAGGAGAAACCCTGCAAATGCGAGAACTCTTGAAGAGGTTTGTTTTTTTTTTGGTCATTTGGAATTCGTTCGTTTGTAACTTGTTTATGAACACACACAGAAGGCCCCGCTTAATTGTGGTCACGTTGACGGGATCCTACAACACAGGCTGTCGCATCAAACCTTTCTCCCTTAATCTCCCAAGCAGTCGGATGGAGCAGAGATGTCATCTGCTCCTGGGGAGCTATTAACAACAACATTTATGGAGCTGAAGAGTAATTATATAATGTTACAAGTGTGTTGTAAGAGGCTGCTAAACTCGGATAAGGCTCACTTGTATGAGGTACCATCTCTTAAACACCTTTTCGAATTTATCACTGAATTATTGATGTGGGCGTGGCTGCTCCTGTCCCATTAATCTGCATCAGTATTTAAATCGAGTATGGAATATGAGGGGCATACAACATGAGGGAAAAGGGGTTGAGAAAAAGAAAGCGCTTATTAAAGGAATTCGGCAGATGCGTGCCAATGTGCGAGATGCACATGAAGGGAGATGAAAGAGCTTGTGTGGATAAGAGGGAATGAGGGTAGATGAAGAGCTTGTGTGGATAAGAGAGAATGAGGGTAGTTAGATGGTACTTTTGATGATAGAATTAAAGAGGGTGTGGATATGCTATTGAGTGAGGGAAGGCATTATACTCCGGTAGGATTTGAATGTAAGTGCGAAAATTCCTTGGGTGTAGTGGAAATCTGCAAGGGCGAGGCAGTGCGTGGTTGTAGTATTAATGTAGTATATTTATGAGTCGTTGATCTCTGCTCCTTCCGCCATCTTGGGAGATTAAGGGAGACAGTTTTGATCTTCGAGCCTGTGCTGTAGGCTCCCGTCAACATTACCACAATTTATTGGGGTCACACTTTCTGTGAGACTGTACTGAGGGAGGCTGTTGAATGCTATGGGAATTTTATAGGACCCCCATTTGAGGGAATCTTGTCATATTCACTCGGCAATGACGTGACCACTCTTTTTTTTCTCTTCTCCTAAAGGGGGGGGTAGAGTTAAAACAAACAAACAGTCCTGTCCCCTGGGGGCGATTTTTTTGTATTAAGACAAACCACCATCGCTTTTTACCTTTATGGATAGATAGTTATGGCTAAGGTCCTCTTCCCCTTTCATAGTTTGATTGAAAGCCACGAGGAGTTGATGAGGGATCAACAGAAGAAAGCGGAAATGATGAATGAAAAGGATGCCGTCATCCACGCCCAGGAAGAAAGGATCGCATCGCTCAACAGATCCAACACCCAGCTTCTAATGGCTCTCACACAAATGCAGTCTATGTAGGTGTACAGATCCTTGATTTTCTCTGTTTATTCCTTCCTTCTTACACTTGACAGAATTCGTGGTCAAAAGTGGCTTTCTTCGATACCTATTTTATCTTTAGAATATATATTTTCCCTAAACAAGGCCTTATTAAATCTAATGATTCATTTTTAATAACTCATTTTTCTCGTCCTTTTTGCTTCTTTTTCCACAAGGTCTTTTTCGAAAAATTCTAACTTTCTCTCTACCTTTATCAGGGCACCCGAGCTCTGCATTGAGTTGAAGAAAACATTATCGCCCGATAACAATCAGTTATCTGACACCAGCGATTATAAAAGTAGTTCCTGTTAGCTCTAATTTGGAAGCATCCAGGATGTGCTTATCTAGTCCTTCATTTATTTTCTAGATTAAGTCTTTTAGGAGCTGATTACCGACCTCAAATGAAAAAAAAATCCATATTTTCCGAAAGTATTAAAATTTGTAAACAATTATATTTTTACTCGCATGATTACGAAAATTTAGAATAATACAAGAAACCACTGCAAAATCTATTGTACAATAACTAGATAAGATTGCACAAGTAATTATTATGAATTTGCACATATTATAAAGGCTTAAAACCTTTTTATATAATTCCTTGATAAAATCTAATACCTACGGTAATTTCTGTTACCAAAGTTGCCTTAAATAATAATATTCTAATTTGGGGTATCAGCCGACTGTAAAAATAATGAATAATTTAAAATTATATTTTTTAATTTCTTCCTTAGGAATATTATATAGTTTGACCGAATTTTCGGTCTTTTATCGCGAACCAAAGAAATAACTTGTTTTCTTCTTTTTAATTTTTGGCTTTAAAATGAGAACCAAATATATATTATAAATATATAGAGATGAATGTATACAGTTATATTAATAAATATTTGTTCATTTTTAATTGAAAATATAACTTCGTAAATCTTCAAGTTACATCTCCAGTAAACTTTCTTAATAAAATGCCTAAATAAAAACAAAAAACATATCCTAACTTGTACACAGCTAGAATTTATTAAAACCTTTAAACTCAATGATGTAATATAACAAACAATATTTTTTACAAATCTAAATTTGACTTAAAAAAATAATTTATTTCAGTCATTTGTTTCATTTTCATATTATAAATATATAAACAATTATATTATTTTGTAAATAATTAATCTTATGAGAGGATTTGTTTCTTTTGATTGTACCTGTTCAGATATACTCCCCCCCCCCCTCCTTCAAATCTCCCCTCCCTCCTCCCCCTGCGAGCAAAATGTTCGAGTGAATTGTAAATATAATTATGTACAACCGGAGCATTTGGAGTTTTACTATGCCTAAAATGAGAGAGACGTTCTCATTCACCCCTCACCATTGATGATTTGAGGAACGTCTGGTAAGTTCGTATCCAAAGTTTTCTTTATAATACAATGGCTTAACCTACTAATTAGTAGATAAAAAAGGTCGAAAAAAGGACCGTATTAGACCCCTCCTTGTGGACAATGGGACTATAGTATAAGGAGAAGGTAAAGAAAAACAATCGATCCGAAAACAGTCACACGCTTAGCTTAAATGGATATTGCACACAGCAAGAATCAACCTCGCCCCGAGACAAACATGCACCAGATGCAACCAAAGCCCAGACCTTATCAAAAACCTATTCATAAATTGTACAAACCTCACTCAAGTACACGCTACACACAATATTTCCTCTCTTATGGACCTGTGGATCCACCTAGGAAGCGTGGTTGTCTTACTAGGGACCGCCCACCTCCCAGAAGAGGTAGTAGGGGGCCGGTACCATAATAAAATGGAAGCGGCTCTCGTGATTTTGTGCTTCTCGAATGGGCCACAATTTGAAAATCGCCCGTTTTATTTATTTAAGCCACACGTCATCTTGACTTAGCCTTCGGCCATATACCGAATAAGGCTTATTTGGAAGAAATAGGAGTGCTCCTTTAATTTTAAACCTCTAGCAGCCACTGTATTATAGTTTTGTTTATTTGTTGTCGTTTTTTGTTTTTGGCGTTAATTTGGTGAATGCTTCCTCGGGCAAAAGTTGCCGTAATTTATAGCCTAATGCTAGGCTAAATTAAGAAAAAGTGAAAAAGCCCCCCCACCCTAAAAAAGAAGCAAGAAGGAACATGCAACCAACACCAAAAGAGAGTGAAATAAAATGGATGAGGCCAGCCTCATCCAAAAAGTCAGTTCACAAGTCTGTGTACACGAACTCGTCCCGAGTACAAGGGACAAGCGTTAACCACTCTGCTCGAAAGGGTATAGGGACAGGTAACGCGCGCGAAGATCGCATCCATACTGGAATATAAGCGAGAATGTGCCGAACAGTCCGGGACACAACGCAGTCGTCGCAGTAAGGTACAGGGTAACGCTCCATTAAATGGCGATGAGTTAAATGTACCCAATTCGAGGTCTACAGAAAGCGACCTGAAGACGTCATATCATTTGGGGGTAGGTCTATGGAAAAGGTTGCGGCGCAATGGCACGGAGTTTTCCTCTGCCCTCTCCCATCTTCTGTGTCAGGCAGCCTGTCAACCGTGGTATCGAGGATACCCCGAACCAGGATGTATGGAGTTACCAATGGGCGCTTTGTGAGTCGCTAAAGATCATAATCTGGTCTCGAACCGGGCAGGGCGCGTTATCTCACGTACTAAACAACCAACTCGGCAGTGAAGAAAGACGCAGGGCCTGGTAGATTCTTACTGACTTCATACATACAGAATAAAGCTAGGACGTCGAGCTATCCGAGTTCCAATAAAAATCGAACGCAATACTCCCGGTGCTCTGAAAGCTTTGGAAGTAGAGGCGTGGTGATAAATAGTCCTGGGCAAAACCAAAATTACCACCGACGCGATAGCTACATCGTGCTCTCGAAGGAGTTACTGGCACATAGACCTAAACCCAAAAGGGCTAGGGTATGACTGACGTGTCTCGTTGGCAAAAGCACCGTCCTGATCGGCTGAGGATGGAGTGAGAGTCGATGGCCACTGATGGAGGCGCCAGGCGAGCGCGTACAGGCGCATAATGCACTCTGCACGGCGTCGAGCGAGTAGCATCTCCCCAACATCCACAAGTAGGCTCTTAATAGGGGAAAGTGCAGAAGGCACCGGTTGCCAGGCGAAGGCCGGTGTAGTAGATCGAGTCCACCTTCCGCAATAAACGCTCGGCTGCGGATGCATAAAAATCGCATCCGTAGTCGAGCTTTGAACGAACAAAGGATCGATATAAAAATAAGGCAGTAGCTCTATCTGCGCCCCAAGCGCTAAATGTCACGGAACGAAGAATATTCATGGCGCGGGTACAAGAGACCCTAAGGCTGCGAATATGAGCCTCCTAGGAGAGGTGTCGGTCGAAAACAAGATAAAAAAACTGTGCGAATCCCGGAAAATACAGTGCTGTCTACGAAGGAAGTCATCGCAGACTGAATTTTACAATCGGAGCAGAACATCCTATGTGGAATGTTACTTGCAGAAGCCGTACTGTGCATATCAAAGGTAGCCTCCGCTTTCCAGGAAAAAGGCCAATCTAACATTTACCAATTCTACATCAACTAGCACATGCAGGAAGTTAGATAAATTGAGGGCAAACAACCCGGATTATAATAATCTCTCCCGTTTGCGAAAAGCGAGCACAGTAGCCATTCTCTAGGAGTCTGGGAGGATACTGTTGGTCCAGATTTGTTGAACAAATCTTAAAGAAAACCCCCTGCCTCGCTTACCTAGGTATCGAAGCATGACATACGAGAGATTGTCATGAACAGGGGCGGTGTTCACGCACGAAGCGAGCGCGGAGTGCAACTCTCTCAATTTAAACCTGTCGTTGAGGGGTTATCTGCCTCTGGATGTAATGTCCATTCGGCGACCTTCAGAGATATCGCAACGTGCATTGAATGCTGGCAGAGCAGCTGTAGCGACGCACGAATTGTAAGGTGAACTAAGCCCAACGAGCAACCCTCCCAAATGAGCATCCTGTCGGACCTATGAAATCTTGGAATTGGGCACACTTATTAGTTACTGAAAGGATATACCATGTAGTAATAATGAACCAATGTAGAATAGAGCGAAATACTTACATTCCAAGTGTACATGTATTAAGAAAAACATAGTGTAAGAAATGCAAGCGAAGAGTTGGAGATTCTCATGCAATTACACAAACACACACGCAAGGAAACAGCTGCGAGGCGAAAAGGTCTCGATGCAAGATAATGAAGTCAGCTGGGTAAACTTAGGGTGTTGTCTGATCTGACCAGGTAAAGTTGACGTGGACCTGCGAAACGACAAAATCAACTGTCCTATCACTGGCTATGGATGCCGGTTTGATAAAACCACACTCAGGCAATCAAATACACGCACCTTTTTGACTCCACCCAGCAGTCTTAACAAAGTATACACGGACAAACCTCTCACACCGTAAGCTCCGCCCCGCATCCAGGTTATAAAAAAATGAAGTTATGCCACCTTAATTGGAGCGTCTATAAATTGACGGGTTGAACCCATCTCAAGGCAGACAGATATAAAATTATTCATTTGCAATCACTCTCACTCTGTTTATTATTAGGCTCACAAGTCCTTTCCTGGAATGCGGACAACCACTCCCGCATCAAACAGCATCGGATAGTCTCTCAGGCGGCATCGGTCCAGAACATGATATTTTAATGGGAAAGGCAACAATATCATGGAGGTCATCGACCACCTCACATCCCCCCCCCCCCCAAATCAGGCTGTGCATCCGGAGAGCACAGAGATAGATCAACATTTGAACTTGAAGCGGTTCTCTGGCAGCAATTGGCAAACTCATCCACATTTAGGAAACATCTCCAGTTCGTGGATCAGGTTGGCAAGGCCATGACCCTTGAATTGATTAAGTAGTCTTCCCAGAGGGTGTCTATCGTTCAAATCCCTGAAAGGTAGAAAGGAAGTCCCCCGCGTCGAAGTCGGTTGACTGTGGAATTTGAGCAGAAATATGAGTATACCTCTTATCCAGGTGCAACTTCAAAGCTACTGCCTGAAGGGAGGTATTTACAGCAAATAGAAGAACGGAAACACCATCCCGTGATGGTTGGGTTGCAAAACCATAATACTCAGGGAAATTGAGCAGGGAGCACGAACCCTGCATGGTCTTCCCCCCAAAATAGCTAACGGGGATGAAGAAGAGACGAGATTCCGTAACTCCCACCAATTGGCTTGGAGTCCAGAGCAAGTACTTTGAGTTAATATACCTTCCAGGATTTCCTTCTCCAGGAGATACGCACCGCACTTTTTCGCAGAAGCGGGGTGTAGCTCTTTGCAATTGACACACTTGGCCATACACGATAGAGTCTTATGGTGTACGGCATTTGAGCAATTTACACACACTTCGGGTAAACCGGACTTTGAACTTCTACACGAGCGATTTGTATGGCTGAATCAGTGGCAGTTAACGATACCAACCGGCACCTACCGATTAAAGGAGCCTGCTACGGTCTAACCTGACGAAGAGTCTAAGGGCGGGTCGTGAGGTCCTTCCCTGCTTTGTTACCACACTTTTGACCTTAACCACCCGGTGGTCGCCTAACTCAAATGTGATGTTTTCTAAGTAGTCCACTAATTTCCTCGCATACACCCCTCCTTTCACGAAGTTCATTGTAGAGCGTGACTTTACACTCATCGGCAAGCCTTCGAGTGTCAGAAGGGCACTAATCATGACCACCTCGGAAGGGTTCGACGCATTCGCGAGAAGGCTGCTGTCCGACATACCGGTCAAGTTATCTAATGCTCTCATCTGATGGATAATGTTGCCTTTGGAAAACTTGTTTCTATCCGTAGATCGAAAAGCCAGAAAGCGTTTCAACCCAGCGGGATGTGCCTATATTGGCCTTGTCGTTTGCAGAAACGGCAGCGGACCCGCCCGACCCCGGAGCCGCGCGGAGGGAGAGAAATCTTTAGTCTTCTTTGTTTCCTTCTCTTTTCAGAAGAGGTGGGTAGGAAATGAACCCGCTTCTCCCCACCCCAAGGAACCCCTAGACAAGAAGGACCGGCCTCAGTAAGATCCTTCTATTATATGGAGAAGGTCTTAGCTGTCAAAGGGGCACCACCCGGGAGAGGCTATCCCTCTTCTCGTGAATCCTCGGTGGCCTGAGATACATGAGGAGAAACTTGCAAATCGGCGGATTCAGGTTCAGCACCTGAAGATCCTGCCATCCGTGACATGGTCACTACCGAGATCATGTCCAGCTTAGGGCCTCCATGTGGCCTACCCCACTCCAAGGCATTACGGATGCCATTTGAGGTACCTTCAGAGAGGTAGCGTGCGCGAAGATCGCCCGGACTGGGACATTCAAAAGAATGTGCCGAACAATCTGGGGGACAACGCAGTCTTCACAGTAGGGCGCAGGCGAGCCCTCCATCAAATGGTGGTGCGTCCCGCCAGTGTGTCAAATTCGGAGCCGACAGAAAGCAACCTGAAGCCTTCGTGGCATTGGGGAGTATGTCCATGGGAACAGTCGCGGGGCAATTATGCCACCTTAAGTTCCCCTCGACCGTCTTCCATCTTATTTGCAGCCTGATTACATGGCAGGAATACGGGCAGCACGGAGAGCTACCCGTACTCCTGCCATGTAATCGGTGTGAAGAAGAGCGAAATGCTGGTCTGTTCGCCCAGTCCTCGCGGACTCTTTGGCACCCTCCCTCAGCGTGCTTATTCCATGTAATTCCCACATGTCCAGGAACCTAGCATAAGATAATCTCGATATCCGCCCGGCTCGGCCAAACCGTGGCGTCACGGATATCGCGAACCAAGGGATTCCAATACCCCGAGAGTACTCAGGGCGCTTTGTGAGTCGCTATAAATCACAATCCGGTCTCCGAACTGGGCACGTCGCGTTATCTCAACCATTGCAAACAGCTTGGCCCTGAAGAAAGACTCAGCGACTGGCAGAGCCACGCTGACTTCAAACAGAGGGGATACGGCGTGGAAAAAGACCCCCTCCTGGGACTTGGAGCCATCCGTATACACTGGCACGGTTCCAGCGTGAAACGTAGTGTGCCCCCAAAAGGCCGAACGCAATACTCCCGGCGCTGTACAAGCTTTGGGAGAAGAGGCGTAACGACAAATAGTCAGAGGTGATACCCTCCAGGGTCGCATCTAGGTATAGCATCTTCGAGAGCTATACCTAGCTCTCGAAGGAGTTTCCTAGCCCTGAACCAAAAGGGCGTCTCTCGGTGGCATAGGCACCGTCTAGATCAGCCTCGAATGCAGTGAGAGCTGTTGGCGACTGAGGGAGGCGCCGAGCTTGCGCGAACAGGTGAGTTATGCACTGCGCACGGCGCAGAGCGAGTGGCATCTCTCCAGCATCGACAAGTAGGCTCTCAATGGGGGAAGTGCGGAAGGCACTGGTAGCCAGGCGAAGGGCAGTGTGGTGGATCGAGTCCACCTTCCGCAATACACGCTCAGTTGCGGATGCATAAAACTCGCATCCGTAGTCGAGCTTCAAACGAACAAAGGATCGATAAAAAAATAAGGCAGCTGCGAATGAGCCTCCCAGGTGAGGCGTAGGTCGAATACAAGACCAAGGAAACGGTGCGATTCAACCACTTCTAGACGAACCCCATTTTGAAACAAATCTGGGTCAGAGTGGAGCCGCGGATGGTGGCAGAAGTGCACAGCATTAGTCTAAGCCAAGGAAAACCGAAGCCTGTGCGCTTCGGCATAGCGAGAGACAGGTTCAATGCCTATTGGAGTGGACGCTCCAGAGTTGGTATCTGGGCTCGCCAAAAGAGTTTGAAAGCTCGTCCACGTAGAGTGTAGTGAGAACATCTTCCGATAGCACCGAAGTGATGCCATTAATGCTCAGAGCAAAGAGTGTGACACTGAGGACACTTCCCAGAGGGACACCCTCTTCCTGCTCTATTGGGCCGGAGAGGACTATCCCCCCCTCCCACGCGTACGCGGAATCGAGATCTCGCAAAAATTTAGATATAATGATTGGGAGGCGTCCCCCCGCCCCCATCGTGTGGAGAGTCTCCATGATACCGTATCACCATGCGGTATCATAGGCCTTCTCCAGATAGATCGAAAAACACCGTCGGGTAGTGCTGTCTACAAGGTAAGGTCTCCCATATTAACACATTTACAAGGAGATACGCTAATGCTATCTTTAATTTATGACAATAGGGTCTTCTAGAGAATTTCTACTTAAACTATCCTCTAAACAATTTTGAGTACCCTTGATATACACAATACGGAATTGATATTCCGTGAGCAACAGAATCCAACGCATTAGTCGTCCATTTTAACTCTTGAAATTACGAAGGTACGACAGTGGCATATGGTCACTCTCAATTACGAATTCGGTTCCTAACCCAGAAATGACCGCAGCTGCTTCTTCGTTCGGGGAACCGGCATTTCAACTATGGTTTTACCTTTGTCTTCTTGGGGGACAATCTGGTTCTTTCCGATCTTAAAACCAAGATATTTAATCGTCTCATATGCGAAATGATACTTCGACGGGCCTATTGTGAGTCCGTGCGCGCACAAACGGATTAACAAAGCGGGAAGGAACTGTACGTGCTGGTCCCATGTACGGGTGGCAGCGTACACGTTGTTAAAATAAAAGGTTACACTGACTAGGCCGTCTATAATTCGACGCATTATTCGATTGTAGTTATCACACACAGTTACAAAACCAAAGGAAAGACGGGTAAATTGAATAAGCCTTTCTCTGTAGCAAAAGCTGTAAAGCGCTTAGAAGATTCGGAGAGAGGAATCTGATGGTAGGCCTTACAAAAATCAAATTCGGAGATGAGTTTTGCATCTTCGAACTGAGCGACTGAATTTAAGTTGCGAAAATCGACGCACATACTAAATGATTGATCGGCCTTTCTCACCATCACAATCGGGGCACAAAAGTCAGATGAGGAAGGCTCGATGATCCCCAACCTGAGCAAATTTTCTACTTCGGCGTTAAACGCGGGACATAAATGAACAAGAATAGTGTAAGGCTTAGTTCTTACTAGTATAGCAATGCTCTCTGGGCATTCATATAATAAAATCCTCCTGGGAACCTTAAATATATATATATATATATATATATATATATATATATATATATATATATATATATATATATATATATATATATATATATATATATATATATATATATATTGTGATAGAACGTGTTAAAGCTGCGTTTAATTTCAACTCCTACCCCGTATTATTTAAAACCACGATGCTGCCCACGTGCATCTTCGATTCGAGGCTTGGAGTCTTATCTCAGCTACCGGATGCCAATGTTTAAACAAGGAGGTTATCGTCATCCCGTTCGCCCCCATACGCCGACCTCGCCAGATCGAGTTAGGCTTATGAACAGATAAGGCATTGTTCCCCGGCCCGGATGTGCGTTCCCTCCAAGCTTCCACTCCATTTTCCCCCACGCCAAGGAGATGTCCTGGCTATTTATATGGAAACTTTACCACTAAGATCAGATTGGAGACCCAGATTTTCGTCGCGAAACATCACCACGACCCTCTCTCCCTTTGTGCGCCAAGGGACCTCGACCTCGAGATTCACCATCACTTGTCCAGAAGGAGGACAATATTCCTTGAGTGCCAAAGGTCCGAGCCTTTCCGACGCCAAGTCCCCAAGGCATCCCCCCCTGTTGTTCAAGGAGAACAACATTAGAACAGCCATTGTTCGTTTTGAGCCCTTCGCCAAGAAACGGTTCTCAATCCCCCTTGTTGTTCAAGGAGAACAGCATTAGAACAGCCAATGTTCGTTTTGAGCCCTTCGCCAAGAAACGGTTCTCACCCCCTCCCTGTTGTTCAAGGAGAACAGCATTAGAACAGCCATTGTTCGTTTTGAGCCCTTCGCCAAGAAACGGTTATCTTCCCCCCCCTGTTGTTCAAGGGAGAACACCATTAGAACAGCCATTGTTCGTTTTGAGCCCTTCGTTAAGAAACGGTTCTCATCCCCCCCTGTTGTTCAAAGGAGAACAACATTAGAACAGCCATTGTTCTTGAGCCCGTAGACAAGAGACGGTTCTCATTCCCCCCCTTTGTTCAGAAGAGAACAAAGTAGAACAGGCATTGTTCTTCAAGCCGTTCGTCGAGTAACGGTTCTCCTTTCCAAGACGCCTCGTCAGGATCCTTTTACCCCCCCCCCCCTTCGGCTGGAACTCGCCAGTGGACCGAATATTCCTTCAAGTACCTTCCACTGCACCCTAATGAAAAGTTACGTAAGCCAAACGTCACCTTTTGAGTATTGATCCCTTTTTGTCAATTCTATCTGTGCTTTAAATTGTTTATCGAACCATCCCATCTCTTTAACTCTATATTTGTTTTACCTTTTTTAATCCCTTAAATCCTTGGATTAGCCCGAGTCTCTACGACCCTTTCCATTCTGTTTATGTCAATATTTTCCGTTTTTGTGTTTTGTTTATAGTTATTATTAATAAAACTCTATTTTATTAATGATAGCAATATTATTATCCTTGAGCTCAGTTCCACTTCTTAAGCATTTTGAAGATACATAATATCGGCCGCCAGACAGTAACGCACTCTAAAGATAATTAAGGAAGTTCCCTCAACGAATAGTGTAATATATGGTATCGTCGGGAGTCATTCTACGATATATATATATATATATATATACTATTTAAATTTGGTGTCAGGTGTGGGGTTTAACGCTATATCTTTGCAAACACTGGTCTCAGTCGAGTAAAGCATAGTGTTATTCGTTATAATAATAGAATATAGTAGTTCCCTTTTGTTTTAACGATTGCTATCCCCCTTATTTTTTTTAAACTTAAGAAGCTGGAGTAGCTCAAGGAACGGTTATAATAATTTGTTTGTGTTTTTTTGTGATTTTAGTCAGTGGTTATTTAGATTGAGAAACCAAGTACGAATAGGTCAGTGCCCATATTTAGGTAGGCTAATTCTATAGAGGCATAATTCTTGTTGCAAGGAATTTTAGTTGGTTGACTAGTGCGCCCCCAATTGCAAAGATGACTCAGTTTGAAATCTTTAAAGCGCAAGGAGAATCCTGTGGACTCTCCGGAAAAGAACTAATTGAGTACATTCAAGAGGAGCAAAGAAAAGAGGAAGAAAGAGAAAAACAAAGAAAAAAGGAAGAAAGAGAAATACAACGAGAAGAAAAAGAAAGAGAGGAACGGATAAGACAAGCTGAGCTTCAGATTGAATTAGCTCGGATTAAAGCAGAAGTTCAAAGAAAAAAGGTAGAAAAAGAAAGAGAAAGAGAGGAACGGGAAAGAGTAATCCAACGAGAAGAACGAGAAGGAAAAATACAACGAGAAGAACGAGAAAAAGAAATCCAACGAGAAGAAAGAAGGACGGACTCGCGCTCCTTCCCAGGGAAGCTGACAAAGTTTCCGAGCCCCGTAAAACCCCAAAACTTCTTTCCCCAAAACCAACAACGGGACTCCAAACCTCCCGTTAAGACTTCTCCTCCATCTCTCTTCCCGAAGCGACCAACCATATGCTTCACCTGTGGTGTAGAAAACCACATGAGCTGGAATTGCCCCCAAAATTCTAGGCTTAAAAGCGGACCAGCCCACCAAGTTCACCAGATTAATGCAACCCCGGCTCCCCCGGTGGTGCAGACCCAAGCAGAAACTTCTCCCCCTCCGTCAGGCCACCAGGTAAATTTTGTTTTGTGGTAAAAGTTCATCGGGAACTTTGAAATATGAGGAGGGCAGCGTGGACAGCTGTCGAGTATTGACTCTCGTCAGGGACACAGGATGTACGTGCTTCATCGTGTCCGACGAACTCCTCCCAGTGGCCTCTAACCACGAAAAATTTGCGGTGGTACATGACCAACTTGGGCGGGCGAACAGATTCCCCGTCGCTAGATGTTACCTGCAGTGTCAATATTATAATGGCTGGGCTGAAGTCATTGTAGCACCCATAAAATTCTGTTCCGTACTTATAGGACAGAGCCCCCAAGTAAGTTTCGACCCTGTGTTTCAGGCCGCCCTTCCTCAAGGCCGAGATAAGAAAGAAGCCCAGGAGCCCGTCCCCATCAGAACCCCGATACCGTCCGATTTCTCGGAGACCCCTAACCAGGACTTTAGGACGGAAAATGAGGAGTGTGAATCACTAACACCCTTAGGTGATAAGGCCCAAGACAAGGACACGGAGACTGTCCCTGGACCCCAAGAAAAAAAGAACCCCCAACGCGCCCATGGAGATACCTTCGTAGAACTGGACGAAGCATCGGCGCTTGAAGAGGATTGCCCCGCGGAGTCCCTTAATGTAATCCAGACAGTGTACATCCAACCTGATGCCGATTACCCTCCTCATTCCCTACCAGGCGAGTCTTTAGAACCCTCTGACCTGGATAGTGACGCGCAGCTGACACCACGTCCGAAGAGCCAGCTACAAGAACTAATTAAATGGAATCACCATTTACCCGCCATATTTGCTCTTTTCGAGCGACTGCGTAAAAATGGCCTCAGCATTGGCCCCAGCAAATGCCATTTTGCCCACGAAACCATCAAATATTTGGGTTTCAAAATAGGACAAAGCAAGTTAGGTCCCCACGAGAACAAGATTAAGGCAATCGCCCACATGCCCCTCCCGATTACAAAGAAGCCATTAAGATCGATCCTAGGATCAGCTTCTCCCTATCAGCGATTTGTTCCGAATTTCGCTGCAATTTCGGCCCCCCTATGCCCCCTTCAGGAAAAGAATTTCTCCGATCGTTTACGTTGGAATGATGTCGCTGTTTCCCATTTTAATCAGCTCAAAAGTAAGTTCATTTCTGCCCCCATTTTTAAGTTGCCCAACCCGGAAAAATCCTTTGGGGTTAAGACCGACGTGATCAACGAGGGCATTGGAAGTGCACTCCTTCAATACGTGGATGACAGAACGAGTCATCCAGTTGCATATGCTAGTCGTCAACTATTACCACGCGGAAAGAGATATGCCACTAGAGAAAAGATAGCTCTATCAATTATCTGGGTCATAGAGAAATTCAAGCTGTACTTGATATGTAAAGAATTTCAAATAGGAACCGACCACCGTCCGTTAGCCTATATTAGGAATGTGAGACACTCAAACGGCCGCATCATGCGCTGGAGTTTACTCTTGCAAGAGTATCAGTTTAAAATAAATTAGATAAAAGGTTCCGATAACCAGGTCGCTGACGCACTCAGTAGGAATGCGTTACCGAATAGCGTAGAATAATTGTATTCATAGGATTAGTATCTCCATGTAGGTATATACCGTCTTGTACGACTTAATTTAAGATTCTTAATTAATGTATATGTCTGAATTTTGTAACGCTCAATGTCTAAATTTTTGTATGTATATATATTTGTTCTTATTAATTTATGTATAAATTATTTTGTCCCGTATGTACTAAGTTTATATCATTTCATTGTTCCATGCACTTTTTTTTTTCTTTGATTAAGTTGTATTAAAGGTTATTTTCCCCTGTAATCTAAAGATCAAAATAGTCATATGTATTGAGGTAATACTAGTTAGGTGCAGGAAGGTACGGTTGGTACAAGAAAACGAGTTCCCTACAACGGAGCTCTATCGTTGTCCCTTCTCTCTTTTTTTTTCGAAGTGACAACTTCCCTGGAATGGAGGGGTGTGATAGAACGTGTTAAAGCTGCGTTTAATTTCAACTCCTACCCCGTATTATTTAAAACCCCGATGCTGCCCACGTGCATCTTCGATTCGAGGCTTGGAGTCTTATCTCAGCTACCGGATGCCAATGTTTAAACAAGGAGGTTATCGTCATCCCGTTCGCCCCCATACGCCGACCTTGCCAGATCGAGTTAGGCTTATGAACAGATAAGGCATTGTTCCCCGGCCCGGATGTGCGTTCCCTACAAGCTTCCACTCCATTTTCCCCCACGCCAAGGAGATGTCCTGGCAATTTATATGGAAACTTTACCACTAAGATCAGATTGGAGATCCAGATTTTCGTCGCGAAACATCACCACGACCCTCTCTCCCTTTGTGCGCCAAGGGACCTCGACCTCGAGATTCACCATCACTTGTCCAGAAGGAGGATAATATTCCTTAAGTGCTAAAGGTCCGAGCCTTTCCGACGCCAAGTCCCCAAGGCATCCCCCCCTGTTGTTCAAGGAGAACAGCATTAGAACAGCCAATGTTCGTTTTGAGCCCTTCGCCAAGAAACGGTTCTCATCCCTTCTTGTTGTTCAAGGAGAACAGCATTAGAACAGCCATTGTTCGTTTTGAGCCCTTCGCCAAGAAACGGTTCTCACCACCCCCCCTGTTGTTCAAGGGAGAACACCATTAGAACAGCCATTGTTCGTTTTGAGCCCTTCGCCAAGAAACGGTTCTCATCCCCCCCTGTTGTTCAAAGGAGAACAACATTAGAACAGCCATTGTTCTTGAGCCCGTAGACAAGAGACGGTTCTCATTCCCCCCTTTGTTCAGAAGAGAACAAAGTAGAATAGCCATTGTTCTTCAAGCCGTTCGTCGAGTAACGGTTCTCCTTTCCAAGACGCCTCGTCAGGATCCTTTTACCCCCCCCCCCTTCGGCTGGAACTCGCCAGCGGACCGAATATTCCTTCAAGTACCTTCCACTGCACCCTAATGAAAAGTTACGTAAGCCAAACGTCACCTTTTGAGTATTGATCCCTTTTTGTCAATTCTATCCTGTGCTTTAAATTGTTTATCGAACCATCCCATCTCTTTAACTCTATATTTGTTTTACCTTTTTTAATCCCTTAAATCCTTGGATTAGCCCGAGTTTCTACGACCCTTTCCATTCTGTTTATGTCAATATTTTCCGTTTTTGTGTTTTGTTTATAGTTATTATTAATAAAACTCTATTTTATTAATGATAGCAATATTATTATCCTTGAGCTCAGTTCCACTTCTTAAGCATTTTGAAGATACATAATATCGGCCGCCAGACAGTAACGCACTCTAAAGATAATTAAGGAAGTTCCCTCAACGAATAGTGTAATATATGGTATCGTCGGGAGTCATTCTACGACATATATATATATATTATGTATAACTTAATAATTCATTCATTTATTTTACTTGACATTTGTCAATTCAATCATTCAATTATTTTATGCATAACGTTTTGTAATTCATTTATTTTATGTAACCTTAAATAATTCAATCATTATGTGACGAGACTGATTTCATTTAACGCACTGATACAAACAACATCTCTTAGAATTTCACGCACATATAAACACACGCATTTCACCACTTGTGAAATAACGCGATTTTTTTTTTTTTTTAAGGGGCTATCTGGCGACTGCCGACTTAGGCATAAGTCGCCGTAAACAAACAGCCTAGTTCTAGGCTACTTAAAAAAAATGAAGAGGAAACAACAATAAAAAGAAATAACAATGACAAAACAATAACAAAAACAACAATTAAACCTGTTTAAATGAAAGGGAGAAGGCCGGCCTCCCCCAAAAAGTCAACAAGTCCACCAGTCAAAGTGCACGCACTCGTCCCGAGTACAAGGGACAGGTGGTAGCGCCTCCGCCCATCCCGGTACCGGGACAGGTGTTGTGCGCGAAGATCACCCAGAATGGGACATTCGACAAGAATGTGCCGAACAGTCTGGGGGACGACGCAGTCGTTGCAATAGGGCGCAGGCGAGCGCTCAATCAAATAGCGATGCGTCACACAAGTGTGTCCGATTCGGAGACGACAGAAAGCAATCTGAAGCCGCCGCGGCATTGGAGGATAGATCCATGGGAACAGTCGCGGCGCAATGGCACGCAACTTTAAGTTCCCTTCGACCGTCTCCCATCTTCTTTGCCAAGCAGTCCGAAGAGCTGCCCGTATTCCTGCCATGTAGTCGGTGTGAGAAAGAGCGAAACGCTGGTCTGGTCGCAGAGTCCTCGCGGACTCTTTGGCGCCCTCATCGGCGCGCTCATTCCCCGCAATTTCTACATGTCCAGCACCCAGCAGAAGATAATCTCGACATCTGCCCGGCTCGCCAAAACCGTGGCGTCACGGATATCGCGAACCCGGGAATGCGGAGATTCCAATGCCCCGAGAGCACTCAGGGCGCTTTGTGAGTCGCTATAGATCACAATCCGGTCTCCGAACCGGGCAAGATTTCTTTCTCAAGGAGATATGCACTACATTGCTTCGAAGAAGCAGGGTGCGGCTCTCCGCAATTGACACACTCGGCCACACACGATTTGGACTTATCGTGTGCGACCTTGGAGCAATTTACACAGACTTCGGGGACCCCGACTTTGCACGTCTACATGAGCGATTCGTATGGCCGAAGCGATGACAGTAATAGCACCACCACGGCAGTGGCACGAATGCCTTCACGCGGTAGCGGTACCAACCGGCACGCACCGACTCAGGGAGCTTGTCACAGTCGAACGTGACGAAGAGTGTAGGGGTGGGTCTCGAGGCCCCTCCCTGTTTTCTCATCACACGTTCGACCTTGACCGCCACATGGTCGGCCAGCTCTAGGGTGATGTCCTCAATGGAGTAGTCAACGAGTTCGCCTGCATTATCTACTCCTTTCACAAAGTTCATGGTAGAGTGCGGCGTCACACTCACCGGGGTGCCATGAAGTGTCCGAAGAGCACTTATCTTGGCCGCCTTGGCGGGATTCGCCACGTTCGCCAGAAGGCTCGCGTCCGAGAAACGGGTCACCTTCGGCTCTCTACCAATTGCACTAGCTAATCATGCTGCCCTTAGACAACATGCTGCCATCAGTGGAGCGAATAACGAGGAAGCGTTTGAAGCCAGCGGGCTCGAAAACGCCAGGTAACCTCTGAATGAGGGGCCCCGATGTCATCGAGGCTCCGCCCTGTGCACTTTTGGTCTTTGTCATGGTCAAGAGCTCCGTACCAAGGGGGGCAGAGGGGCCAGATGTGGGATCTTGGCTTGGTCGCTTGCCAAAGTGGCAGCAGACCTATCCGTCCCCGTAGTCCCGCGGATGGAGAGTAGCCCCGAGTCTTTTTTGTTTTGTTTTTTTCTTTTTTGGAGAGGAGGGCGGGGAATGAACCCGCTTCTCACGTCCGCCGGAAGGAGCCCCCAGGCTAGATGGACCGGCCTTAGCCAGGTCATTCTCCGAAATGGAGAAGGTCCTGGTAGTCGTGGGGGCATCGGTCGGAGAAGATCCCTTCCCTTCTTGTACTGCTTCGGAAACCACAGCTGTTTGAGGAGGACCCTGCATAGGGGCGGATTCGGGTTCGGTGCTTGGCGCCGAGCCCGGATTTACCCCCATGGAAGGCCCTACCATCTGAGGCTGGGTTTCCTCAAGGACCATGTCTATTTCAGGGGGGCATCCAGCTGCCCCCCCCCCTCCCAAGACATCGCAGGTCCCGTTGGCAGTATCGTCAATAGTCCTGTGTGGGGATGCATGGGCCTTGACCCCGGCAAGGCTCAATATTCTTGCCAGCAGGTCTTTTGAGGGAAGCGACCGAAGGGGCCTGGCTTCCCTCTCCCCCCTAAGGGGGTTTGCCCTACCAAGCCGCTTCGATGTGGAGCGGCTGGCTAAGGGCTGCCTGCTGGCTTTCTTGGCAGTCCCCTTGGAAAGAACAGAGGGGACTGCCGCTGGTAAGAGGGAGGTGCCCGAAAGCACCTCCAGAGAAGGGGGTGAGGGGGAGTCCCCTTCACCCGTAGGCGTAGGAGAGGAGTAAGCCTCCTCTCCGGTTGAGGAGATATGGAGGGTCCCCTGCGCGAGCACAGCGGGGGAGAACCTCCATTTTTTTGCTGGAGCTGCCCGAGGGTGGCTCCGTCGCTGTTTCAGGGGAAGTTGGGGGTTGGGTTTTTTAAGGTGTTTTTTCATACATGGGCATGGTGACCCTCTTTTTATACGGGACGCAATAGCTCATCACCTATTGCAGTTGCCCGCACTGCAAGAGGTGCTTTCAGGCCTGGCAGAGACAGGCGCCGCCATTTGGGACCACCCCTCCCGCCTGGTGGCCTGGCAGTCCATCGGCATGGCGGCTCCACCTTGAACACGGCGTAAAAATGGATAGAATGTGAAGAGGAGAGGAAAAGGGACGTGAGGAAGGTATGGGTGGGGATGGAGCAGGTTGTTAAAAAACCTCATCCCGAACCGGAGCTCAGGGGTTAGGGAACATTGTCCCCTCCCCCTTCAGCCCCGATCCGGGACGGTTGGCTTGAGAAGGAGGTCAGCATCTACCCTGTGAAATTAGAGGCTGACCATTGAAAGTTGTGGGAGAGGTTTTATGAAAAGCGAGGAAACGAGTGTTTTGAAAGAAGGAGAAGAGGCTAAGCTGGGGTCGGACGGGGTGCTGAGTCCCATCAGCACGGCGGCCAGGATGGCAAATCGCCGCGCCCCTTACGGGGGTGAAATAACGCGTCGCCGTCATATTAAGGTATGTTAAAAACTTCCCTCTTCCCTTATTCTCTAAAATCACCCCATACTAGAGAGAGTTCCTAATTCCTATTCACACTTTCATTACAGCCCCAATTCATTAATTATAGTCGCTACAGCAAAAACGATTACATTCGTTACAGCAAAACAATTACATTTTCTACATCAACATTATCTTCCACATTCGACATCCATTTACAAAATTTATACGTCACACTTCATATCGTCACGCGAAGTTATTTTCAACTCCAGTTCAACCTTGCCTAATTTAACGTAATTCAACTTATTGTAATCTGTTTTGTTAATCTCTAATATATATATTATTTTCTTTAAAAACATAATAATGGTGCCCAGACCCGGAAGGGAGAACGTTACCCTTGGATAACATTTCCAAACGGGCTCTCTTCATTTCTTCAAAATACGCTCCGCTTCTAGGAGGGGGGTTGTATAGCGTACGAGAAGTGCAAGCGAGCGGCTTAAAAGCTTCGTTTGAATGATTCTTTTTTGAGACTCAGGATGGCGGAGTGGATTCACCACTGGCTAACAGTGGTCCAGCGACGCGGGAAGCTGTTCGCAACTCGCCGACGCTATTATTTTTTCTTTGCCCCTTTTCCTACTACCCTCTATCTACACTGGTTCTTGCGTTTTTTAAATAATTTAATGAGTGAATTGGGTTGAACAACCTGAGGTTTCGGAGACTACGTCCGAGAATTCACTTAGTAGGCACGCCAATTGAGCCTTCTCGATAGATCGGAGACTGGGGTTAAAATCGAGCTCGGGGGCTGAGTCCGATTGAGGGAAAGGGAGAGACGGCAAAGGGTCTTCGTCGTCTGTTTTCAGGCAAACCGTTTGAACGAGGCAAAGCGGTTCGACCGGGTAAGTTGCCTCTAAGACGAGTTCTTCGTCTAAAGCTACCACATTATTAAAGCACGCGCATCGGTGGTACTTTTTAGCAGGTTGACGTGGTGCACTTTACTACCTGAGGGGGTCTGAATTAAGTAATCGACCGGGCCTCGGAGTTCTACTACTGAAAAAGGTCATTTCCACTGAGATAGGAGCTTATGAGACTCAGAGGGCAACAGAAGTAGTACTTCGTCGCCTGCTTCGAATTTCCGTGCTTTGGATTTGATGTCAAAATACGTTCTTTAATTTTCCCAAATTCATCTCAGAATCCTTGAAGGCGAGGTCTGCACAATTTTCATGCGAGTAAGCAAATCCACATAAGCGTAGGAGGACTTAATCTCCTCATCAAGCTTGAGGTTTGACCATCATTCTTCTAGGATGCTTATCGGCCAGTGGACGTTTCGTCCGTACAATAGCTCGAACGGGTCAAATCCAAGCGTTTGGTGTGGGATCTCGACACACAAATAAAGCCACATGGAGGTAGCGGTGCCATTCTCGTGGTTGGGCGTGGCACAGTTTCTTGAGAACTGATTTGAGAGCCCCGTTTAATTACTCGTACATCCCATTTGAGAAAAGGGTTTTGACCAGCAGGAGCTTTCCTACATACTCCATCAATTCTGAAGTGAATTTACGGCCTCTGTCCGATAGGATCTCCTTCGGGATTCCTACCCGGGGAAAAATAGAAATCAACGCCTCTGCACACGAAATACTATCAATGCTCTTCACGGGGACCGCATCCGGGAAACGAGTGGCACAATCAACAAGGGTCAAAATATAGAAATGTCCTTCACTAGACGGGGGACGGAGAGGGCCTATCAAATCGATCTCGGCCCTGAAAAAGGCTTCAGACACGATTGGGGTCTTTTGAAGGGCAGCGGGGGCAACACGACCTTTGGATGTGACCTTTTGACAGATGTCACAGGACTTGCAAAAGTCTGATTTTTCTTTGGTAGCGCCTGGCCAAAAGAAATATTTGAAGACACGCTGGGCCGACTTATTATGACTGAAATACCTAGCCATTAATCCGTCGTGAGCTATCTGCAGAACTTGACGTACATACATTATAGGTAAACACAGGGTAGTGACCGGGACGTTATCTGGTCCTACAAAAGATCGATGTATCAACGAATCTTTTTCTATGTAGTTAATTCTTCTATTGCCTCGAAGGGTTTCGGGCTCCTTTTTTTCTGGCCTTCTCCCACAGGGGTTGCAAAGAAGGGCAATTCTTTTGAGCTTCAGCAAACTGATCATTGCGGGATGACTCGACGTCCGGGGTTGACGATGACGTTAAAGGTACCGGGGTAACGGTATCTTTCGCAGCTTGGGCCCTGGACATCACTAATTGCGCGATGGGTTCGGGGGAGAGCTGCGCACTCTGTCCGATAAGAACAGAGCAAAACTTTATCGGGGCGGCGACTACATCGGCCCATCCTGTGAAATACTGACACTGTATGTAGCACTTTACCACAGGGAACTTAGTGGCACGACCTAAAAAGTCGTGATCAATCGCAAATCTCTTATGCTGGGGACTTACTGGGGTAAACAGCTTCTCCGAGACTACTATGCATGTGCAACCCGTATCTCTTACAAGGGTTGACACTCGGCATCCATTTATCGTGCCGTTCTCAAACTTGAACCCACCGGGGGAGCTCTTATTGAACAGGGAATTTACCTGTTGTTTAGAGTGAGAGGGAACAGGTGGCGACTGTGATAACGAGGCAGAAGAGTTAGGGGGAAGAGAAGCGGTTACCTGATGGACCTGTTGATTAGAGGTGGTCTTTAGCTGCGAGTTCTGGGCGCAGTTATAACTAAGGTGACCAGGAGTGCCACACGTAAAGCATACGATGGGTTTACGCGGGTAGTGAGACGACGCAGAAGGAAATGTTGGAGGCTTTACGTCTTTTTGTTCACGCTGAGGATGAGGCTTGGGATTATGGAGCGCCTGAATCTTCACAAAACTACCATTATTCTTAGCATGGAACTTATTAGGACCAAACTTGTTTGGGTGACGGGGGTGACTCTTCTTGATCTCCTTGGGATATAGGTCGTGGCTGGAAGCGTGAAGGTCGGCTTCCTCTACACACTCTTTAAACGAAGAAGCTCTTCTATCTGTTACGAAGGCCTTCAATTCTCGGAGAAGGGTAGCCATAAGTTGATCCCTTGAAATAAAGTCGACTAAAGACTCATAGTCGATAGTCACTTGTGAGGAGTCCAGCTAAAACTGTAAATTGCGGTGAAGGGTGAACCTAAATTGCTTAAACGTTTGTCCAGGCCGTATTCTAGCCGAGCGGAATCTAACCCGATAGAACCTCGGATACATATTAATAGCAGAAAGGAGCTCTGCTTTTAACGTTGAATAATCCAGAGTTACTTCCGAGGTCAGAGAAATGAAGATCTCAAGCAGACGCGTGTTTAAGAGGGGGAGTAGACGGTCAACTCCATCTGATTCTAAATCCCAATTGTTGACTTAGAAATTTTTTTCAAAGTGGGTCAGATGAGAACAAAAATCTTCTCCGTCTTTATATGCGGGAAGTTTTTACGAGGGTGGTTGTGGCTGATGGTTATGTGATCCCACAGAAGTCATTTCGACATGATCACGGCTTAATTCTCTTTCGTGCTGTCGTATTTGTTCTCTCTCTCTTTCTTCTGCTTCTCTCTGTGCTCGTACTTTCCTTTCTTCTCCTTCTCTCTGTGCTTTCCTTTCTGCCTGTTCGTTTCTTTCTTCCTCTTGAACGTAAGCGATTAAATTCCTGCTTATGAAAACGATCGAACGAAGACATCCTGAATATGCTGCGTTCGTCTTTCGGCACACGAGAAAGCTTACCAGAACAAGTGTGGCTGTTTCTAACAAATCTAACATACTTGTAATTAACAACTAGGCAAAAAACTTACTAAAGGTTCTAGTTAGTTATGCACACCAGAAAAAGAAAATAAGTAAAATTGTCCTATTAGTTTTACTTGAATATTCTTGACACTTGCAACTGTATAGAGTGGAAATAATGATCTTTAAGGAAATAGCAAAATATCATGTAGGGTTGAATCTTTAACAAACCCAAAGACCTGACGCCAGTTTTATGTTGTGGTATGACCAGCTGTACGCCGTTATACGCACAGTGGCCTTCTGGCCGACCGAAATTAAGGCTCCACCTGGGGATGGCTTTAAGAGTTCTTTAACTGCACAGTTGATAGGCCAATGAATATTCAAACACAGCTACAAAAATATACATTAATAGTACTAAACATTGCATATACATATAGGGCAAGATAAATGGCAATGCAATTAAATATTAACGGTTCAGTGCTCATATGATTAACACTACCAATTAAGTTTGAACCAAGGGATAATTAATTAAGTAATGATTTTACAATTATGCAAGTTCTAGAGCAAAGGGGATCTTTGAGGTTCGACGCAGTAAAGGTGGGAGGAGCGTGACGAAGCCGGGGTTAAATCCCTTTTACCTTGATGTGCAACGAGTAGGACCAGGTAGGTAAGTTCGACCTTGAACTTGTGGGCGTCTCACGAAACGCTCAATCCAATTTCGGGAAACTGAAGTTGGGTCCTCTTTTCGTTAAGAGGCAAACGGAGGGTGCTTCAAGGATGGCTTTTCCGATCCTTAAAATCTGAAGACGTGGTGAGAAGGGTTGAAGCGCGCCTAAAACTATCTCCACAAACAACACTGAGTGACGACTAGCTCTTCCTTGGCTCTTCGACAATCACTCAATTCTTCTCTGGACGATTCCATCTCGACTAACGAAGACGTTACGGCTGACGTACTGGACGGCAGCTTCAGACACAATCTGCATGCGAACTCTGAAGTGTCGAATATATACTCCAACAGACTTCCTTAATTGCCTTGGCTCGCGATAAGGGCCATAGCGAGAAGTCGCGATGCGCCCTTAATGGTCTTTCCATCGTTCTATTTTTTGCAGTATATAGGGCAGACGAATTTAGAGCGGTCAACGGCGAACTGGGAGAGTCAGAATGGGGGAGGGAATTCCTTCTCTCTCTCCTCATTCTTCCACACGCATGTAGGCATAACGCTTGAGGGCCGTCTCACACTTGGATGACCACCACAGGAGTGGTCGGCATGCAAAAGACCCAGACGTTCTAGGAATAGTTGTTAGGCCCACGGCGATTATGTTGCCGGAGAAGAACTCAACGGCCTCATCTACCGACCTAAACACAGCGACTGAGATAAATAAATCAGTCATTTCCTTAAATGCCGACCGCCGCGCCTGCGCCAAGCAGAACCGGGTTGGCCCACAAATTGGTATTTGAATGGGAAAGTGATCAATACCATGGAGTTCATCGATCACCCCCCACCCCAAATCTGTCTGTTGACCAGGAGAGCACAACGATAGATTGAAACAGGAAAATGAAGCGCTTCTTGGGTAGTGATGTGTAAACTCATCCACATTTAGGCCACCCATATCCAGCTTGTCGATCAGGTCGGCAAGGACTTGACCCCTAGGGTTAATTGAGTAGTCTCCGAAGAGGGGGTGTCTATCATTCAAATGTTCGAGCAGGGAAAAAGGCATCGTCAACCGTGCCACGACGCGGCGGAACCAAAGATGACAAAGTGAAGCGCCTTTGCCGTAAAGAGGGTGGTGAGAGGGGGGGCCCTATACGGGTTGAAGGGGTGTCTCGATTTTCCTCGTCCTCTTCCTCACACAGGGATTGCGAGGCCGCGCTTGGATGCTGTTCTCCATGGATTAACGGTTGCCCACTATTTCCTACATTTGTCGCCATGATTAGATGAAAAAGGAAAAAATGCATGGAAAGTAGATACTATGACCTCCCAATGCTTGGGAGGTTTACATAGAGGAAATTTTCCATGAGATCAGAAAATTCTACAATGTGATCATTTACACATACTCGGTCCATGGGAAATGCATTGATAGGCTTTGTCAACCCGGCCTCCCTTTCAGGCAAAATTATCCGAGCTTAAACAAAAAGGATGGTGCCAGGGGAGCCACCTTATACATATGTGCACTGGAAGAAGGTGAGCAAAGTCGACGGCCCAGCACACCCCTAGCTAATACTTGCTTTACAAAAGTGCACCTGATATCCTGAAACTTTATGGATATAAGAGCAAGTTTGGAAGGGAGCAGGCAGGTATGTAATAAAGAGAAGTAGTGATCGGCAGGTTGACTAACGAGTATGGTGGGTGATCACATATTATTATCATAGCTGGGAGCTAGGTGATCCCACTCTGGCATGCAGTCCACCAAGGCACCATCTCTAGCGGACCGAACTCTGTCCAGAAGAAAACGGTGCTCCTAGGACGGAGTGCGATTGGAGCAAAGGTTGATTGTATAGTCATAATAATAATAATTAACAATACTGTAGGGGAATCGTCACTCTCCCGTTCTCTCCCAGTTGAGACAGGGACGGTGACCGCAAAAACATCTGGGCCCGGCACCAGGGGTCAAACTCGTAACCACAGCCCCTCGCTACTCGTCTCTATTAAAAGCCGAACGGTTTTAAACTGCAAGATCTCCACTACGGGAGTATATTCAATTTCACCTTGAGTAAGAAATTGGAAACGCGTTCCTCTCAAATTCCAAGGCCAGCGGGAGCCGAGGTAAGACTTGCTGAGAAAAACCGTTGGAATAAGGACCCTCCTGCGGCCCGTCCACGAGCGCCCTTCCTTCATACCCCTACCCCAGTGGGGTGATGAGGTATAAATAACAAACACTTAGGAAAAACGTGGTATACATGAGTCGCCAGGCTACGAGGTCCCCGGCGATAGAGGCCGGGCTACCAAGACTGTACAGGTAGAATACGTGAGTCACCAGGCTACGAAGTCCCCTGCAAGAGAGGCAGGGCTACCAAGGGGGTTAATAATCAGCTCATCCTCGAGCTAGTCCCTGGGTATCAAACCGAACGTTAAGTTAACCTGTTCAAGTTCAACTTACTCTCGTCAGAGAGACTCCTCCTATCCTGGTGCATCCTAAAGCCCAGGGATAATCGTCGCCCTTGAGGAATTACAAAAAGAAGAAGTAAAAGGCTCCCCCTCGAACCGGTTACCCGGTGGGCACACCAAACTCTAAGTTAACTTGGTTGAGGTACCAAGTTCAACTGATTCTCGTCAGAGAAACCTCCCCACCCCACTATCCGGGTGGATCCTAAAGCCCAGGGATAGTCCTCACCCATAAGGAATTACATAACGAAGGAGAAAAAGCTCCCTCTCGAGCCCGTTATCCGGTGGTCACACTGAACTCTAAGTTAACTTGGTTTAAGAACCAAGTTCAACTTACTCTCGCCAAAGAGACCCCGCCTACCCTGGTGCCTCCTAAAGCACCGTGATTGTTCTCGCCCTTGAAGACTCTTCCCCCCCATTGAATACCGTGTGGACCCCCATCTGCTACACTCGCCAAAGTACTTTGTGACTGCCAAGTCATCCAGTCCACCTCCAACAATCTGGTCGAAGCACGCGTCAAAGGACCCACCAGATTCCTGTGGTGTCTGGGCTCATTGAGTTGAAGGTCAAAATCAAACCCGCCGCCAGAGCAACCGAGGTATTTAAACTCTAATAGAGACAATTAGCCTATTTCTTGTATATTGAAGTGAGTAGCGAGTTAGCCAATATTAGAGGGTCAAGTTAAAAAAAACCTTACTTAAAACCTTGAAGTAATTATTGTGTATTTTAAATTTGTGGTATTTCTGTGGTTCCTGTTTTTTTGCGTAGTAAATTGTTAAATTTAAAATATATGTTTATGTTGGGATAATTCCTGTGCGTTTCTTTATATCCTTACGTGTTGAAGCGGCTCTTCCTTAAAAACCACAAAATTCGCACTCTTAGATCAAAGCATACTTCAACAAAGAAGTATATCACGACCACAAGGTATCCTGCGACAAATACTAAATAATAATATATAATAATAAAAAAAAGCAAAGAAAAAGAATAACAACACTAACACCAACAACAACACGAACACCACCAAAAACAAAACTAGCACCACAACCACCAACAAAACTAGCACCACTAACAACAACAACACTAGCAACCGCAACAGCAACACTAACCACAGCGACAACAACACTAACAACAGAAACAACAAGACTAGCAACAGCAACAATAACAACAACACTAACAACAGCAGCAACGGCAACACTAGCAACAGCAGCAACAACAACAATAACAACACTAGTAACAGCAGAAGCAGCAACAACAATACTAGCAACATCAGAAACAACAACAACACACTAGCAACATCAGAAACAACAACAACAACACTAGCAGCAACAGCAACAACAATAATACCAAAACCAGCAACAACATTAATAATAATATTAGTAATAATAATAATAATAATAATAATAATAATAATAATTATAATAATAAGTAAAGATAAAGTAACCCTGAGAGGAAGCGAAGGGGAAGCGCACCAACAATTTCCCCATGCCCCATCTGAAAGGTCATGTCAACCCAGTGACAGGATTAGCCTAATTTGCACTCAGACCGGGGGGAAGTGCATCTCCTCTGGGTACTAAATGTAACAGGCCATACACGGTACCCTCACTTCACTGTGGGGCACCGTATTATATTGGTTTGTTTGAGTGTGTGTGCAAAGAAGGATGACTAAGATGATTCATGAGCGAGTTAAGGAGCTTAGCTAATGGGGGAAGGCTTAGGAGACTAAATCTACATAAGATAGACAGGAGAAGAGTTTGAGGGGACTTGATTGAGGTTTTCAAGTGGATAAAAGGTTATAATAGGGGAGAAAAGGTGAGGTTCTCATTTTTAGAGAACAGGATAAGAGACGCAGCGAGGGGTCTAAGCTGGACAGGTTTAGGTTTAGGAAAGAGATTGGTAGAAATTGGTTTGCAAATCGAGTGGTAGATGAATGGAATAGGCTCAGTGGTCAGGTGATAGAAGCGTCCTTCCTCCCCGGGCAGTTTTAAGAGTAGAATAAATAATTTATGGCTGAGGGAGGATAATAGGTGTGACTAAACTTGGTTCGGGGAACAAGAGCTGTCTTGTATAGGCTATTAATTAGCCTTTGGAAGACTCCTTTTTCCTTATATAACGCCAACATACGAGTAAAGGTCAGAATGACAATTATTGACACTCCCCAAATCACTGTATTGGGCCCAGTCTTGATCTTCCCAATCTCATGAGCCTATGGGTAATGCGATTTATTCTTAATACAAAAAATATCTTCATACACGTGTCATTTAACGATTTTTTTTAAATAAGCAAAAACTAATGGGGGCATTTCTAGTTTGTAGAGGAAAATCTGTTAAAGAAAGTGGTGAAATGATGAAAACTGGAGCGCCCTACCCTCACGCATCGTGGATGAGATCCCCGCCCGAGAAATGTACATACGAGGGTTGATTTAAGATGGGATTTGAGTAGGGGTGGGTGAGGGATAGGTTTTGAGAGGGGTGATCAAGAGATGATTTGAGAGTGGGATTTGAAGGGGGTTTGAGATGAGATTTGAGAGAGGAGGGGGTGAGATGCGATTTGAAATGAGATTCGATACGAGGATTTGAGATTAGATTGAGATGGGATTTTATAGGGTGATTTTGGAGGGGGAATTTGAGAGGGGATTTGAGTGGGCATTTGAGATTAGAGTTAAGAGGGGATTTGATAGGATGGTTTTAGAGGGTGATTTTGATATGATGGTTTTAGAGAGTGATTTTGATAGGATGGTTTTAGAAGGGATTTAAGAGAAGAGTTGAGAGAAGATATAAGAGGGTTTGAGACGAGATTTGAAACATGATTTGATAGGAGGATTTTAGAGGGGGATTATGAGAGGGGATTTGATAGGATGGTTTAAGGAAGGGATTTGAGGGGGAAATTGAGAGAGGATTTAAGAGTAGTTTTTAAAGGGGGTTTGATACAAGATTTGATAGGAGGATTTTAGATGTGATTTGATAGGGAAATTGAGAGAGGATTTAAGAGTAAGATTTAAAGGGGGTTTAAGATGAAATTTGAAAGAGGATTTTAGAGGGGGATTTTGAAAGGGAATTTGATAGGATGGTTTAAGGAAGAGATTTGAGGGGGAGGGATTGAGAGAGCATTTAAGAGTAGTTTTTAAAAGGGGCTTGAGACAAGATTTGATAGGTGGATTTGATAGGATGATTTTAGAAGTGATTTGAGAGAGGAATTGAGAGGGGATTTAAGAGTAGGATTTAAAGGTGGTTTTGAGATGAAATTTGAAAGAGGATTTGAAAGGAGGATTTTAAAGGGGGGTTTTGAGAGGGGATTTGATAGGATGGTTTTAGAAGGGACGTAAAGGATGAGTTGAGAGAGGATTTAAGAGTAAGATTTAAAGGGTGTTTGAGATGAGATTTGAAATAGGATTTGAGAGGAGGATTTTAGAAGGGACTTGAGAGAAGATTTTAGAAGAGGATTTAAATAGGGCTTGAGGCGAGTTTTTAAAGATGATTTGCTAGGAGGTTTCGATAGAATGATTTTAGAAGGAATTTGTGAGGTGAGTTGAGAGAGGATTTAAGAGTAGTTTTTAAAGGGGGTTTGAGACAAGATTTGATAGGAGGATTCGATAGGAGGATTTGAGAGGAGGATTTGATAGGATGATTTTAGAAGGGATTTGAGAGAGGAATTGAGAGAGAATTTAAAAGGAGGATTTAAAAGGGGTTTGAGATGAAATTTGAAAGAGGATTTGGAAGTAGGATTTCAGAGGGGGATTTTGACAGGGGATTTGATAGGATGGTTTTAGAAGGGATTTGGAGGAGAGTTGAGAGTGGATTTAAGACTAGGGTTTAAAGGGGGTTTGAGACGAGATTTGAAAGAAGATTCGCTATGAGGATTTGAGAGGGGAATTTTGAGAGGGGACTTAATAGAATGGTTTTAGAAGGGATTTGAGAGGGGCGTTGAGAGAGAGGATTTAAGAGTAGGATTTAATGTGGGTTTGAGATGAGATTTGGAGGAAGGATTTGATAAGAGGATTCAATAGGAGGAGTTGAGAGGGGGATTTGATGGAAGGATTTGGGAGGGGCGGGGGGCATGATTGGTGACTTCGGCCAGGGGATCAACACTGAGTGGAAGTGATACAGTTCATAGCGCCCCATCGCTATGAATGGCATTTTGGCTTTGGAAAATTATGCGAGATTTGTGCTTGATAATGCATAAAATGGGAGAGGTGGGGGGGCTTAGTGGCGTTGATACACATAAACCTCACTGTGGATAAATCGTTGATGACTAGTGAATTACAAACCAGGAAAGCCCCTTCGAGCCCCTCGCGCCATGTTCAAGAGAGAAGGGAAAGTGTGGAAGTGAGAGGGATGGAGTGTGTGCTGACAGAATTAATTTGACAACTTTTATATTTTTAATTCATTTTTTATCAAATTTATTCTGGAATATAATTGATGTACTGTCGTTTTATTTTATTATTATTTATAGAACACCGCTCCCTAAGACAAAAACGAAACTGACAAACTAAGGAAACAGAAAAAAAACAAAATTATTCAAGAAAAATTAAAAATAATGTATATTTAAAAGGTAAAAAAAATGAACATAAAACACGCGAGATCAAATTAAAATACTTAAAATATTTAGATTTGAACTAAAAACAAGAATTTAAATCCTAACTTAACTTTTTGTACTTCTTCACATCCAACAATATGGGCGACACAATTCTTTTATAGAATGAACGAAACGGGTATCTTATTTTCTTTTCCATAGTGCCCATTTGGAGACTCTCTCTAAAGGCATAAGTCAAGCTATTTCTGAGCTACAATGTAGGCCTTATTACGTCACACGATAGCCTAATCTGGATTTGGCCAATCACAGCGATTTATTTGTTTTTATTTTGTTTCTGGCCTTTATTATTTATTATTTAGTAAATGCCTGCACTTCTACTTAGTTATATTATTTAGTATTTTTTAAAGTTTTGTTTACCTATTTCATTTGACTACAAAAGTGTCATCATTGCCTTCTATAAATGTGACAATAAACCATTATTTTCACACACTGGCAACTTTGAATTTGTACTTAATTCACACAACGGCAACTGGATACAAGTTTTGGTAAACATGTAGACGAGCGGCCCGGCCGGGAAAAATTATTTTGTGTAAATATTATCGTCCCCTCCCGAATCAATCATTTCTGACGTCATACCTCACCCCCAACCCCTATTATAATTCGCAAAACGATTAAAGGCGCTGGCATGATGTAGCTAAAGCATTCACCTCTGTAAACGTCAGAACATTATAAAAATTAGGATTATATACTGGGGAGATGTGCCCCCCAGACCACCCCAAAATTAATGAAACTCAGGATTATCGTAGTGCGGTCCACGCATCGTGTTTATCCCCCCACGAGCCGTCCCCTATAAATGTACTCCAAAAACATGAAACATTTTGGAACACGGACGAAATAGTACATCTTATGGGCCGGGCCGCTCGTCTACATATTTACCAATTTAATACACTCTTATGTATACTTTTCAGTTCTGACACTCGTTTTTTTTTAACTAGAAATGTATACTTTTCCCATAATCGACCGAAGTCCGTACTGGGAAAAGTATGGGTTTCCAGCCAAAACGAGTTTCAGATCTGAAAACTACACATAAAACTGCCTAAAAAAACACATTATAAAAATCATTTAAAAGCTCTAGAACCAGATCAGACCTAAGCTGGTAACTTAAGACGACGGTAGCGCCGCCTACTTTAGGCTATTTCCGCCAAAAATTAAAATTGCTTAGGTACTTAATTGACCCCCCACCCCCCGCAAATTAAAAAAAAACTCGTAATATTCCTAAATCGAAAGCCTAAGGTAAGATTTGAATGCACACGACGATTGCTAAATGTCTTTAGGCGGCCTCTAGTTTGCGCTGAAACTAGAGGCCGAAAATAGTTTATACTCATAAATGCGGACATTAGAAAGAAACGTGCTCTTAAACACACTAAGAGAAATTTTGGACTGGGTTTTTCGCCCTTCGGAATCCTTTAATCCCGAACTAGCACAACCACCTGACGCCATTAGACCATATACACTAAAAATAAGAAAAAAGAAGCCGCGATCAGTTCGGAATATACGAAATATAACGAGGCGTGCCATTGGTTAAGAAACCAGAAGACGCCTGCGTAGATCGCTTGCAGATCTAAAACAACTTGGTATTGGATGACTAGTCAGGCCAATATTGGGCCCAAACTTTAAGGAAATAGGCAAAAATGACGTAGTGAGTTTAAAAATGAGCAAAATAACATTTTCGAAAAGTGCCTAACTACGTAATTATTAAGTTCCCCAGGTTGAAAATGACATCGGTGAGCATTTTAAAAATTAGAAACGTTTATGTCTTTGAAAATTAAGAAATCGTAAATGTGTTAAAAAAGAATCTTCCCCCCCTCCTCCCCTAATGACAATCCAGTGCGCGGCTCGATAATGGCTTCCAGTAACCAAACGCATATATGAATAATTTATAAATAAATAATAAGTACGTAAAAACAATACTAATGGTGTTTGCAGGCATTTTAATCATCATTTACGGCTTCTTTTTCGCGCGGAAAGCAGTTATTTTTTAAGATAGTATCGCTGCAAATAGAGTCGTACTCAGAGTGCTAGTATCTTAAAAATAAGTGCTTTCCGCGCCTAACCGAAGCCGTAAATGATGACTGAATATAAGGCCTACAAACACCATTAGTACTATTTTTACTACAAAAAACACGGCGTAGTTTTCTGAAGTTTCACCAAACACCCATTAATTGTAGGCCTAGAAATAGCGCCTCCTATCGAGCGCCCCTAAACTGAAGTATTACCTTTGAAAATTCCGACGAAAAAATAAATCAAAGAAAACACAAACTAAGCAGAAAAAAGAAGCAAAGAACAAGACACGAAACAAAAGCAAAGCAAAACAAAATTCTTTATTCCTACTACCCAACCGCCCTGCCCTCTTGCACTGATATTAGAAGCCTATGCGGATGAGTCTAAATTTTTCTAACATTATATTTACAATATTCTCACTTTATGTATTTACACTAAATATCTTTAACCTATGTAAACGTAAAATACTATGTCCACCCTTTAATGCTAAATTGTTATAACCTTATATATATATATATATATATATATATTTATATATATATATATGCACTTGGTGTAATCACCAAATGGAAATTGCTCCCCACACAATTAAACAACACCGATATAGTCACCGCTCAAAATATTCAGATTTGGATTGAACTAATTAACCGACAAAGATAGAATTAATAGATTCAATTTAATATATCGGATATAGAATAGACTGCTAATCCAAAAGCGTAGACAATCGAATGATACCGAGAATAATAATAAAGTGGAGGGCCCTCCGAAAACTTCCTTTCTCGTCCCATCGTAATTAAGATGTCACATAAATTTCCGACACTCTATGAAGGGTTGGGACGAGAAATAAAATACAAATAGAAAATTAAATAACGGTCAATATTATATTAATACAAATTGATTTCGACTGCCGGTAGCGCACTTATAACGACATAAACTATAACGACTGTCGAAGTGCTGTTATTACAACAAAAAATACTATTAAGTTAAATTTCTGGGTTTGCAATTTGACCCCCGAATAATTTCCTTATTTAGTCATCCGGCCTCAAAGTCTACAACCTGCCAGTGGGTTGGAAGGACGTAGAATAGATCCATCGGGTGACATACCTGCAAGTGAGTCCAAATACGGGTTTGCGGAAGGAATATCCGCAAATAGATGCGAAAACTCCAAAGTAGATCCTTCGGGTGGAAGATCCGCGAGTAGACTCGAAGGACTCGGACTAGATTCGGCAGGGGAAACATCCGCAGGTATATGCCAAAACATCCGTAAGTAGATCCAAACACGGGCTTGCGGAAGTAACATCCGAAAGTGGATGCAGAAGTTCCAAAGGAAAGATCTTCCTGATGGGGCGTGTAACGTGCCTCGTCTTCGTCTTTAGGGTGGCAGAGCTCAACTCCCCATCGTGTGCTATCGTCCTTAATCAGGACCACATCGCCGAAATGAAGAGATAGGACCTAGGTTGATCGCTCAGAGCTACGGTATTTGTTTTGCCAGCGTGACCGGTCATGATGACGTAACCCTTCCATCCTCTTTTGTCTCCTATTCAAAGCAAAGAGGCAGCCCAGTTCAGGATCTTCGTCCTCGAACGTCTCCTGTATAGGGAAGTTCCGATAACCTTCATGCCTAAACATAGCGAGATGTTTAATCCAGTTGGAGCCAGGATTTCTGTCAAATTAATTTCTTTCCATTCCTTTGACTATTTCCTCTGTGCCTTTTTAATCCAAAAGTACATAGCAGCCTTTTGCTCTTCGGAGTTGATGTTATGGTTAACGGGTTCTACTAGGTAAGATTTAAGAGTCCCCTTACCTTTGATCAGAAATAAAAACCTAAAAGTTAAGATGATTATTTAAAGCAAATTCACTAGGAGGCTGTACCTTTTTATTTTAATAGGTGAATCATAACCCATTGCGATTGGGAAAACGTGGGTAGCGGGAGGGAAGATAATGGATTCAGGCCAGATTTTGTTATCAAGAACCCATTCATGACCCTTTACCCATAAGGAGTGGTTAAATTAGTGGCTGGATTGGCGTCTGGTTAATTGGTCACATGGCTTTAATTTGAATATGACTTGTCTACATGTGTTCCTCTTCGATGAAGTTCTTTTTCGTCTCATTTGTCCTGAATGTAAGGCTCGTATGTATTATCAGACAAGAGCCAGTGAAGAACTATTTTGCTATCCGTCCTCCACGTGTTAACACTAACTTTAATACTTTCATCGAGAGCGGATAATAATTAGTTCAAAATTTTATCTAAAAATAAGGTAGAGGTTAGTTCCAATTTGTGCATAGTTATGCATTTTCCGACGATCTTCGCTTTAGCCACAACCAGAATTATATTTTTCCAAATGCGGAAAACACTTTCCCCAAAAGCCTTAGTGCTACTATCACAAAAGCAATGGAGTTCAACATTGTTGGACGGTAATGTTGCTGTGTGAATGTAATCTCCACATCTTGTTTTAAGTGTGAAACCAGATTAAGAAAGTACAATTCATTAAGACTTTTTATGTGCAAGAAACAAAGTTTTAGGGATAGGGGTTAGTGGGGTTTCGAGGAATAGGCCGAAGGGTGGTTGGAATTTTCCCAGACTCTTATATATATAACCTCGTATATATATCCTATTATCCCGAATACGGAGGAGTCGTCGTACTACTCCTTATACTTCGTTCGGCCCGTGCCCTGAATGGGTTTATTGACTCAGAGTGCTTAGAGGTTGGCTACGGAGGGATTGGAATGAACTTTGCCAGCAAGCGACCCAAAGGAAGTTAAATACACAACAATATGAAAATAAAGTTTTAATGAACACTAAACAAGAAAAAAAAATATATATATATATATACAAATAAGGTGCTTTGAGAGATAAATTAATAAGTGAATCTCGGATATCTCTCTTGGCTTGTAATGCTGGTAAGCTTCGCGGTGAAGTTGGGGAATATCAAAGGGACGGGTTACCTTTGAACTTGATGTTCGGGTGGCACTGGTGAGTGAAGGTGGTGAGATAAGGGGTGGAGACGATGAGGTAGGTTCTCCAGGGACAGACCTGATCCTACAATTCCGTCACGATTCTGCTGGAAGAAGGCGGTGATGGGAACTTCTTGTTAAAGAGGGCCCTACGCTCGTGAACTCCGGGGAATCTTGGGTTCCTCTGTGAGGAGGGGGCGAAGTGACCCATCGACACGTAGGGTCACGGAGAAAAGCCGAGATGTAGTTTTCTCGCTTAGGGAACCTGAGTGATGCTGTTTGTAGCTTCGACTCTGAACGTGAGTACGAGCATAGGTCCGCACTGACTTGCAGACCAACGGGGTGAGGAGCATCCCTAACTGGGACCTATCTCCTCTCTGAAGACTTGGTGCTTCGACGACACCACTACACCAATATATGGCAATTCCGGCCCCGCCAGACGCTGTGCAAGCTCTACTACTGAGGGTTAAAAGAATTCATCTTTTATACTCTAAACTCGGGAGAGGTTCTCATGGCGCCGGAAGTAGATTAGATGTCAAGCTACTCCATTTCGTCCTTTATAAACTTCAGGCAACCAAAGAAAGCGAAGATGAGCTCCAATCTATCGATAACCAGTCGAGGAAAGACCTCGGTGGTTAGCTGAAATGGCCGGCGGCTTCTTCCGGCGGGAGACCATCAGATATCGGCTGGAAGGGGAAGGTTTGATATCGCGTCCCGCGATATACGGAGGCTATTCTCCTACATCCCTACCCATCCCGAGGGGACATTATTCTGAAGTGGAACGAGGGATAATTTCACAAGATATAACCTATTCGTAGTTACAGTCTATAACCAAAATGAGACCCCAGAAAACATACGTACGCGAAACTAAAAAAAAAATGAACATAATGAAATGGCACTATTTCGCGATAAGGTCTTAGAAATTACAGTTATAACTAGACATACATAAAAAATTTAAACATACTTATATACAAAAGAAAAAATAACAATGGCTGGACAGTCCCGTTTAGTCGCCACAACTAGGGCCTTCGTCTATCGGATTGCGTGATAAATTATCAGCAATGACGTTATCCGTTCCTTTTACGTAAGATACATTGTATTGATATTCTGACAATAAAAGAGACCATCTCATAAGTCTGCCGTTCTGACTTTTACAATTTTTTTAAGTAGGCTAGTGGCCTATGGTCCGTTTCGACAGTAAAAGGTCTACCAATCAAGTACCTCCTAAATTTTTGAATGCCATAAATGATTGCAAAAGCTTCAAGTTCTATAGTAGCGTATGCTCTTTCGCGAACCAACAGTTTCCGGCTCGCGTATGCCCCTGGAAATGGGGTTCCTTCTTCCTCATTTTGTAATAAAATGCACCCAATGCCGAGATTAGAGGCATCAGTTCAGATGCCGAGTTTTTTCTGGGGATTGGGCAAACGGAGGATAGGAGCGGAGACCATTTTTTTCTTTAGCTCGACGAAACTCACAGTCACGGCGGGATTCCATAGGATGGGGTCTGGTGCGGCCTTTTTAAGAAGGTCATTGACGGGTGACGCTACGGAAGCGAATTGGGGGATGAATCGCCGATAGAAGGAGACGGAGCCAAGAAACGAACGAAGCTGTTTCTTGGTTGTAGGGAGTGGCATGCCTTCTATTGCCTTAACTTTGTCCTCTTGGGGCGAGGCTAATTGTCCCTCTCCTACTTTGAGCCCTAAGTAAGAGATAGTGCTATAAGCAAAGTGGCACTTGGACGGCTTGATTGTCAATCCGTGGATCCTAAGCCGGTTGACATAATCCACGGGCCCTCTAACTTCTATGACCGGCAACTGTCCTTTCCATTGGGATAGGAGTTTGTTGTTGTCCGTGGGGAGTAAAAGCAGAACTTCATCGCCTGGTTTCAATTTTCGTGCCTTAGATTTAATATCAAAATACATTCGATACTTCTCTAGATTGATCTCGGAATTTTGCACAGCAACCTCCGAACATTTTTCTAGCCTGTGACGCAAGTCCAGAACATACGAGTAGGAGGTCTTTAGTTCCTCATCCAATCGAGAGTTCGTGAGGAGCTCCTTGAGAATGCTGAGTTGACCTCGGACATTGCGACCATAGAGAAGCTCGAATGGGGAGAATCCCAGAGTTCTCCGGGGAATCTCCCTACACGCAAATAAAGCTGCTGGTAGGTACCGGTGCTATTCCTGGGACTGGTCGTGGCACAGCTTTTTAAGCACGCTTTTCAAGTTAGCGTTTAACTTCTCGTACATACCGTTTGCAGAGGTGTAAAAGGACGTGGTGAAAATGGGCCTAATTTGGAGGAACTTACTCACATGCTTCATCAATTCGGACGTATATTGACGGCCCCTGTCAGAGAGGACCTCCTTAGGGATCCTTACCCGTGATGCTATCAATTTTTTGAGAGCAATTGCTTCGGGGAACCGGGTGGCCCAATCGACGAGGGTGAGAACGTAGGAGTGTCTCTCCGTAGAAGGAAGGGGGAGGTGTATTGTTCCAATAAGATCGATGGCAACCCTGAAAAATGGTTTTGATATAACTGGAGTCTTCTGAAGGGGGAGCGTCATTTGGCGGTGACCTTTTGACATATCACAGGTTCTGCAAAACTCTGCGATTTCCTTGGCTTCACCAGGCCCAAAAAATAATTAAATACGCGTTGCAAGGTCTTATTATGGCTGAAGTATCCTGCAAACACACCTTCGTGTGCTATTTGTAAAATCTTCGCAACGTAGGCCCTAGGAACGCAAAGGGCCTTGAACGGAGAATCTACTGGATCCGGGGAAGTACGAAATAGCAAAGCGTCTTCTATCACATACCTCACTTTTCGGTCTCCACCAACCGATTCTGTCTCTCCTCGTTTGGCATTTTCCCATAAGGGTTGAAGGGAAAGAGGGAAAAGCAGTCCTTTTGGGCACTAATGAATTGGGCGTTATTCAGTCCCTCGTAATCGGGGGTGCTGGGGGGGGGGGGGGGTTGAGAGACGCGGGGATGCAGGCGTCTCTATCAGCCTGAGCCCGGGTGATGACAGCTTGCAACACTGCATACTCTACATCCATTAATGGATCCGAACTCAAATTTGAGCTCACCAGAAGAACTGTTATTAAAAAGAAAGTTCACCTGGTGCTCCTGCGAGGTCGACGAAGATGGCAAAGGCGCAGGCGTGGAAGGCTGTTCGGCAGCGAGAGTTGCGGAGACTTGGTGGACCTCTTGTCCAGGGGCAAAGCGAAAGCGGGAGTTTTGTGGACAATGAGATTTGTAGTAACCAGGGGTTCCGCAAGAGAAGCATACAATGGGGTTACTCCGGTAGGGGTTACTCGATGGAGCATTAAAAATTGAGGGTTTCACCTCGTCTTGATTCTTATGGTGGTTACCTTTGGGTTTAAAGAGGCCTGGAACTTATACTAAATGAGGGGGTTTTCTCAGTTGTGATTGTCCTTGGTTCAAAGGGGACGGAGGAAGGCTCTTCTTTTGCTCCTTAGGATAGAACTGATGATTTGTGGCGTAGAGATCCGCTTCTTCGAGGCACTCGTTAAAGAAAGAGGAACGCCTATCTTGCACAAATGCAAGTATTTCCGTAGGGAGGGTATGCATTAGCTGGTCTTTAAAAAAAATCTAGCAGTGAGTCGTAGTCGCCACCGACTTTAGCCGAGTCCAACCAAAATTGGAGGTTTTTCTTCAGGATGAACCCGAACTGTCGATACGTCTGTTCTGGCTGGATCCTAGCCGATCGAAATTTTTGTCTGCAGCACTCGAGGTTTAAATTAATCGCGGATAAGAGTTCTGCTTTAAGAGATGAATAATCTATTGTGGCTTCTGTTGGGAGGGCAATGAAGATTTCTCTGAGATGAGAGTTAAGCAGCGGGAGCAAGCGGCCACTCCTTCAGACTCAATGTCCCACCCATTGACTTCGAAGATCTTTTCTATATGGGTTAAGTAAGTGCAAAAGTACTCTTGATCACCATAAAGGGGGAGCTTTAATGCGAGGGCCTGAGGTTGATGACTTCTGGACCCGACGGAACTGACTTCTACTTGATCTCTACTTAACTCACCCTCGTGTTGACGAATTTTCTCCCTCTCTTCTCTCTCTCTCTCTCTTTTTCTCTCTCTCTCTCTCTATCTATCTCCTATTTCTTCTTGTCTTCGTTTCTCTTCTATTTCTTCCTGTCTTCGTTTCTCTTCTATTTCTTCTTGTCTTCGTTGTTCTTCTATTTTTTCCTCAGGTTCATTCCTTTGTTCGTTCTGAATGTATTCGATCAATTCCTTGCTCGAAAGGCCCAACACTTGTCCCTGATTATGTTGAAAGCGAGAAGTCCCTGTTCGATGACCTCAGGGAAAGAAAACGTTTTTTAAGGGATACTTATTCCGCCTTGTTTAAGCGTCACGTCAAAGGAAACCAGCCAATCCGGTGACTGGAATTTTTAGAACAACTTTAATGTTCGATTCCAGCTCATGGCCTGACTGTTTCTGGGACGGCTTTTCAAAGAATGGGAAATACTAAAGGTAAAGAGAAAATAAAGATTAATGACAGAAACGGAAAATTAATTGAAGATGAACGCGAGATTGAAAAATTGTTCAGGGAACACTGGAAAGGAGTGTTCAACATCGGCGAAGAGGAAAACGAAAACTACGATATAGACTTCGAAAACCAAATAATTGACAAACTAATTGAACGGATTAAAAGGACTTTCTCATATTACTACGTAGAAGAGGAACAGTATGCGAACGGTGGATTTAACGCCAAAATCACAGTCGAGAAATTAAAGAATAACATCTCAAATTTTAAACAAAAGGCCCCTGGAAAATCGGGCCTCACCAAAAATACTATATAGAAGTAGCAGATAATATACTCGAAGGGATAAGAAACGTGTTTAACGCCTGTATAAACACGGGATACTTCCCCGATGAGTTAAAGATAGCCAAAATGATATTCATATCGAAGCCGGGAAAACCACCTTCTGAGGTCGAAAACTTCCGACCTATATCCTTTCTCGACTTCATCGGGAAGGTGCTTGAATGAACCCCTTCCTGATGAAATGCAGTTTGGACATTGTATGCCGAGACGTAGCAAAGGCATTCGATAAAGTGTAGCAAAGAGGCATATAACATAAAAGTCTAAATCTGGAAATGAACAACTATTTGTTAATATATCAATAATAATAGTTTTCTGTGACCGTAAAAAGGCGACCTAAATGGGTAACTTTGAAACCATTTTTTTAAATTGCGATCACGTCACAATGGAAAGGCAATTTTGCAAAAAATTGGTACATTGACGTCACATTGCCTATATAATTTCAACCGAGCTTACCGTAATTGTCACCTTTTTTCCCCATTTGTCTCTGTTTTGCATTGGGCAGCTTTGCGTTATGACTTGTAGTGAATGTGAAATATATTTATAAGGCCTCGAAAAAGAGGTTCACAGTGACCTTAATCATTCTTTTGAAATTTGTTTAGAACAGAGTGTGATTCGCAACTCTTTTATATGTCGCATGTGTAGAGTGCAGTGTAAGGTACTTTCCGTCAGATCGGCGTTTTCGATGCACAAATAAAGTACCGCGCAAGAATAAGCGCCGCCAGTTTTGCAGATTTACTCTCTCTCTCTCTTAATTTGCATAAAAATCTGTGATTTTTGTGCTTTCGAATTGCTTATACTACGAATTGGTTAAAAGAAATCGGGGTCGGGGAATAGCATACCACACCAAAACAGGGGTATGGGGAAGGCCAAGCCCAAGCTACATTGTAATGAAGGTAAACATAAAAGGTTTGCATAGTTTTGTAGTGTACAATCACTGCGCACACACAAAGAGAGAGAGAGAGAAGGACAAATACACATTTTGCCAAGTCAAAGTTTCAAAGATAGAATGGTAGGCGCAATAAAATATGGTCGTTTGGAGACAGTTTGTTAACCAGCAGAATCTGATTAGAACATCTGGGTTGAAACCCGACCACAAAGGCTATCGTACCCGAGTGTGAGAGTAGATGGGCAAACAGAGTAATTAAAGCTGTCTGGAATGGGGAGCAGAATCGGCGACAAAAGATGTTTCACCTTAATGTAAAATTTGATAAGGTCATATTGTAGCTTTAAGTAAACGGAGTCTCTGTGATACCCTCGCTGGGGAAAGACCCCCAAATTAACATATAAAGTGGCGAATGCTAGCCAAACACAGGCTAGACTCCAACTAATCACAGGCTCCACTGAACTGATAGGTAGCTAAGCACCGCCTCAGCGACCCAAGGAAGGCGGAGCTACGCGTCGCCTCCAAAATGCTGCCAGGTATAAATAAGAGAACATTTCATTTAAATCAGGATTATTGACACATTATTGATTGATTCATTTAGTTATTCATTGATCAATTATCAGACTCTTAATCCACCACTCCACGAATCTCTATTATTCTTGCTCTCGACTTATGCCCAAGTGGATAGTCACTAGATAGGCTCCAAAAATTAAAAAAAGTAAAATTATTCTTGCTCTTGCCATTATAATTCGATTTAGCATATTCCGTTGCGCAAATTGAATCTTTACCGTAAGTGTAAACATTTCAAAGTGGTATAAAAATACAAGTGTTTAATTCCTCTACAAAAGAGTCTTTTACTTACAAACCTTGATCGGTTAAAACCCCTCAGGCCGTACGTCAAGAAACCTGTAAGCAAGCCACTTTACTAAACCCTTATAGGATCGCCTTACAATCAAAACAAGGCGTATTCTCGCCAAACCTATACCTGGCGACCCCGTAATAGGCGAACCTATAATTGGACACTTTTGCCTTTGAACTTCTATAACTTGCTAGCAACCTTAGCCACCGAAACTGAACAAATAAGAAAGAAGATGGAAAGCACAGACGACCAGCAAGCAAGGCAAGAAGGAGTTTTCGCCAATGAGGTGAGCATAAAACTACCTATGTTTAACGAATCAGAGGTCACTGGCTGGTTCCGCATAACACTGGTCTGCGCTGTTTTCAAGGTCAAATACCTGATTCTGGTTCAGTCTTTTGCACTGAATCTGAAAATCATTCTTATTTTACCTAATCCGGTCAGGTTTTTGAAATATGAGCACATACCAAAACCTCCTATATTTCCAAATATTTGTTGTTAATGAAACACAATAGCAAATATTGGACCGATTTACTCACAGAAGGTTTACAGAATATTTTTAATAGATAGCATGAATAGTACAATCCACAAAATAAGCTACTTATGGATGAATGGTCTCTTAAGTGACCTCCGATTGTGCCGAGCAGACACCACATTTCTCTTAATGCACCAACAGTAGTCAGCCAGAAAGTTCACATTTCATTGGCCTTGATTGCCTTCCTCCATGACACGGATTTCTTGGTGAAAGCGCTTACCCTGTTCTCTACTGAAGTCTCCGCAATTTTCTGGAAAATAGTCCAGATGGGACCGAAGAAAGTGCATTTTCACTTACATACGCGCACCAAGTTTGCGGAAATTCTCCATTAAGTCATCAACCATCTTCTGGTACTGAGGACTTCTGTGGTTACCAAGGAAGTTTGCAATGACTAACTTAAGGGACAGCCAGGCAGAGAGTTAAGTAGGATTCAATGAATCATCAAAACTAGAGTCTTTTATGAGTTCTAATAGTATCTGAGGACCATCAAATATACCTGCCTTAAGCTTCTCCATGCTGATTCGTTTGAACTTGTGGTGGAGGAACGCAAATCATACACTTTCCCTGTTCAGTGCTTTTACAAAGTTCTTCATTAGGCCAAGTTAATGTGTAGGGGTGGAAGTAACACCTTGCTCGGTTCAACCAGAGGGTGGGACAGAACAGTGTGTGACCCGGGTTCTAATCTTTGTCTTGATGGCCACTCTTGTCTGACATAACGATGGTCGTCAGCCCGATTATCCCACAAGCACAAAAAGCATGGATACTTTGTGTACCCCCTTTGAAGTCCTAGGATAAGTCTAACAACTTTAAGACCTCCACAAATCAACTATTTATGTTCCTGGTAACTGAGAGCAGACAACAGACGTTCCATGATGTTGTGAGATTCTTTCATTTTAGCCGAGTGTCCAACAGGGATTGATGAAACCTTAATTCTGTTATTCAGAAGAACTGCCTTGAGACTTCTGTTAGACAAGTCAATAAAAAGTCTCCATTCCATGGCAACATACTTCACACCCATTAATTTCATTAGTTCAGCAATATTGTTACAGTAGATCAGTGAAGACGCTTCATCGAACATAAAGAATTTTTTGAATTTGCCCTCGCGTTCCCGATACCAATAGAACGTTGTTTCTGGGGCAAGCAGATGTTTCTCTCAAAGACGAGAACTCAGCAGCTGGGCAGACTCCTTAGATAGGTTCAGGTCTCGTGCCAAGTCGTTGAGTTCGGCTTGGGTCAATGGCACCGATCGGTCGTCCTCTTTTCGCTCGTATGCACTACACTCACCTGTATCAGTCATGTCAGTAGATTCGGAATCAGAACTAGATTCCATGATGACATCCGGCACATGAACAGGAACATCTGGTCCATGGGGAATTGGCTTTATGGCAGAAGGAACATCAGCGTATTGAACATGGTGCTTGTTCTTGCGATTGATGCCTTTTAAATTTGCCATGCAGAAGTAGCAGTCGGTAACTTGATCTTTCCCTTCCCTCCACACCATTGGGACACCAAATTGCATACTCTTTCTTTTCCTATTCCTCCAATCCCGTAAGTCCTCCACATATGTTTTGCAGCAGATATGAAGAGCAAATGCCTTATCCTGGTCCCCTAGTTTGACTCCAAAATAAGTGTAATAAGCCTTCTTCACAAAATTCGTGATTTTCGTTTGACGGTCTGGAAAAACCACATGTCCGCAAATGAAACAAAATTTGTTAGGATGGTTCTTACACTTTCAATCCATCGTACTGCACAACTAGACGTGAAAAGAGAAAGAATAACTAGTTATTTAAGGTAACCCATGACCAGCTGTGGCAAAAACAAAGCCCATATACGCTTGGATGATAGCGCCATTTGGAAAAAATATGCTGTAATAAAAATCGAGTGTATCTTAGAAACCAGACCTGACCAAAGAAAATGAATGATATTTTTTAATTCAGCAAAAAGGATCCTAAATCAGTTGGAAAACTCTTGACCTTTGAAAAAGGTTTTAAAACGCAGACGAGTGTATAATTAAAGCTCAGTTTCACAACTCCGGAATAAAAAAGAACGAGGCAAAATTTTATGAAGCCTTAGCCTCACTGTCCCCGGAGACTGTCAATCGACTGCCAGAGGATATTTTCACAAGGACAAAACTACCACAACCTGAAGACGGAAGACATTGGGCTTTTCGAAAAGAGCAACATCGAACCTTTCCACAAACTCATAGCGTCTTCCCCACTTACCGGGCGGCCCTCACTGAATTTAGAACAACTAAGAAGGACAGCACTTCAGATAGGAGTCGGCGAAGATTTAGTGCGACATAAATATGTTCAGTCCTTGTCGCCCAAGCATAGCGCCTGTAATCGCGTCGCAAAAGGACCTATCAGTGGGCCCAGCTAGGTAAATTAGCGGATGAACTGATTATGTTCGACAAAGCGCAATGCTTGAGTGTAAACGTGAGTGGGCAATTGAGGGAATGCCGTGTAGTGTACACATCTGATTCCTTTGTGCCAATTAATAGGGCATATAATAATCATGATTTTAATAATAGTGCTTTAGTAGTCGTGAATCTAATAATTATGCATTTAATGATCGTGCAGTTAATAATTGTGGATATAGAGATAGTGTGAATAACGCCGCGAATTCGTCGTGGCCAGGGCATAATAACAGTGGCTATAAGCATAATATCCCGGTGGGCTTACGGCCATTTAGTAGAGAACAAAACCTATAGTGTGCCGCGCTCATATTTATTTTGGTAAAAAGGCAAAAACTTGTAAACCCTGATTCAGGTGGCCAAGGGGAGGTGAGACTTTGCAAATGCAGCCTTCCTCTAGGGCATCTTCGCCGCATCCGGTGCAAAATTAGTCAGGCATGCTATAGCTAGCGCGTTGATTGCGTGCCTTCTGTTTTCACGATCGCCGCAAAAATATACAATAAAAAATGCGAATTTTTAATAGATACGGGGGCGAGTGTGTCTATCGTACCAGCCAAACTGGTGCAATTAGGTGAAGTCAACATTTCTACGGCAAATGGCGAAAAAATTAAGGTGCACACGGGTATTGCAATCCCAAGTGTCCGGCGATCATTTAGGTGGTCGTTCGTAGTCGCCGATACCACCTCTCCAGTTTTGGAAATCGATTTCCTGAGGCATTTCGATCTCTTGGTAGATTGTGCGCGCAGCAAACTACTGGACCGGCAAACGAAGCTTGCCACAGCCATGAAGATCTCAGAGAAACCTTCAGTTGCACTGATAACTGGTGACCTCCTTAACGTACTCCACCGCTTGTCGTCAGATCGTGGAAATGTTTGGGGCTCTGTATGTGCCCGCCTCCGCTCAGCCATCACTTTTCCTGCCCTAGTCAGTAGAACACACCATATACACTGGCAGTGCCCCCGTCCCCCGACGTTTGAATGACCATGACCTTTGTCGACAGAAAAACCTAAAGTAGCAAAGGCCAGAATTGAGGAATTATCAAAGGAAGGGATCATCCGTCCCTCGAAATCGCCATGGGCCTCGCCGATCCATTTAGTGCCGAAGAAGTTACCCCGAGAATACAGGATAGTTGGGGACTTCCGGGCGCTGAATGCCATGACAAAGCCCGACAGGTATCCGTTACCACGAATCCAAAGTTTAATAGACAACCTTCACGGGAAAAAGATTTTCTCAAGGTTAGATCTAGTCCGTGCTTATCATCAAATCCTTATGAGCCTAGCGGACATTGAAAAGATGGCTATCGCAAGCAACGAAGGCAGGCCTTCCACGGCCCAGCGTCGCTCAAGGTGACGGGTCTGTTATGAGCAACTCGGCCGTGAAACACATAAGGAAGAAAAGGCGACAGAAGAAAGGAACACCAAATCCGCACCATGTAACGCTTCATCGGAGGCGAAGAAATCCCCAAGAAAAGTTGTGAAAATACGACCAGGGAGAAGGGTTTCATTTGCAAGAAACCCAATGTACAAATATTATTGAACTTTGTAAATTTTATATATGTTGATGTGAAATTGTTAATTGTTTTCATTGTATTATGGCTTAGATATATTTATATATATATATATATATATATATATATATATATATATATATATATATATATATATATATATATATATATATGTCGTAGAATGACTCCCGACGATACTATATATAACACTATTCGTTGAGGGAACTTCCTTAATTATCTTTAGAGTGCGTTTTACTGTCTGGCGGCCGATATTATATATCTTCAAAATGCTTAAGAAGTGGAACTGAGCTCAAGGATAATAATATTGCTATCATTAATAAAATAGAGTTTTATTAATAATAACTATAAACAAAACACAAAAACGGAAAATATTGACAAACAGAATGGAAAGGGTCGTGGAGACTCGGGCTAATCCAAGGATTTAAGGGATCAAAAAAAGGTAAAACAAATATGGAGTTAAAGAGATGGGATGGTTCGATAAACCATTTAAAGCACAGGATAGAATTGACAAATAAGGGATCAGTACTCAAAAGGTGACGCTTGGCTTACGTAACTTCATTAGGGTGCAGTGGAAGGTAATTGAAGGAATATTCGGTCCGCTGGCGAGTTCCAGCCGAAGGGGGGGGATAAAAGGATCCTGACGTGGCGTCTTGGAAAGGAGAACCGTTACTCGACGAACGGCTTGACGAACAATGGCTGTTCTACTTTGTTCTCTTCTGAACAAAGGGGGGATGAGAACCGTCTCTTGTCTACGGGCTCAAGAACAATGGCTGTTCTAATGTTGTTCTCCTTTGAACAACAGGAGGGGGGATGAGAACCGTTTCTTGGCGAAGGGCTCAAAACGAACAATGGCTGTTCTAATGTTGTTCTCCTTGAACAACAGGGGGGGGATGAGAACCGTTTCTTGTCTACGGGCTCAAGAACAATGGCTGTTCTAATGTTGTTCTCCCTTGAACAACAGGGGGGGATGAGAACCGTTTCTTGGCGAAGGGCTCAAAACGAACAATGGCTGTTCTAATGTTGTTCTCCTTGAACAACAGGGGGGGGATGAGAACCGTTTCTTGGCGAAGGGCTCAAAACGAACAATGGCTGTTCTAATGTTGTTCTCCTTGAACAACAGGGGGGGATGCCTTGGGGACTTGGCGTCACTAAAGGCTCGAACCTTTGGCACTCAAGGAATATTGTCCTCCTTCTGGACAAGTGATGGTGAATCTCGAGTTCGAGGTCCCTTGGCGCACAAAGGGAGAGAGGGTCGTGGTGATGTTTCGCGACGAAAATCTGGATCTCCAATCTGATCTTAGTGGTAAAGTTTCCATATAAATAGCCAGGACATCTCCTTGGCGTGGGGGAGAATGGGGTGGAAGCTTCGAGGGAACGCACAGCTGGGCCGGAGAAAAATGCCTTATCTGTCCATAAGCCTAACTCGATCTGGCGAGGTCGGCGTATGGGGGCGAACGGGGGGACGATAACCTCCTTGTTTAAACATTGGCGTCCGGTAGCTGTTGATAAGACTCCAAGCCTCGAATCGAAGATGCACGTGGGCCTCCTCGAGGTTTTAACTAATATGGGATAGGAGTTGAATTTAACACAGATTCAACTCGTTCTATCACACCCCTCCATTCCAGGGGAAGTTGTCACTTCGAAAAAAAGGAGAGAAGGGACAACGATAGAGCTCCGTTGTAGGGAACTCGTTTTCTTGTACCAACCGTATCTTCCTGCACCTAACTATTATTACCTCAATACATGATTATTTTGATCTTTAGATTACAGGGGAAAATAACCTTTAATACAACTTAATAAAAAAAAAGGCATGGAACAATGAAAAGATATAAACTTAGGACATACGGGACAAAATAATTTATACGTAAATTAATAAGAACAAATATATAGACATACAAAAAATTAGACATTGAGCGTTACAAAATTCAGACATATACATTAATTAATTATATTACAAAAGAATCTTAAATTAAGTCGTACAAGACGGTATATACCTACATGGAGATACTAATCCTATGAATACAATTGTTCTACGCTATTCGGTAACGCATTCCTACTGAGTGCGTCAGCGACCTGGTTATCGGAACCTTTGATATAATTTATTTTAAATTGATACTCTTGCAAGAGTAAACTCCAGCGCATGATGCGGCCGTTTGAGTGTCTCAAATTCCTAATATAGGCTAACGGACGGTGGTCGGTTCCTATTCGAAATTCTTTACATATCAAGTACAGCTTGAATTTGTCTATGACCCAGATAATTGATAGAGCTATCTTTTCTCTAGTGGCATATCTCTTTCCGCGTGGTAATAATTGACGACTAGCATATGCAACTGGATGACTCGTTCTGTCATCCACGTATTGAAGTAGTACACCTCCAATGCCCTCGTTGATCACGTCGGTCTTAACCCCAAAGGATTTTTCCGGGTTGGGCAACTTAAAAATGGGGGCAGAAATGAACTTACTTTTGAGCTGATTAAAATGGGAAACAGCGACATCATTCCAATGTAAACGATCGGGGAAATTCTTTTCCTGAAGGGGGCATAGGGGGGCCAAAATTGCAGCGAAATTCGGAACAAATCGCTGATAGGGAGAAGCTGATCCTAGGATTGATCTTAATGGCTTCTTTGTAATCGGGAGGGGCATGTCGGCGATTGCCTTAATCTTGTTCTCTTGGGGACCTAACTGGCTTGGTCCTATTTTGAAACCCGAATATTTAATGGGTTCGTGAGCAAAATAGTATTTGCTGGGGCCAATGGTGAGGCCATTTTCACGCAGTTGCTCGAAAAGAGCTAATAGGGCGGGTAAATGGTGATTCCATTTAATTAGTTCTTGTATCTGACTCTTCTGACGTGGTGTCAGCTGCGCGTCACTTTTCAGGTCAGAGGGTTCCAAAGACTCGCCTGGTAGGGAATGAGGAGGGTAATCGGCATCAGGTTGGATGCACACTGTCTGGATTACCTTAAGGGACTCCGCGGGGCAATCCTCTTCAAGCGCCGATGCTTCGTCCAGTTCTACGAAGGTATCTCCATGGGCGCGTTGGGGTTTCTTTTTTTCTTGGGGTCCAGGGACAGTCTCCGTGTCCTTGTCTGGGGCCTCATCACCTAAGGGTTTTAGTGAATCACATTCCTCTTTTTCCGTCCTAAAGTCCTGGTTAGGGGTCTCGAGAAATCGGACGGTATCGGGGTTCTGATGGGGACGGGCTCCTGGGCTTCTTTCTTATCTCGGCCTTGAGGAAGGGCGGCCTGAAACACAGGGTCGAAACTTACTTGGGGGCTCTTTCCTATAAGTACGGAACAGAATTTTATTGGTGCTACAATGACTTCAGCCCAGCCATTATAATATTGACACTGCAGGTAACATCTAGCGACGGGGAATCTGTTCGCCCGCCCAAGTTGGTCATGTACCACCGCAAAATTTTCGTGGTTAGAGGCCACTGGGAGGAGTTCGTCGGACACGATGAAGCATGTACATCCTGTGTCCCTGACGAGAGTCGATACTCGACAGCTGTTCACGCTGCCCTCCTCATATTTCAAAGTTCCCGATGAACTTTTACCAAAAACAAAATTTACCTGGTGGCCTGACGGAGGGGGAGAAGTTTCTGCTTGGGTCTGCACCACCGGGGGAGCCGGGGTTGCATTAATCTGGTGAACTTGGTGGGCTGGTCCGCTCTTAAGCCTAGAATTTTGGGGGCAATTCCAGCTCATGTGGTTTTCTACACCACAGGTGAAGCATATGGTTGGTCGCTTCGGGAAGAGAGATGGAGGAGAAGTCTTAACGGGAGGTTTGGAGTCCCGTTGTTGGTTTTGGGGAAAGAAGTTTTGGGGTTTTACGGGGCTCGGAAACTTTGTCAGCTTTCCTGGGAAGGAGCGCGAATCCGTCCTTCTTTCTTCTCGTTGGATTTCTTTTTCTCGTTCTTCTCGTTGTATTTTTCCTTCTCGTTCTTCTCGTTGGATTTCTCTTCCCCGTTCCTCTCTTTCTCTTTCTTTTTCTACCTTTTTTCTTTGAACTTCTGCTTTAATCCGAGCTAATTCAATCTGAAGGTCAGCTTGTCTTATCCGTTCCTCTCTTTCTCTTTCTTCTCGTTGTAGTTCTATTTCTCTTCTTTGCTCCTCTTGAATGTACTCAATTAGTTCTTTTCCGGAAAGTCCACAGGACTCTCCTTGCGCTTTAAAGATTTCGAACGGAGTCATCTTTGCACTTGGGACGCACTAGTCAACCAACTAAAATTCCTCGCAACAAGAATTATGCCTCTATAGAATTAGCCTACCTAAATATGGGCACTGACCTATTCGTACTTGGTTTCTCAATCTAAATAACCACTGACTAAAATCACAAAAAAAAACAAACAAATTATTATAACCGTTCCTTGAGCTACTCCAGCTTCTTAAGTTTCAAAAAAAAGGGGATAGCAATCGTTAAAACAAAAGGGAACTACTATATTCTATTATTATAACGAATAACACTATGCTTTACTCGACTGAGACCAGTGTTTGCAAAGATATAGCGTTAAACCTTACACACCTGATACCAAATTAAATAGTATATATATATATGTCGTAGAATGACTCCCGACGATACTATATATAACACTATTCGTTGAGGGAACTTCCTTAATTATCTTTAGAGTGCGTTTTACTGTCTGGCGGCCGATATTATATATCTTCAAAATGCTTAAGAAGTGGAACTGAGCTCAAGGATAATAATATTGCTATCATTAATAAAATAGAGTTTTATTAATAATAACTATAAACAAAACACAAAAACGGAAAATATTGACAAACAGAATGGAAAGGGTCGTGGAGACTCGGGCTAATCCAAGGATTTAAGGGATCAAAAAAAGGTAAAACAAATATGGAGTTAAAGAGATGGGATGGTTCGATAAACCATTTAAAGCACAGGATAGAATTGACAAATAAGGGATCAGTACTCAAAAGGTGACGCTTGGCTTACGTAACTTCATTAGGGTGCAGTGGAAGGTACTTGAAGGAATATTCGGTCCGCTGGCGAGTTCCAGCCGAAGGGGGGGGATAAAAGGATCCTGACGTGGCGTCTTGGAAAGGAGAACCGTTACTCGACGAACGGCTCGACGAACAATGGCTGTTCTACTTTGTTCTCTTCTGAACAAAGGGGGGATGAGAACCGTCTCTTGTCTACGGGCTCAAGAACAATGGCTGTTCTAATGTTGTTCTCCTTTGAACAAAAGGAGGGGGGATGAGAACCGTTTCTTGGCGAAGGGCTCAAAACGAACAATGGCTGTTCTAATGTTGTTCTCCTTGAACAACAGGGGGGGGGGATGAGAACCGTTTCTTGTCTACGGGCTCAAGAACAATGGCTGTTCTAATGTTGTTCTCCCTTGAACAACAGGGGGGGATGAGAACCGTTTCTTGGCGAAGGGCTCAAAACGAACAATGGCTGTTCTAATGTTGTTCTCCTTGAAAACAGGGGGGGGATGAGAACCGTTTCTTGGCGAAGGGCTCAAAACGAACAATGGCTGTTCTAATGTTGTTCTCCTTGAACAACAGGGGGGGGATGCCTTGGGGACTTGGCGTCACTAAAGGCTCGAACCTTTGGCACTCAAGGAATATTGTCCTCCTTCTGGACAAGTGATGGTGAATCTCGAGTTCGAGGTCCCTTGGCGCACAAAGGGAGAGAGGGTCGTGGTGATGTTTCGCGACGAAAATCTGGATCTCCAATCTGATCTTAGTGGTAAAGTTTCCATATAAATAGCCAGGACATCTCCTTGGCGTGGGGGAGAATGGGGTGGAAGCTTGGAGGGAACGCACAGCTGGGCCGGAGAAAAATGCCTTATCTGTCCATAAGCCTAACTCGATCTGGCGAGGTCGGCGTATGGGGGCGAACGGGGGGACGATAACCTCCTTGTTTAAACATTGGCGTCCGGTAGCTGTTGATAAGACTCCAAGCCTCGAATCGAAGATGCACGTGGGCCTCCTCGAGGTTTTAACTAATATGGGATAGGAGTTGAATTTAACACAGATTCAACTCGTTCTATCACAATATATATATATAATATTGAGGATAAATCCCAGAGCCACGAGAAACGGATGTAGCATCTTTTAATTTTTCACTACGTTTCGAAAACTACAAGTTTTCATCTTCAGGCTAGAATAAGTTTACAAAGTTAATATGTATAAAGAAAACTTGAAAAGGCCAACAAGACATTATTTTACAGGTGACCAATTACAGAATATCAGTAGAAAGTACTACAAGTTAAATTAAATATGACTTGGCAACAGTTAAATTTGCTTTAAGACTGACTCAAAAATTAGTTCATAAATTTAAAGATTATTGCAGAAATTAATTACAAACTAAGAGAAATTGACTTGGCATTATTTAAAGATAATAAATTTAAACTTTTTTTTTTTATTATTAAATTTTGTAACGACTAACAGTTAAAAACATTTAATATAAAAACGGAAAATTTGAGTACTTACTAAAGCGGATCCATCCTAGAGAGTGAATGGTAGGTTTAACAAAGGGGCTAGTATATATATAGGTTACATTGACGGTTGGTTTATTAAAAGGCAAACCAACTAACAAACTGTAGTTAAAATTAGTTAATTAATAATGATATTGCACTTAAATCTTCATTGAGTGTAGGTTTGTAGTGTTTTATATATAGAGATTCGAGGGTTCTTAGGCAATGTTTGTTGTTGTTAAAGGCTAATACTTTAAAATTCTCAATAGAAATGTTAGTTTTACAGCTTATGGTGTGTTCCCTAATAGATGACTTTTCCTTTCTATTTAATATTTTGCTTGTACGCCAACTAATCCCCATATGAGCAGAGAACCTAGCTCCAAGAGACCTAACAGTGCTACCAATGTAAGAGGCTCCAGTACAACTGGGACATTTAAATAAATAGACATTATCACTGCGGAACTCCAAAGAGATAGGATCTTTACTGTTAAAGAAACTTCCTATCGATAGTTTGTTTATAAAAACTATTTTGGGGTTGATTTGGGGAAAATATCTTTTATAAATAAATAAGATTTTTCTTTTAAAAGTATCGTTCAAAAAACCCATCTCTGAAATTAGTAAATATATGGGCATTTTAGGAACTTTTATGCAGGGTTGAGGGGGGTCAATGAGATTATCAAATAGCTTTTTTAAAACTCTATCATATAGGTCAGAAGGAAATAAATTATTTATAAAATACTTCCTAAGAAAAATAAATTCATTATGGATTGATTGGTAAGTGGATGATAGCGAGAAACTTCTATGTATTAAAGTTTTTACTGTGGATATTTTATAACCGAAATCACAAAAACTAAAGTAGTTCAAACCTAGTCCTGTGAATGTTTTTTTTCTGTAAATGGTTGTTTAAATTTTTCGTTGGTCATTATCTCGGTTGATTAAAAGGTCAAGAAAGGGCATCTTATCATTTGACTCCACTTCCATGGTGAATTTGACCTATATGATAGAATTTTAAAAAGAAAAATCTGATAGGGAGAAGCTGATCCTAGGATCGATCTTAATGGCTTCTTTGTAATCGGGAGGGGCATGTCGGCGATTACCTTAATCTTGTTCTCGTGGGGACCTGACTTGCTTTGTCCTATTTTGAAACCCAAATATTTGATGGTTTCGTGGGCAAAATGGCATTTGCTGGGGCCAATGGTGAGGCCATTTTCACGCAGTTGCTCGAAAAGAGCTAATAGGGTGGATAAATGGTGATTCCATTTAATTAGTTCTTGGAGCTGACTCTTCTGACGTGGTGTCAGCTGCGCGTCACTATCCAGGTCAGAGGGTTCCAAAGACTCGCCTGGTAGGGAAGGAGGAGGGTAATCGGCATCAGGTTGGATGCACACTGTCTGGATTACATTAAGGGACTCCGCGGGGCAATCCTCTTCAAGCGCCGATGCTTCGTCCAGTTCTACGAAGGTATCTCCATGGGCGCGTTGGGGGTTCTTTATTTCTTGGGGTCCAGGGACAGTCTCCGTGTCCTTGTCTGGGGCCTTACCACCTAAGGGTTTTAGTGATTCACACTCCTCTTTTGCCGTCCTAAAGTCCTGGTTAGGGGTCTCCGAGAAATCGGACGGTATCGGGGTTCTGATGGGGACGGGCTCCTGGGCTTCTTTCTTATCTCGGCCTTAAGGAAGGGCGGCCTGAAACACAGGGTCGAAACTTACTTGGGGGCTCTGTCCTATAAGTACGGAACAGAATTTTATGGGTGCTACAATGACTTCAGCCCAGCCATTATAATATTGACACTGCAGGTAACATCTAGCGACGGGGAATCGGTTCGCCCGCCCAAGTTGGTCATGTACCACCGCAAATTTTTCGTGGTTAGAGGCCACTGGGAGGAGTTCGTCGGACACGATGAAGCACGTACATCCTGTGTCCCTGACGAGAGTCGATACTCGACAGCTGTCCACGCTGCCCTCCTCATATTTCAAAGTTCCCGATGAACTTTTACCAAAAACAAAATTTACCTGGTGGCCTGACGGAGGAGGAGAAGTTTCTGCTTGGGTCTGCACCACCGGGGGAGCCGGGGTCGCATTAATCTGGTGAACTTGGTGGGCTGGTCCGCTTTTAAGCCTAGAATTTTGGGGGCAATTCCAGCTCATGTGGTTTTCTACACCACAGGTGAAGCATATGGTTGGTCGCTTCGGGAAGAGAGATGGAGGAGAAGTCTTAACGGGAGGTTTGGAGTCCCGTTGTTGGTTTTGGGGAAAGAAGTTTTGGGGTTTTACGGGGCTCGGAAACTTTGTCAGCTTTCCTGGAAAGGAGCGCGAATCCTTCCTTCTTTCTTCTCGTTGTATTTCTCTTTCTCGTTCCTCTCGTTGTTTTTCTCTTTCTCGTTCTTCTCGTTGTATTTTTCTTTCTCGTTCTTCTCGTTGTATTTTTCTTTCTCGTTCCTCTCGTTGTTTTTCTCTTTCTCGTTCTTCTCGTTGTATTTTTCTTTCTCGTTCCTCTCGTTGTATTTCTCTTTCTCGTTCCTCTTGTCGGATTACTCTTTCCCTTTCTCTTTCTACCTCTTTTCTTTGATATTTTTCTTCATCCTGAGCTAGTTTAATCTGATGGTGAAGGTACACTTGTCTTATCCATTCCTCTCTTATGTACTTAATTAGTTCTTTTCCGGAAAGTCCCAAGGATTCTCCTTGCGCTTTAAAGAATTCAAACTGAGTCATCTTTGCACTTGGGGGCGCACTAGTCAACCAACTAAAATTCCTCGCAACAAGAATTATGCCTCTATAGAATTAGCCTACCTAAATATGGGCACTGACCTATTCGTACTTGGTTTCTCAATCTAAATAACCACTGACTAAAATCACAAAAAAAACAAACAAATTATTATAACCGTTCCTTGAGCTACTCCAGCTTCTTAAGTTTCAAAAAAAAGGGGATAGCAATCGTTAAAACAAAAGGGAACTACTATATTCTATTATTATAACGAATAACACTATGCTTTACTCGACTGAGACCAGTGTTTACAAAGATATAGCGTTAAACCTTACACACCTGATACCAAATTAAATAGTATATATATATATATATATGTCGTAGAATAACTCCCGACGATACTATATATAACACTATTCGTTGAGGGAACTTCCTTAATTATCTTTAGAGTGCGTTACTGTCTGGCGGCCGATATTATGTATCTTCAAAATGCTTAAGAAGTGGAACTGAGCTCAAGGATAATAATATTGCTATCATTAATAAAATAGAGTTTTATTAATAATAACTATAACCAATACACAAAAACGGAAAATATTGACATAAACAGAATGGAAAGGGTCGTGGAGACTCGGGCTAATCCAAGGATTTAAGGGATTAAAAAAGGTAAAACAAATATAGAGTTAAAGAGATGGGATGGTTCGATAAACAATTTAAAGCACAGGATAGAATTGACAAAAGGGATCAATACTCAAAAGGTGACGTTTGGCTTACGTAACTTTTCATTAGGGTGCAGTGGAAGGTACTTGAAGGAATATTCGGTCCGCTGGCGAGTTCCAGCCGAAGGGGGGGGGATAAAAGGATCCTGACGAGGCGTCTTGGAAAGGAGAACCGTTACTCGACGAACGGCTTGAAGAACAATGGCTGTTCTACTTTGTTCTCTTCTGAACAAAGGGGGGAATGAGAACCGTCTCTTGTCTACGGGCTCAAGAACAATGGCTGTTCTAATGTTGTTCTCCTTTGAACAACAAGGGGGGATGAGAACCGTTTCTTGGCGAAGGGATCAAAACGAACAATGGCTGTTCTAATGCTGTTCTCCCTTGAACAACAGGGGGGGAAGAGAACCGTTTCTTGGCGAAGGGCTCAAAACGAACAATGGCTGTTCTAATGCTGTTCTCCCTTGAACAACAGGGGGAGATGCCTTGGGGACTTGGCGTCACGAAAGGCTCGAACCTTTGGCACTCAAGGAATATTGTCCTCCTTCTGGACAAGTGATGGTGAATCTCGAGGTCGAGGTCCCTTGGCGCACAAAGGGAGAGAGGGTCGTGGTGATGTTTCGCGACGAAAATCTGGATCTCCAATCTGATCTTAGTGGTAAAGTTTTCATATAAATAGCCAGGACATCTCCTTGGCGTGGGGTGGGGGAAAATGGAGTGAAAGCTTGGAGGGAACGCACAGCCGGGCCGGAGAAAAATGCCTTATCTGTTCATAAGCCTAACTCGATCTGGCGAGGTCGGCGTATGGGGGTGAACGGGAAGACGATAACCTCCTTGTTTAAACATTGGCATCCGGTAGCTGAGATAAGATTCCAAGCCTCGAATCGAAGATGCACGTGGGCAGCATCGTGGTTTTTAATAATATGGGATAGGAGTTGAAATTAACTCGTTCTATCACATAGTAGTTAGACCGAAGGAGATGAGATTTTTGCAGAAAATCTCAACGGCCTCATCCATCGACTCAAGATCCTTTACTGGGATTGAGCAATCTGTCATTTCCTAAAATTAGGACCACCGCGCCTTCTCCAAACATCCCTGGAATAGTTTTCAGGCGGCGGCGGAACAGAAAATGATAGGTAAATAAACAATTAGTCACTACCATGCTGGTTATCGATCACCTTCCACTTAAAATCAGGCTTTGCCTCAGGAAAGTAGAAGGACAGATCGAAGCGTGAAAATAAAGCGTTTCTGTGGTAGTGGTGCGAAAAATCATCACTATTTAATCCACTTCTTTCCAGCTCGTCGATTATGTAACCACCACAGATGAGGTGTCTGTAATTTAATTCCACGAGCAGTAGAAAGGGCTTCGGCAGCTGCGGCACAACATGGCGAAAGTTCCCCTAGTCTAAGTCATTTGACGGTGGAATGTATGCAGAAATCACAATATACTTACTTTCTAGGTGTAGCTGCTCTATTATTGCCTGAAAGGAGGCAGTTATAGCTAATTAAATAACGGAGACACTATGCCACGTGTAGATTGCGCATCCTCCATCCACCTATCATGGTCTCTGGCACCTTCGGGGAGGTGTCCTCTTGTTAGTTTAACTTCTCGGTGGAAGTGCGATCCCGTTTAACATTACGTGAAACGGTGACGTGTGTGAAAGAGTGAAGCTCTGCTTTTACCCGAGGCTGGGTGTGAACCCTTTGTGACGCCAACACTACAAGGACAGCCCCCGGGTCGAGTACCCGCATAAGAGTTCTCAATGGGTGCGGAAGCAACCGCGATCGTAGGCCTGGAGGGGCTAGGGGCCGAGAGTGCATTTTTAACTATTGACGTGCTGGATTTCTCTGTGCGTGCCAGTAAAAGTCCTTACCCTCACGGAATGAGACACGATTTGCACTCGGAACGACAAGGATTTCTTTTTCTAGGAGATACACACCACATTTCTTCAAAGACACAGGGTGTGTCTCTCAGTAATTAACGGTCTTGGAGTATCTTACAAAGATTTCAAGTAAACCCGATTTTGCACATGTACACGAGTGATTTTTATGGCTCAGGCGGTGGCAGTAGTAGCACCTCCGCGGAAGTGACACGAATGCCTACAGGCAGCAGCGATACCAACTGTCACATGAAAAAAAAGTACAAGAGGGTCTTGACCCCCACTCTTCAGTGATATCTTCTAAGGGGCACTCCAAAGTAGCACGTGAGGTTTGCAATGAATGCAATGTCCCGCAGGAAATGAAAAAGGTGCTTCCAATTACTTTCGAACTTTATTCAGTTCATTCTCAAGAGAAAATAATATAATAAGAGTATATATAAACTAGTAAATGATAAAGGACCGCCTCTAAGATAAGAAACCACCAATGAGGTAGCAGGAGAGGGATGGGTAAATCCACATTAAGATTTAGCTATAACAAAGGTAGCAAGGTTAAACCGAGAGGCAGAAAGAGTCAAGCACAGAACCAAAAGGGTTGAAACGATTAACGGATAAAGCGATATTCTAAAGAGGGAGATTAGGAGAGACCCAAGAAGTAAACAGATACGTATGGGATAGGAGCAAGGAGAGAGAAGGAGAAATAAAATAATGTTAATACAAAATCAATGCAATAATTAAATTAACAAATCAGGTGTCCATAATAATGAAAATTGCCCCCCCCCAAAAAAAAAAACGAACATGAGTCAAAACTTATTTCTTTAAGAATGAGTTTTTTCATAACAGCATCAATTTTAAAAGGGAGGGGAAATGTTAAAGTTATTAAATTGGCTTATTCATGAACATCAACAACGTTTCTTTTAATTGAGTCATTTGATCGAAAAATAAATTTTGCTTTTTTCCAATTAATTAAGTGGTCATTTTCGAACATATGCATAAAAAACGCACTATTATTTACAGCTCTCCTATCCTAACATTGTATTTAATATATATATATATATATATATATATATATATATATATATATATATATATATATATATATATATATATATATATATATATATATATAAATATATATATATATATATATATATATATATATATATATATATATATATATATATATATATATATATATATATATATATATATATATATATATATATATATATATATATATATATATATATATATATATATATATATATATATATATATATATATATATATTTATATATATAATGAAAAAACTCACAAAGTGGCACGTGAAGAAAGCAATAATATGAAAATTAACCCACAGGAAAATGAAAAGATGAATCCAAGCACTTTCGAACTATATTTGCAAGTTCATTTTCAAGGACTAGCATGAAAATGGACGTGAGAACCTTATATAGGGTACAAAGATACGAAGGGAACGCCCATTACATAGTACAAACCAAAGGAAAAAACACAAAAACAAGACAGAAAAATACCAAGAAAAAGAACAATAGTTAACTAATAACAGACATTTGCATCCCTAAAACGGTATGCACACAACAATGACATCTATATGAATGGAATATGGTGGGTGAGAACCCCCCAAAAAACAATCATTGTAAAGGATTATCATTAGAGTGAAAACATTTAGGGCTAAAAGTTAATCCACATTCACAACAGAGACACTTGATGGGGGAGGCAATGCAAATGATATTACACTAATAAAGAGTGACAACAGGCTGTATTATGAAGTTATTTCAAGTTTTTTTTTATAACAGGGTCGAGTTTAAATAATCCAAGGGAAATATTTATATTGGGTAAGATACCAATTAAGAAACACTCGGCAATATTTCTTCTTTTGAGATCAGCAGAATGATAAAGGAATTTTGCAGAGTTCACGTCAATGGGGTGGTTATTTTCAGATAAATATTATACTTATGTTGGTAAATTCTAGTAGATAAAGATTTACCAGTTTGCCCGAAGTAAGGTAAATCACAAATAGAACATTCTATAGAATATACTCCACCTTTTTCCTTGTATTATTGTGGACTAACACTTTATTTAAAGTGGATTCATATCTAGAATTTACAGAGATACTAAGTTGCTTAAAAATACGGGTGAGGCAAAAAATGGTTTAAAGCATGGCAAGATAAGATAACTTTTGTAATTGAAAACCGGTGGGTTATCAGTTTTATAAAAAAAGTTCTCTTAGCAAAGTTTAATGAAGTATGCAAAAATTGACGAGGGTAACAAAGTTTTTTACCTATTTCAAAGATATTGGACAATTCCTTATCCAAAAATTTTGGACTAACAAGGCGTAATGCACGCAGAAACATAGAAGTGAATATAGACCGTTTAATTTTAACACTATGATAAGAATATAAGTGAATATATGAACTGGAGTTAGACAGTTTGCGATAAACAGAGAATTTAAAACCTGACGGCGTCCTATGTAGTAAAAGGTCAAGAAAAGGAAGAGTCCCATTTTCTTCAATTTCAAGGGTAAATTTAATAGAAGGGAATAGAGAATTAAGATTACATAGAAAATTGTGAAAATCTTTTGAGGAAGGCCAAAGGCATATAATATCATCAATGTAATGGTACCATACAATAGGAAAATCGAGGATTCGGGGCAAGAATAATGTCTCAAAGAATTCCATATATAAATTAGAGATGGGGGGGGTTGTCTATCTCCCACCCTCATAATTGCCTCATAACTTTTGGCCGTCACTTTTATATATATATATATATATATATATATATATATATATATATATATATATATATATATATGTAGAGGAATTACAACATAAAGCCTCCCAGAGGCCCAGGCGGACCTATACGTTAAAGTTCCCCCCGTCCCTGCGTAGAAAGCAAGAGAATCGAGCCACATGAAGAGAGTCGTGGGAACGTTAGCCGGTGGAATAACAGTCAAATGGCTTACCCTTTTTGATCTCCCCGCCACTTAGGTAGTTGGGAGCGAGCCGCTGTGCCAATGTGACCACCGAAGGCCATTACGCAGCGCTCAAAGGATCCAATTACCTACGAGATCCGGAGGCCTGTGGTTAAATCGCCACAAAAAGCGGTGCCAGTTAAACAGAACACCAAGGATGGTGACGGTTGGCGGTGTCTCTAATTAAGAAGCCGACTTGGGCACCGCGGTGCCACCCTTCCCTCACCCCTCGCTCTCCCCTCTGCGGCCTCGCCCCTTCCCCCTTAGATGGGGTGGTCGCCAGGCTATAAATAAGTCCCATAAGGAAAGAGAGGAGATTATTAGGTGAGAGACGATAGAGGACCAGTTCGAGAAGATCGGTCCTTCGCACAAATTTCGAACTAACTTATAAACGTCACGTTTTGTATCGGTACCATACCGAAGAATCCTTTACAGACTTAGAAGAAGTCTGACTGGAGAAAAGAAAACCCGCTCACCCTCGAGTGACTCTCACAGCGCAAGCTCCATAAGAGTGAGCGGAGAAGAACTAATATCCAACGAGGTTCCATTTGTTAAGTACGGTAGAAATCACCTCGTATACCCTCAAACCAGTTGGGCACCCGGCGTTAAAGACTATGATACAAATAGACTTCAAGAGCATCCAGAAGAGCACTCCTTGAGCTAGAGAGCACAACACCTCTCTATCTCTGTCTTTTAAACGTAACAGGAGGCAAAGTTGCAATACGAAGTTGACATCGCACCCCCCTCCTCTCCACCTTATATCGTGAAAGAAATAAAACTCCAGCCGCTCAGCGTAGAAAAAGAAGCGAGGGAAAAAGCCATCCAGTGACCTCCGGCAAGCCCTGATCCTTTCTTTCGTGTAAGTCAGAAAGACCATTTATATTTGTATTACTTTAGTATGAGTTTATTACGGTACTCAAATTAACTAAAGTAGAGACAATCGTTAGTGAACCCCGTCATCTTTACCATTAGACGAGTGAAGCTTAAATTGGAGTTTAATGCTAATCTAAAAGGGTCACTCTAACATAACTAATCGGCAATTGGTTTGTTTACTAGGAGCCTATTTAGATTTGGACATGAATAGATTTTGTAATAGGCCCGGTTTCAAGCATGGTTATCCTCGTTAAACTTATTAAGGGATTATAAAAACTTTACTTTTTGTAGTTAATTGATAAATTTAAAATATATATTTATCTTTGGATAATTCTGGTGTTTCAATGGATCCTTTACGTGTTTAACGGGCTTTCTCCTTAAAACGAATTAAACGCTGTGACACCCTCTCAACAATAAGGTAATTTAAAAGTCCACTCAGCCAATATTGAAGTATTGTTGTCTTTCATAATTAATAGGATCAGACTGGTGCTCTAAAGCAACAACAACAATACCACGATAATATATATAATATATATATATATATATATATATATATATATATATATATATATATATATATATATATAGAAGAAGGAGCAAATACAAGTTCTGCGGGTGATAACAACCACCAAAGAGCTTTCGCCATATTTTTATTTTCTGCCTTTCAAAACAATTTTGAAGACGAAAAGAAAGATGCAGAAACCTTATATGTGACATGGATAATGAGCCCTTAAATTGTCAGCTGGTAAGAAGATGTGGTATAAAAATCCCTTGGAGGTTTCTAGCTTAGGGAGATACTGGGTTTGATGGGGTAACGCTTTGGGCGAAGTAGAGTCATTGTGCCTGGTAGCTTAACGGTAGAGAATCTGACCAGCAATCAGCAGACCCTGGTTCGTGTCCCGGCCAGGAATTTCAAACTTTTTCATCTGGCGTTATTTCTGCCTTCTCGGTAAAGGATTGCCTTCATTGTGCCGCCCTTTGCTCTCTTTGATTCTAGGGTTCTTCTAATGTCCCTTTCTCTTGTAATATATATATATATATATATATATATATATATATATATATATATATATATATATATATATATATATATATATATATATATATATATATATAATGTATGTGCATTTTAGTGAGAGTGATAAACATAAATCTTAATCACCATTTCAGCCATAAAACCTAATAGCAAGTTTTCGCAAATGGACTTTAAATTAAGTAAAAGATACAGCAAAATATATTAGTCAACCATAATTTATTGCTAATTGTACAAATATTCTTAGCAAATAACTCGCCCCAAAATGCTACGGTGTCTTCCCAATATAGATAAAAGAATAAACACGTTTTTGCTCATGAACTATCTTTAATTAGCTGGTAATTGGTATGTTGAACGTATGACGTCACGAATTGGTTGCATTTAAGTTTTTTTTTGTCCTGCCGCGACGTGGTGTACGAGAAAAGAAACAACCACGCAATTCGTGGTCGGTGTGCATTGCTTAGAAGGAAAAAAAAGACTAGAGTTCAATAGATTATTCTCTCAAGTTGACAATTATGGTTGCTATAAGAGTAAACATGACAAGTTCGGTGATCGCAAGAAAAAACTAAGTAGCTCAAATTGTTTTTAAGAGTTAGGGGGTTCGAGTGTACAAATATACACACGTAAACACACAATGCGGAAATACATCCACACGAATCTCTTAAAGTTACAGACATAAATAATCCGAAGAAATAAATTCATAATTAAATCGTTAATCGCTTCGATGATTCTCAAAACCCCTGCCATCTATAGGGGATAATAATTGGCCAATAGTCCTCTTTATTGTGATCATCTTTATTATTAAAATATTTATGAAACTTAGAATGATCAAGATGTATAATTTTAATTGGAAACATTAATGGTTAAAAGGATCAATTTGGCGTTCAAATGATGATGGATGTCTTTGTACTTGATGGGAATAAAGTTGGGTTTAAAAGATGGGAATATGATGGGAAGAAGGGTATAAAGTAGTGAGCATTGATGTGCCCCGACCATATTCGTGGGCAAGCGGTTGATGATGAGGACGATCACCATCATGCAGCTATGTTTAATCTTAATACTTTTTTATGTGGCTTTGGTCTTTGTACATTAGTCGCTTTCGTGTGCGGGGCAAGATTGTACATCGTAAAGACCTTGGTAAATCCTATAAATTTGCAAGTTTAGGGGGGAGGGGATTTAGGAGAATAAACAGTGTTATTTTATTTTAGATCAAAGAATTTCTTGAAGATATTTTTGACTTTGGTAGTGTGAGAAAAGGGAAAGAAATGCATCAAGATGTGCGGCTGCGCATACATAAATGCTGTGTTTTTGAGAGATGTACGTGTGCAGGAATTTTTGTGTGGCGGGTGCATGAAGCTATGGGTGGAGATGGATGTATGCGTTTTGTGTACATGTATGTTTTTCGGGTCCTTAATGTGAACGTTAGAATCTTTCATGTCGATATTTTCAACATAACACGAGAATTTTCAGTATTGGCTCATACATACCCACATACACATACACACTGCAGCAAGGAGTCGTATGGTGGGGATCACTATGTGCCTTCAATTTTGGGGGAAATATCTCATCATATGTAAATATACACACCTTCGCCACATATGTACACAAATGGTCGGATGTGATAATTTTCAGTAAATGTGTGTGTGTGTGGAGGGGGTGCATGGGCTTACGCTTGGACATTCACACACACACACACTTCAGCATGGGAGTCAAGTCTGCTGACATCGCTATATGGCTTCATTTTCGAGGGGAAATACCTCTTCATATGTACATAGACATATTTAACATCGCCATATATGTACATGCGTTTATGCAGGTTCTCCCTACTATGCTGAAACCTATTAAGACCCTGTCTATTTCATAAATAAATAATTAACTTCGACCAGTTTTTATTGTATGGTTGCAAGGTTTTTAAACAAGAATCTCATTACTTCGCCGAGCGAGTCGTGTTTGATCTTTTAGGGAATCAGGCGCCTTTTTTATAGTCACTTGTACAAGTCTCTTTCAGTCTTTCTTCCTTATAGAGAAAGTCATTAAAAGTCCCCCATTGTGACCTTGGTCATCCGTGCGTCTATTTTAGCAGCCTCAAAGAAGGTGGTCTTATTACTGGCGCGTATTTGCACTCCTCCAGGGACGCCGATGTGCCAGGTAAATGGGCGCGCACGGCGCCAGCGTTGAGGCACTGCGTCTGAGGTGGAAAAACATGATTCTTGGATGGACGGGCATCGCATCAACATTACGTACCCTTTCACACGACGCCACCATAGTGGCGTGATCATTTTCTTTCTCATCATAAATACAATGAAAGTGGCGTCTCGCATGAATAGCGCCTTTAGTTTCCATGGAAACATACAATGGCGTCATTGTCTTGGCGGCCATGACGAAAATGAGATTTTTTGGTGACGTGATTGAGTCATCTGTACTTGTGTTTTCTTTTAAAAAAGTTCATTTAAAAAGAGAGACGAAGGCCGATTCGACCAAGACAATTCTTACAGAAATCATGTTATTCTCTGTATACATGTAAACAAGTTGCATAATTTTCGATCAATATTTAAGCATACACATTTCGCAGTGTTAATTCGCTCACTTTTTTCTCCACCAAATTTTATTTTTATTCCTAAATAAATCACTCTCGGATGTAACCTTTTAACGGTAGTTTATATAAAAAACAAGGTCTGCTGACCAAAAAGTCGCGTGTTCTCACTTATTCTGATTTATGACCACACCTAACAGAATATAGCCAAGCGTATCATATTATAGCCTAGCCTAGTATATCCTAGACTAGTATATCATACCATACCCTAGACTAGAATAATATTGCATAGCTTAGCCTATTATAGCCTCGGTTAGCTAGCCTATCGTAGCCTAACATAGTATTAGCTAGCATGGCCTAGTATAGCATAGCATAGCCCTCCCTAGCCTATTATACTTTAGCCTACCCTAGCAAAGCCCTATCTAGCCTAGTATAGCTTAGCATAACTTAGCATAGTCTAGTATAGTAAACCTAGCCTAGCATTAACTATCCTAGACAAATATAGCCTATACTATCCTATTATACCCTAGTCAAGCATAGCTTAGTATTGTCTAGCCTAACATACTATATGATATCCTAGCATAGCATTTTATAACCAAAATTAGCATAGTATATCTTACCCTTGTACATTATATCCTAGCATAGCTTAGTATAGTATAGCCTTTCCTATAATAGCCTAGCATAGTATAGCCTATTCTAGGCTTCCCTAGCAGATCATAGCATATAGCCTAGTCTAGTTTAGCAGGGTATCGGCTGAATAGTTATGATGTTATTGTCAAAACAAAATAATTTCCAGGCTAACCTTGGGAAGACTTTGGCAATTATATAATTCGAAAGATAATGTAAAACAACATAAGGTTTTCAAATTCCGTTAGAATAGGCCGAATAGTTATGATGTTATTACAAAAAAAAGAAGCAAAACGGGCACGACTGACCGACATAGTGAGATATTGAGTCACTCGCGACTAGACTCGCACGCCACCAATAACGTATGTCGAAAAAATACTAAGGGATTCAGAAACACGAACTATGGACTTCCGAGGTTACGTATTGGAAAAGACCCACCTTCAAAATGTTCAGTGCATGAGACTAATCATGCGCAGGAAAGGACGAAACGTCAGCAATTCACAGGACATAAATTCACCAAATGACCTAACTTGTTCGATACCTGTCGAATAAAGCGATAAATGAGGACTTGTCAGATTGTTGGAATGAAATAATGTAGTTAAGGAAGGAAAATACTATGATTTAAGAGTTGGTTAAGGAGAACCATGTTGCGGGGGGGGGGAAGAAATAAGAACTAAAGAACAAACAAAAGGCTAAATAATAAATATCAATGACAACAGTAGTGAAAAATAACCAAGAATGATAAGAAATGGCAAAACAGCTTCTAAAATAAGCTCATAAAAACCCATTATAGAATCATGGAACCAGAGGTGGGCAAATTAATGAAAACGTTAGTTACGTTAACCATTAATCCGGTAAGTAGCTCCGTTAAAGTTAATTCGCTAACTCGACCGTTAAATTAACGGATATTAACTATTACCTGGATAATTTTTAAAACTAAAACTTAGTTAATCCCTAATTTGATCATCTACTACTTGCTTAATTTAGGTTTTAACATAGGAATCTCGGTTCTCCTTTATGAAATGCAATTTTAAAAGGTAGAAAATATTAAAAAATATACAGTTAGAATTAAAAATGAATAGAAAAGCAAATAATACATTGACTCAATTAGGTTATAACTACTTCTATACTTCTTTGAGCCCTCCTCTCAGGCAGATTGCTCGTTCTCCTTCATAAACATCAAATTGATGAAGTTAACATCAGACCACTTGGACTTCTGATTGATGATGTCCTTTCCCAAGGAGAACAGACGCTCCACTGCAGCACCTGAAAAGAGTCAATAAAATTTCGAATGATTGTAATAAATTAAAGGTGAATAAATACATTACGAGGGAATAATACATTATTGGCGAATACAATTTTATTATTTAATAATAACAAGCCTAACTTGATAAACAGCACGAAGGTCTTGTCATGTATGACTGACGTCATGCATTTTCTGACCACGCCCTGAACCCTATTCTTCAACGCCCTTGTAGACCTTAGTCTGATGCGTTGAAATGAAGTCCATGAAGTCTTCGGAATGTGCATCCCTATCACTGCTGGTGTTGCCTGTCATCTCTAGCGCCTCATTGCTGAGGTAATCCTCCACCCTGTCTTCCATCAACTTGGCATATTCCTTCTTGTCATTGGTCCTGTCATTTTTTCCAGCCAAATCAAACGAAACACGATAAAATTATGTATAATTAAAAGTTACTGATTAATACTTGACAGGTTACAATAATAATAATAATGATAATAAGAACGATAAAAATTGATTACGTTAGCAATTAGCTAACGACATAAATACAGTTGTCGGTACGAACTATAGTGATTTTATTTATTATATAATTTAATAAATAACTATACTGTTGCGTGTTGAATTTAAAATTTTAATTTTCTAAACTGGGATGGAAGCCATCTGGGAAGAAGCAATCATTGTCCAAAATGAGATCAAACCTCTTCCTGATGTCTTACTTCATGGCGTCCACCAGAAGGCGGAGATATTGGTGTATGTGCTTGAGTACGCGAAGCCTGATGACTGTTGTGGTACAGACGGGTAGGATCCATACAGAGTAGCATTTTTATAGCCCTGGATCAAATAAATGATGGTTGCCGTCAGGTTTTGCAAGACCATCACGATGCGCAGACCACACTACTTCTCCTCAAAGAACTTGTTGAGGCAGACGATCTTATCTTACATGAGGTTCTACTTGGTATTTTGGAACCACAAGCCTCTTTTTTACTTCCTTGTTGAGGATGCTAGCAGTTACTGAGCTCTGATTTTGAAGGTTCCATGAGCCTTTTTCCTTGGCCATAGCAGCCCTGTGAGTCTTCTTGAAGCTGGTATCATTGAGGGTCTTCTCAGAGTCATTAAAGGCGAACAAGTTTCACGTTTACGCCCCGCACTTCGTGTGGCCTACTAGCTTGGGCTTGTTCTCCTCTTCCACACTGTCTTTGCTCTCATATCAGCCAAAGAGACAAACTCGATTTCTGCCTCGTCATCTTTGGCCTCTTCATTATTAAGCAACTGTTCCAGTAGAGATTCCTGAGGGTAGACGATGTCAACCTCATTGTGCATAAGGAGGGTCAGGAAACAAGTCAGTTTCCTTTTCAAACTGTCTGAAGGTCTTGCCAAAGTTTTGCTGTGGTCATTGTGACTTTCCTCTCAATGTGGAAGTCAACATGGATTTTCTCTATTGCATGGGCAAGTACATATATCATTGTGTCTTTTCCCTTCAACTTCACTCAGGCTAGCACGACAGGCTCCCTCTGCAAATACATCTGTTTAGCAGCTGTCCAACAATCGGCAGTTGTCGTCATCTATTGGAACTCAGAGTACCGAAAATATAAAAAAAATCAGTCTCTATTGTGATTAGAATTTAAGCAAAATTTACACTAAGTAGAATTAGCTTATTAAGGGCCTTGGAATCATTTCTGAGCAAAGAGCAATCCACCATATGCAAGGAGTACATGCAGTAGATGACTAAGTTAACGAGTGACTTGTCCACGCAATTCTGGGAGAAGCCAGCAACAGCAGAAATTATGCCAAATCACTTGCAAGTAGACAGCTGGCGAGATTGCTTGCCTGAATTCCCTCCAGTTGGTGGAGTGGATTCATCACTGGGCAGAATTAGTCTAGATAAATGTCTCTTCTTGCCACGATTCGATGCTGTCTTTCAAGTCTCCTCCACATGTATGTAGTTGACAGGATGCTTCTTCATGAAATGGCTCTTAATGTTGTCGTTGCTGCTCTTGTATCCCCTGACATCATGTTAATTTCTGCAGGCAGATCATACATTGAAAAATATAATTGTTGTCTTCTGTTTTCCTATACGACACAAACTTATCAAGATATAGCCAAAGGTTCTAAAGCTGCTCAGAGTCATTATCCACCTCTGCCTCGCCGACATCTCCATAAGTAGCCACCTCAGTTTATCAAATGTCCAGGTTGTATCCCGGCCGTTTTCAATCTCACTTCCCGACAACTGAGATGAGGGGATACACTCTTGCGATGTACTTGATTGAAACGTAATCATTATGAGTCTATAAGCACTCCACACTACAATGATTTGTTAGTTTAGAGTTACTATGACACTATCGATTTATATAATTAAATGATGATTTAAAACGTTTTTTTACTTAAAGTCACTGTCAGAGAAAGAGAGAGAGAGAGAGAGAGAGAGAGAGAGAGAGAGAGAGAGAGAGAGAGAGAGAGAGAGAGAGAGAGACGTAGGGCGGGAATGCAACGCATCAAATATAGCAGCTTAGCTAATTTAGTAGAGCAGTCGGGCAAAATTCGAGTCAAAAATATACTAATGAGATGGGCTTCTTTTGAAGGTACTTAACTTTCGTTCGAATAAGACGTCCCATATAGCAAGTCTAATGGTAACAATGGGCGGTCGGTCGCCACAAGGCCAGCGAGGCTACCACGGCACGGATAATTTAATTCTCCCCTTTTTCAACGTTCTTAAGAGAACGCTTGGTTACAACAATAACCTCCATTGTTCATCTAGAACATCTCCGATATCCTGTCTCAAGGATCGCTCGTACTTCCGAGCCCCACTTCGCTCTCACTCCTCGAAGACAATCCTACCCCCTCGTTAAGGACAACCATCCGAAGAAACCCTTCTCCTGGAAAAGAATCGCCAGTTGGACCGAAGATTCCTTCCCATCGCCTTCCTCTGCACGACAACCTTGTAATTACGTAAGCTACGCATTATCTTTAATCTTTTAACCTTTTGTCAACGCAACTCTGTGCTTTAAACGGGTTTAGCCAACCATTCCCCCTTTTTTTACCGTTTTAAATCCCTCCAAATCTTAATCCTCAGGTTAGTCAAATATTCCCATGACCTTTTTCATTTCATGTGTTTCTCTCATTTTAATCGCCGGTTATGTAAACATTTTCCATGTGTTGTTTTGATAGATTAATTAATGTTTGCAATATTATTTATCCTTGGGCTCTGTTCCACTTCTTAAGTATATTGAAGATAAATAAGCCCTCTCTAGGCCCCCCTTCCTTTTTAACCAACCTCGGCCTCTGATTAACACGCACTCGAAATATAGAATAATCCCCTCAACGAATAGTTGTATATAGTATATCGTCGGGAGCCTATTCTACGACAGACCCCAAGCCCCAGAGGAGGGGGGTACACAGTCGTCGGGCCCACCGCGCCCACCCAGACGAGGAGCCGTCCACGGTGCTGCCCAATGCCCAACCTCCGACAGTCTCGACGTGGACCCCCTGACTGCGGCGAGGGACTTAATGAGGAGGGCAGAGCCATTGTGGACGTCATCCTCGCGTGTGTGGTACGGCTTAGGAAGAGGCTGCTCGACCGCCGGCAGGGCACCGCAGCCCCCACCGAGCAGGACCTCGATGCACTTCTCCGCGAAGAGGTGCTCACCGCCGTCACAGGGGGCACCCTCCAGCTCCCATCATCATCTTCAACGCCGAGGGGGCCAACGCAACACCCTCTTCACCCATCGCACGCCAACCAACCAAGATTGAGGGGCAGAGTGATAGCCTCACCCACCTAGCCCACGCGCCGGCGCCCACGCTGAGGGTGCTACAGTGGAATGTGCAGGGCCTCCGCCCCAGGAAACACCAGTTCTGCAAGCCGTCTTCCAGGAGAACCTGGACTTGTTTCTCCTACAAGAGACGCTCAAGCAGGCCGGCTTTTATTGGCGAGTAGCAGGATACACCCTCCACTCGCTTCCGGCTGGCGACGGAAATGGTCGTGGCTATGCAGCCCTCATACGGAACACCATCCCGCATAAGAGGATCGCCGCACCCGTGCACTGAGTGGACAGCGGGGAGGTCCTCGCACTGGAGCTGCAGCTAGCGCTCTTCTCGTTCACGGTATACAACGTATATAGGACGTAACGGTACCTGCTAAAGGCAGGAGAGCTGCTCTCCCTCAAATCCCACTCCAGCCTCCTTGTGGCGGGCGACTTCAATGCCTACCACCCCGTGGTACAATTTGTGTCTTGCCCCAACGCGACTGGCCGCCACCTGGCTGCCCTGCTCGAAGAAGTCCCTCATGTCCGCTATCTCAACACTGGGAAAACCGCGCACGTTCATGGGGGGCGGCTCGACCTCACGCTGATATCGGGTGAGCTACAGCCCGGCACCACCTAGCAGGTCCACCCCACCCTCACTAACGACCACTAAGGGACCTTCACCACCGTCACTATGGCCCCACCAGTTACTCCTCTCCCGCCACCGCAGTGGAACGTCAGGAGGACGGATTGGGCCAAGTTCTAAGCCGCCATGGACGAGTGGTGGTCCTGCACCAGCAGGAGAGGGACCTCACGGCAACCATAAAGAGTGCAGCAGATGCGGCCATGCCCAGGAAAGCCTCGAACCGCCGCCGGCGCCAGGACTGGTGGTTTTATAACGAGGAGGTTCGGGAGCACAATCACCGCGTCAACGTCCACAGGAGGCTGTACGAGAAGCGCCCGACTGCCACCAACCTGCGACTCCTGTAGCACGTGGTGGCCCGCGCATGGCAGGTGTCCCTGAGCGCCAGAGAGCCAAAGTGGCTGGAGCGGTGCGCCTCTTTCAGCCAACACACCTCCCTAGGCCAGCTGTGGGGGTGCTTCAGGAAGGCCTCAGGCGCTGCCCCGACCCACCCAGCCGCACACCCACGCCCACAGCAAGAGGCATATCGGCTGCGAGCTGCTTTACAGTGAGGAGTTCCAGCCAGCAGCTACCTCCCCATACCCGCCACCTCCAGCAGCAGCTACGCCAACAGCGCGAGGAGGAGGTCAGTGAAGCACGGGGCCAGCCGCACACGATGGACAAACCCTTCACGCTCAAGGAGCTGACCAGGACGAAGCGTGGGCGTGACACAGCGGCGGGGGCCAAAGGAGTGCGGCACCTCATGCTGGTACACGCTAAGCCCGCCGGGGACACATCCAGGGAGACGGGCTGGCCTGGACCGACTCCTACCAGTACCTCGGGGTGTGGGTGGACAGGCGGCTGTCTTTCACGGACCATGTCACGCACCTAAGGGAACGGACGGGGACCCGGCTCAACGTGATGGAGGCCATGACGTGGCCGAGCGCTGGTGCAACCTTCCCCGTCCTCCGCCTCTACTACCTGAAGGCAGTTCGCTCCTTGGTGGACTACAGTGCACAGGTCCTTGTAGCGCTATCCCGGCAGCAGCAACAGCGCCTGGAGGTGGTGAAAAACACCGCCATGAGGACCATGTTGTGGGCACCGAGGTGGTGCAGTGCCTGTGTCATGCAGAGCGAGGCCTGCCTGGTGCCCATCACCCTAAGGGTGGACTGCATTGTGGCCAGAGTGCTCCAGCGTGACGTGGAGGGTGTGGCGCTGTGTATACTCCGGATGGCTGAGGCACAGGGTATCGAGTGCCTGCGTAACAACAGGTGGCTCATAAACGTCACCTTAGCAACCAACACCCCCAACCAGGCATGGAACTGGCTGTGGCGCGACCCCGACGCCCCCCACCCCGCCTACGCTCAACCACCACCATGGGAGCCCCCCGGCTCCGACTTAACCGCCTCACAGCTGCCCACCAGCAAAGCGCACTGCCTCACCGAGGAGCTGCGCCAGCATGCCCTTAGAGCCATGTCTGAGGTAACGGAGCCGGGCAGCGCAGTCTACTTCCCCAACGGCTCCGTCGACCCCGACAGCGGGAAGTCCGGCGCCGCCTTCGTCACGAGCGGTCTGACGCGGGCGTGGAGGATATCAACCACTGCTCGACCCTCCAGACGAAGCTGATAGCAATCCTGCACGCCCTCCAGCACGCCCTGCTCCGCCAGGAGGCCACTGTGGTGATACACACGGACTCCCGGTCGGAGCTGCAAACGCTGCAGCACGCCTACACCAGGATCCACCTGACCACCACCATCCTGTCCACCCTGTAGGACCTGGCAGCGCAGGGCAAGCGGGTCCGGCTCCACTGGATTCCCAGCCACGTGGGCGTACGCGGCAACGAAGCTGCCGACGAGGCCACCCACGACCTCACCATTACCTGGACTGTGCGCCCCAGCCTGCAGCAGTTCAAGGTCCAAGCCAAGTGCATGGCCGCCCATCGCGCCCACCAGCAGCACTAAGAATTGGAGACGCCTAAGAACCAAGCGGCTTGGTATGCGGCAGCCGCAGCCTATCGCACACTGGGCGCAGCCTATCAGCAGCCCAGAGCGAATGGCATGCTGTTGCAGTGTGTGATGCTAAGCTACTCCACGCGGGAAGAGCTGCACGCCGACTTTGTGGCAGGGAGGTGCGAACTCTGCGGCGGCCGCTCCCGGCGCCCACTGGTGCACTACCTCCTCTCCTGCCCAGCCACCCCTCGCCTCAGGCCAGAGCCAGCGCCAACCCCTCACCCTGTAAGATGCGCCCTACTGAGGGCGCGAGAGGCAAGAGCCGCCCGGGTGGTCCGCTACACACCGACAAATAAAATGCTGGAGGTGCTGAGAACAGCACCCCTTCCGCAGTGATCGCCGCCCGCGCCCAGCCGGGCGATGGGTCGTGAGGACCGCCGCCACCCACTAGCAGCAGACAAGCCACGCGTGGGACACTCCGCCGCGTCTTGCTGCACGCCGACACGGGCGGGCTTCCCGCTTCGTGTAATGCTTATGTTATGTATATATGTAATTATATATTATTATTTCATATATCGCTATTACACAATAAACCTATACAAACAATGGGCGGTTCCGCGAGATTTCGTCAACTGTCTAAAATTCACTTCCGGCGGCTCTGTATATTTTGCCAAGAGGACACGACGCATAAGGTAAGGCCTGCATACTCTTATTGCTGGCCGGGTGTAGGCGGGAATTAAGTTGTGATAAATGTTAAATATTTACTTAAACATTCATTATCCTCCGAACAATTCTATACTTATATAAAATATAGCCCTAACTATTGAAATAAGACCCAGTGCTGTGATTTCTTGGATTGTCCTTACGAGTGTCTATTTTTTCTCTCTCTCCTTATAGGTTCTTCCTCTCGGCCTCCCATACCCCAAGAGCCCGAAGACAAAAAAAAAATAAGAGAGGGGAGAAACTTCTACACCGCCATATTCGAGCCCAGCTTTCTCCCGGCAAAATACTCCCTCGATCCCTACTTTCGAGGCTGGCAGTCGTTAATGAAAGACAGGTTGTATTGTCGTAGAATAGGTTGAAGTTACCCTTTCTGCGTTTCTCAGGCAAGGTCGATGACAGCTATGTACGTGGGAGATATATAATACAAGCAGAGTGCAAATAGTCGACTATCTTGGAAGTTCCGGGACAATAGAAAAACGTGTACAAATATAACTTTACTAATATGCAACTTAATATTCTTTTACAAGGTTAAAAGGGGTTTTAAAACAAGCTATATACACATTAGGCGTACACAATTCTCAGCGAATAAAAGGGGGGAAGACTTGGTGCGCACGGTCGCCGTGCAAACAAACGATCAATATTGACCGAGGGTAGCTCGGATGACCTTGAGCGTTTTCGAAGCCGACGACGGATGCTTACACTGCGGGGGGATGGGTAGGGGGGTGGGGGGCTAGTAGAAAGAACACTTGCACAGAAGAATTGCACGCTGCTGTTATCTCGGATATTTTGTCCAAGGAAGTAATTTGGCCTTGGCGCAAAGTTCAAATAATAGTCTCTTGACAATGACTATTACGGGATGACCTTAGATCTTGCTTTCGAGTTAGAACACGAGTAGAGACTGGGCGCGTTGCGTTCGAGAACCGGGTAAACGAGTACGGGGTAGACTCACGCAAATTAATCGAGAATACCCGGAGCTTGAGGGGTTCTGCGAGAATTGTGCAGATCAAAACGGGACACGAATAGCGGGCACTGAAGGAAGGCGGGCAGATGATACTGACGAAGCGGACAGGCAGCGGATACTGTCTTCCAAATCTGGCATCGGAGGATTTAAAGTGGGGTCGAATGGGGTTTTCCACCCTCCGTCCGAAAAGAGGGTTCCAGGGTTCAACGACCTGCAGGCGAGAGTAGTCTCGCCCTATTAGGACGATTGCGAGAAGGTTCGTAAGTCGATTAATCCGAAACTTTGTCCGACTCACGATGTGACCTTTTGTACTCTCAAACTTGTCGCGACTTGCAGCGATGGCGGGCTTTCAGGCCACCATGGCCTGAGTCTTTTGGATTGAATGGAAATGATTTAATGGCGTACATCCGAGAGGATGAAAGAGCAGTAAGAGCGAAAAGAAGGGAAAGAGAAGAGAAAGAACGCGAAGAGAGAGCGAAAGAAAAGAAGAAAGAGAAAAAATCGTTCGAATGAACTGGAAATGACCAGGGCCAGAAACGAAACGACCGAAGTGCAACAAACTGTGTCCATAAAGTTGCCTGTTTTCAAGAAAGGAAAAGATTTCGGGTCATACTTCATTCACTTCGAGAAAACTTTTGAGGTGATATATTGGGATATTAAAACAGACGGCTTAGCCAAGTTGTTGACTTTACTTAGCAACCAGCTCAGTGACATTATCATCTCGCTACCATCAGCGGCAACCATTGGATGTGCTTGCTCCTTATAACATGACTCCGGACTTTTATCGTGCAAAGTTCCGTCACTGTCGCATCCAACTTAACCAAACATTCCGACAGTTTGTATATTCCTTTCAGCGTATTTTAAATTTCTGGCTAGACGCGTCCAAAGTCACCCAGGAGTACGATGCTTTGGTTGAATTCGTCCTCAAAGACCAACTCTTGGCGTCACTTCCTTCGGAGATTAGATCCTTTGGGAAAAACAGCAAGTGAGTGCCTGACATTTAAAGAGTGAATCAAGGAAGCGGATGTATTTGTGGCTAGTCATAATTGCTATCCAAAGGAAGAGAAGAAGATTGAACCACACTTTTTCAAAGCAAAGGCCCATAAAACCAAATTCATTCCCCGCAACAGGGATAAGTTCATTAAGATGCCCCCCTTTCTTCAAACGAACCGAGTCCGGCCGGCCACTAGTTGAACTTTCTGTTTGAAAAAAGCACTCATGAAGGTCTCCAATTCGAAACTGAGGCGGTGAACGGTTGCCGGATCTCAACTCTCGTGCTCGACCAAGGGCGCACATGCATCGTAATATCTGACAGATTACATCTACCTGTAGCCCCGGATCATGAAAAGTTTGAAATAGTGCATGATTACCTGGGGCGCGCTAACTGATTCACCATTGTGGAATGCAACATCGTGTGGCGCAATCGATGTACTTCACTGGCTGGGCTGAGGTCGTCGCAGCGTCCATCAAGTTCTGTGCTGCATTAATTGGCCAGTCTGTGGGTAACCGCCCCCTGTCCGTGTGGATCAACCCGTGGCCACCCGAGCTCAAGCACTTAAAGGATTGGAAGCGCCCGTACCTCTGGAAACCCCTGGTGTTTCAAATGTCCTGAACGAGGATTCTCGGAAAAATCAGAAAGATTGCAAATCTCTCTGCCACTTACACTAGCCAACAATTTTTAACTTTGTCTCTGCTACTTGAGTGAATGTTGTATCTAACTAATTTTGGTGCGCTGATTACAAATCTGTAAGGTTCCTGAGTTATGTAACTAGGCTACATGGCTCACTTTGTCACCTTGGATCAAATAATGATATATTTAGTACGAGATTGAGAAGAATGAGACGTTTCTAGGCAAAGGTTTGGAATCGGGGCACTCTATTTGGCATTATGCACGTCTTTTTGCAGCATCAGACAAGATATGTATTACATATAAAGAGGTAGTACTCAGCTAATTATGAATTTATTAAAAAATGTTTGAAACTCTTGTTCTTGCGCTTGTACGTGGATATAAGATCCTCCCATTGTAGGAACCAGCAGTAGTCCCCCATCATGTTTTCATTGAAACGGCCTTGGTACCTGCTTTCCATCATTGCGATATCTCGATGGAACCTTTCCCCATGTTCGTCACTAATATCACCCATATTAGATAGAAAGAAATCTACATGCGAATGCAAGAAATTCATCTTAAGAGACATCCGACACTCTATTCGTTGATAGGCCGTTAGCATGTTGTCCACTAATTCTTTATAGTTGTCAGCCCTATGATTACCAGGGAAGTTCTGCACTACATAGACAAATGAATCCCATGCTGCTAACTCAAGTAGAGTTAGTTTATTTCTGAACTCCCTGTCACGTATCAATTCTCTGATCTCCGGCCCTACAAAACTGCCAGCTTTAAGTTTAGCATCAGTTTTCTTTGCACCAAATTTCTCTTTGAGATACTGGAATCCACCAGAATCATGGGCCATTGCTTTAACAAAATTCGTGATAAGTCCAAGTTTGATATGAAGTGGTGGAAGGTAGATTTTCTGTGGATGTACCAAAAGCATGTGCTTCACATTGTATCGGCCAACTATGTATTCTTCTCTTTCGGGCCACCTTTTTACAATATAATGATTCCTGTCGTCACGTCTGTTACATAGGCATAAGAAACACATATTATTTGTATATCCTAGCTGCAGTTCAAGAAGTAAAGAAATTACCTTTAGATCACCACAGATATTTCACTTATGATGCGAGTAATGAAGACCTTCCACAATAAATTTCATTGAGTCATATATCTCTATCATCGCAACAATAAGAGCGACAGGAATTTAAGGTTTTTTGTTACCATTGTGTAGCAACGCAGCTTGAGGCTAGCAGTGCTTGCATCGATGAATAGTCTCCATTCATCAGGTAAATGCTCGTTTCCTACCTGATTCATGACGCCATTAACATCAATAAAGAAATAAGAGCCATCTTCTTCTTTATAGAAGGCAGCTAAGGCCTCATGGCGTTTACGGAAAATAGATGTTTTTGCACCGTCCTCTAGAAGATTCCATTGCTATAGTCTGGAGTCCAACCATTCTGCTTTCTCCTTTGACAATGACAAATTTCTCGCTAAATCATTCAATCTTTCTTGATTTATCAACTGGATCTTGTTTTCCTTAGAATCATCCTCATACATTTCATCGTCATTGTTATCTTCCTCTTCAGGCGATGAATCATCTTCTTTAACTGCACTAGCTGATGTAGAAACTGGAATTGGCATTTCCATATTATGGTTTTCTAGCTGACTTAAAATCTGGATATACAATTTTTGACTTGTTCTTATTTGAGAATCCCGCAATATTTGTCATACAAAAGTAGGAATCAAAAACATGATTTGCTGGCTCACGCCACACCATTGGTACAGCAAAAGGCAAACTATCCGTTTTCCATTTATTTAGCCACTGGGTGAGCCCCGTATAACACACAGTACAATATTTCTGAGGTGCCCAGGGTTTGTCTTGGTCACTAACTTTACAACCAAAGTAATAATTGTATGCAGTTTTCACTCTTTTAGCTAAATCTTTCCGCTGGTTGCTTGGAGTATATCTTTCACAGATATAACAAAGGTTTTCCGGGCTATTTATACATCCTCGATATTCGTGTTTTCAACTTAATTTGTATATATCCTGTTATATACTTTTGTACAATCTTATTTCATTTACAAATTAATTTAGAGATAAATCTGAAAGAAAAATGCAATTAATCACTGTATGTAAATACCGTTTCAACACCACTACTATAATGGCTAAATTTGACAACGTAATAAAGCAGGAGTGTAAAGCAGGAACCAAACACACACAACACATGCTCTCACTACGGTAGCTGAAGCAACACTGCCCATATGTGTAACTAAAGAGTATGTGTGTAACTCAGGAACCTTACGTGCTAGAACAATTCTGATTACAGATTCGGAATCAGCATACTCTATTTAGTATAAACCATAAGTTTATACCCAAGTAGCAAAATCATTGTTGACTAGTGTTATGGAAAAATCACAAAACAAGACGCGAGAGACCATTAGGGGCAACGAAATCATCTCCTTCATTGTTAAGGATGATCTTTTTACTGCGTGTGTTCAGCAGACAATAGCACAGAGTCCCTAGTATTATGTGTACCCCGCTCCCATGTCACACCGATCCTGTGAACCGACCATGATATTCTCTTTTCGGGTCATTTTAGCCACACTATGACAGCAAAACGGGTCTTTAAATATTTCTATTGGCAAGGTGAATCGGAAAAAATCGCGCGTTATTGTCGTCCATGTGACATCTGCCAGAATACCGCATTAAGGAGGCGAGTCAAGTCTGCACCCTTAATCTCCGAACCCTTCTCCCGAGTGGCGATTGATTTGATCGGGCCGATTCACCCACCTTCAAGTGAGGGCCATAGTTATCTCTTAACTCTGGTTGATTTCGCCATTAGATTGCCCGAGGCTGTGCCACTTAAGAAGATTGACAGCATCTCTTGTACCGACGCACTCATCACGATTTTCTCCCATGCTGGGCTGCCGAAAGAGATATTGTCGGATCGTGGCAGCCAATTTATATCCCAATTGATGGAGTATGTGGGCAAGTTGCTTATGATAAAACCGCTGTTCACCACTCCGTTCCATCTAGCCGTAAATGGGATGTGCGAAAGGTTAAATGTTATTCTTACACCCATTCTGAAGAAATTATGTGCCGAGCAGCCAAGAGATTATCACAGATATCTTCCAGCAGCTCTCTTTGCCTATAGAGAAATTCCCCATTGCACCTTGGGTTTCGCTCCGTTTGAATTACTATACAGAGAAAATGTACAAGGCCCCTTGTAGATATTGAAGGAACTATATGCGAATCAAAAACTCGATCAGGAAAGCCAATCATCTTACTCGTATCTGCTCGAATTGCGACAGAGGTTCGAGAAATGCGACGAAATAGCGTATCAAAATGCAGATGTTAACCTGGATCAATATAAAACTTACTTCGACTACAAATCTGAAGATAAAAAATTTAAGCCAGGTGAGGAAGTATTGTTGTTGCTTCCAACAGAAAACAACAAATTAGTAAGCCAAGTGATCGAGAAATGCGGACCAGTCGATTATTTGATTGAAACGTCAACAGGAAGGAAGCTTTTCCACGTAAGTCTCCTCAAGAAGTATCACCGATGCGCATGGGCTAACCAGATTTTGGATATAGATGAAGAATCACCTATGGAGTCTAATTATTCCATGGACACCCCAAGTGTAGTACAAGTCGCCTGCATAAAGCAAGACAGCGAATATTCCCTACACGTTTTGCCAGACGCACCCGAACTTTCGTCGGCCGAACTAAAGATGAGTGCCTAGCTGTCGCCTCCTCAGAAAACTCAACTGCAGTCCCTCCTGAAACAATTCGGTGAGGTTTTCTGTAAAATTCCTGGTTGTTCAGCGCATTTTGAACGCAACATCCAATTGACCACTCAAGAACCCATCCGATCTAAGCGGTATCCTCTGCCCATACATCTAAGAGAAGCATTTAATGTTGAGGTTGACAAACTGTTAGATTTGAAATTAATAGAGCCGTCAAAATCAGATTATTGCTCCCCGGTTATTATGGTTGAAATAAAATGGATCATACCGGATGTAAATCGATTTTAGAAAATTAAATTCAGTAACCGTATTTGATGCAGAGCAGATCCCCCTTATCGACCAGAATCTAAATCTTTTTGAAAAGCAAAATTCATAACCGAGCTGGATTTGTGCAAGTCTTATTATCAAATTCCAATACAAGAAGAGATACTCCCTCGATCCCTACTTTCGAGTCTGGCAGTGGTTACTGGAAGACAGGTTGTATCCTCTGTCATAACTTCGAACAGGCCGAGTACTAATCAGCCCTGAGTGCGAACCCAATCCGTACAGTCGGAAAGTAATCGAGTTCGACACTCATACCTCATACTCCTGCTCCTCTCGAGCAGCAAAATCATTGGGTGGTAGATCAACCCGGAATTGGAGTCCTCTTTGTCGGTCACGTGCGGCCGCTTGTGTATACTCACGGCTCCCACCTGGGCCAACATTCTAAACCTATTCGCCCAATTATTCCTTTGCATTTATCTTTCATGTCCATTATTTTATTTTTGTTTGTACAATAGTAAAAATTATTTTGTTTCACCCAGCTTGATATCGAGAACCTCCTTGTCGTAGAATGCCCCCCCCCTTTTTGTTCTAAGAGTGTTAAGTGTCTAATGTATTGATATTATAATAATATCTTAAAGAACAGAGCCGTTCCGAAACACGTAAGGATATAGAGAAACGCACACAAATTCCCAACATAAACTTATATTTTAACTTTAACAATGGAATACACAACATTTAAACATTAACCACAGCAATACTCTGAATATTATCATAAACAAGAATTGATTAAATTAGTTTGATCCTTAAAAATTGGTTAATTTCTCTACACACAACAATAATATAAGATTTAGGCTTACGGACTCTACTGGAATTTAAATGCCTCAGAAATGTTATTGACTCACGACGCGTGCCGCTTAGCCAGATGTAGATGGGCGAGATCACGGATGTCCTTTTGGCGAGGGTAGCAGCTGGAGGGTCCTCACGGTATTCCGGGGAGGAGGTTCTTTAAGGACGAGAACAATTACGGTGCTTTATGCGGCACCAAGTTAGTCGTGGTCCCTTTGGCGAGAAGGAGTCGAACTTGGTTCTTAAATCAAGTTAACTTGGAGTGCGGTGTGGCCACCGAGTAACGAGCTCGAAGGGGAGCTTTTCTCCTTCGTTACTTAATTCCTCATGGACGAGGACTGAACTCGGGGAGGGTCTTCTTCAAAGGGCAAGGATCGATGCGGGGGGAGGGGGGGGGTCCTCTGACGAGAATAAGTTACTTAAAGTTCGGTTTGGTAACCGGGAACTAGCTCGAGGATGAGCTTCTTCTTAGTTTCAGTCTTCTTCAAGGGCGAGTATAACGGAGGGGGGTTTCTCTGACGAGAACAAGTTGAACTTGGTTCCTCAACCAAGTAAATTTATGAGTTTGGTGTGGCCACCGAGTAACTAGCTCGAGGGGGAGCCTTTTCCTTCTTCTTTTCTTAATTCCTCAAGGACGAAGAATACCCCTGGTGTTTAAGGTGCACCAGGATATGAGGAGTCTCTCTGGCGAGAGTAAGTTGAACTTAACAAAGTTAACTTAGCGTTCGGTTTGATAACCAGGGACTAGCTCGAGGATGAGCTTCTTCTTAGCCCCTTAAGGTAGGTAGCCCTGCCTCTCTTGCAGGGCACTTCTTGGTCTGGCGAGCCAAGTACACTCCTAATCCAGTCTAGGTAGCTCGGTTTTAATCGAGGACTTCGTCACCTGGACACTGACGTATACTACCACATTTTCCTCAGTGTTCCTCATTTATACCTTGTCACCCCACTGGGGGAGTGGTAAGGGGGGGATGGGAGGGGCTTGAGGACGGCCCCAGGAGGGTTCTTTTACCCAACGGTTTTTCCCACCAAGTCTTACATCGGCTCCTCGTTAGCCTTCAAGCTTGGGAGAAACACGTCTCCAATTTCTTATTTGACGTGAAATTGAATCTCACTCTCCTGGGGGAGATCTTGCATTTTGACCTTTAGGGTCTTTTATGGCGCCAAAAGGTGCGACGCTGCGGTTACGCACTTGACTCGCCGATGCCTGGGGCGGATGTCTTTGCGGTAACCGCCTTGTGACTGCACCACGTTTGAACCGAGGGGGGAGGGGGGAGTGACGATTCCCCTACACACCTCCCATCGAAGAACTTAATGGGGAGGGGGGATGCTCCCGGGTACTCAAAACAACTTACTCAACCTAGTCGAGATTAGCAAAGTTGTATTTCTTGAGCCCTTTCATACATTAAGTTTCCTTACACATGTACGCCCTCGCGCGCGTTTACACAGGCAATGTGTCGAACTAGACATACTCGATTAACAATTTTACATGAACATAACAAAACCTTAATTCATCGATTACCCACAAAAAAAAACAACAAAACAAGCTACTTCCTTACATTTCTAAGTTTTTGAGAACTTAAATCCTACCGATAAATATTAACATGAACAACAAATGAAAACCTGGTTTCACGCTCATTAGGTACTGAAATAACCCTAAATGGTTTTTAGTCTCCGCCTATAGAGCAGCTGTACTTTATCGGCTCCTTTGATGTAGCTAATCCTAAAATGGTGCTCTAAGACCAATACTTTACCGCGCCTGAGTCGGCCGTTCGGGTTATTGAGTCTACCCCAGTATGTTACTAAATGGTATCGGTATTTCAACCTACTCGGCTTACCCATATTATGGTACTTGACTACCTTTAAATTGAGCATTATGGCTTGAGCGGCCTGTTGCAGCGGGGCATAATTGATGAGAACTTGAGTCCCATAGCTCTCCTTTAACCAGGTACACGGGAAGATCGTGTCTGGGTTCGATCTTTGGGGATCGAGAAAACTTTTCCCTGCGAGGTCGTTAATAGGCGTGGCGCTCACTACGACTTAGCAATTTAGCGGTAACTCCGTAGACGTTATGTTCGGGGAGGAGACTACTAGGGGTAGGGGATACTCATCCGTGTCTACCATTTGATTAGTCTTTCCTGGGTCTATCGCAATAGCACCTCTTTTCTCCTTCCTTGTCAACTCATTTGACTCACTTCTCTTCGCAGGTAGTTCCTCAGGTACACCTGCTCGTACCTCTACCCTACCTTCTACTTCTTCCCTGATGACCCCATTTGGCTAGGTTCTCCTCGTAGGGTTTCCTTTAGGTACTCCTGCTGGTACCTCATCCCTACTTTCTACTTCTTCCATCGTTACCCCATTTGGCTGGGTTTCCCTCGATGGTCCTTCCTTAGGTCCAGGCCGAGCTCCAACTTCCTCGGCCTCTATCAGATTCTCGATAGGTGCTCTTTCGAGTGCGAGCAATCTTTCCTTTTCTTCTCTCTCTACTCTTTCAGCTTGAGCAAGTTCTCTTTGCCTCTGTATTCTTCTTTCATCTATTTCTTTTTTAATCTTTATTCTTCTCTCTTTCGACTCTTTTCCCTCTTCATTCTCCTTTCCTCGGCTTCTTTTTCTGCTTTCGCTATTTCGTTTTCCCGTCGAGTTCTTTTTGCTTCATCTTCCAGCTTTATCTTTATTCTTATTTCTTCATCTTCCCTCACTATTCCTATTCTGAATTCTTTTGCTTCTCTTTTCAACAGTATTATTCTTTCGCTTGTTTTGCTTCCGCTCGAGAATCTTCTTTCCTCTATTTCTATTCTCCGCTGTATTCGGGCTTCTTCCCTTTTTTGGTTTATCCGTATTTCCATTGATTCACGTTCTCTTTTATCCTCTCTTATTATATCCTCTGTTTCTCTCTCAAACTTTATTAATTCTTGTTCTTCTTCTCTATCCAAAACTCTTTTTTCCTCTTCACAATTAATTCTTAGTACTGCCATGACATAGTCATGCATCTCTGTGCCTTCAAGTCCCAGACTTTGGGCGGGTTGGTAAAATCTTTCGACCGGATCCATTTTGTGTTGGTCCGTCGATTTTTCCTTTCTGTATTCTCAGGTAATTATACCACCACTCACCAGGTAGCGCTCAGCATAACTTACCCTTAATCCCACTACTATGTTGATTGAAATACCACTCCGACAACAAATTTACCACTTGGCCTACCAATTACCTTAAGATTGTTACCACCCCTAACTCTACCAATTTTCCTCTCGTCAATTATTCTCTTATTCCTGATATTCCTTTACGTGTTGGCTCTTTCTTAATTAGACACTGCTGGGTTCTTTCTAATAACAACCTACAAACCTGACACCACTTTTATAATATGTCGTAGAATGCCCCCCCTTTTTGTTCTAAGAGTGCTAAGTGTCTAATATATTGATATTATAATAATATCTTAAAGAACAGAGCCGTTCCGAAACACGTAAGGATATAGAGAAACGCACACTAATTCCTAACATAAACTTATATTTTAACTTTAACAATGGAATACACAACATTTAAACATTAACCACAGCAATACTCTGAATATTATCATAAACAAGAATTGATTAAATTAGTTTGATTCTTAAAAATTGGTTAATTTCTCTACACACAACAATAATATAAGATTTAGGCTTACGGACTCTACTGGAATTTAAATGCCTCAGAAATGTTATTGACTCAACACGCGTGCCACCTGGCCAGATGTAGATGGGTGAGATCACGGATGTCCTTTTGGCGAGGGTAGCAGCTGGGGGGTCCACACGGTATTCCGGGGGGAGAGGGTTCTTCAAGGACGAGAACAATTACGGTGCTTTATGCGGCACCAAGGTAGTCGTGGTCCCTTTGGCGAGAAGGAGTCGAACTTGGTTCTTAAATCAAGTTAACCTGGAGTGCGGTGTGGCCACCGAGTAACGAGCTCAAGGGGGAGCTTTTCTCCTTCGTTACTTAATTCCTCATGGACGAGGACTGAACTCGGGGAGGGTCTTCTTCAAAGGGCGAGGATCGATGCGGAGGAGGGGGTTCTCTGATGAGAATAAGTTACTTAAAGTTCGGTTTGGTAACCGGAAACTAGTTTGAGGGTGAGCTTCTTCTTAGTTCCAGTCTTCTTCAAGGGCGAGTATAACGGAGGGGGTTTATCTGACTAGAACAAGTTAAACTTGGTTCATCAACCAAGTTAATTTATGAGTTCGGTTTGGCCACCGAGTAACGGGCTCAAGGGGGAACCTTTTCCTTCTTTCTTTAATTCCTCAAGGGCGAGGAATACCCCTGGTGTTTAAGATGCACCAGGATATGAGGAGTCTCTCTGACGAGAGTAAGTTGAACTTTGTTCCTCAACCAAGTTAACTTATGAGTTCGGTGTGGCCACCGAGTAACTAGCTCGAGGGGGAGCCTTTTCCTTTTTCTTTTCTTAATTCCTCAAGGACGAGGAATACACCTGGTGTTTAAGGTGCATCAGGATATGAGGAGTCTCTCTGGCGAGAGTAAGTTGAACTTAACAAAGTTAACTTAGCGTTCGGTTTGATAACCAGGGACTAGCTCGAGGATGAGCTTCTTCTTAGCTCCTTAAGGTAGGTAGCCCTTCCTCTCTTGCAGGGCACTTCTTGGTCTGGTGAGCCAAGTACATTACCAATCCAGTCTAGGTAGCTCGGTTTTAATCGAGGACTTCGTCACCTGGAGACTGACGTATACTACCACGATTTTCCTCAGTGTTCCTCATTTATACCTTGTCACCCCACTGGGGGAGTAGTAAGGGGGGATGGGAGGGGCTTGAGGACGGCCCCAGGAGGGTTCTTTTGCCCAACGGTTTTTCCCACCAAGTCTTACATCGGCTCCTCGTTAGCCTTCGAGCTTGGGAGAAACACGTCTCCAATTTCTTATTTGACGTGAAATTGAATATCACTCTCCTGGGGGAGATCTTGCATTTTGACCTTTAGGGTCTTTTATGGCACCAAAAGGTGCGACGCTGCGGTTAAGCACTTGACTCGCCGATGCCTGGGGCGGATGTCTTTGCGGTAACCGCCTTGTGACTGCACCACGAGTGAACGGGGGAGGGGGGAGGAAGTGACGATTCCCCTACACTCCTAGATAGTTGATTTAATTCTGCCAAGTGTAGCTGTTGTCAAAAGAAAACTAGTCACTCTTACGATTTTTATTGCAACCCATAGTTAAATTGCACCATTCAGGGTAAGGCCCAATTGCAGAGTTGCCCTGCATGCTATCCGGTATCCTTTCCGGGACACGTAAAGCAAATGGAGGTCAGGAGATTTAACCTGACCTACGACAGTCACCTGTAAGGAAAAATAAATTCCCGTTTAACGGAATTTAACGTAAATAAAAAAAAATAATGATAATCTGTTGAATTAAAAATAATTAACGGATTAACGCATTAACCAAAAGGTTTGTTCCATTATTAACGGATTGACGATTAGCGCGTTAATGTCTACCCCTGCATAGAAGTACCATGCAATGGCAAAGGACATAAATAAGGGAGGAGGGATAGCTTTAGGGGGTTTTGAAGTGCGCCAAAATTAACTTCGTGGAAACTGGCTCAAGTATAAGTAGTCGTAAAGACTCAGTTCTTACCGGGCGAACATTCCCTCGTTGCAGAGAGGAAAGAAGTTCTGCTACTTGCAGAATGAAAAGTCACAAAGACAAAGAATGAACTGTGATATTATTATAACTACTATTCATAATCATCTTATGACCATTAGTGTATGACAAATTATGAAATACCTAAATAGTAGTCGCATAAAAGAGTATTATTATTGTAGTCGTCTTGTAAATTCCTATTTAAAACCACATTCACTCCACATAAAGTTCAAGTTCATCTTGATTTTCCTCTATTTTTTTTACTTTTCTTTATCAATCTCTTTACATAGATTTCATTAAAAAAAACCTTGTTCCTTCGCTTTCTCGAGCCCCTATTCATAAAATCTTTCATTTTATTTATGTAGGATTTATAATTGCTGTCTTACATTCAATAAACAAGGCATGACATAATCAATCAAATAAGACATTGAACTCGTGAAAAAAATGATGGTGGAGTTACACTGTTCATTGTTTAAATAAATATGTAATGTTTGTTTACTTTAAGTAGAAAATGTTTATGCGCTATTGTGCGCTGAATAAATAAGATTAAGTGATTGCGACAACCAAACGACTTGACATGTCTTTTTCTACATTTAAGGTCAATATTCTTAACTTATAAAATACGTTTGTTTGGTCCCTGATCTTTTCAATGTGGTAGTCTCAAAGAAGGCGTCTTTTCTCTTAAATTTGACTATTAATTTTCCCAAATCAGACTGCTATCACTCTGTGTCAATCTTTCAAAGGTGATACTTGTCACTTCTTCCTTTGCCCCATCGATGTTAGATTCTTCCGCTTCTTGCCAAATATAGCCAGGACTCTCATCAAGTCTAATTCCATTCAATGTAGTTCTAAGTCAACTTACTCGTGTCTTTGTATCAATGATTCTTAGTAAAGTTTACATGTTTGTTTGGTAACGAATGGTAACTTATGTAAGGGGTAAAACTTACTGGTCCCCTGATATGGACCAGCGCTTAAGAAGAATCACCCAGAAAGACGATGCGTTGTGCTGTATCGAACATATCAGACATTTCTAACAATAGATATGCGCTCCATAATAGTTGACCAAACTGAATCGTATCCTATCTTCTCAAAATACATTTTTTTATCGTGATTTATACGTTCTCTTCTGACGAATGGGTCTTGAAGGAGCTTTCAATGTACCTATCAACTATGTTGAGTATTCTGAGCCTTTTCTTTGCTTACTGTCGCTCGTTCTTTAAGTTCTGGTAACCTGTCAAGCGACTGTGAGTACACCCAATATCTAGTTTCTCTTCGACAACTTCATTTTCTTCGTTGCTAATGCACTTGTTTCCGAATGTTACCTCCTAATGCCCAAATTCGTATTCTTTATATAATGTTCGTTATTTTTTTGTTCGTAGAAACTGATGAAAGGAGGGTAAATATTTGTACTAGTGAGTTACTGGTAAGTAATCTGTTCGATGGGTGCTTTTTTGTTACATTTTGAAATAGGATTACGAAGGTTTGACGCCCGAGTACTCCTCTTTGATTACTATTGTCAGTTCCAGTGATTTTATTTGAGTGCTCATATGCCTTAAAAAGAGGATCACAATTATTACACCTGAGTTCAGTGTGTTGTATTGAAAACCTTTTGATTATATATAACTAGTTCACCCTTCCTGTCTGTCATCACAGTCTTACTACCTATCTGTCATTCCTTTTGTCCATCCTGAATGCCATCTCTTTCTCCCTTCATTTAGACCATCTCCTTTATCCTTCTGTGTGTTATCCCTTTCCTTTTTCTAGTTTTCTATCTTTTTTAGGACTTCTTGTCTCTCACCCATTTCCTTCTTCTGCCTGCAATACATTTCATCCTCCATGTCTCTCACCTCTTTTTGTAATCTTGTCTGCCTTCTATTTTATTCTTTTTGTGTGTTATTCCTTTCTATTTCCAGGCTGCCATATGTTTCTTCCTTCCTAGCTGCCACCTCTTTCTTTTTTCCTATTCGATATAATTTATTACCTTCCAGTCTGCCGTCCCTTGGCACCTTCCTGTCTATCATCTCTCTACATCCTTTTTTTTCCTGCCACCCCTTTATTCCTTCGTTTGTGACCCTTTTCTTTCATCCTTGTAGGGACCACTTTCTTGCCTTTTGTATGGTATCTCTTTCCTCTTTGTGTCTGTTATACGTTTCCCCTTTGTTGTCTGGCAGATCTTTTCTCTTTCTTGTTTGCCATTGTTTTTCTCCTTCCAATCTACATACAATGCATTTCCTCCTTTCTTTCATCCTTCCCTTCCTTCCGTCCTGTCTGGTACCCTTTTCTTACCTTAAGTCTACCATCACTTTCCTCATTCTTGCTTTTACACCTCTTTCTTCCTTCTAGCCCGATAACCTTTACTCGTTACATTTTGTCATTCCATTTCTCCCTCTATTCTGAAATCCCTTTACTCATTTCTGTTTGCCATTACTTTCACCCGTTTCTTCCTTCCTGGTTGCCATTCTTTCCTCCTTCATTCACTTTTTTTCTCTTCCAATCAATTTTTTCTTCAGCTCTACCAACTATTACTTTCTTCCTCTTTGAAACCATTTGATTCCTTCCTATCTGTCATATGTTTCCACCTTCCTGCCTGCCTTCCCTTTCCTGCTTCCTGTCTGCGATCAATTGCAACCTCCCTGCCCTCCATCTCTCTTCTGTTTCCTGTCACCTTTCTTTTTTATCCTATCGTCTGCCATACATTCCCTTCCTCCTGTCTGATATATCATTCTACCTTCCTGTTTCCTTCCTCTGAAGTCTATTTCTTTATTCACTTTTGAATTTGATTTCCTTCTTTCTCTCAGCTTTCTATTTACACCTTCACGGCTGCCATCGATTTCAACCTTGATGTCAGCTACCCCTTTCTGCCTTCCAGTCTACCAATCCTTTCTTCCTTTATGTCTGATATCTAGTTATTCATTTTCGTCTGTCATCCGTTTTCTCTTTCTGGTCTGTCATCTGTTTTACAGTTTTAGTATGTCATCGCATTGTTTCGCCTGTCTGCCACCCCTATCTTCCTAACTGTCTGTGAAACCTTTACACTTTCCTGTCCAACATACCTTTTTCTTTCCTGTAAGTCACCCCTTTCCTTTTTCGTGTATATCATCCCTTACCTACTTCCTGTCTGACATTCCTTTCTGCCTTCCTGACTTAATCAATTTATTACTTCCTGTAAGCCACTTCTTTGCTCCTTCTTACTCGACATCCCTTTCTTTCTTCATCTCTGCCATCCCTTTCTTCTTTCCTACCTCTACTTCCTTTCCTCCTTCCAGTGTATCATACTTTTATTACTTTTTCTACTTTCTTTTTTCTCTCTGCCGTCTAATTTTTTCCTGTCTTCCATTTTTTTTTTTGTATTCCTGTCTACTATCCATTAAATTCTTCCTGTCAGACATCTCTTTCCTTCTTCCTATCATTTAATCATTTCTTCCTTCCTCTTTGCCATCCATTTCATCCTTCCTGTCTGACATTCCTTTCCTACTCCCTGTCTTACATCCCTTCCTTTCTTCCTGTCTACCACCCATCTTCATTCCTCTCTGCCATTCCTTTCCTCCCTCCAGCCTGACACTTATTTTTACCTTCAGGTCTGCCATCACTTTGATTCTTAGTGTTTGCCATCCCTTTCCTCCGTCCTGCCTGACACTCATTTCTACCCTTCCGGTCTGCCATATCTTTTTCCTACTGTTTGTGACTCACCATTTTGTGTGCCACTCTTTTCTTCTTTCCGGTCTCTCATTCCTGTCTGCTAATTCTTTCATCATTCCTAAATGACACCTTTCTTCCTTCCTGTCTACCAATCATTTTATCCTTCCTGACTGCCAGCCCTTTTCTCCTTCCTTTCTGTCACCCATTTCATTCTTCCCGCTTGACACACATTTCTTCCTTCCTGTATGATATCCATTTATCTTTTCTGAATGCCACCTCTTTCCTTTATCGTATTTTACATTCTTTTACTCCACCCCATCTATCGTCCATATGCTCCTATATCTCTGCCATAACTTTTCTCCTTTTATTATGCCATAAAGAAAAAAAGAGAGGGAGAGCGAGACACACTGAGACACACACACACACACAGAGGGGGGGAGGGCTTGTTGTTGCCATAACCTAGTTTCCTTTTGCCCTGGCGTGAAGACGCCGCTGTCTGGAATCTAGACAGGCGGGGCTCACTTGGTGGCTTCATCGGCGCTTGAGTCCCTCATTCAAATGAGAGTCCCTTGTTCGCGCCGACCCATGTTTGGAAGGACACTGCTTGTTCCTGACTCCAGAGGAGACTTTCATTCTTCCACTAAGTAGGTTTTGATCCCACATCACTTGGTATTCTTCTTTCAGGTGATCGGTAAGCTTTCAATTTTTTTTTTCTCCGCAACCATACCTTGTCCTCGCGACATCTGGGTTCGAACTCCCCCGACCAACCTTATCCTGTCTGGATATCGGTCCTCTTTACGCCATCGTTACTCAGTCATTTTCCCGTTGAGAAAAAGGGGAGAAAGGGAGCGGAAATTTAAGTATGAAGTTGGGCAGGGAGGGGGGGGGGGTGATATGAGGGTGGGGGGCTGCTCTTACAAGAATACAGAAAAATAAAACAATACGAATTAGGAAAATAAAACAAAGAACAACCCTTTCCCTAAAACCTCCCAACTTAACCATTAAATAAAAAAAACTATGGGCGAAAACTAATAAACTTCAATAATTGTACAAAAAACAAATAAAACAAGTATCATTAGAAAACCAGACAACTAAAAAAAAAAGAAAAATAATGGCTTTGACTTATTTTCATACACAATCCTTTATAAATGTCAATAGTTACATTTTTATCTTATAATGAATCGAGAGAAAACTAATTTAACTAAAAAAGGGATTTTTTTTTCTAAGTGACGAAAAAATAAAGAAATAAAAGACAAAAAGAAAAAAAACCCGATGAATATTTATAAATAGTAAAAAAACGAATCATGACAAAGGTAAAGTGTGAGGAAGAGGGATATAACAAAGTACCTCAACTCCACCGAATCAAACCGGGGGGGCGTATTGTAAGCTGAAGGAATTGGTTCGTTAAAGGGGAATGAAAAATTAAACTTACGAAAAAATCCCTCTCGAGATGTTACTCAGTCGGAAAGGTCGGCTCGACGCAGGTAGTGACTGAGGGTACAGAGAAGAAACCTACGAGGATAAGGGATAAAATGAAGGGAAGAAAAGAGCTTAAATGACGAAGAAAAGGCTAAAAAGAGAGGGGGGATGAAGGGATAAAATACTAGAAGAAAAGGGATAAAAGAACGGGAATATAATATGAAATGACAAAATGAGGAGAATAAAAGGAATTAAATGACGGAAAGAGAAAGGATAAAGTGACAGAAAGAAAGAGATATAAGAACGAGAAGAGAAGGGATAAAATGACAGGAAGAAAAGGGGCAAAATGACAAAGAAAAAGATAAAATGAGAAAAAAAAGGGGTTAAAATGACGCGAAACAAATTGTCTGATCTTCCGAGCGAAGAAAGCAGAGACTTTAATTTACGAACAGTCTTTACTGACCGTATACCGTCTCAAACATTCGAACTGAGACTTCATTGTATTGGAATATTCTAATATACGAACTGATACTTTATGAACGAACAGAAAGTTTATCAAACCCCCAATTTTGTTTAAATCTATGAACAGAAAATTTAATAAACGAACAAAGAGACTAGTGTATCCACAATGCAATTCAGGAATATAGATTTTAATGAGCGAACAAAGATACTAGTGTACAAACAGACTAATTCAGGCATAGAGAATTTAATGAACAAAGAGACACTAATGTACAATTAAGGAATTTAATGAACGGACGGAGACTAATATACACACAAACATTATGTAACGAACGGGTTATAATATACAGCCTCTAATTTACAAACATACAACATCTTATGTGCTATAAGGGGACTGTAATGACCACTTGATTGACAGATGGGTAATTAATAGACAGTGATGATAAGTTAAGAAGATGTAGGGAAGATTTCAAGGGTGATAAGATCGTTGATGTGTAGATAGAAAAACCCAACAAAAATCTCTGGATTATGGGTAAAAATAGGTATTATTTAGCCAAGAAATTTAGACAGGAAATGCACGCAGATACTATAAACAGGACGTACGTATTTCTTAAAATTTATTTGATTTGTGGTTACTTAACCTTCACTGCACAATTGAAGGGAAAAAGTTGAAACCATTGTCTGATCTTTGACCCTCAGATTCTGAATTAAAAATAACAGTGATTATGGAACCGCCGCGTGCGTAACACGTCCAATTAATGGCAATATATAGCATGGCTTTAAGATGTATTGCTGGGAGAGAAAGGAAGTATGATTGGTATAAAATGTGGAAAATAATTTTTTTAATACCTCCCCCAAAGGAGATTACATTTCTAATTTTAAGCACCTATCTACGTGCAAACTTGGTCAGTGAAGTTTATAATATTCATTCCGTCCATAATACAGTCATGACCAAAAGTTATGCGCCTAATATATGTATATTTATTATTAATTTGAAAAAATTATGTAATAAGAGTAATTATTCTAGTTTAAATTATTGCAGGTTTATTAAAAAGTCAGCGTTTCAAAAGAAACAAGAAAAAATTGCATTCTTTCGTTGGATCCGCAATCGCGATCTGGTCCTGTTCCTTCAGGAGGTGAGTTTTAGTCCCTTTAGGTTTCCTCTTCGATCAAAAGGGTAAAAGGATGAAAAAATTGGTGTGGCGTAATTTGGGTAATTATAATATATTTCGTTATATTTTTTGTAGTAATAAATGTTTGAATCTTCTTCAATTCTAGGAATTGTTATTTCCAAAGAAAAGAGCGCAACCATTGTTGCTCTACACCAAAGTGGCATGAAATGCAGGGATAGTTGCTAAGGGTATTGCGTCATGGAACATCATCTTTACGATCATAAATGACTTTAAAAAGACTGGTTACACTCCTGAGAAGAAGTCTTTTAGATGCGTAAGAGCATCAAATGAACGCCAAAATCGTCTCCTAGTAAGGTCAAGCTTTCTCACAATTGGAAAGAAACAGGTGTGAAAGCTTCATCACGCACAGTGAGGCGGAGACTTTTCGACAGAGGTCTCAAGTCGAGAAGAGCTGCGAAGAAGCTTATAAAGAATGGACTGTTGAAGGGTGGGGCAAAGTGACATTTTCTTATGAGCCCCCCAGAAGGAGAAGCGCTCTCACGAGTCTTGTGTCGTGCCCAAGGTGAAACATCCGGATACGGTCCATGTCTGGGGCTACTTCTCATCCAAGGGCATTGGAACAATAACAATTTTCCGCAAGAATACTGCCATGGACTCAAAATGATACCGAAACGTACTTCATCAGCATCTTATCCAAATGTTTCAGGAGCAATTTGGCGATGATAACTATATTATTCAGTATGATGGTGCACCTTGTCATAAAGGCAAAAGCAATCAAAAGTTTAGTGACTAAAAAAAACTCAAACTTTTGGGACCTTTTCTCAGGAATTCGTCTGATTTAAACTCAATAGAGAATTTGTGTGCGATAATCAAGCTGGTGGTTGATAAACAGAAGCTATCTATTTGTGAGCTGCTGCGGTGCCTATTGAACAAAAATGGAGAAATATCAGTCATGATATCATCAAAATTTAAATTTCTACCATGCCAAAAAGATTGGAAGCGGTCCTGAACAACAAAGGACATCATTGTTAATAATCACCGCGCTCATCAAGGGACTATTTATTAATAGAATGGGTTTGGGCTCTATATCTATAACTTTATAATTTAAGATGGGGATTTTTTGAAAATTTATAAATGTTTTTTTTTTGCTTAGTTGACAAATGACTTCGGGTGTTTTGGAAATTCAAAGGATTGAAATAGTTAAAAAGATCAAGAAGAAGAACAACAACAAGAAGAAGAACAAGAAGAAGAACAAGAACAAGAACAAGAACAAGAACAAGAACAAAAAGAAGAAGAAGATGAAGAAGAAAATGAAGATGAAGAAGGTGTTTGAAAAATCAATAAATATATGGGGTTTTTTTGCTTAGTTGACAAATGACTTGGGGTGTTTTGGAAAATCAAAAGATTGAAATAATTAAAAAGATCATGAAGAAGAAGAAGAAGAAGAAGAAGAAGAAGAAGAAGAAGAAGAAGAAGAAGAAGAAGAAGAAGAAGAAGAAATCATTTATCTTCATACATAAATGTTTAAAGTCAAATATTTATTCCAAGAAAATAAAAATTCCAAGAAAAGTTCACGTTTCGATAAGACTAAAACTTTACTTCGCAATTTTCATAAAAAAAATACCTACGATTGCTAAGCTTTAAAAACTTCCAATTATTGGTTAGTTTGCTTCTCTCAGTTGCTTATTCCTAAACTGCGAACTTCATTGGTGTTTATGAACGGTTAATTTGGAATTCTTTGGGTTTTAAAAAAATCACAAAATTTCGATACTCATATTTATTTCTGAACTTCACTATTTTGTTCTTTTAACTTAAAAGGGGGTCCAAGGATGTTAAATTAAATAGTCTATAAAAGGAGGTAAAAAAAGTGGTTAAGATTAGCAAATAGGGCCGTAGTCCACACCCTGCAGTGGTGCCTGTGTAACCAAGCTCTTCCTGTAAGGAAGAGTACAACGGCTTGTTTTTGTATATTTCACCTTAAAATTATAATACAAAGATGCTAAAACAAAATTCAACGTTTGATTACTTCTAAAAGTATTCTTATATGAAAAAAATATAGTAGTCTCAGAACCTTTGGCCATGACTCTAAGATCGACAAGGCTTGCTATTAATATCTTTACCATCACCAACTTTTATTATTATAATTATTTTATTTGTTTTTTTTTAATCAAATTTACCCGTCTACATTTGCCCAGTAAATATGTTTTCGTTGGTTACACTAGTTTCCTCTTTTTTACAATTAAACCCCCCCTCATCCGTTTAATTAAAAAGTGACATTTATTTCGTCCATCTGGCAGCACGGAGGCTGGGAGGACCACGGAAATCATGCGAAACACCTAAAACTACTTCTCCCCCGTCCCCTCTCCGTTGCCGTTTGCCCCAGCTGGAGAAGGGGCTAAAGCAGGTCGAGGAGGTTGATATTCCAACTAACTTACAGGGGAGAGGAATATACAGACATGGAGTAACAAGAATACGCGATAGATTAGGAGTAAGAAATATTTGTAGCTGTACTAATACTACTCTGCTCAATGATAATAATAGGGAAGTTTTTAGTTACGTGCGAGTCTAATCGCGAGCGACTCTACATCTCACTATGTCGGTCGGTCAGTCGGTTCCCATTTGGCTTTTTTTTTGTTTTTGTAATAACATCATAACTATTGGGCCGATTCTAACAAAATTTAAAACCTTATGTTGTTTTGCATTATCTTTCGAATGGTATAATTAACAGAGTCTTCTCAAGGTTAGCCCGGGAATTATTTTATTTGGCAATAACATCATAACTATTTGGCCGATACTTTGCTAGACTAGACTAGGTTATAATATGCTATACTCTGCTAGGCAAGCCTAGAATAGGCTATACTATGTTAGGCTATTATAGGCTAGGCTATACTATGCTAAGCTATGCTAAGATATAATGTACAAGGGTAAGATATACTATGCTAATATAGGCTATAAAATACTATGCTAGGATCTCATATAGTATGTTAGGCTAGACATTAATAAGCTATGCTTGACTAGGGTATAATATGATAGTATAAGCAATACTTGCCTAGGATAGCTAAAGTATAATAGACTAGGGAAGGCAATGCTCTGCTATGCTATGCTAGGATAGTTAATGCTAGGCTAGGTTATACTATGCTAGGCTAAGCTATGCTAAGCTATAGTAGTCTAGATAGGGCTATACTATGCTAGGGTAGGCTAAATATAATAGGCTAGGGAGGGCTATGCTCTGCTATGCTAGGCTATTGTATGTTAAGGTACGATAGGCTAGCTAACCAAGGCTATAATAGCTTAAGCTATGAAACTTAATTCTAGTCTAGGGTATGGTATACTATACTAGTCTAGGATATACTAGGTTGGCTATAATATGATACGCTTGGCTATATTATGTTAGGTGTGGTTAAGCTAGGATAGGCTATATCAAGCTAGCCAATAGTATGCTATGCTAGGCTATCGTATGCAAGGATATATTGGCTAGGCTATAGTACCTTATTCTAGCTTGACTATACTAGCCTAGGCTACTCTATGCGACGCTAGGCTAGACTCTGGTATGCAATGCTAAGCCATACCTGGTTAGCCTAAGTTAGGCTACACTAGGCAATGGTGCGCTAGGCAAGGCTATACTATAATATGCTAGGTTAGACTAGAATCTAGTAAGCTAGCTAGGCTATACTAAGCTAAGGTAGGATGATACAGGTTATACTATGCTAGGATATACTAGGCTAGCTAGATTGTACTAAGCTAGGCTAGATCGGACACAGCTAGGCTATTCTATTTTAGGCTAGGTTATCCTATGTATGGCTAGGCTTGGCTATTCTAGGCTAAAACAGGGTAGGTTATACTATGCTATGCTTGGCTATGATATGTTATGTTATACTAGGCAAGTTTAGACTAGGCTTTTTTAGGCTATGCTATGCTAGACAATCCAACGCTATGCTAAGCTGCGCTGTTCTCTACTATGCTATGCTAAGGTATGTGGCTATACTAAGGTCCTCCCATGGTTACTCCGTGAATTATTTTAAAGTTTTGAATGTCGTAAGGTCATAAATCAGAATAAGTGAGGGCACGCGACATTTTGGTCAGCAGTCCTTGTTTTCCTCATTTTCTGTTGCATGGGCCTTTTCGACTAACTAATTACTCGTAGTTTTTCAATACTGGTTTAAAATATAAAATCGGTTTTATTCTGTTAGCTCTAGTTTTGATGTTATTTGACATTTATGATTTTCCTGAAATTAATCCTAGTCATGTTTTGCCCGAGATCTAATGAGGGCTTCTTCAAGTAGACATAAATTCTTAAATGATCTTAATGTATTTATTCTGTTATATTTGTGGCTGATACACACTTGTTCGTCAAAAGTGTAATATAACAAGGTTTGTGCGCCGTGCCTATAAGGCATATTTTGACGTTTTCCTTTCTGACCAAGATAAGAAGTGGGCTCCACAGACTATGTATCATAATGGCGAGGAAAGTCTTCGTGATTGGACGAAAAAAAACCGAAAAGGTCTACCTTTTGGCTTCCCCCTGGTTTGATGAGAGCCAACGGACTATATAACGGACGGCTATCTTTACCTGATCAGCACTAGAAGTTTTGGCAGGAAAAACTGGCATATCTCCTATCCTAATATTCCATCTGAAATACGACCTATTTCGAATTTTGAGACAGTTAAAGTTCCATTTTTTAATGGTTATGCCTCCTCTGAAGATGAAAACTGCAAATCTGATCAGGGGTTTCAAGACATGGTCTCAGATTTCGAAGAATCCTCATCTAATGCGAAGCAGTCATCAACCCTTCAGCGTTTGACTCAGTCGTAGCTGAATGCCTTAGAAGGTGATCGGGCCCTTTACAAGATAACATCGGAGATATTAGCCTCTAGAGTAAATGGAAATTTACTTGACAGCTCTGCGAATGTCTCCTATTTCAGTTCATGGGACCACATTTTTGTGAATTTTTTCAGAAGACAAGCAATTTGTGTACTGCCAAGATATCCTAAGTCTTCTAGCACAATTAGTTGTTGCCTCGTATAATCAAACGGAATGGAAATCGTTTTTGATGGTTCTAAGTGCAGCCTCAAGTGTGTCTCTTTCAAAATGGCATTTCTTTGGTGCAGTCCCAGTTGGTCACTCACTGCATTTGCGAGAAACCCATGGCGACATAAAAATTGGTCCTTGCCTTGTTAAATAAATATCAAGGGCACAATTGGATCATTTGTGTTGACTTAAAAATTGTCAACCTTCTCCTCGGCCAAGAGAAAGGTTTCACTAAGTTCCCATACTATCTCTGCATGTGGGACAGTTGAGTTCGAGACAAACACTTGACAGAAAGAAATGGCCCATCCGCGAAACTCTTAGAAGCAGGCATACCAAATAATAGGAATGACCCGAACGTCAGTCGAGAGAAAATCATTTTCCCCCACTCCATCTCAAGCTTTCAGAAGTTAGTTTCTAGCCTTTCCTGCTTTGTCTCTTGTGAAAATCAAAGCAGGTGTATTTGATGGACCTTAAAATCATGCTCCTGTACGTGATGTGGAATTTGTCAGAAAGATGAATATCAAGGAGAAGACGGCATGACTCTCATTCGTGGTGGGTATACAAAACTTTCTTTGTATCAAAAAGGCCGATAACTATGAGGATTTTGTTGCTAGAATGCTGTTGGCTTTTCATGATCTTGGATGCAACATGAGTGTCGAGTTACATTTCCTGAATAGTTACCTAAACCATTTCCACGAGCTGTAAGTGGTTAACATGGAGTGCGCTTCCACAAAAACCTCATGATGATGGAATAGCGCTATTAATGGCGATGCGATAGACATATGATAGCGGACCACTGCTGGAGTATCAAACAAGATAATCCTGACAATTCTTCAAATGCAATAACTATAAGGGCAATTTTCATGCCATAATCGGAAAATTTTGAGCTTTCTTTTTATTTCATCGGTCTTTCTGAATCGCATCGGTGTACACTGATATTTGCATGTAATGGATGCAAGTTTCAGATTTGATTAGTATTCATATTTGATTCCTTTTGACTTTATTTCACATTTTACAACGCAAATGTGATGAATATATAAGCCTTTGATAAAAAATACAGATTATTTGCCTCAACGTTTTTTCAAGGCTAATTTTAACATACTATGACAATAATTTGTTTAGATAGAACAAGAAATTATGCGAAAAGTGTCAAAATTCCGCCCAAAAATGAATAGGTGAATTGTGCCCCAAAATCTGTAGCTTCTAGAGAAAATTTGACTTTAGGTTTGAATTAAAGCGCTCGTATAAATGCAACAAAATCTTTGTTTTAGGGTGTAGTAATTGATGAAAATAAAGAAAGAGCAGGAAAAAACATATCTTTGGATATGAATAATAAAAATCCTATTCATTAGAACAGATAGACAACATGTTTTAGTGCGAGCGTTTCTGTTCTGTGCTGATCAGATTTTTTTTTTATGCTGAAACGTTCTTAAGAATTCCTTGTTGATATGGGGAAGCCTTCATGCATTACATCTCATCCATTTATTTGTGTTTTTACAAGAAGTTTATTTCATAGGAAAGTAATTTTTTAAGCCATGAAAATTGAGATCAGGGGAGTCCTTTTTTATCTTGATTGGAAGTGTTCGAACAATGAAATGAAAAGAAAAGTGAGAGACAAAGAACAGCTCGCCCGACCCACTCTCCTCCCTAATATGAATATGTTAGCTCCAGAATTATGTTGGTGAAGTTGAGTGAGATGTGACATAATGTAATAATGGTCGGGTATGAATGTTAGCTCAATAATTATACGGGTGACGTTGAGATCTGCAAGAATGAGTCTGTGTGGTTGTAATGTATGTACCATGATAAACAGGATCCTGATAAAGATGTTTAGGAATGATTGGACCTGTGTTAGATGAAATCGGAAATGGATATCGGTTGATGGTTGTAGGAAATATGAAGGACGAGTACGTGAGAGGAAGAGAGATGTGAAAAGTGGTGGTTTTGGCACATATGGATATATAAAAAATGGAAAAAGCGTGGTGATTTCTGCGTTAAAAGAAACTTGTGTGACAAACACGTTATTTCAGCACAAAGATGTACATAATGGCACTCGAGTTTGGAGAAGGAGAGATGAAGAATGCAAGATAAAAGTGACCTGTTCCAGGTAAAAAATGAATAGTCTGCGAGATGTATTTAATGTGAAAACCATAATAGATATGAACACGGAACTAAAAGACCACACAATTGTGATGGGTAAGGTTAAATTAGTAGCCGTAAGGACGAAAAGAATGTAAAAAAGGAGAAAATCAAATTATATGAGGATATCTTGTTCTCTTAAATATAAATTATTTAATTCATACTCTTTCTTGTCATTAATATTTCCTTATCGATTCAGGAATTTCGAATAAACTGTATGGTTTTCACCCATTTAGCTCCGCTTGTTCGAAGACGAAGTTAGAATTGATCTCACTTCCACCGTTTCAGACTTCGAGTCAAATTGAAGCTCGACCGGTAGTTTCCTTTGGTCGCACGGGAAAGCTTGTGTGAGTGCCCGCATGTCAGGTGGTAAAACGACAATCTACATTATTTTTTATCACAAGTACAATTTTACTCTGATCATAGTATTGCAATAGGAAAAACAGCTGTCGCGACCATGTCACGCCGTGTATAGAGAGTATATATTTCTAACTTCATCGATATGAAATTCATAATATTAAGAACTTCTTTCATTGCCTTTCATATCCTTCATTTTTTTTATCAATAAAGCACATTTTCAAGCCTGAATCCTTACAATCCCTTCCTTAAACTTATTAATAGTCCTTTAAAGTATTCTAATCTTAAACTATAGCTTCCCAAATTCTCTTAGAAATTAACTACTCATGAAGATGTAATGATTACGTCGAAATGTATATAAGACAAACTGGACGTAGCTTATATCAGAGGGTTTACGAACACAAATATTGTCTTTGCATAAGCAACGAGTTTAATGTTTTATTTAAACGCATAATTTATACTAACTTTAGCGTCAACTGGGAAAAATCAGAATTTATTTATACCTCAAATTTTGTCATTAGTTATCCAGCTGAAGCTTGCATCCTGATGCTGAGAAACTAGTGCTGGACTTGTGATCAAAATAAAAAAAAACTTTCTCATATAAACAACTTTTATTTTCAACGACGGATAACAAGATTCCTGAACCTCAACAACTTGATTTCATCGAGTCAACAATTTTTCGAATAAATCCGCAAAGTAGAGTAACTGATCCTTAGCAAATTAGCGAAGTGCCTGGTATTTGAGTAGAATAAAAAGATTTATAGTGTTTTATGGGTAAAAGCAATTGCATTGGTTGGTGTTTAAAAAAAATAAGTAGCAGAAACTTTAAATATTTGATTTTCACTTTTGTTTTTTTAAGAGTTAATTGTGAATGTCCGAATATACACTAATAGAACATTATCCCCAACTACAACTCTGATAGAAACCGCTTATCATAGTCCCAGGTAAAGTTCCGCCTTGATGTTTTCCAGCGTGCGAAGCGTGATGAATAGGTCACAAATTATTCTTCCTTCACCTGCTTTCTTCAGAACGGCCTTACTCTATGCGTGTAGAAATCTTACGCCGTTAATGGCATTTAAATATAGAAGTGGGTTCCGTTTCCCACCGGTCGTACTGAATTTAAGGATTGTTCACAGAAAAGATGTTACTCGAAGAATGACTTGGCTGATTGAAACATCTGCGCGACTTATCTTTTGACTCCAACAACTGCACTTTGATTCCGACGACTGCGCTTCGACTGCTACTTCAACTCTCAGCAATGTACTCTAAGCACAACCAAGCTGCTCGGACTTTGATAATTCTATATCACAAGATTCGAATGTAAGCTGCAGCAAAACCTTATCACCTCCTCACCTTCAAAATATTCTTTTTTTTATCCTTTTCAAAACCAAAAAACTGGAGTAATATAAACCACCTGTATCCTCCCTTCAAACACTACTCACTTTAAATAAAACACGTAAGGTAGTCGATGTCACACTGGATATATGATTTTATTTCCTATCACATATAAGAGACATAAAAACAAATCTAACACCAAAATTAACACACTCCTAGCACTCACAAGACTCACATTCAGACAAAATAATAATTTTATCATCTACAAGTACGAGCTTTATATCCGCCCATCGGTCCGCTGTGACCTCTTGTGAATCCAATCTTGCACGCACTCATCTCAGCACACCAAAGAAAATACAAAGCATAAAATAAACTCGTAACACTCCAACTTACCACTTACAGTAGAACAAAGATCGTGCGCACATAACACTATCTTGTCTATCGCTGAACGCACTTTGTAGATAGTACGTGAAACTCAAGGCATTATATTCAAGACACTTACCATCCTCCACGAAATATGTGCAAAACTCCAACATCATACTACACAGAGATAGTCAAATGAATCAGACTACCAAAAACTATGCCACCATTAAACACACACAAAACACTCAACGCATACATAAAACGGAATGACATCCAATCTCTCCGGGAAAACCTTCCCCTCGACGCCTTTCCACCAGATATTAACCCAAAACAAACATCACTCCAAACGTTACCCTTGGGTCGCCAAAGCAATAGACGGAGGTTATTCCCCTAATAAGGAGCCATGATTATGAGGATCAAAGCAATGCAAAAAACACAGAATGAGCAAGTAATCGCCCATTCGCTCGTTTTTGCACTCAGTCGCGATTTTTCCAACTCGCGCGATGCGTCCTGAATCTTTTGTGTCCGCGATCTTCATCAACGGAACTCAAGGTCGGTAAAGAAACCACTAAATCTAATGTATTCGCTAATCTGTATACAGTGCGAAATACCCAAGATTTTATTCTAAATTCCAAACCTACACAGGACACATAAATATTAGTCTGACAGTAATATTTGTAAATGCGCTGTTTTAATCCAATTGCTTTGTGATTTGTATAGTTATATTTTTTTATAAAAACTTGACGGATTCTTCATCCGACCGAAGATTCTCCTAATTTTCTTTGGACAAAAAAAAGAGTTAACACCATTTCGTTTCCTGGTGTTTCGACGAATGAGATATCTTACTGGCTCCCCCAAGGCATCAATCAGTCAGCAAGGATCTCCTGAAGCAGTTGCTACTGCGCCTTCACGATAGGGCTCATCGGGTCATCGCCGCTGTTCCCTGGCATCCCCTCAGAAGTGGTAGCTAAGACTCTGGATGCTCTACGAACTGTCTGTCTCCACAGTAGTCCGGCTAACCCCTTCCCTCCACACAAGAAACTAATCACTTTACGAGGCGACATTGATATCTCCCAAAAGGCTCTACAAAAGGCCAAAATTGCCCAATTAGGTTTATTCGAGTGGATTATAAAGCCCACTGGGCTACAAAAAAAAAAACGCTGTGTAGACCAAACCTATTATTTACTGTTTTTACTTGGGTAGGATTTTGTTTTCGTTTTCCTGGTCGAAATTATGGTCGCAAGTGTAATACCCTATAAGTAGGCCTCGCATCTACAACACTTTTCGATCGTTTGCACAGGTAAAACTTCGAATTAATTTGGCCAATTACATCTTCAGAATCGCAAGGGCTGCTCTTTTTTGGCCAACAGGTAATCAACGAGGAAAGTTTTCCCACTGCAGAGAAAGTTAAGGTTATCGTACGCCTGTCTCAACTGCGTGTTTTCACTTAAAACCAAGAGTTCCAGTGGATTGTGAATTTGACCATCGATTCATTCCTAGTTGCGGGAAACTCTCTCCTAACTTTTAAATTCACCCCTGAAGGCGTAAAATGCTTTCTCCGACGAGAAAAACGCTTTGGCTGCCTGCATACCCCCGGTGCATGTCGATCAGGGCATGGCTGGTGTTCTGTAACAATGAAACGGAGGAGAATGTCACCCAATCGCTTTCTTCTCTAAAGGTTTGAAGAAATATAGCAGCTCTGGCCCTAAGTTTTTCGGCACTTACCTATTGGGAAAGCATGACCGTTACCAACAGACAGGACGCGTTTTCTCCATTTTTGCAAACCGCAGTGGGTAACTTTGTGCAATCCAGATTACCTCGGTCCATCATGTATCATGGGAATGTCGTCAGATGGATTACATCTCCCAGTTTATGACCAAATTTTCAACACAAGGGACAAGAAAAAGTAGTCGCGGATTCCCTTTCAGGCTTGGTGGTAGATAAAAAATATCCTCCAGATCGACTACATAGCAATTCCTGGCGCGTATAAGGCCAAGTTTGACCTCACCAGGTGACTTGAATGCCCAGATACGTTTAAGTTCGAGAGGGTAAATTGTGACTCAGGGAATTCTCGCATATAATGTGAGGTCTCTAACAAAATAAGCGCCCATATATTCCACCTTCTTTCCCTCCAAGGAATTAGGGACTTTCATAAGGCGCTACGTCACGGTTTATCTAACAGCAAATTAATACTAAAGTCCGTCGCTGGATACGCATCTCCATGCAGTGCCAAAGCTACAAGGTCCAGCGGCGCACCTTCACCCTGCTCCCTGGAGTGCCAGCATTTACCGCGCTTCACTCTTGACATTGTGGGGCTGCTCACCCTTGTAAAGGGTATCGATACCTCCTCACCGTGATATACCATTTTCCCACTGGGTAGCGGCCACCTCAATGGCATTCGTCAACTTGTGCATCATCTCTCAAAATTTCGTCTCCACCTCAGTACCGCGTTTTGGCGTTCACTCCACAGTCATCACAGTCCTGCCTCGCAAAGAAATTTACGGAGGCCAATGGCACAAGGCACACCCGATTCATCGTGTGTCAGTTTAATGGGAAACGAGCAATTCATATATCTAAGGCTCTCCTCACGGGGGGGGTTTAGGGGAAAACAGCTCTACTCTCGAATGGCCTCGAATCTTCTTGCCGAAGCTATTCTAGCCTGTGTAAAGGTGAATCGTGGTGGACGCGGTTCGAGGCTACCGCTTTTGGAAGGGGGGGGGGGTGTTAGGCTTACCAATTTAAGCCTAACAGAATCTTCTCCAGCACATGGAACTTTCGTGCTTGTAAAGAAATTCCACGTGGAATTTCCCCCACACATCTCCCAACCGAAAGATGATGCTTTACAGAGCAGTTGCGTAGGAAAGGATCATCACACCCGTCAAACTAGAATTTAAGGGTCTAGGGAAATTCTGACCTGCTACGACAGGTGTACACACAAAAAAAAACGTGAATCTGAGCTCAGCGGGGAATTTACGGACATAAGCCTTAAACAGGTAAATTCTAGAGAATTTAACTAGTACAATTTTAAACAAAAGAGAAATCACAGGAGAACATTGGCGACATTTCAGTGGAACCCCTCCAAAAATACAATTAAATGGAGGAATAAATATGGGACTAAAGACTAAACAATTTAGTAGACAAAAAAAATCATAATTAGGAACATTAATGAGATAATATATATATACAATTCACGTGGAAAACCTTCGCTCCAGCCGGAATATGGATGAGGTAATCCACGGGTCCTCTAGCCTCGAGGAAGTGGTAGGGTCCCTTTCACTGGCTAAGGAGTTTCTTGCTTCCCGTGGGAAGTAGCACCAGCACCTCCACGCCAGGTTTGAATTTTCGTTTTCGTGACTTAAGGTCCAATTAGGTCTTGTACCACTCAATAAGTCCTTATTTACGAGATACGACACTCGTTTGTTACCTCGGGTGGACTCACGCTCGAGGGATTTAGTTTTCCCCCAAAGGGCGGAGGGAGAGTTGCGCAATCCTTCTGTGCGCGGGCAAACTTGTCGCTCCGGAGTACTTGGAACTCCGGGTCGATAGGGGTTTCCAGGAAAATGGGTGCATGGGATTCCAGGGCTGCTTGTGTACGGGTAATCACGGGCTGGGCCATGGGGTGGCCGTGGATTACAGGGTTTTGACCAAACAAAACGGAACAGAACTGGATTGGGGCCGCTACCACTTCATCCCAACCGGACATATAGTCACACTCGATGTGGCAACGAATTACTGGGAAACGACTGGCAAGGCCAAGGTAGTCTTGGACCACCGCAAATTTCTTGTGGTCGAAGCCACCAGGGGAGAGTAGGTCCTCAGACACTATAATACAGGTTCACCCAGTGTCACGCACAAGGGTGGATACTCGGCCACCGTTCACAGTTCCGTTCCCGAACTTCAATCCACCAGGGTTGTTCCCATTAAAGATAAAGTTTACCTGATGGACCGAGTCTTTGGCGGGCAACGGAAGATCGGTAGTATCCTGAGGCGACGGAGGAGGATCAGGGGCGGCCCAGATTTGGTGCACTTGGTGGGACTGAGAGTTTGCGAATCGGTAGTTTTAAGGACAGTTCGTGCGGTAATGGCCGGGAACTCCTCAGGTGTAGCAGACTATCGGGTTCTTTTGGTACGGCACAACCGGGGGAGAAGAAACTAGGGGCTTAATGTCTCGGTGTTCCGATGGATGGAAGTTTCTTGGCTTCGAGGAACTAGGAACATTGGTGAATCTTGGAACCAATTTAGCAGGGGCCTTAGGAGCATAAAATTTAGTTTGGGGGGGGCGATTGGGAAGCCTTTTTAACATCCTTAGGGTATAAATTGTGACTACCCGCGTAAACATCGGCCTCTTCCAAGCACTCCTTGAAAGTGGTACAACGTTCATCCTTAATGAAGGCGCAAATTTCGGGAGCCACGGCAGCTAAAAGCTGATCTCTAAGGAAGAAGTCCAGAAGGGACTCGTAGACCTGGGGAATCTTGCACGCATCCAACCAACACTGAAGGTGTCTTTGGAGGATGTACCCGTGTTGTCGAAAGATTTGGCCAGGGCGGATCCTTTCCTGGCGCCATCGAGAGCGGTAGAATTCGCTATTCATATAACCAGCGGCTAGCAATTCTGACTTTAACGTCGAATAGTCCAAAGTTGCTTCCGGGGAAGGGATACGAATATATCCCTTAACTTGGCATTTAGGAGGGGAAGTAAGCGAGTGACGCCATCATTTTCGAGATCCCATCTATTGATCTGAAAGATTCTCTCAAAATGGGTAAAAAATGACTCAAAGTCCTCTCCATCATTAGGAGTGGGAAGGTGGACTGAAGGAGTTTGGGGAATTTGAGCCCAGGAACCGGTGGACTGAGAATCCATTTGATTTCGGCTCATTTCCAGCTCATGCTGCCTAATTTTTTTCACGTTCTTCCATCTCCATTTTGTTCTTCTCCATCTGCATTTCCATCTTCAGTTTGTTCTCCATCTCCATCTTCAGTTTGTTCTTCACCATCTCCATTTTCCTTCGCTCTGCCCTTCATTCCTCTCTTCTTCCTGTACGTAATTTAGCAGGTCTTTGCCCTAAAGACCTAACATTTCACCCTGACTCTTGAATTTTTCGAAGGATGACATTTTTACGCAGTTAACTGAAGGAACACTGATACGCAAACGAGCTAGGACACCCACACGCAAACCGAATACTTGAATATTCGTGAAGGCCTTGTTCACAAAAAAATTAAGATACAGCTACCTACCCATGCTGTTTCAAAGCGAAAAAAAAAAATTAAAATGGTCCTACCGGAATTAGGATACCAAAGACCTTAACTCTTTTGGATTAATAACCAGGAGAGTCTCGAAAATTCAAACACAGTTAAAAAAAATAATTACCCGGGGTCTGACACAAAATCTAAATAGATTAACTTTCCACTGCTCTTCAATTAACTTGAACTTGCCTTCTGCCAGTGCAATACAAAAATTAAAATAAAAGGCATATACGTAAATAACAAGTGAACTTCTAAAAAACCCAAGGGAACTTGTAAAAAACCCCAAAACACTTGACACCAAATTTATATAATATGTATATTAATAAATATATATGTCATGGTATGACTGTCGTAGAATTGCTCATAGTCTGGTCCAATAATTATTCTAGTCCTTGATCTGGACACACCTCTTTTGTTAAAGTCCGTGGTATTGACCCTATGACTCAATCCTACGATCATATATATATATATATATATATATATATATATATATATATATATATATATATATATATATATATATATATATATATATATATAGGCTTTAATTGCTACTGAACGTGCGAAAGCTGGTTAGTGGCGGGTTGTGCCGTAGACAGGATTTTCACTATAAAAGTCCCACTTGTTACTGGGGGGAGGTTTGTGATTGTTGAATTCTAAGAGTGCATAATACAGGTTGGATAAATTAGCCGAAGGGATGCTTAATTAAAGTCTTGCCAAGGGTACGTCAAAAGGGAGGAGCCACAAATAAACACACGGACAAAAAATAAACTTTACTTTACACAAATATAATAATTAGCAATAGTTAAACGGGCAAAATTAAGGATTAAATTTTAAACACTGACGTTAGGCGTCTAGATTTATAATGACTCAATGGGAGTATCAATCACTGTTAATTAATTAGGTAATTTAAGATTAGAGGGACACTGGGTTTACAGATTACCATTAATTGATGGACTGGAGAGACGACTAATCAGGTCCAGACGGGGTGGTTTGGGTGGCGTTAACACGAGTTCTCGGGGAAGGGGGGATAAGACGACGGGTTCTGGACTGCTGGCTGCAGTTCCGGTTAGTTTACTCCTAACTGGATGGACACTAACAAATAGTAACTTCCAGTAACTATTTGGATGTTCCTTTTCTTACTCAAGTTACGTTGAGCAACAGAGCGTACTCCTCTAGTCACAGACTCTGCGGGGCAGGATTTACTTCCAGGAACACTTTGAGACAGCGGCCAAGTTGACTCGACGGTGCGTTGGTAGTCGATACGTTACAGCAACGACTCTCGTTCAACGTGAGGATTACGCGAGTAGATTTCGGACACTGGTGTGGAGAGGTAAACGGCGATGTTATTTATATCGCGGATTGTGGGAAATCGCAACGCCTTCTGGACAATCTCCATGCTATCATAAAGAAAGAAAATAAGATTTAAGCTTCTTTGTGAGATAGGCGTTCTTTCGTCCGACTTCCTGTCGCCAGTTGGGGGAAGGGTGGGGGGAGAGAGAGAGGAGACGAAGGTCAACTCAAACGACAAATTTCTTTTGTTCCCACGATTTTCTGTCGGCATGTGATTATGTACGTTCCATACCCTCACAATGACATTATATTACATCAATACCATATTATATCTATGGGGGAGGGACCAATAACTTTAAGGCGAACCGAAAAGGGATGGAACACCACTAGTTTAGACGGGCTGGATAGCGAGAAAGAGTGCAACGAGGTCAGGTAAATTATATGCAATGGCAAAGCTCAAGGTTATTTAAAGAGGCATGTACAAAAATATAATTTTAGTTACATAAAAATAATGAGAGAATTGACAGGCAAAATTACATCAGATGAACGAGGGAGGTGATTGTAGTTATGAATCAGACTATAGGGTTAAAAAAATGTCTTACGGGAGGAGACTATTCAAATAGGGGGAATTAACGCAAACGGGTTATTGAAGGGGGAGAGGGGTTGGCTTACGGAGGATTCCGGTTGAGACGTAAGGGAAAGGCTTCACGGATGTCTCCTGCACGTGAAGCGAGGCCGCTCGAAGCTTCTGAGCGGGATGTTAAAGTGATGACGGTTCTCCAAAAAAGAGGGGGGGGGGAGCGGTAGCGTTGGGTCCAGGGGAGAGTATTTTGGCCACCCGAAAACGATGGGTGAACGAGGAAGGCTTCGACAGGAGTTGACGAGAGAAGTCGGAAAAATCACTTGTTAGCGATCGTTAAATGCAATTACCTCACTGGCTGGGGCTAATTCCAATACACAAAAATAGTTCAGCTGTCACTTTGCTTTGTTGTTAGCACCTGACTTGGAACTAGAGGAATTTTCTTGAAATCCGAGCGAGACTTCTCAGCTCTGTGTCGGTTTCATGGGAAACGAGCAATATATATGTCTGAGGCTCTCCCCGCGGAGGATGGGGGGAGGGAGGGGTAGTGGGAAACAGCTCTACTCTCGAATAGCCTCGAATCTTCTTGCCGAGGCTATTCTAGCCCGTGTAAAGGTGAATCGTGGTGGACGCGTATCGAGGCTACCGCTTGTGGAAGGCGGGGGGGGGAATAGGTTTACCACGTGGAATTTCCACCACAAAGACGAACATGTTCAAATCTCCCTATGTGGGAGATATCATCCCAAGCGAATACCACAATGTGGAGCCATACAGATAAGGAGGCACACCGACGCAAAGGACATAAAATGAACACATCATTGTCCATTCGCACTTTGCCGCAAATTTCTTACTTCACACGCCGCCTATCGCATCTTAATTGCAATCATGTTAGGATAGTATCGCCACAACCTTTAACGCGTATAAACTTCGCAATCCTTAGTCCGCTCGATTTTACTCAGCTCGAAGCTTAACCTTCTCCTCCACCAAAGTCGGGCGCACCTTTTCTTTTCCTAAAATGGTGTCAGATTTATGAGTTGTGTATAAACAACAAATGGATGAAAGTAGACCAATCCAGAGACTATGCGAGAATGTGCGTCAGAGTGTGCGAATAATTGTTTAAAACAGAATGTACTGACTCTAGAGTAAGTGGATAATATTGTTTATGATGACCACTACTAGACCAGGGTTGTCCAACCTTATTTCCTAATAGACCAAATTAGAAATTTAAGTTTATTTACCGGGCCACTGAGGTACTTAAATATGACCTTTTATAAAGTTCAAAATGTATTGAATAACAATTTTTAATAATATTTATATATATATATATATATATATCAGGAATATGAATACCCAGGTGATTACACTAATCATTTATTGACCGGACGTTTCGGACCTTTACTAGGACCATCTTCAGCGACTATGTCGACTATTGAGAAGGGGAAGGAACATTAATCGATAACAGTTAAAAGAATGCATTAAATAAGGGCTAAAAAGGCGGATGAAGACAAGTTAAAATAATAAAATTAACAATTATTAAAATTAAAGTAAAAAACACTAATAACAATATATAGAATTAAATAATACTACCCAGTGTGATTTAAAAAAATAATAGAAAGAAGTGAAATTATAACATAAACTGACTTGAATATTACATATTAAAAGATACTGGAGTAAACAATAAAATAACCTATTATATTAAATTGTAAAAAAAAATAAAAAAAATAAACAGAAAACAAATTAGAATGAACAAATTGACTAACCTTTATCGTGGAAGTTGTGAAATCAACTAACTAAAGATATAAAACTACAAACGAAATTTGTTCGGTTGGTCTGTTGGCTCGTTAATCTATTGAAGTATTGGTTGGTTATATTGTGAATAGTTTAATTGAGGAGAAGTAATTATTTAGGTTTGGATTTATTTTATTGATATACAGTGACTAAGATTTTCAAATCGAGAGAAGTTAAGGGTGAAGATAATATGGTAAATGAATTAGAATTAAGACGATGATGGTGATACTCTGAATGTCGCTTGATGGAAGAGGCTTCAGGTTTAGAAATGAGAATACCAGTCCTATGAGACAAACCCAAGTGCTTCGCGATCCTGCATTTGAGTTGTAAGCCAGTTTGGCCTACATAACGACTGTGGCAGGTCGTACATGTATAATTGTAAATTATACAGGATCGCAAGCCCAAAGGGATTGGCTCCTTATGGAGAAAAAAAGAATTTAACGATACAGGATTGGAATTTATACAAATGAATTGGCTTGGCCTTTTTTTTATCATATGCTCAATATCTGCTTTTATATTACTAGTCTTTATTCTATAAAGCTTAGTTAAATGGAAATCACTCAACCTATTTCTTTCAGTAGTTTTCATGCTTTACATACCAAGACGAATTGTTCACAGCAGTATTTACTACCCCACATGCATAATGGTTTTCTAGATAAATTAGTAATTTGATCAAATTAATTGAAAGAATGCAATTCATTCTAAAATTCAAGAGGAGATTTGCTCTCCATGATGTTTTCAAAGATTTTCTACTTTGATGATCATTGAGCTCTAGCTGGTCTTTGGTTGGTGTTTCCACCTAATTAAATGAAAATGGATCAATAAACAATTTTAATTCAGTTTCTATCTTTCAGAAGTCGGAAAATCTGGTTGTAGAATCTTCTAACAAAACTTAACGTAATTTAATATATTTTTCTAGAGTTCACAGGAAATTCTTCTTGTCTTTTAGATAAACTCTGAAAATACACAAGTTCGCTAGCTTTCAATTGTGTTATAAAAAGTTCTAACTTCCTAGTAAAACTTGTTATTCGCTCAAACATTGAGCAACCTAACTGGTCTTTTCCTTGTAAATGCAAATTAAGTTCAGCTAGCATTTCAGTAATACCTACTAAGAAGGAAAGATCATTCAACCATTCTTCATTTTCTAAAGAAATGTACATTTTTCTTCTTGTTTTACATCGTTTTATTTCAAGTAACAATAATTGAAATCTGTTCAAAGTTCCTGCTTTACTTAGCCATCTGACTTTTGAGAAATAAATAACGTCTTCGTACTCACTACAACTTTTCCAAGTATGTTTGAAATCATGTTGGTTAAGCCCTGAGATCTAATCAAATTCACAACTTTCCCAAGAATTGTCATCAACAGTTTCCTATTCAATTTTTAAGCACATAATTGGTGTTGATGAATAAAACAATGGTAATTGAGTATACCATGATCAACCACTCTTGAAATATAGTAATACACTCATTATTTTAATCGGTTAATGCAAGAGCACCATCAGTTGTAATCGAGTAAATTTTATTTTAATCAACAGTAAATTTTTTTTAACGCTAAATTAACATGTTGTACCTTTCATATAACATAAATTTAACATTTCTTCACTGTTATTAAAATTGACATCAATTCCTCTGATGAAAATAATCATTTGTATAGTGCCACTTTGATCAGTAAGTTTCTCCAGTACTAAATTGAAATAAACACATTTAGATAATTGAGTCTGCAATGAACCCACAATACTGTTAGCTATGTCATCAATTCTTCTACCAATTTTCTGATGACAGACTAATTTCATTGAATAAGTTTACTTTCTACTGACAACATTCATTAAATTCAATCACAATACATTCTTTTATTAATTCACCATCTATCAGTGGTTTACTCTTCCGAGCCAATTTTTAGGCATTAAATAACAAACATTTGTACATGTATCAGTTTTAACAACAATTTTTTGAGAGTGTTTGGTTTTGAGCTAAACTTCTTCAATTCATGTATTTTCATTTTTCTTATTTCTTCGTTTCATTTATTATATTGTTACTCATGTTTGGCAGTGAGGCTTAGTACTACATTCTTTGCGACTGTAACTTTATCATTCCATACAAGCCATGCTGACCCCCACCCTGAGCTTGCGCTCGCTAAAAGCCCTTCGAGCTGTTGGCCTCTGGCTTTTTGGCCTTTGAAACCGTTTCTTTCAACCACGTTTTTTTAACTTTTTGTTTAAACTTCAATTAATTCCCTTTTAAAGTAAAAGAAGAAAAATATAATAAAAACTTTATTTGTTAATTATTAGCCCAATTTGTTAATTATTAACCCACACCCTACAAAATGAATTCATTCTGAATTTCTTTCTTCAAAACGATTCTTTCTTTTACGGAGTGGGAATTCTTCAATTTTTCTTCTTCTTCTCTTCTTCTTAGTATTATTCTCCTCCTTTCCATCTTCTTCTCTTCTCTTTTTCGATCTCTTCTTCTCCCCCTCCTTGCCTTCCTCTTCACCTGCTGCTCCTATTCATTCGCTTGCGTCTCTTCCATTTCGCTCTTTTATTTTGCCTACCTTTTCTTTTTCTACTCTTCTTCCTGTCTTGTTCTTTTCTCTTCCTCTCTTTCTTATCCATCTCCTATTATTTTCCTTCTCAACTCCTCCTCTTTCTTATTCTCATCCTTAATTTTTCTTTTCTTCTTCTGCTCTTCAATCTTTTCTTCTCTTCCTCCTATCTATTATGTGCTTCTGTTCCTATAATTCTTCGTCTTCTCCTCCTTCTCCTCCTATACTTTTCTTCTTCTTCTTATCTAAATTCTTTTCTTAAACTACTCCTTCTATTCCTCCTCCTCTTTTTTCACTTCTTTCTTCTCTTCTCATTCTTCTTGACCCATTCTTCTTCCTCTCCTCATCCTCACCTTCTTTCTCTTCTTATTTTTGTACTCTTATTCTTCTACTTCTCCTCCTGCATTTCGTTATTTTAACCCCTCCCCAAATTCCCATTCTTAAAATATATTGGTAGGGACATAAGGAGCGGCTTATCCACTCCTCATTTAACTCTACTCGTTTTTAGGGACAAAAGGAGCGGCTTTTCCACTCCTCATTCGGCTCTACTCGTTTTTAGGGACGAAAGGAGCGGCTTTTCCACTCCTCATTTGGCTCTACTCGTTTTTAGGGACAAAAGGAGCGGCTTTCCCACTCCTTATTTCGTTCTACTCGTTTTTAGGGATAAAAAGAGCCGCTTCTCAACTCCTCATTTGGCTCTACTCGTTTTTAGAGACAAAAGGAGCGGCTTCTCCACTTCTCATTTGGCTCTACTCGTTTTTAAGAACAAAAGTAGCGGCTTCTCCACTCATCATTTGGCTCTACTCGTTTTTAGGGACAAAAGGAGCGGCTTCTCCACTTCTCATTTGGCTCTACTTGTTTTTAGGGACAAGAGGAGCGGCTTTTCCACTCCTCATTTGGCTCCACTCGTTTTTAGGGACAAAAGGAGCGGCTTTTCCACTCCTCATTCGGCTCTACTCGTTTTTAGGGACAAAAGGAGCGGCTTTTCCACTCCTCATTTGGCTCTACTCGTTTTTAGGGACAAAAAGAGCGGCTTCTCCACTCCTCATTTGGCTCTACTCGTTTTTAGGGACAGAAGGAGCGGCTTTTCCACTCCTCATTCGGCTCTACTCGTTTTTAGGGACAAAAGGAGCGGCTTTTCCACTCCTCATTTGGCTCTACTCGTTTTTAGGGACAAAAAGAGCGGCTTCTCCACTCCTCATTTGGCTCTACTCGTTTTTAGGGACAAAAGGAGCGGCTTTTCCACTCCTCATTCGGCTCTACTCGTTTTTAGGGACAAAAGGAGCGGCTTTTCCACTCCTCATTTCGTTCTACTCGTTTTTAGGGACAAAAAGAGCGGCTTCTCCACTCCTCATTTGGCTCTACTCGTTTTTAAGAACAAAAGTAGCGGCTTCTCCACTCATCATTTGGCTCTACTCGTTTTTAGGGACAAATGGAGCGGCTTCTCCACTCCTCATTTGGCTCTACTCGTTTTTAAGAACAAAAGTAGCGGCTTCTCCACTCCTCATTTGGCTCTACTCGGTTTAGGGACAAAAGAAGCGGCTTCTCCACTCCTCATTTGGCTCTACTTGTTTTTAGGGACAAGAGGAGCGGCTTTTCCACTCCTCATTTAACTCTACTCGTTTTTAGGGACATGAGGAGCGGCTTATCCACTCCTCATTTCGTTCTACTCGTTTTTAGGGATAAAAAGAGCCGCTTCTCCACTCCTCATTTGACTCTACTCGTTTTTAGAGAAAAAAGGAGCGGCTTTCCCACTCCTCATTTCGTTCTACTCGTTTTTAGGGATAAAAAGAGCCGCTTCTCCACTCCTCATTTAGCTCTACTCGATTTTAGGGACAAAAGGAGCGGCTTTCCCAATCCTCATTTCGTTCTACTCGTTTATAGGGATAAAAAGAGCCGCTTCTCTACTCCTCATTTGGCTCTACTCGTTTTTAGGGACAAAAGGAGCGGCTTTCCCACTTCTCATTTCGTTCTACTCGTTTTTAGGGATAAAAAGAGCCGCTTCTCAACTCCTCATTTGGCTCTACTCGTTTTTAGAGACAAAAGGGGCGGCTTCTTTACTCCTCATTTGGCTCTACTCGTTTTTAGGGACAAGAGGAGCGGCTTCTCCACTCCTCATTTGGCTCTACTCGTTTTTAAGAACAGAAGGAGCGGCTTCTCCACTCATCATTTGGCTCTACTCGTTTTTAGGGACAAATGGAGCGGCTTCTCCACTCCTCATTTGGCTCTACCCGTTTAAGGGAACAAAAGGAGTGGCTTCTCAACTTCTCATTTGGCTCTACTCGTTTTTAGTGACAAAAGGAGCAGCTTTCAACTCCTCATTTGGCTCTACTCGTTTTTAGGGACAAAAGTAGCGGCTTCTCCACTCATCATTTGGCTCTACTCGTTTTTAGGGACAAAAGGAGCGGCTTCTCCACTCCTTATTTGGCTCTACTCGTTTTTAGGGACAAAAGGAGCAGCTTTTCAACTCCTCATTTGGCTCCACTCGTGGACAAGAAGAGTTTCTTCTCCACTCCTTATTTGGCTCTACTTGTTTTTAGGGACAAAAGGAGCGGCTTCTTCACTCCTCATTTGGCTCTACTCGTTTTTAGGGACAAAAGGAGCGGCTTCTCCACTCCTTATTCGGCTCTACTCGTTTTTAGGGACAAAAGGAGCGGCTTTTATACTCCTCATTTGGTTCTACTCGTTTACGGGAGCAAAAGGAGCGGCTTCTCAACTTCTCATTTGGCTCTACTCGTTTACGGGAACAAAAGGAGCGGCTTCTCCACTCCTCATTTGGCTCTACTCGTTTAAGGGAACAAAAGGAGCGGCTTCTCAACTTCTCATTTGGCTCTACTCGTTTTTAGGGAGAAAAGGAGCAGCTTTTCAACTCCTCATTTGTCTCTACTCGTGGACAAGAAGAGTTTCTTCTCCACTCCTCATTTGGCTCTACTCGTTTTTAGGGACAAAAGGAGCGGCTTCTCCACTCCTCATTTGGCTCTACTCGTTTTTAGGGATAATAGGAGCGGCTTTTCCACTCCTCATTCGGCTCTACTCGTTTTTAGGGACAAAAGGAGCGGCTTTTCCACTCCTCATTTGGCTCTACTCGTTTTACTGGACAAAAGGAGCGGCTTCTCCACTCCTCATTTGGTTCTACTCGTTTTTAGGGACAGAAGGAGTGGCTTTTCCTCTCCTTATTTGGTTCTACTCATTTTTAGGGACAAAAAGAGCCGCTTCTCCACTCCTTATTTAGCTCTACTCGTTTTTAGGGACAAAAGGAGCGGCTTCTTTACGCCTCATTTGGCTCTACTTGTTTTTAGGGACAAGAGGAGCGGCTTCTCCACTTCTTATTTGGCTCTACTCGTTTTTAGGGACAAAAGTAGCGGCTTCTTCACTCATCATTTGGCTCTACTCGTTTTTAGGGACAAAAGGAGCGGCTTCTCCACTCCTCATTTGGCTCTACTCGTTTTTAGGGACAAAAAGAGCAGCTTTTCAACTCCTCATTTGGCTCTACTCGTGGACAAAAAGATTTTCTTCTCCACTCCTCATTTGGCTCTACTCGTTTTTAGGGACGAAATGAGCGGCTTCTCCACTCTTTATTTGGCTCTACTCGTTTTTAGGGAAAAAAGGAGCGGCTTCTCTACTCCTTTTCGGCTCTACTTGTTTTTAGGGGCAAAAAGAGCGGCTTCTCCACACCTCATTTAGCTCTACTAGTTTTTAGGGACAAAAGGAGCAGCTTTTCCACTCCTCATTTGTCTCTACTCATTTTTAGGGACAAAAGGTGCGGCTTCTCCACTCCTCATTTGGTTCTACTCGTTTTTAGGGACAAAAGGAGCGGCTTCTCCACTCCTCATTTGGCTCTACTCGTTCTTAGGGACAAAAGGAGCAGCTTTTCCACTCCTCATTTGGCTCTAAAGGGGGAAAAAAAGAGCAGCTTCTCCACTGCTCATTTGGCTCTACTTGTTTTTAGGGACAAAAGGAGTGGCTTTTCCACTCCTCATTTGGTTTTACTCGTTTTTAGGAAAAAAAGGAGCGGCTTTTCTACTCCTCATTTGGCTCTACTCGTTTTTAGGGACAAATGGAGCGGCTTTTCCACTTCTCATTTGGCTCTACTCATGGACAAAAAGAGCGGCTTCTCCACTCCTCATTTGGCTCTACTCATTTTTAGGGACAAAAGGAGAGGCTTTTCCACTCCTCATTTGGCTCTACTCGTTTTTAAGCACAAAATGAGCGGCTTCTCCACTCCTCATTTGGCTCTACTTGTTTTTAGGGACAAAAAGAGCGGCTTTTCCACTCCTTATTTGGTGTTACTTGTTTTTAGGGATAAAAGGAGCTGCTTGTCTACTCCTCATTTGGCTCTACTCGTGTTTAGGGATAAAAGAAGCGGCTTCTTCACTCATCATTTGACTCTACTCGTTTTTAGGGACAAAATGAGCGGCTTTTCCACTCCTCATTTAGCTCTACTCGTTTTTAGGGACAAAAGGAGCGGCTTTTCAACTCCTCATTCGGCTCTACTCGTTTTAGGGACAAAAATAGCGGCTTTTCCACTCCTCATTTGGCTCTACTCGTTTTAAGGGACAAAATGAGCGGCTTTTCTACTCCTCATTTGGCTCTACTCGTTTTTAAGAACAAAAGTAGTGGCTTATCCACTCATTATTTAGCTCTACCCGTTTTTAGGGACAAAAGGAGCAGCTTCTCCACTCCTTATTTGGCTTTACTCGTTTTTTGGGACAAAAAGAGCGGCTTCTCCACTCCTCATTTGGTTCTACTCGTTTTTAGGGACAAAAGGAGAAGCTTTTCAACTCCTCATTTGGCTCTACTCGTGGACAAGAAGAGTTTCTTCTCCACTCCTCATTTGGCTCTACTCGTTTTTAGGGACAAAAGGAGCGGCTTCTTCACTCCTCATTTGGCTCTACTCGTTTTTAGGGATAAAAGGAGCAGCTTTTCCACTCCTCATTCGGCTCTACTGATTTTTAGGGACAAAAGGAGCGGCTTTTCTACTCCTCATTTGGCTCTACTCGTTTTAATGGACAAAAGGAACGGCTTCTCCACCCCTCATTTGGTTCTACTCGTTTTTAAGGACAGAAGGAGCCGCTTCTTCACTCCTCATTTGGCTCTACTTGTTTTTAGGGGCAAAAAAAGCGGCTTCTCCACTCCTCATTTGGCTCTACTAGTTTTTAGGGACAAAAGGAGCGGCTTTTCCACTCCTCATTTGTCTCTACTCATTTTTAGGGACAAAAGGAGCGGCTTCTCTACTCCTCATTTGGTTCTACTCGTTTTTAGGGAAAAAAAGAGCGGCTTCTCTACTCCTCATTTGGCTCTACTCGTTTTTAGGGACAAAAGACCAGCTTTTCAACTCTTCATTTCACTCTACTCGTGGACAAAAAGAGCGGCTTGTCCACTCCTCATTTAACTCTACTCGTTTTTAGGGACAAAAGGAGCAGCTTTTCCCCTCCTTATTTGGCTCTACTCGTGGACAAAAAGAGCGGCTTCTCCACTCCTCATTTGGCTCTACTTGTTTTTAGGGACAAAGTGAGCGGCTTTTCCACTCCTCATTTGGTTTTACACGTTTTTAGGGACAGAAGGAGCGGCTTTTCCACTCCTCATTTGCCTCTACTCGTTTTTAGGGACAAAAGGAGCGGCTTTTCCACTCCTCATTTGCCTCTACCCGTTTTTAGGGACAAACAGAGCCGCTTCTTCACTCCTCATTTGGCTCTACTCGTTTTTAGGGACAAAAGGAGCGGCTTTTTCACTCCTCATTTGGCTCTACTTGTTTTTAGGGACACAAGGAGCCGCTTCTTCACTCCTCATTTGGCTCTACTCGTTTTTAGGGACAAATGGAGCGGCTTTTCCACTTCTCATTTGGCTCTACTGGTTTTTAGGGACAGAAGGAGCAGCTTTTCCACTCCTCATTTGCCTCTACTCGTTTTTAGGGACAAAAGGTGCGGCTTTTCCACTCCTCATTTGCCTTTACCCGTTTTTAGGGACAAAAGGAGCCACTTCTTCACTCCTCATTTGGCTCTACTCGTTTTTAGGGACAAAAGGAGCGGCTTTTCCACTCCTCATTTGGTTCTACTCGTTTTTAGGGATAAAAGGAAAAGCTTCTCTACTCCTCATTTGGCTCTACTCGTTTTTAGAGACAAAAGGAGCCGCTTCTCCACTCCGTATTTGGCTTTACCCGTTTTTAGGGACAAAAGGAGTGGCTTTTCCACTCCACATTTGGCTTTACTCGTTTTTAGGGACAAAAGGAGCCGCTTCTCCACTTCTTATTCAGCTCTACTCGTTTTTAGGGACAAAAGGAGCGGCTTTTCCACTCCTCATTTGGCTCTACCCGTTTTTAGGGATAAAAGGACTGGCTTCTTTACTCCTCATTTGGCTCTACTCGTTTTTAGGGACAAAATGAGCGGCTTTTCTACTCCTCATTTGGATCTACTCGTTTTTAAGAACAAAAGTAGTGGCTTATCCACTCATCATTTAGCTCTACTCGTTTTTAGGGACAAAAGGAGCAGCTTCTCCACTCCTTATTTGTTTTACTCGTTTTTAGGGACAGAAAAAGCGGCTTCTCCACTCCTCATTTGGTTCTACTCGTTTTTAGGGACAAAAGGAAAAGCTTTTCAACTCCTCATTTGGCTCTACTCGTGGACAAGAAGAGTTTCTTCTCCACTCCTCATTTGGCTCTACTCGTTTTTAGGGACAAAAGGAGCGGCTTCTCCACTCCTCATTTGGCTCTACTCGTTTTTAGGGATAAAAGGAGCGTCTTTTCTACTCCTCATTCGGCTCTACTCGTTTTTAGGGACAAAAGGAGCGGCTTTTCTACTCCTCATTTGGCTCTCCCCGTTTTAATGGACAAAAAGAGCGGCTTCTCCACCCCTCATTTGGTTCTACTCGTTTTTAGGGACAAAAGGAGCGGCTTCTCCACTCCTCATTTGGCTCTACTCGTTCTTAGGGAGAAAAGGAGCCGCTTCTTCACTCCTCATTTGGCTCTACTCGTTTTTAGGGACAAAAGGAGCCGCTTCTTCACTCCTCATTTGGCTCCACTCGTTTTTAGGGACAAAAGGAGCCGCTTCTTCACTCCTCATTTGGCTCTACTCGTTTTTAAGAACAAAAGGAGCGGCTTTTCCACTCCTCATTTGGTTCTACTCGTTTTTAGGGACAAAAGGAGTGGCTTTTCCACTCCTCATTTGGTTCTACTCGTTTTTAGGGACAAAAGGAGCGGCTTCTCCACTCCTCATTCGGCTCTATTCGTTTTTAGGGACAAAAGGAGCCGCTTCTTCACTCCTCATTTGGCTCTACTTGTTTTTAGGGATAAAAGGAGCGGCTTTTCCACTCCTCATTTGGCTCTACTCGTTTTTAGAGACAAACGGAGCGGCTTTTCCACTTCTCATTTGGCTCTACTCGTTTTTAGGGACAGAAGAAGCGGCTTTTCCACTCCTCATTTGCCTCTAGTCGTTTTTAGGGACAAAAGGAGCGGCTTTTCCACTCCTCATTTGCCTCTACCCGTTTTTAGGGACAAACGGAGCCGCTTCTTCACTCCTCATTTGGCTCTACTCGTTTTTAGGGACAAAAGGAGCGGCTTTTTCACTCCTCATTTGGCTCTACTTGTTTTTAGGGACAAAAGGAGCCGCTTCTTCACTCCTCATTTGGCTCTACTCGTTTTTAGGGACAAATGGAGCGGCTTTTACACTTCTCATTTGGCTCTACTCGTTTTCAGGGACAGAAGGAGCAGCTTTTCCACTCCTCATTTGCCTCTACTCAATTTAGGGACAAAAGGTGCGGCTTTTTCACTCCTCATTTGCCTTTACCCGATTTAGGGACAAAAGGAGCCACTTTTTCACTCCTCATTTGGCTCTACTCGTTTTTAGGGACAAAAGGAGCGGCTTTTCCACTCCTCATTTGGTTCTACTCGTTTTTAGGGATAAAAGGAAAACTTCTCTACTCCTCATTTGGCTCTACTCGTTTTTAGAGACAAAAGGAGCCGCTTCTCCACTCCGTATTTGGCTTTACTCGTTTTTAGGGACAAAAGGAGTGGCTTTTCCACTCCACATTTGGCTTTACTCGTTTTTAGGGACAAAAGGAGCCGCTTCTCCACTTCTTATTCAGCTCTACTCGTTTTTAGGGACAAAAGGAGCGGCTTTTCCACTCCTCATTTGGCTCTACCCGTTTTTAGGGATAAAAGGAGCGGCTTCTTTACCCCTCATTTGGCTCTTCCCGTTTTGAGGGACAAAATGAGCGGCTTTTCTACTCCTCATTTGGCTCTACTCGTTTTTAAGAACAAAAGTAGTGGCTTATCCACTCATCATTTAGCTCTACTCGTTTTTAGGGACAAAAGGAGCAGCTTCTCCACTCCTTATTTGGCTTTACTCGTTTTTAGGGACAAAAAAAGCGGCTTCTCCACTCCTCATTTGGTTCTACTCGTTTTTAGGGACAAAAGGAAAAGCTTTTCAACTTCTCATTTGGCTCTACTCGTGGACAAGAAGAGTTTCTTCTCCACTCCTCATTTGGCTCTATTCGTTTTTAGGGACAAAAGGAGCGTCTTCTCCACTCCTCATTTGGCTCTACTCGTTTTTAGGGATAAAAGGAGCGTCTTTTCTACTCCTCACTCGGCTCTACTCGTTTTTAGGGACAAAAGGAGCGGCTTTTCTACTCCTCATTTGGCTCTACCCGTTTTAATGGACAAAAAGAGCGGCTTCTCCACCCCTCATTTGGTTCTACTCGTTTTTAAGGACAGAAGGATTGGCTTTTCATCTCTTTATTTGGTTCTACTCATTTTTAGGGACAAAAGGAGCCGCTTCTTCACTCCTCATTTGGCTCTACTCGTCTTTAGGGACAAAATGAGCGGCTTTTCTACTCCTCAGTTAGCTCTACTTGTTTTTAGGGACAAAAGTAGCGGCTTCTCCACTCCTCATTTGGCTCTAATCGTTTTTAGGGACAAAAGGAGCGGCTTTTCTACTCTTTATTTGGTGTTACCTGTTTTTAGGGATAAAAGTAGCTGCTTCTCTACTCCTTATTTGGCTCTACTCGTGTTTAGGGATAAAAGAAGCGGCTTCTTCACTCCTCATTTGGCTCTACTCGTTTTTAGGGACAAAATGAGCGGCTTTTCCACTCCTCATTTGGCTCTACTCGTTTTCAGGGACAAAAGGATCGGCTTTTTTACTCCTCATTTGCCTCTACTCGTTTTTAGGAACAAAAGGAGCGGCTTCTCCACTCCTCATTTGGCTCTACTCGTTTTTAGAGACAAACGGAGCAGCTTTTCCACTTCTCATTTGGCTCTACTCGTTTTTAGGGACATGAGGAGCGGCTGTTCCACTCCTCATTTGCCTCTACTCGTTTTTAGGGACAAAAGGAGCGGCTTTTCCACTCCTCATTTGCCTCTACCCGTTTTTTGGGACAAAAGGAGCCGCTTCTTCACTCCTCATTTGGCTCTACTCGTTTTTAGGGACAAAAGGAGCGGCTTTTCCACTCCTCATTTGGCTCTACTCGTTTTTAGGGACAAAAGGAGCCGCTTCTTAACTCCTCATTTAACTCTACTCGTTTTTAGGGACAAAAGGAGCAGCTTTTTTACTCCTCATTTGGCTCTACTTGTTTTTAGGGACAAAAGGAGCCGCTTCTTCACTCCTCATTTGGCTTTACTCGTTTTTAAGGACAAATGGAGCGGCTTTTCCACTTCTCATTTGGCTCTACTCGTTTTTAGGGACAGAAGGAGCGGCTTTTCCACTCCTCATTTGCCTCTACTCGTTTTTAGGGACAAAAGGTGCGGTTTTTCCACTCCTCATTTGCCTTTTCCCGTTTTAGGGACAAAAGGAGCCACTTATTCACCCCTCATTTGGCTCTACTCGTTTTTAGGGACAAAAGGAGCGGCTTTTTCATTCCTCATTTGCCTCTACCTGTTTTTAGGGACAAAAGGAGCCGCTTCTTCACTCCTCATTTGGCTCTACTTGTTTTTAGGGACAAAAGGAGCGGCTTTTCCACCCCTCATTTGGCTCTACTCGTTTTTAGGGACAAAAGGAGCGGCTTTTCCACTCCTCATTTGCCTCTACTCGTTTTTCGGGACAAAAGGAGCGGCTTTTCCACTCCTCATTTGCCTCTACCCGTTTTTAGGGAGAAAAGGAGCCGCTTCTTCACTCCTCATTTGGCTCTACTCGTTTTTAGGGACAAAAGGAGCCGCTTCTTCACTCCTCATTTGGCTCTACTAGTTTTTAGGGACAAAAGTAGCCGCTTCTTCCCTCCAGATTTGGCTCTACCCGTTTTTAGGGACAAAAGGAGCGGCTTTTCCACTCCTCATTTGGTTCTACTCGTTTTTAGGGACAAAAGGAGTGGCTTTTCCACTCCTCATTTGGTTCTACTCGTTTTTAGGGACAAAAGGAGCGGCTTCTCCACTCCTCATTTGGCTCTACTCGTTCTTAGGGACAAAAGGAGCCGCTTCTTCACTCCTCATTTGGCTATACCCGTTTTTAGGGACAAAAAGAGCCGCTTCTTCACTCCTCATTTGGCTCTACTCGTTTTTTTGGACAAAAGGAGCGGCTTTTCCACTCCTCATTTGGTTCTACTCGTTTTTAGGGACAAAAGGAGCCGCTTCTTCAATCCTCATTTGGCTCTACTCGTTTTTAAGGACAAAAGGAGCGGCTTTTCCACTCCTCATTTGGTTCTACTCGTTTTGAGGGACAAAAGGAGTGGCTTTTCCACTCTTCATTTGTTCTACTCGTTTTTAGAGACAAAAGAAGCAGGTTCGCCACTCCTCATTCGGCTCTATTCGTTTTTAGGGACAAAAGGAGCCGCTTCTTCACTCCTCATTTGGCTCTACTTGTTTTTAGGGATAAAAGGAGCGGCTTTTCCACTCCTCATTTGGCTCTACTCGTTTTTAGGGACAAAAGGAGCGGTTTTTCCACTCCTCATTTGGCTCTACTCGTTTTTAGGGACAAAAGGAGCGGCTTTTCCACTCCTCATTTGCCTCTACTCGTTTTTAGGGACAACAGGAGCGGCTTCTCCACTCCTCATTTGGCTATACTCGTTTTTAGAGACAAATGGAGCGGATTTTCCACTTCTCATTTGGCTCTACTCGTTTTTAGGGACAGAAGGAACGGCTTTTCCACTCCTCATTTGCCTCTACTCGTTTTTAGGGACAAAAAGAGCGGCTTTTCCACTCCTCATTTGACTCTACCCGTTTTTAGGGACAAACGGAGCCGCTTCTTCACTCCTCATTTGGCTCTACTCGTTTTTAGGGACAAAAGGAGCGGCTTTTCCACTCCTCATTTGGCTCTACTCGTTTTTAGGGACAAAAGGAGCCGCTTCTTCACTCCTCATTTGGCTCTACTCGTTTTTAGGGACAAAAGGAGCGGCTTTTTCACTCCTCATTTGGCTCTACTTGTTTTTAAGGACAAAAGGAGCCGCTTCTTCACTCCTCATTTGGCTCTACCCGTTTTTAGGGACAAATGGAGCGGCTTTTCAACTTCTCATTTGGCTCCACTCGTTTTTAGGGACAGAAGGAGCAGCTTTTCCACTCCTCATTTGCCTCTACTCGTTTTTAGGGACAAAAGGTGCGGCTTTTCCACTCCTCATTTGCCTTTACCCGTTTTTAGGGACAAAAAGCGCCACTTCTTCACCCCTCATTTGGCTCTAAGCGTTTTTAGGGACAAAAGGAGCGGCTTTTCCACTCCTCATTTGCCTCTACTCGTTTTTAGGGACAAAAGGAGCGGCTTTTCCACTCCTCATTTGCCTCTACCCGTTTTTAGGGACAAAAGGAGCCGCTTCTTCACTCCTCATTTGGCTCTACTCGTTTTTAGGGACAAAAGGAGCCGCTTCTTCACTCCTCATTTGGCTCTACTCGTTTTGAGGGGCAAAAGGAGCCGCTTCTTCACTCCTCATTTGGTTTACTCGTTTTTAGGGACAAAAGGAGCGGCTTTTCCAATTCTCATTTGGTTCTACTCGTTTTTAGGGACAAAAGGAGCCGCTTCTTCACTCCTCATTTGGCTCTACTTGTTTTTAGGGACAAAAGGAGCGGCTTTTTTACTCCTCATTTGGCTCTACTCGTTTTTAGGGACAAAAGGAGCCGCTTCTTCACTCCTCATTTGGCTCTACTTGTTTTTAGGGACAAAAGGAGCGGCTTTTCCACTCTTTTTTTGGCTCTACTTGTTTTTAGGGACAGAAGGAGCGGCTTTTCCACTCCTCATTTAGCTCTACTCGTTTTTAGGGACAAAAGGAGCAGCTTTTCCACTCCTCATTTGCCTCTACTCGTTTTTAGGGACAAAAGGAGCGGCTTCTCCACTCCTCATTTGGCTCTACTCGTTTTTAGAGACAAACGGAGCGGCTTTTCCACTTCTCATTTGGCTCTACTCGTTTTTAGGGACAGAAGGAGCGGCTTTTCCACTCCTCATTTGCCTCTACTCGTTTTTAGGGACAAAAGAAGCGGCTTTTCTACTCCTCATTTGCCTCTACCCGTTTTTAGGGACAAAAGGAGCCGCTTCTTCACTCCTCATTTGGCTCTACTCGTTTTTAGGGACAAAAGGAGCGGCTTTTCCACTCCTCATTTTGCTCTACTCGTTTTTAGGGACAAAAGGAGCCGCTTCTTCACTCCTCATTTGGCTCTACTCGTTTTTAGGGACAAAAGGAGCGGCTTTTTCACTCCTCATTTGGCTCTACTTGTTTTTAGGGACAAAAGGAGCCGCTTCTTCACTCCTCATTTGGCTCTACTCGTTTTTAGGGACAAATGGAGCGGCTTTTCCACTTCTCATTTGGCTCTACTCGTTTTTAGGGACAGAAGGAGCGGCTTTTTCACTCCTCATTTGCCTCTACTCGTTTTTAGGGACAAAAGGTGCGGTTTTTCCACTCCTCATTTGCCTTTACCCGTTTTTAGGGACAAAATGAGCCACTTCTTCATCCCTCATTTGGCTCTACTCGTTTTTAGGGACAAAAGAAGCGGCTTTTCCACTCCTCATTTACCTCTACCCGTTTTTAGGGACAAAAGGAGCCGCTTCTTTACTCCTCATTTGGCTCTACTCGTTTTTAGGGACAAAAGGAGCGGCTTTTCCACTCCTCATTTGGCACTACTCGTTTTTAGGGACAAAAGGAGCGGCTTTTCCACTCCTCATTTGCCTCTACTCGTTTTTAGGGACAAAAGGAGCGGCTTTTCCACTCCTCATTTGCCTCTACCCGTTTTTAGGGACAAAAGGAGCCGCTTCTCCACTCATCATTTGGCTCTACTCGTTTTTAGGGACAAAAGGAGCCGCTTCTTCACTCCTCATTTGGCTCTACTCGTTTTTAGTAACAAAAGGAGCCGCTTCTTCCCTCCTCATTTGGCTCTACTCGTTTTTAGGGACAAAAGTAGCGGCTTTTCCACTCCTCATTTGGTTCTACTCGTTTTTAGGGACAAAAGGAGTGGCTTTTCCACTCCTTATTTGGTTCTACTCGTTTTTAGGGACAAAAGGAGCGGCTTCTCCACACCTCATTTGGCTCTACTCGTTCTTAGGGACAAAAGGAGCCGTTCTTCACTCCTCATTTGGCTCTACCTGTTTTTAGGGACAAAAGGAGCCGCTTCTTTACTCCTTATTTGGCTCTACCCGTTTTTTTGGACAAAAGGAGCGGCTTTTCCACTCCTCATTTGGTTCTACTCGTTTTTAGGGACAAAAGAAGCCGCTTCTTCACTCCTCATTTGGCTCTACTCGTTTTTAGGGACAAAAGGAGCGGCTTTTCCACTCCTCATTTGGTTGTACTCGTTTTTAGGGACAAAAGGAGTGGCTTTTCCACTCCTTATTTGGTTCTACTCGTTTTTAGGGACAAAAGGAGCGGCTTCTCCACTCCTCATTCGGCTCTATTCGTTTTTAGGGACAAAAGGAGCACCTTCTTCACTCCTCATTTGGCTCTAATTGTTTTTAGGGATAAAAGGAGCGGCTTTTCCACTCCTCATTTGGCTCTACTCGTTTTTAGGGACAAAAGGAACGGCTTTTCCACTCCTCATTTGGCTCTACCCGTTCTTAGGGACAAAAGGAGCGGCTTTTCCACTCCTCATTTGCCTCTACTCGTTTTTAGGGACAAAAGGAGCAGCTTCTCCACTCCTCATTTGGCTCTACTCGTTTTTAGAGACAAACGGAGCGGCTTTTCCACTTCTCATTTGGCTCTACTTGTTTTTAGGGACAGAAGGAGCGGCTTTTCCACTCCTCATTTGCCTCTACTCGTTTTTAGGGACAAAAGGAGCGGCTTTTCCACTTCTCATTTGGCTCTACTCGTTTTTAGGGACAGAAGAAGCGGCTTTTTCACTCCTCATTTGCCTCTACTCGTTTTTAGGGACAAAAGGTGCGGTTTTTACACTCCTCATTTGCCTTTACCCGTTTTTAGGGACAAAAGGAGCCACTTCTTCATCCCTCATTTGGCTCTACCCGTTTTTAGGGACAAAAGGAGCGGCTTTTCCACTCCTCATTTGCCTCTACCCGTTTTTAGGGACAAAAGGAGCCGCTTCTTTACTCCTCATTTGGCTCTACTCGTTTTTAGGGACAAAAGGAGCGGCTTTTCCACTCCTCATTTGGCACTACTCGTTTTTAGGGACAAAAGGAGCGGCTTTTCCACTCCTCATTTGGCTCTACTCGTTTTTAGGGACAAAAGGAGCGGCTTTTCCACTCCTCATTTGGCTCTACTTGTTTTTCGGGCTAAAAGGAGCGGCTTTTCCACTCCTCATTTGCCTCTACTCGTTTTTAGGGACAAAAGGAGTGGCTTTTCCACTCCTCATTTCCCTCTACCCGTTTTTAGGGACAAAAGGAGCCGCTTCTTCCCCCTCATTTGGCTCTACTCGTTTTTAGGGACAAAAGGAGCGGCTTTTTCACTCCTCATTTGGCTCTACTCGTTTTTAGGGGCAAAAGTAGCCGCTTCTTCACTCCTCATTTGGCTCTACTCGTTTTTAGGGACAAAATGAGCGGCTTTTTTGCTCCTCATTTGGCTCTTCTTGTTTTAGGGACAAAAGGAGCAGCTTCTTCACTCCTCATTTGGCTCTACTCGTTTTTACAGACAAATGGAGCGGCTTTTCCACTTCTCATTTGGCTCTACTCGTTTTTAGGGACAAAAGGAGAGGCTTTTCCCCCCTCATTTGCCTCTACTCGTTTTTAGGGACAAAAGGTGCGGCTTTTCCACTCCTCATTTGCCTTTACCCGTTTTTAGGGACAAAAGGAGCCACTTCTTCACACCTCATTTGGCTCTACTCGTTTTTAGGGACAAAAGGAGAGGCTTTTCCACTCCTCATTTGCCTCTACCCATTTTTATGGACAAAAGGAGCCGCTTCTTCACTCCTCATTTGGCTCTACTCGTTTTTAGGGACAAAAGGAGCGGCTTTTCCACTCCTCATTTGGCTCTACTCGTTTTTAGGGACAAAAGGAGCGGCTTTTCCACTCCTCATTTGCCTCTACTCGTTTTTAGGGACAAAAGGAGCGGCTTTTCCACTCCTCATTTGCCTCTACCCGTTTTTAGGGACAAAAGGAGCCGCTTCTTCACTCCTCATTTGGCTCTACTCGTTTTTAGGGACAAAAGGAGCCGCTTCTTCACTCCTCATTTGGCTCTACTCGTTTTGAGGGGCAAAAGGAGCCGCTTCTTCACTCCTCATTTGGTTTACTCGTTTTTAGGGACAAAAGGAGCGGCTTTTCCAATTCTCATTTGGTTCTACTCGTTTTTAGGGACAAAAGGAGTGGCTTTTCCACTCCTCATTTGGTTCTACTCGTTTTTAGGGACAAAAGGAGTGGCTTTTCCACTCCTCATTCGGCTCTATTCGTTTTTAGGGACAAAAGGAGCCGCTTCTTCACTCCTCATTTGGCTCTACTTGTTTTTAGGGACAAAAGGAGCGGCTTTTCCACTCTTTTTTTGGCTCTACTTGTTTTTAGGGACAGAAGGAGCGGCTTTTCCACTCCTCATTTAGCTCTACTCGTTTTTAGGGACAAAAGGAGCAGCTTTTCCACTCCTAATTTGCCTCTACTCGTTTTTAGGGACAAAAGGAGCGGCTTCTCCACTCCTCATTTGGCTCTACTCGTTTTTAGAGACAAACGGAGCGGCTTTTCCACTTCTCATTTGGCTCTACTCGTTTTTAGGGACAGAAGGAGCGGCTTTTCCACTCCTCATTTGCCTCTACTCGTTTTTAGGGACAAAAGAAGCGGCTTTTCCACTCCTCATTTGCCTCTACCCGTTTTTAGGGACAAAAGGAGCCGCTTCTTCACTCCTCATTTGGCTCTACTCGTTTTTAGGGACAAAAGGAGCGGCTTTTCCACTCCTCATTTTGCTCTACTCGTTTTTAGGGACAAAAGGAGCCGCTTCTTCACTCCTCATTTGGCTCTACTCGTTTTTAGGGACAAAAGGAGCGGCTTTTTCACTCCTCATTTGGCTCTACTTGTTTTTAGGGACAAAAGGAGCCGCTTCTTCACTCCTCATTTGGCTCTACTCGTTTTTAGGGACAAATGGAGCGGCTTTTCCACTTCTCATTTGGCTCTACTCGTTTTTAGGGACAGAAGGAGCGGCTTTTTCACTCCTCATTTGCCTCTACTCGTTTTTAGGGACAAAAGGTGCGGTTTTTCCACTCCTCATTTTCCTTTACCCGTTTTTAGGGACAAAATGAGCCACTTCTTCATCCCTCATTTGGCTCTACTCGTTTTTAGGGACAAAAGAAGCGGCTTTTCCACTCCTCATTTACCTCTACCCGTTTTTAGGGACAAAAGGAGCCGCTTCTCCACTCATCATTTGGCTCTACTCGTTTTTAGGGACAAAAGGAGCCGCTTCTTCACTCCTAATTTGGCTCTACTCGTTTTTAGTAACAAAAGGAGCCGCTTCTTCCCTCCTCATTTGGCTCTCCTCGTTTTTAGGGACAAAAGTAGCGGCTTTTCCACTCCTCATTTGGTTCTACTCGTTTTTAGGGACAAAAGGAGTGGCTTTTCCACTCCTCATTTGGTTCTACTCGTTTTTAGGGACAAAAGGAGCGGCTTCTCCACACCTCATTTGGCTCTACTCGTTCTTAGGGACAAAAGGAGCCGTTCTTCACTCCTCATTTGGCTCTACCTGTTTTTAGGGACAAAAGGAGCCGCTTCTTTACTCCTTATTTGGCTCTACCCGTTTTTTTGGACAAAAGGAGCGGCTTTTCCACTCCTCATTTGGTTCTACTCGTTTTTAGGGACAAAAGAAGCCGCTTCTTCACTCCTCATTTGGCTCTACTCGTTTTTAGGGACAAAAGGAGCGGCTTTTCCACTCCTCATTTGGTTGTACTCGTTTTTAGGGACAAAAGGAGTGGCTTTTCCACTCCTTATTTGGTTCTACTCGTTTTTAGGGACAAAAGGAGCGGCTTCTCCACTCCTCATTCGGCTCTATTCGTTTTTAGGGACAAAAGGAGCACCTTCTTCACTCCTCATTTGGCTCTACTTGTTTTTAGGGATAAAAGGAGCGGCTTTTCCACTCCTCATTTGGCTCTACTCGTTTTTAGGGACAAAAGGAACGGCTTTTCCACTCCTCATTTGGCTCTACCCGTTCTTAGGGACAAAAGGAGCGGCTTTTCCACTCCTCATTTGCCTCTACTCGTTTTTAGGGACAAAAGGAGCAGCTTCTCCACTCCTCATTTGGCTCTACTCGTTTTTAGAGACAAACGGAGCGGCTTTTCCACTTCTCATTTGGCTCTACTTGTTTTTAGGGACAGAAGGAGCGGCTTTTCCACTCCTCATTTGCCTCTACTCGTTTTTAGGGACAAAAAGAGCGGCTTTTCCACTCCTCATTTGACTCTACCCGTTTTTAGGGACAAACGGAGCCGCTTCTTCACTCCTCATTTGGCTCTACTCGTTTTTAGGGACAAAAGGAGCGGCTTTTCCACTCCTCATTTGGCTCTACTCGTTTTTAGGGACAAAAGGAGCCGCTTCTTCACTCCTCATTTGGCTCTACTCGTTTTTAGGGACAAAAGGAGCGGCTTTTTCACTCCTCATTTGGCTCTACTTGTTTTTAAGGACAAAAGGAGCCGCTTCTTCACTCCTCATTTGGCTCTACCCGTTTTTAGGGACAAATGGAGCGGCTTTTCAACTTCTCATTTGGCTCCACTCGTTTTTAGGGACAGAAGGAGCAGCTTTTCCACTCCTCATTTGCCTCTACTCGTTTTTAGGGACAAAAGGTGCGGCTTTTCCACTCCTCATTTGCCTTTACCCGTTTTTAGGGACAAAAAGCGCCACTTCTTCACCCCTCATTTGGCTCTAAGCGTTTTTAGGGACAAAAGGAGCGGCTTTTCCACTCCTCATTTGCCTCTACTCGTTTTTAGGGACAAAAGGAGCGGCTTTTCCACTCCTCATTTGCCTCTACCCGTTTTTAGGGACAAAAGGAGCCGCTTCTTCACTCCTCATTTGGCTCTACTCGTTTTTAGGGACAAAAGGAGCCGCTTTTTCACTCCTCATTTGGCTCTACTCGTTTTGAGGGGCAAAAGGAGCCGCTTCTTCACTCCTCATTTGGTTTACTCGTTTTTAGGGACAAAAGGAGCGGCTTTTCCAATTCTCATTTGGTTCTACTCGTTTTTAGGGACAAAAGGAGCCGCTTCTTCACTCCTCATTTGGCTCTACTTGTTTTTAGGGACAAAAGGAGCGGCTTTTTTACTCCTCATTTGGCTCTACTCGTTTTTAGGGACAAAAGGAGCCGCTTCTCCACTCCTCATTTGGCTCTACTTGTTTTTAGGGACAAAAGGAGCGGCTTTTCCACTCTTTTTTTGGCTCTACTTGTTTTTAGGGACAGAAGGAGCGGCTTTTCCACTCCTCATTTAGCTCTACTCGTTTTTAGGGACAAAAGGAGCAGCTTTTCCACTCCTCATTTGCCTCTACTCGTTTTTAGGGACAAAAGGAGCGGCTTCTCCACTCCTCATTTGGCTCTACTCGTTTTTAGAGACAAACGGAGCGGCTTTTCCACTTCTCATTTGGCTCTACTCGTTTTTAGGGACAGAAGGAGCGGCTTTTCCACTCCTCATTTGCCTCTACTCGTTTTTAGGGACAAAAGAAGCGGCTTTTCCACTCCTCATTTGCCTCTACCCGTTTTTAGGGACAAAAGGAGCCGCTTCTTCACTCCTCATTTGGCTCTACTCGTTTTTAGGGACAAAAGGAGCGGCTTTTCCACTCCTCATTTTGCTCTACTCGTTTTTAGGGACAAAAGGAGCCGCTTCTTCACTCCTCATTTGGCTCTACTCGTTTTTAGGGACAAAAGGAGCGGCTTTTTCACTCCTCATTTGGCTCTACTTGTTTTTAGGGACAAAAGGAGCCGCTTCTTCACTCCTCATTTGGCTCTACTCGTTTTTAGGGACAAATGGAGCGGCTTTTCCACTTCTCATTTGGCTCTACTCGTTTTTAGGGACAGAAGGAGCGGCTTTTTCACTCCTCATTTGCCTCTACTCGTTTTTAGGGACAAAAGGTGCGGTTTTTCCACTCCTCATTTGCCTTTACCCGTTTTTAGGGACAAAATGAGCCACTTCTTCATCCCTCATTTGGCTCTACTCGTTTTTAGGGACAAAAGAAGCGGCTTTTCCACTCCTCATTTACCTCTACCCGTTTTTAGGGACAAAAGGAGCCGCTTCTTTACTCCTCATTTGGCTCTACTCGTTTTTAGGGACAAAAGGAGCGGCTTTTCCACTCCTCATTTGGCACTACTCGTTTTTAGGGACAAAAGGAGCGGCTTTTCCACTCCTCATTTGCCTCTACTCGTTTTTAGGGACAAAAGGAGCGGCTTTTCCACTCCTCATTTGCCTCTACCCGTTTTTAGGGACAAAAGGAGCCGCTTCTCCACTCATCATTTGGCTCTACTCGTTTTTAGGGACAAAAGGAGCCGCTTCTTCACTCCTCATTTGGCTCTACTCGTTTTTAGTAACAAAAGGAGCCGCTTCTTCCCTCCTCATTTGGCTCTACTCGTTTTTAGGGACAAAAGTAGCGGCTTTTCCACTCCTCATTTGGTTCTACTCGTTTTTAGGGACAAAAGGAGTGGCTTTTCCACTCCTTATTTGGTTCTACTCGTTTTTAGGGACAAAAGGAGCGGCTTCTCCACACCTCATTTGGCTCTACTCGTTCTTAGGGACAAAAGGAGCCGTTCTTCACTCCTCATTTGGCTCTACCTGTTTTTAGGGACAAAAGGAGCCGCTTCTTTACTCCTTATTTGGCTCTACCCGTTTTTTTGGACAAAAGGAGCGGCTTTTCCACTCCTCATTTGGTTCTACTCGTTTTTAGGGACAAAAGAAGCCGCTTCTTCACTCCTCATTTGGCTCTACTCGTTTTTAGGGACAAAAGGAGCGGCTTTTCCACTCCTCATTTGGTTGTACTCGTTTTTAGGGACAAAAGGAGTGGCTTTTCCACTCCTTATTTGGTTCTACTCGTTTTTAGGGACAAAAGGAGCGGCTTCTACACTCCTCATTCGGCTCTATTCGTTTTTAGGGACAAAAGGAGCACCTTCTTCACTCCTCATTTGGCTCTAATTGTTTTTAGGGATAAAAGGAGCGGCTTTTCCACTCCTCATTTGGCTCTACTCGTTTTTAGGGACAAAAGGAACGGCTTTTCCACTCCTCATTTGGCTCTACCCGTTCTTAGGGACAAAAGGAGCGGCTTTTCCACTCCTCATTTGCCTCTACTCGTTTTTAGGGACAAAAGGAGCAGCTTCTCCACTCCTCATTTGGCTCTACTCGTTTTTAGAGACAAACGGAGCGGCTTTTCCACTTCTCATTTGGCTCTACTTGTTTTTAGGGACAGAAGGAGCGGCTTTTCCACTCCTCATTTGCCTCTACTCGTTTTTAGGGACAAAAGGAGCGGCTTTTCCACTTCTCATTTGGCTCTACTCGTTTTTAGGGACAGAAGAAGCGGCTTTTTCACTCCTCATTTGCCTCTACTCGTTTTTAGGGACAAAAGGTGCGGTTTTTACACTCCTCATTTGCCTTTACCCGTTTTTAGGGACAAAAGGAGCCACTTCTTCATCCCTCATTTGGCTCTACCCGTTTTTAGGGACAAAAGGAGCGGCTTTTCCACTCCTCATTTGCCTCTACCCGTTTTTAGGGACAAAAGGAGCCGCTTCTTTACTCCTCATTTGGCTCTACTCGTTTTTAGGGACAAAAGGAGCGGCTTTTCCACTCCTCATTTGGCACTACTCGTTTTTAGGGACAAAAGGAGCGGCTTTTCCACTCCTCATTTGGCTCTACTCGTTTTTAGGGACAAAAGGAGCGGCTTTTCCACTCCTCATTTGGCTCTACTTGTTTTTCGGGCTAAAAGGAGCGGCTTTTCCACTCCTCATTTGCCTCTACTCGTTTTTAGGGACAAAAGGAGTGGCTTTTCCACTCCTCATTTCCCTCTACCCGTTTTTAAGGACAAAAGGAGCCGCTTCTTCCCCCTCATTTGGCTCTACTCGTTTTTAGGGACAAAAGGAGCGGCTTTTTCACTCCTCATTTGGCTCTACTCGTTTTTAGGGGCAAAAGTAGCCGCTTCTTCACTCCTCATTTGGCTCTACTCGTTTTTAGGGACAAAATGAGCGGCTTTTTTACTCCTCATTTGGCTCTTCTTGTTTTAGGGACAAAAGGAGCAGCTTCTTCACTCCTCATTTGGCTCTACTCGTTTTTACAGACAAATGGAGCGGCTTTTCCACTTCTCATTTGGCTCTACTCGTTTTTAGGGACAAAAGGAGAGGCTTTTCCCCCCTCATTTGCCTCTACTCGTTTTTAGGGACAAAAGGTGCGGCTTTTCCACTCCTCATTTGCCTTTACCCGTTTTTAGGGACAAAAGGAGCCACTTCTTCACACCTCATTTGGCTCTACTCGTTTTTAGGGACAAAAGGAGAGGCTTTTCCACTCCTCATTTGCCTCTACCCATTTTTATGGACAAAAGGAGCCGCTTCTTCACTCCTCATTTGGCTCTACTCGTTTTTAGGGACAAAAGGAGCGGCTTTTCCACTCCTCATTTGGCTCTACTCGTTTTTAGGGACAAAAGGAGCGGCTTTTCCACTCCTCATTTGCCTCTACTCGTTTTTAGGGACAAAAGGAGCGGCTTTTCCACTCCTCATTTGCCTCTACCCGTTTTTAGGGACAAAAGGAGCCGCTTCTTCACTCCTCATTTGGCTCTACTCGTTTTTAGGGACAAAAGGAGCCGCTTCTTCACTCCTCATTTGGCTCTACTCGTTTTGAGGGGCAAAAGGAGCCGCTTCTTCACTCCTCATTTGGTTTACTCGTTTTTAGGGACAAAAGGAGCGGCTTTTCCAATTCTCATTTGGTTCTACTCGTTTTTAGGGACAAAAGGAGTGGCTTTTCCACTCCTCATTTGGTTCTACTCGTTTTTAGGGACAAAAGGAGTGGCTTTTCCACTCCTCATTCGGCTCTATTCGTTTTTAGGGACAAAAGGAGCCGCTTCTTCACTCCTCATTTGGCTCTACTTGTTTTTAGGGACAAAAGGAGCGGCTTTTCCACTCTTTTTTTGGCTCTACTTGTTTTTAGGGACAGAAGGAGCGGCTTTTCCACTCCTCATTTAGCTCTACTCGTTTTTAGGGACAAAAGGAGCAGCTTTTCCACTCCTAATTTGCCTCTACTCGTTTTTAGGGACAAAAGGAGCGGCTTCTCCACTCCTCATTTGGCTCTACTCGTTTTTAGAGACAAACGGAGCGGCTTTTCCACTTCTCATTTGGCTCTACTCGTTTTTAGGGACAGAAGGAGCGGCTTTTCCACTCCTCATTTGCCTCTACTCGTTTTTAGGGACAAAAGAAGCGGCTTTTCCACTCCTCATTTGCCTCTACCCGTTTTTAGGGACAAAAGGAGCCGCTTCTTCACTCCTCATTTGGCTCTACTCGTTTTTAGGGACAAAAGGAGCGGCTTTTCCACTCCTCATTTTGCTCTACTCGTTTTTAGGGACAAAAGGAGCCGCTTCTTCACTCCTCATTTGGCTCTACTCGTTTTTAGGGACAAAAGGAGCGGCTTTTTCACTCCTCATTTGGCTCTACTTGTTTTTAGGGACAAAAGGAGCCGCTTCTTCACTCCTCATTTGGCTCTACTCGTTTTTAGGGACAAATGGAGCGGCTTTTCCACTTCTCATTTGGCTCTACTCGTTTTTAGGGACAGAAGGAGCGGCTTTTTCACTCCTCATTTGCCTCTACTCGTTTTTAGGGACAAAAGGTGCGGTTTTTCCACTCCTCATTTTCCTTTACCCGTTTTTAGGGACAAAATGAGCCACTTCTTCATCCCTCATTTGGCTCTACTCGTTTTTAGGGACAAAAGAAGCGGCTTTTCCACTCCTCATTTACCTCTACCCGTTTTTAGGGACAAAAGGAGCCGCTTCTCCACTCATCATTTGGCTCTACTCGTTTTTAGGGACAAAAGGAGCCGCTTCTTCACTCCTAATTTGGCTCTACTCGTTTTTAGTAACAAAAGGAGCCGCTTCTTCCCTCCTCATTTGGCTCTCCTCGTTTTTAGGGACAAAAGTAGCGGCTTTTCCACTCCTCATTTGGTTCTACTCGTTTTTAGGGACAAAAGGAGTGGCTTTTCCACTCCTCATTTGGTTCTACTCGTTTTTAGGGACAAAAGGAGCGGCTTCTCCACACCTCATTTGGCTCTACTCGTTCTTAGGGACAAAAGGAGCCGTTCTTCACTCCTCATTTGGCTCTACCTGTTTTTAGGGACAAAAGGAGCCGCTTCTTTACTCCTTATTTGGCTCTACCCGTTTTTTTGGACAAAAGGAGCGGCTTTTCCACTCCTCATTTGGTTCTACTCGTTTTTAGGGACAAAAGAAGCCGCTTCTTCACTCCTCATTTGGCTCTACTCGTTTTTAGGGACAAAAGGAGCGGCTTTTCCACTCCTCATTTGGTTGTACTCGTTTTTAGGGACAAAAGGAGTGGCTTTTCCACTCCTTATTTGGTTCTACTCGTTTTTAGGGACAAAAGGAGCGGCTTCTCCACTCCTCATTCGGCTCTATTCGTTTTTAGGGACAAAAGGAGCACCTTCTTCACTCCTCATTTGGCTCTACTTGTTTTTAGGGATAAAAGGAGCGGCTTTTCCACTCCTCATTTGGCTCTACTCGTTTTTAGGGACAAAAGGAACGGCTTTTCCACTCCTCATTTGGCTCTACCCGTTCTTAGGGACAAAAGGAGCGGCTTTTCCACTCCTCATTTGCCTCTACTCGTTTTTAGGGACAAAAGGAGCAGCTTCTCCACTCCTCATTTGGCTCTACTCGTTTTTAGAGACAAACGGAGCGGCTTTTCCACTTCTCATTTGGCTCTACTTGTTTTTAGGGACAGAAGGAGCGGCTTTTCCACTCCTCATTTGCCTCTACTCGTTTTTAGGGACAAAAGGAGCGGCTTTTCCACTTCTCATTTGGCTCTACTCGTTTTTAGGGACAGAAGAAGCGGCTTTTTCACTCCTCATTTGCCTCTACTCGTTTTTAGGGACAAAAGGTGCGGTTTTTACACTCCTCATTTGCCTTTACCCGTTTTTAGGGACAAAAGGAGCCACTTCTTCATCCCTCATTTGGCTCTACCCGTTTTTAGGGACAAAAGGAGCGGCTTTTCCACTCCTCATTTGCCTCTACCCGTTTTTAGGGACAAAAGGAGCCGCTTCTTTACTCCTCATTTGGCTCTACTCGTTTTTAGGGACAAAAGGAGCGGCTTTTCCACTCCTCATTTGGCACTACTCGTTTTTAGGGACAAAAGGAGCGGCTTTTCCACTCCTCATTTGGCTCTACTCGTTTTTAGGGACAAAAGGAGCGGCTTTTTCACTCCTCATTTGGCTCTACTTGTTTTTCGGGCTAAAAGGAGCGGCTTTTCCACTCCTCATTTGCCTCTACTCGTTTTTAGGGACAAAAGGAGTGGCTTTTCCACTCCTCATTTCCCTCTACCCGTTTTTAGGGACAAAAGGAGCCGCTTCTTCCCCCTCATTTGGCTCTACTCGTTTTTAGGGACAAAAGGAGCGGCTTTTTCACTCCTCATTTGGCTCTACTCGTTTTTAGGGGCAAAAGTAGCCGCTTCTTCACTCCTCATTTGGCTCTACTCGTTTTTAGGGACAAAATGAGCGGCTTTTTTACTCCTCATTTGGCTCTTCTTGTTTTAGGGACAAAAGGAGCAGCTTCTTCACTCCTCATTTGGCTCTACTCGTTTTTACAGACAAATGGAGCGGCTTTTCCACTTCTCATTTGGCTCTACTCGTTTTTAGGGACAAAAGGAGAGGCTTTTCCCCCCTCATTTGCCTCTACTCGTTTTTAGGGACAAAAGGTGCGGCTTTTCCACTCCTCATTTGCCTTTACCCGTTTTTAGGGACAAAAGGAGCCACTTCTTCACACCTCATTTGGCTCTACTCGTTTTTAGGGACAAAAGGAGAGGCTTTTCCACTCCTCATTTGCCTCTACCCATTTTTATGGACAAAAGGAGCCGCTTCTTCACTCCTCATTTGGCTCTACTCGTTTTTAGGGACAAAAGGAGCGGCTTTTCCACTCCTCATTTGGCTCTACTCGTTTTTAGGGACAAAAGGAGCGGCTTTTCCACTCCTCATTTGCCTCTACTCGTTTTTAGGGACAAAAGGAGCGGCTTTTCCACTCCTCATTTGCCTCTACCCGTTTTTAGGGACAAAAGGAGCCGCTTCTTCACTCCTCATTTGGCTCTACTCGTTTTTAGGGACAAAAGGAGCCGCTTCTTCACTCCTCATTTGGCTCTACTCGTTTTGAGGGGCAAAAGGAGCCGCTTCTTCACTCCTCATTTGGTTTACTCGTTTTTAGGGACAAAAGGAGCGGCTTTTCCAATTCTCATTTGGTTCTACTCGTTTTTAGGGACAAAAGGAGTGGCTTTTCCACTCCTCATTTGGTTCTACTCGTTTTTAGGGACAAAAGGAGTGGCTTTTCCACTCCTCATTCGGCTCTATTCGTTTTTAGGGACAAAAGGAGCCGCTTCTTCACTCCTCATTTGGCTCTACTTGTTTTTAGGGACAAAAGGAGCGGCTTTTCCACTCTTTTTTTGGCTCTACTTGTTTTTAGGGACAGAAGGAGCGGCTTTTCCACTCCTCATTTAGCTCTACTCGTTTTTAGGGACAAAAGGAGCAGCTTTTCCACTCCTAATTTGCCTCTACTCGTTTTTAGGGACAAAAGGAGCGGCTTCTCCACTCCTCATTTGGCTCTACTCGTTTTTAGAGACAAACGGAGCGGCTTTTCCACTTCTCATTTGGCTCTACTCGTTTTTAGGGACAGAAGGAGCGGCTTTTCCACTCCTCATTTGCCTCTACTCGTTTTTAGGGACAAATGGAGCGGCTTTTCCACTTCTCATTTGGCTCTACTCGTTTTTAGGGACAGAAGGAGCGGCTTTTTCACTCCTCATTTGCCTCTACTCGTTTTTAGGGACAAAAGGTGCGGTTTTTCCACTCCTCATTTTCCTTTACCCGTTTTTAGGGACAAAATGAGCCACTTCTTCATCCCTCATTTGGCTCTACTCGTTTTTAGGGACAAAAGAAGGGGCTTTTCCACTCCTCATTTACCTCTACCCGTTTTTAGGGACAAAAGGAGCCGCTTCTTTACTCCTCATTTGGCTCTACTCGTTTTTAGGGACAAAAGGAGCGGCTTTTCCACTCCTCATTTGGCACTACTCGTTTTTAGGGACAAAAGGAGCGGCTTTTCCACTCCTCATTTGCCTCTACTCGTTTCTAGGGACAAAAGGAGCGGCTTTTCCACTCCTCATTTGCCTCTACCCGTTTTTAGGGACAAAAGGAGCCGCTTCTCCACTCATCATTTGGCTCTACTCGTTTTTAGGGACAAAAGGAGCCGCTTCTTCACTCCTAATTTGGCTCTACTCGTTTTTAGTAACAAAAGGAGCCGCTTCTTCCCTCCTCATTTGGCTCTCCTCGTTTTTAGGGACAAAAGTAGCGGCTTTTCCACTCCTCATTTGGTTCTACTCGTTTTTAGGGACAAAAGGAGTGGCTTTTCCACTCCTCATTTGGTTCTACTCGTTTTTAGGGACAAAAGGAGCGGCTTCTCCACACCTCATTTGGCTCTACTCGTTCTTAGGGACAAAAGGAGCCGTTCTTCACTCCTCATTTGGCTCTACCTGTTTTTAGGGACAAAAGGAGCCGCTTCTTTACTCCTTATTTGGCTCTACCCGTTTTTTTGGACAAAAGGAGCGGCTTTTCCACTCCTCATTTGGTTCTACTCGTTTTTAGGGACAAAAGAAGCCGCTTCTTCACTCCTCATTTGGCTCTACTCGTTTTTAGGGACAAAAGGAGCGGCTTTTCCACTCCTCATTTGGTTGTACTCGTTTTTAGGGACAAAAGGAGTGGCTTTTCCACTCCTTATTTGGTTCTACTCGTTTTTAGGGACAAAAGGAGCGGCTTCTCCACTCCTCATTCGGCTCTATTCGTTTTTAGGGACAAAAGGAGCACCTTCTTCACTCCTCATTTGGCTCTACTTGTTTTTAGGGATAAAAGGAGCGGCTTTTCCACTCCTCATTTGGCTCTACTCGTTTTTAGGGACAAAAGGAACGGCTTTTCCACTCCTCATTTGGCTCTACCCGTTCTTAGGGACAAAAGGAGCGGCTTTTCCACTCCTCATTTGCCTCTACTCGTTTTTAGGGACAAAAGGAGCAGCTTCTCCACTCCTCATTTGGCTCTACTCGTTTTTAGAGACAAACGGAGCGGCTTTTCCACTTCTCATTTGGCTCTACTTGTTTTTAGGGACGAAGGAGCGGCTTTTCCACTCCTCATTTGCCTCTACTCGTTTTTAGGGACAAAAGGAGCGGCTTTTCCACTTCTCATTTGGCTCTACTCGTTTTTAGGGACAGAAGAAGCGGCTTTTTCACTCCTCATTTGCCTCTACTCGTTTTTAGGGACAAAAGGTGAGGTTTTTACACTCCTCATTTGCCTTTACCCGTTTTTAGGGACAAAAGGAGCCACTTCTTCATCCCTCATTTGGCTCTACCCGTTTTTAGGGACAAAAGGAGCGGCTTTTCCACTCCTCATTTGCCTCTACCCGTTTTTAGGGACAAAAGGAGCCGCTTCTTTACTCCTCATTTGGCTCTACTCGTTTTTAGGGACAAAAGGAGCGGCTTTTCTACTCCTCATTTGGCACTACTCGTTTTTAGGGACAAAAGGAGCGGCTTTTCCACTCCTCATTTGGCTCTACTCGTTTTTAGGGACAAAAGGAGCGGCTTTTTCACTCCTCATTTGGCTCTACTTGTTTTTCGGGCTAAAAGGAGCGGCTTTTCCACTCCTCATTTGCCTCTACTCGTTTTTAGGGACAAAAGGAGTGGCTTTTCCACTCCTCATTTCCCTCTACCCGTTTTTAGGGACAAAAGGAGCCGCTTCTTCCCCCTCATTTGGCTCTACTCGTTTTAGGGACAAAAGGAGCGGCTTTTTCACTCCTCATTTGGCTCTACTCGTTTTTAGGGACAAAAGTAGCCGCTTTTTCACTCCTCATTTGGCTCTACTCGTTTTTAGGGACAAAATGAGCGGCTTTTTTACTCCTCATTTGGCTCTACTTGTTTTAGGGACAAAAGGAGCAGCTTCTTCACTCCTCATTTGGCTCTACTCGTTTTTACAGACAAATGGAGCGGCTTTTCCACTTCTCATTTGGCTCTACTCGTTTTTAGGGACAAAAGGAGAGGCTTTTCCCCCCTCATTTGCCTCTACTCGTTTTTAGGGACAAAAGGTGCGGCTTTTCCACTCCTCATTTGCCTTTACCCGTTTTTAGGGACAAAAGGAGCCACTTCTTCACACCTCATTTGGCTCTACTCGTTTTTAGGGACAAAAGGAGCCGCTTCTTCACTCCTCATTTGGCTCTACTCGTTTTTAGGGACAAAAGGAGCCGCTTCTTCACTCCTCATTTGGCTCTACTCGTTTTTAGGGACAAAAGGAGCCACTTCTTCCCTCCTCATTTGGCTCTACTCGTTTTTAGGGACAAAAGGAGCGGCTTTTCCACTCCTCATTTGGTTTTACTCGTTTTTAGGGACAAAAGGATTGGCTTTTCCACTCCTCATTTGGTTCTACTCGTTTTTAGGGACAAAAGGAGCGGCTTCTCCACTCCTCATTTGGCTCTACTTGTTTTTAGGGACAAAAGGAGCCGCTTCTTCACTCCTCATTTGGCTCTACCCGTTTTTAGGGACAAAAGGAGCGCTTTTCCACTCCTTTTTTGGCTCTACTCGTTTTTAGGGACAAAAGGAGTGGCTTTTCCACTCCTCATTTGGCTCTACTCGTTTTTAGGGACAAAAGGAGCCGCTTCTCCACTCCTTATTTCACTCTACTCGTTTTTAGGGACAAAAGGAGCGGCTTTTCCACTCCTCATTTGGTTCTACTCGTTTTTAGGGATGAAAGGAGCGGCTTTTCCACTCCTCATTTGGCTTTCCCCGTTTTTAGGGACAAAAGGAGCCGCTTCTCCACTTCTTATTCAGCTCTACCCGTTTTTAGACACAAAAGGAGCGGCTTTTTAACTGCTCATTTTGCTCTACTCGTCTTTAGGGACAAAATGAGCGGCTTCTCCCCCCTTATTTGGCTTTACTCGTTTTTAGGGATAAAAGAAGCGGCTTCTCCACTCCTCATTTGGCTCTACTCGTTTTTAGGGACAAAAGGAGCTGCTTCTTCACTCCTCATTTGGCTCTACTCGTTTTTAGGGACAAAATGAGCGGCTTTTCTACTCCTCAGTTAGCTCTACTCGTTTTTAGGGACAAAAGGAGCCGCTTCTCCACTCCTCATTTGGCTTTAATCGTCTTTAGGGACAAAATGAGCGGCTTTTCTACTCCTCAGTTAGCTCTACTCGTTTTTTGGGACAAAAGTAGCGGTTTCTCGGCTCCTCATTTGGCTCTACTCGTTTTTAGGGACAAAAGGAGCGGCTTTTCCACTCCTCATTTGCCTCTACCCGTTTTTAGGGACAAAAGGAGCCGCTTCTCCACTCATCATTTGGCTCTACTCGTTTTTAGGGACAAAAGGAGCCGCTTCTTCACTCCTCATTTGGCTCTACTCGTTTTTAGTAACAAAAGGAGCCGCTTCTTCCCTCCTCATTTGGCTCTACTCGTTTTTAGGGACAAAAGTAGCGGCTTTTCCACTCCTCATTTGGCTTTAATCGTTTTTAGGGACAAAAGGATCAGCTTCTCCACTTCTTATTTAGCTCTACTCGTTTTTAGGGACAAAAGTCACGGCTTCTCCACTCCTCATTTGGCTCTACTCGTTTTTAGGGATAAAAGGAGCGGCTTCTTTACTCCTCATTGGGCTCTACTCGTTTTTAGGGACGAAAGGAGCGCCTTTTCCACTCCTCATTTGGTTCTACCCGTTTTTAGGGATAAAATGAGCAGCTTCTCTACTCCTCATTTGGCTCTACTCTTTTTTAGAGACAAAAGGAGCCGCTTCTCCACTCCGTATTTGGCTTTACTCGTTTTTAGGGACAAAAGGAGTGGCTTTTCCACTCCACATTTGGCTTTACTCGTTTTTAGGGACAAAAGGAGCCGCTTCTCCACTTCTTATTCAGCTCTACTCGTTTTTAGGGACAAAATGAGCGGCTTTTCCACTCCTCATTTGGCTCAACCCGTTTTTAGGGATAAAAGGAGCGGCTTCTATACTCCTCATTTGGTTCTACCCGTTTTTTAGGGACAAAAGGAACCGCTTTTCCACTCCTTATTTGGCTTTACTCGTTTTTAGGGACAAAAGGAGCGGCTTTTCCACACCTCATTTGGCTCTACTCGTTTTTAGGGACAAAAGGAGTGTCTTTTCCACTCCACATTTGGCTCTACTCGTTTTTAGGGACAAAAGGAGCCGCTTCTCTACTTCATATTCAGCTCTACTCATTTTTAGGGACGAAAGGAGCCGCTTCTCCACTCCTTATTTGGCTCTACCCGTTTTTAGGGACAAAAGGAGTGGCTTTTCTACTCTACATTTGGCTCTACTCGTTTTTAGGGACAAAAGGAGTGGCTTTTCCACTTCTCATTTGGCTCTACTCGTTTTTAGTGACATAAGGAGGCGCTGCTTCCCTCCTCATTTGGCTCTACTCGTTTTTAGGGACAAAAAGAGCGGCTTTTCCACTCCTCATTTGGTTCTACTCGTTTTTAGGGACAAAAGGAGCGGCTTTTCCACTCCTCATTTGCCTCTACCCGTTTTTAGGGACAAACGGAGCCGCTTCTTCACTCCTCATTTGGCTCTACTCGTTTTTAGGGACAAAAGGAGCGGCTTTTCCACTCCTCATTTGGCTCTACTCGTTTTTAGGGACAAAAGGAGCCGCTTCTTCACTCCTCATTTAGCTCTACTCGTTTTAAAGGGACAAAAGGAGCGGCTTTTTCACTCCTCATTTGGCTCTACTTGTTTTTAGGGACAAAAGGAGCGGCTTTTCCACTCCTCATTTGCCTCTACTCGTTTTTAGGGACAAAAGGAGTGGCTTTTCCACTCCTCATTTCCCTCTACCCGTTTTTAGGGACAAAAGGAGCCGCTTCTTCACTCCTCATTTGGCTCTACTTGTTTTTAGGTACAAAAGGAGCGTTTTTTTTACTCCTCATTTGGCTCTACTCGTTTTTAGGGACAAAAGGAGCCGCTTCTTCACTCCTCATTTGGCTCTACTCGTTTTTAGGGACAAATGGAGCGGCTTTTCCACTTCTCATTTGGCTTTACTCGTTTTTAGGGACAGAAGGAGAGGCTTTTCCCCCCTCATTTGCCTTTACTCGTTTTTAGGGACAAAAGGTGCGGCTTTTCCACTCCTCATTTGCCTTTATTCGTTTTTAGGGACAAAAGGAGCCACTTCTTCACCCCTCATTTGGCTCTACCCGTTTTTAGGGACAAAAGAAGCGGCTTTTCCACTCCTCATTTGCCTCTACCCATTTTTAGGGACAAAAGGAGCCGCTTCTTCACTCCTCATTTGGCTCTACTCGTTTTTAGGGACAAAAGGAGCGGCTTTTCCACTCCTCATTTGGCTCTGCTCGTTTTTAGGGACAAAAGGAGCGGCTTTTCCACTCCTCATTTGCCTCTACTCTTTTTTAGGGACAAAAGGAGCGGCTTTTCCACTCCTCATTTGCCTCTACCCGTTTTTAGGGACAAAAGGAGCCGCTTCTTCACTCCTCATTTGGCTCTACTCGTTTTTAGGGACAAAAGGAGCCGCTTCTTCACTCTCATTTGGCTCTACTCGTTTTTAGGGACAAAAGGAGCCACTTCTTCCCTCCTCATTTGGCTCTACTCGTTTTTAGGGACAAAAGGAGCGGCTTTTCCACTCCTCATTTGGCTCTACCCGTTTTTAAGGACAAAAGGAGCCGCTTCTTCACTCCTCATTTGGCTCTAATTGTTTTTAGGGACAAAAGGAGCGGCTTTTTCACTCCTCATTTGGCTCTACTTGTTTTTAGGGACAAAAGGAGCCGCTTTTTCACTCCTCATTTGGCTTTAATCGTTTTTAGGGACAAAAGGATCAGCTTCTCCACTTCTTATTTAGCTCTACTCGTTTTTAGGGACAAAAGTCACGGCTTCTCCACTCCTCATTTGGCTCTACTCGTTTTTAGGGATAAAAGGAGCGGCTTCTTTACTCCTCATTGGGCTCTACTCGTTTTTAGGGACAAAAGGAGCCGCTTCTTCACTCCTCATTTGCCTCTACTCGTTTTTAGGGACAAAAGGAGCGGCTTCTCTACTCCTTATTTGGCTCTACTCGTGTTTAGGGATAAAAGAAGCGGCTTCTTCACTCCTCATTTGGCTCTCCCCGTTTTTAGGGACAAAATGAGCGGCTTTTCCACTCCTCATTTGGCTCTACTCGTTTTCAGGGACAAATGGAGCGGCTTTTCCACTCCTCATTTGCCTCTACTCGTTTTTAGGAACAAAAGGAGCGGCTTCTCCACTCCTCATTTAAATCTACTCGTTTTTAGAGACAAACGGAGCAGCTTTTCCACTTCTCATTTGGCTCTACTCGTTTTTAGGGACAGAAGGAGCGGCTGTTCCACTCCTCATTTGCCTCTACTCGTTTTTAGGGACAAAAGGAGCGGCTTTTCCACTCCTCATTTGCCTCTACCCGTTTTTTTGGACAAAAGGAGCCGCTTCTTCACTCCTCATTTGGCTCTACTCGTTTTTAGGGACAAAAGGAGCGGCTTTTCCACTCCTCATTTGGCTCTACTCGTTTTTAGGGACAAAAGGAGCCGCTTCTTAACTCCTCATTTAACTCTACTCGTTTTTAGGGACAAAAGGAGTGGCTTTTTTACTCCTCATTTGGCTCTACTTGTTTTTAGGGACAAAAGGAGCCGCTTCTTCACTCCTCATTTGGCTCTACTCGTTTTTAAGGACAAATGGAGCGGCTTTTCCACTTCTCATTTGGCTCTACTCGTTTTTAGGGACAGAAGGAGCGGCTTTTCCACTCCTCATTTGCCTCTACTCGTTTTTATGGACAAAAGGTGCGGTTTTTCCACTCCTCATTTGCCTTTACCCGTTTTAGGGACAAAAGGAGCCACTTCTTCACCCCTCATTTGGCTCTACTCGTTTTTAGGGACAAAAGGAGCGGCTTTTTCACTCCTCATTTGCCTCTACCTGTTTTTAGGGACAAAAGGAGCCGCTTCTTCACTCCTCATTTGGCTCTACTTGTTTTTAGGGACAAAAGGAGCGGCTTTTCCACCCCTCATTTGGCTCTACTCGTTTTTAGGGACAAAAGGAGCGGCTTTTCCACTCCTCATTTGCCTCTACTCGTTTTTCGAGACAAAAGGAGCGGCTTTTCCACTCCTCATTTGCCTCTACCCGTTTTTAGGGACAAAAGGAGCCGCTTCTTCACTCCTCATTTGGCTCTACTCGTTTTTAGGGACAAAAGGAGCCGCTTCTTCACTCCTCATTTGGCTCTACTCGTTTTTAGGGACAAAAGGAGCCGCTTCTTCCCTCCAGATTTGGCTCTACTCGTTTTTAGGGACAAAAGGAGCGGCTTTTCCACTCCTCATTTGGTTCTACTCGTTTTTAGGGACAAAAGGAGTGGCTTTTCCACTCCTCATTTGGTTCTACTCGTTTTTAGGGACAAAAGGAGCGGCTTCTCCACTCCTCATTTGGCTCTACTCGTTCTTAGGGACAAAAGGAGCCGCTTCTTCACTCCTCATTTGGCTATACCCGTTTTAAGGGACAAAAAGAGCCGCTTCTTCACTCCTCATTTGGCTCTACTCGTTTTTTTGGACAAAAGGAGCGGCTTTTCCACTCCTCATTTGGTTCTACTCGTTTTTAGGGACAAAAGGAGCCGCTTCTTCAATCCTCATTTGGCTCTACTCGTTTTTAAGGACAAAAGGAGCGGCTTTTCCACTCCTCATTTGGTTCTACTCGTTTAAGGGACAAAAGGAGTGGCTTTTCCACTCTTCATTTGTTCTACTCGTTTTTAGGGACAAAAGGAGCAGGTTCGCCACTCCTCATTCGGCTCTATTCGTTTTTAGGGACAAAAGGAGCCGCTTCTTCACTCCTCATTTGGCTCTACTTGTTTTTAGGGATAAAAGGAGCGGCTTTTCCACTCCTCATTTGGCTCTACTCGTTTTTAGGGACAAAAGGAGCGGTTTTTCCACTCCTCATTTGGCTCTACTCGTTTTTAGGGACAAAAGGAGCAGCTTTTCCACTCCTCATTTGCCTCTACTCGTTTTTAGGGACAAAAGGAGCGGCTTCTCCACTCCTCATTTGGCTATACTCGTTTTTAGAGACAAATGGAGCGGATTTTCCACTTCTCATTTGGCTCTACTCGTTTTTAGGGACAGAAGGAGCGGCTTTTCCACTCCTCATTTGCCTCTACTCGTTTTTAGGGACAAAAAGAGCGGCTTTTCCACTCCTCATTTGACTCTACCCGTTTTTAGGGACAAACGGAGCCGCTTCTTCACTCCTCATTTGGCTCTACTCGTTTTTAGGGACAAAAGGAGCCGCTTCTTCACTCCTCATTTGGCTTTACTCGTTTTTAGGGACAAAAGGAGCGGCTTTTTCACTCCTCATTTGGCTCTACTTGTTTTTAAGGACAAAAGGAGCCGCTTCTTCACTCCTCATTTGGCTCTACTCGTTTTTAGGGACAAATGGAGCGGCTTTTCCACTTCTCATTTGGCTCCACTCGTTTTTAGGGACAGAAGGAGCGGCTTTTCCACTCCTCATTTGCCTCTACTCGTTTTTAGGGACAAAAGGTGCGGCTTTTCCACTCCTCATTTGCCTTTACCCGTTTTTAGGGACAAAAGGAGCCACTTCTTCACCCCTCATTTGGCTCTAAGCGTTTTTAGGGACAAAAGGAGCGGCTTTTCCACTCCTCATTTGCCTCTACTCGTTTTTAGGGACAAAAGGAGCGGCTTTTCCACTCCTCATTTGCCTCTACCCGTTTTTAGGGACAAAAGGAGCCGCTTCTTCACTCCTCATTTGGCTCTACTCGTTTTTAGGGACAAAAGGAGCCGCTTCTTCACTCCTCATTTGGCTCTACTTGTTTTGAGGGGCAAAAGGAGCCGCTTCTTCACTCCTCATTTGGTTTACTCGTTTTTAGGGACAAAAGGAGCGGCTTTTCCAATTCTCATTTGGTTCTACTCGTTTTTAGGGACAAAAGGAGTTCTTTTTTCCACTCCTCATTTGGTTCTACTCGTTTTTAGGGACAAAAGGAGTAGCTTTTCCACTCCTCATTCGGCTCTATTCGTTTTTAGGGACAAAAGGAGCCGCTTCTTCACTCCTCATTTGGCTCTACTTGTTTTTAGGGACAAAAGGAGCGGCTTTTCCACTCTTTTTTTGGCTCTACTTGTTTTTAGGGACAGAAGGAGCGGCTTTTCCACTCCTCATTTAGCTCTACTCTTTTTTAGGGACAAAAGGAGCAGCTTTTCCACTCCTCATTTGCCTCTACTCGTTTTTAGGGACAAAAGGAGCGGCTTCTCCACTCCTCATTTGGCTCTACTCGTTTTTAGAGACAAACGGAGCGGCTTTTCCACTTCTCATTTGGCTCTACTCGTTTTTAGGGACAGAAGGAGCGGCTTTTCCACTCCTCATTTGCCTCTACTCGTTTTTAGGGACAAAAGAAGCGGCTTTTCTACTCCTCATTTGCCTCTACCCGTTTTTAGGGACAAAAGGAGCCGCTTCTTCACTCCTCATTTGGCTCTACTCGTTTTTAGGGACAAAAGGAGCGGCTTTTCCACTCCTTATTTTGCTCTACTCGTTTTTAGGGACAAAAGGAGCCGCTTCTTCACTTCTCATTTGGCTCTACTCGTTTTTAGGGACAAAAGGAATGGCTTTTTCACTCCTCATTTGGCTCTACTTGTTTTTAGGGACAAAAGGAGCCGCATCTTCACTCCTCATTTGGCTCTACTCGTTTTTAGGGACAAATGGAGCGGCTTTTCCACTTCTCATTTGGCTCTACTCGTTTTTAGGGACAGAAGGAGCGGCTTTTTCACTCCTCTTTTCCCTCTACTCGTTTTTAGGGACAAAAGGTGCGGTTTTTCCACTCCTCATTTGCCTTTACCCGTTTTTTGGGACAAAAGGAGCCACTTCTTCATCCCTCATTTGGCTCTACTCGTTTTTAGGGACAAAAGAAGCGGCTTTTCCACTCCTCATTTGCCTCTACCCGTTTTTAGGGACAAAAGGAGCCGCTTCTTTACTCCTCATTTGGCTCTACTCGTTTTTAGGGACAAAAGGAGCGGCTTTTCCACTCCTAATTTGGCACTACTTGTTTTTAGGGACAAAAGGAGCGGCTTTTCCACTCCTCATTTGCCTCTACTCGTTTTTAGGGACAAAAGGAGCGGCTTTTCCACTCCTCATTTGCCTCTACCCGTTTTTAGGGACAAAAGGAGCCGCTTCTCCACTCATCATTTGGCTCTACTCGTTTTTAGGGACAAAAGGAGCCGCTTCTTAACTCCTCATTTAACTCTACTCGTTTTTAGGGACAAAAGGAGTGGCTTTTTTACTCCTCATTTGGCTCTACTTGTTTTTAGGGACAAAAGGAGCCGCTTCTTCACTCCTCATTTGGCTCTACTCGTTTTTAAGGACAAATGGAGCGGCTCTTCCACTCCTCATTTTGCTCTACTCGTTTTTAGGGACAAAAGGAGCCGCTTCTTCACTCCTCATTTGGCTCTACTCGTTTTTAGGGACAAAAGGAGCGGCTTTTTCACTCCTCATTTGGCTCTACTTGTTTTTAGGGACAAAAGGAGCGGCTTTTTCACTCCTCATTTGCCTCTACTCGTTTTTAGAAACAAAAGGTGCGGTTTTTCCACTCCTCATTTGCCTTTACCCGTTTTTAGGGACAAAAGGAGCCACTTCTTCATCCCTCATTTGGCTCTACTCGTTTTTAGGGAAAAAAGAAGCGGATTTTCCACTCCTCATTTGCCTCTACCCGTTTTTAGGGACAAAAGGAGCCGCTTCTTTACTCCTCATTTGGCTCTACTCGTTTTTAGGGACAAAAGGAGCGGCTTTTCCACTCCTCATTTGGCACTACTCGTTTTTAGGGACAAAAGGAGCGGCTTTTCCACTCCTCATTTGCCTCTACTCGTTTTTAGGGACAAAAGGAGCGGCTTTTCCACTCCTCATTTGCCTCTACCCGTTTTAAGGGACAAAAGGAGCCGCTTCTCCACTCATCATTTGGCTCTACTCGTTTTTAGGGACAAAAGGAGCCGCTTCTTCACTCCTCATTTGGCTCTACTCGTTTTTAGTGACAAAAGGAGCCGCTTCTTCCCTCCTCATTTGGCTCTACCCGTTTTTAGGGACAAAAGGAGCGGCTTTTCCACTCCTCATTTGGTTCTACTCGTTTTTAGGGACAAAAGGAGTGGCTTTTCCACTCCTCATTTGGTTCTACTCGTTTTTAGGGACAAAAGGAGCGGCTTCTCCACACCTCATTTGGCTCTACTCGTTCTTAGGGACAAAAGGAGCCGTTCTTCACTCCTCATTTGGCTCTACCCGTTTTTAGGGACAAAAGGAGCCGCTTCTTTACTCCTTATTTGGCTCTACTCGTTTTTTTGGACAAAAGGAGCGGCTTTTCCACTCCTCATTTGGTTCTACTCGTTTTTAGGGAAAAAAGAAGCCGCTTCTTCACTCCTCATTTGGCTCTACTCGTTTTTAGGGACAAAAGGAGCGGCTTTTCCACTCCTCATTTGGTTGTACTCGTTTTTAGGGACAAAAGGAGTGGCTTTTCCACTCCTTATTTGGTTCTACTCGTTTTTAGGGACAAAAGGAGCGGCTTCTCCACTCCTCATTCGGCGCTATTCGTTTTTAGGGACAAAAGGAGCACCTTCTTCACTCCTCATTTGGCTCTACTTGTTTTTAGGGATAAAAGGAGCGGCTTTTCCACTCCTCATTTGGCTCTACTCGTTTTTAGGGACAAAAGGAACGGCTTTTCCACTCCTCATTTGGCTCTACCCGTTCTTAGAGACAAAAGGAGCGGCTTTTCCACTCCTCATTTGCCTCTACTCGTTTTTAGGGACAAAAGGAGCAGCTTCTCCACTCCTCATTTGGCTCTACTCGTTTTTAGAGACAAACGGAGCGGCTTTTCCACTTCTCATTTGGCTCTACCTGTTTTTAGGGACAGAAGGAGCGGCTTTTCCACTCCTCATTTGCCTCTACTCGTTTTTAGGGACAAAAGGAGCGGCTTTTCCACTTCTCATTTGGCTCTACTCGTTTTTAGGGACAGAAGGAGCGGCTTTTTCACTCCTCATTTGCCTCTACTCGTTTTTAGGGACAAAAGGTGCGGTTTTTCCACTCCTCATTTGCCTTTACCCGTTTTTAGGGACAAAAGGAGCCACTTCTTCATCCCTCATTTGGCTCTACTCGTTTTTAGGGACAAAAGGAGCGGCCTTTCCACTCCTCATTTGCCTCTACCCGTTTTTAGGGACAAAAGGAAAAGCTCCTTTACTCCTCATTTGGCTCTACTCGTTTTTAGGGACAAAAGGAGCGGCTTTTCCACTCCTCATTTGGCACTACTCGTTTTTAGGGACAAAAGGAGCGGCTTTTCCACTCCTCATTTGGCTCTACTCGTTTTTAGGGACAAAAGGAGCGGCTTTTTCACTCCTCATTTGGCTCTACTTGTTTTTAGGGACAAAAGGAGCGGCTTTTCCACTCCTCATTTGCCTTTACTCGTTTTTAGGGACAAAAGGAGTGGCTTTTCCACTCCTCATTTCCCTCTACCCGATTTAGGGACAAAAGGAGCCGCTTCTTCCCCCTCATTTGGCTCTACTCGTTTTTAGGGACAAAAGGAGCGGCTTTTTCACTCCTCATTTGGCTCTACTCGTTTTTAGGGACAAAAGTAGCCGCTTCTTCACTCCTCATTTGGCTCTACTCGTTTTTAGGGACAAAATGAGCGGCTTTTTTACTCCTCATTTGGCTCTACTTGTTTTAGGGACAAAAGGAGCCGCTTCTTCACTCCTCATTTGGCTCTACTCGTTTTTAGGGACAAATGGAGCGGCTTTTTTACTTCTAATTTGGCTCTACTCGTTTTTAGGGACAAAAGGAGAGGCTTTTCCCCCCTCATTTGCCTCTACTCGTTTTTAGGGACAAAAGGTGCGGCTTTTCCACTCCTCATTTGCCTTTACCCGTTTTTAGGGACAAAAGGAGCCACTTCTTCACCCCTCATTTGGCTCTACTCGTTTTTAGGGACAAAAGGAGCGGCTTTTCCACTCCTCATTTGCCTCTACCCATTTTCATGGACAAAAGGAGCCGCTTCTTTACTCCTCATTTGGCTCTACTCGTTTTTAGGCACAAAAGGAGCGGCTTTTCCACTCCTCATTTGGCTCTACTCGTTTTTAGGGACAAAAGGAGCGGCTTTTCCACTCCTCATTTGCCTCTATTCGTTTTTAGGGACAAAAGGAGCGGCTTTTCCACTCCTCATTTGCCTCTACCCGTTTTTAGGGACAAAAGGAGCCGCTTCTTCACTCCTCATTTGGCTCTACTCGTTTTTAGGGACAAAAGGAGCCGCTTCTTCACTCCTCATTTGGCTCTACTCGTTTTTAGGGACAAAAGGAGCCACTTCTTCCCTCTTCATTTGGCTCTACTCGTTTTTAGGGACAAAAGGAGCGGCTTTTCCACTCCTCATTTGGTTCTACTCGTTTTTAGGGACAAAAGGATTGGCTTTTCCACTCCTCATTTGGTTCTACTCGTTTTTAGGGACAAAAGGAGTGGCTTCTCCACTCCTCATTTGGCTCTACTTGTTTTTAGGGACAAAAGGAGCCGCTTCTTCACTCCTTATTTGGCTCTACCCGTTTTTAGGGACAAAAGGAGCGCTTTTCCACTCCTTTTTTGGCTCTACTCGTTTTTAGGGACAAAAGGAGTGGCTTTTCCACTCCTCATTTGGCTCTACTCGTTTTTAGGGACAAAAGGAGCCGCTTCTCCACTCCTTATTTCACTCTACTCGTTTTTAGGGACAAAAGGAGCGGCTTTTCCACTCCTCATTTGGTTCTACTCGTTTTTAGGGATGAAAGGAGCGGCTTTTCCACTCCTCATTTGGCTTTCCCCGTTTTTAGGGACAAAAGGAGCCGCTTCTCCACTTCTTATTCAGCTCTACCCGTTTTTAGGGACAAAAGGAGCGGCTTTTTAACTGCCATTTTGCTCTACTCGTCTATAGGGACAAAATGAGCGGCTTCTCCCCCCTTATTTGGCTTTACTCGTTTTTACGGATAAAAGAAGCGGCTTCTCCACTCCTCATTTGGCTCTACTCGTTTTTAGGGACAAAAGGAGCTGCTTCTTCACTCCTCATTTGGCTCTACTCGTTTTTAGGGACAAAATGAGCGGCTTTTCTACTCCTCAGTTAGCTCTACTCGTTTTTAGGGACAAAAGGAGCCGCTTCTCCACTCCTCATTTGGCTTTAATCGTCTTTAGGGACAAAATGAGCGGCTTTTCTACTCCTCAGTTAGCTCTACTCGTTTTTTGGGACAAAAGTAGCGGTTTCTCGGCTCCTCATTTGGCTCTACTCGTTTTTAGGGACAAAAGGAGCCGCTTCTTCACTCCTCATTTGGCTCTACTCGTCTTTAGGGACAAAATGAGCGGCTTTTCTACTCATCAGTTAGCTCTACTCGTTTTTAGGGACAAAAGGAGCCGCTTCTCCACTCCTCATTTGGCTCTACTCGTCTTTAGGGACAAAATGAGCGGCTTTTCTACTCCTCAGTTAGCTCTACTCGTTTTTAGGGACCAAAGTAGCGACTTCTCCACTCCTCATTTGGCTCTAATCGTTTTTAGGGACAAAAGGATCAGCTTCTCCACTTCTTATTTAGCTCTACTCGTTTTTAGGGACAAAAGTCACGGCTTCTCCACTCCTCATTTGGCTCTACTCGTTTTTAGGGATAAAAGGAGCGGCTTCTTTACTCCTCATTGGGCTCTACTCGTTTTTAGGGACAAAAGGAGCGCCTTTTCCACTCCTCATTTGGTTCTACCCGTTTTTAGGGATAAAATGAGCAGCTTCTCTACTCCTCATTTGGCTCTACTCTTTTTTAGAGACAAAAGGAGCCGCTTCTCCACTCCGTATTTGACTTTACTCGTTTTTAGGGACAAAAGGAGTGGTTTTTCCACTCCACATTTGGCTTTACTCGTTTTCAGGGACAAAAGGAGCCGCTTCTCCACTTCTTATTCAGCTCTACTCGTTTTTAGGGACAAAATGAGCGGCTTTTCCACTCCTCATTCGGCTCAACCCGTTTTTAGGGATAAAAGGAGCGGCTTCTATACTCCTCATTTGGTTCTACCCGTTTTTTAGGGACAAAAGGAACCGCTTTTCCACTTCTTGTTTGGCTTTACTCGTTTTTAGGGACAAAAGGAGCGGCTTTTCCACCCCTTATTTATCTCTACTCGTTTTTAGGGACAAAAGGAGCGGCTTTTCCACACCTCATTTGGCTCTACTCGTTTTTAGGGACAAAAGGAGTGTCTTTTCCACTCCACATTTGGCTCTACTCGTTTTTAGGGACAAAAGGAGCCGCTTCTCTACTTCATATTCAGCTCTACTCATTTTTAGGGACGAAAGGAGCCGCTTCTCCACTCCTTATTTGGCTAAACCCGTTTTTAGGGACAAAAGGAGTGGCTTTTCTACTCTACATTTGGCTCTACTCGTTTTTAGGGACAAAAGGAGTGGCTTTTCCACTCCTCATTTGGCTCTACTCGTTTTTAGTGACAAAAGGAGCCGCTTCTTCCCTCCTCATTTGGCTCTACTCGTTTTTAGGGACAAAAAGAGCGGCTTTTCCACTCCTCATTTGGTTCTACTCGTTTTTAGGGACAAAAGGAGTGGCTTTTCCACTCCTCATTTGGTTCTACTCGTTTTTAGGGACAAAAGGAGCGGCTTCTCCACTCCTCATTTGGCTCTACTCGTTCTTAGGGACAAAAGGAGCCGTTCTTCACTCCTCATTTGGCTCTACCCGTTTTTAGGGACAAAAGGAGCCGCTTCTTTACTCCTCATTTGGCTTTACTCGTTTTTTTGGACAAAAGGAGCGGCTTTTCCACTCCTCATTTGGTTCTACTCGTTTTTAGGGACAAAAGAAGCCGCTTCTTCACTCCTCATTTGGCTCTACCCGTTTCTAGGGACAAAAGGAGCGGCTTTTTCACTCCTCATTTGGTTGTACTCGTTTTTAGGGACAAAAGGAGTGGCTTTTCCACTCCTTATTTGGTTCTACTCGTTTTTAGGGACAAAAGGAGCGGCTTCTCCACTCCTCATTCGGCTCTATTCGTTTTTAGGGACAAAAGGAGCACCTTCTTCACTCCTCATTTGGCTCTACTTGTTTTTAGGGATAAAAGGAGCGGCTTCTCCACTCCTCATTTTGCTCTACTCGTTTTTAGGGACAAAAGGATCGGCTTTTCCACTCCTCATTATGCTCTTCGTTCTTAGGGCCTAAAGGAGCGGCTTTTCCACTCCTCATTTGCCTCTACTCGTTTTTAGGGACAAAAGGAGCGGCTTCTCCACTCCTCATTTGGCTCTACTCGTTTTTAGAGACAAACGGAGCGGCTTTTCCACTTCTCATTTGGCTCTACTTGTTTTTAGGGACAGAAGGAGCGGCTTTTCCACTCCTCATTTGCCTCTACTCGTTTTTAGGGACAAAAGGAGCGGCTTTTCCACTCCTCATTTGCCTCTACCCGTTTTTAGGGACAAACGGAGCCGCTTCTTCACTCCTCATTTGGCTCTACTCGTTTTTAGGGACAAAAGGAGCGGCTTTTCCACTCCTCATTTGGCTCTACTCGTTTTTAGGGACAAAAGGAGCCGCTTCTTCACTCCTCATTTGGCTGTACTCGTTTTTAGGGACAAAAGGAGCGGCATTTTCACTCCTCATTTGGCTCTACTTGTTTTTAGGGACAAAAGGAGCGGCTTTTCCACTCCTCATTTGCCTCTACTCGTTTTTAGAAACAAAAGGAGTGGCTTTTCCACTCCTCATTTCCCTCTACCCGTTTTTAGGGACAAAAGGAGCCGCTTCTTCACTCCTCATTTGGCTCTACTTGTTTTTAGGGACAAAAGGAGCGGCTTTTTTACTCCTCATTTGCCTCTACTCGTTTTTAGAAACAAAAGGTGCGGTTTTTCCACTCCTCATTTGCCTTTACCCGTTTTTAGGGACAAAAGGAGCCACTTCTTCATCCCTCATTTGGCTCTACTCGTTTTTAGGGAAAAAAGAAGCGGATTTTCCACTCCTCATTTGCCTCTACCCGTTTTTAGGGACAAAAGGAGCCGCTTCTTTACTCCTCATTTGGCTCTACTCGTTTTTAGGGACAAAAGGAGCGGCTTTTCCACTCCTCATTTGGCACTACTCGTTTTTAGGGACAAAAGGAGCGGCTTTTCCACTCCTCATTTGCCTCTACTCGTTTTTAGGGACAAAAGGAGCGGCTTTTCCACTCCTCATTTGCCTCTACCCGTTTTTAGGGACAAAAGGAGCCGCTTCTCCACTCATCATTTGGCTCTACTCGTTTTTAGGGACAAAAGGAGCCGCTTCTTCACTCCTCATTTGGCTCTACTCGTTTTTAGTGACAAAAGGAGCCGCTTCTTCCCTCCTCATTTGGCTCTACCCGTTTTTAGGGACAAAAGGAGCGGCTTTTCCACTCCTCATTTGGTTCTACTCGTTTTTAGGGACAAAAGGAGTGGCTTTTCCACTCCTCATTTGGTTCTACTCGTTTTTAGGGACAAAAGGAGCGGCTTCTCCACACCTCATTTGGCTCTACTCGTTCTTAGGGACAAAAGGAGCCGTTCTTCACTCCTCATTTGGCTCTACCCGTTTTTAGGGACAAAAGGAGCCGCTTCTTTACTCCTTATTTGGCTCTACTCGTTTTTTTGGACAAAAGGAGCGGCTTTTCCACTCCTCATTTGGTTCTACTCGTTTTTAGGGAAAAAAGAAGCCGCTTCTTCACTCCTCATTTGGCTCTACTCGTTTTTAGGGACAAAAGGAGCGGCTTTTCCACTCCTCATTTGGTTGTACTCGTTTTTAGGGACAAAAGGAGTGGCTTTTCCACTCCTTATTTGGTTCTACTCGTTTTTAGGGACAAAAGGAGCGGCTTCTCCACTCCTCATTCGGCGCTATTCGTTTTTAGGGACAAAAGGAGCACCTTCTTCACTCCTCATTTGGCTCTACTTGTTTTTAGGGATAAAAGGAGCGGCTTTTCCACTCCTCATTTGGCTCTACTCGTTTTTAGGGACAAAAGGAACGGCTTTTCCACTCCTCATTTGGCTCTACCCGTTCTTAGGGACAAAAGGAGCGGCTTTTCCACTCCTCATTTGCCTCTACTCGTTTTTAGGGACAAAAGGAGCAGCTTCTCCACTCCTCATTTGGCTCTACTCGTTTTTAGAGACAAACGGAGCGGCTTTTCCACTTCTCATTTGGCTCTACTTGTTTTTAGGGACAGAAGGAGCGGCTTTTCCACTCCTCATTTGCCTCTACTCGTTTTTAGGGACAAAAGGAGCGGCTTTTCCACTTCTCATTTGGCTCTACTCGTTTTTAGGGACAGAAGGAGCGGCTTTTTCACTCCTCATTTGCCTCTACTCGTTTTTAGGGACAAAAGGTGCGGTTTTTCCACTCCTCATTTGCCTTTACCCGTTTTTAGGGACAAAAGGAGCCACTTCTTCATCCCTCATTTGGCTCTACTCGTTTTTAGGGACAAAAGGAGCGGCTTTTCCACTCCTCATTTGCCTCTACCCGTTTTTAGGGACAAAAGGAAAAGCTCCTTTACTCCTCATTTGGCTCTACTCGTTTTTAGGGACAAAAGGAGCGGCTTTTCCACTCCTCATTTGGCACTACTCGTTTTTAGGGACAAAAGGAGCGGCTTTTCCACTCCTCATTTGGCTCTACTCGTTTTTAGGGACAAAAGGAGCGGCTTTTTCACTCCTCATTTGGCTCTACTTGTTTTTAGGGACAAAAGGAGCGGCTTTTCCACTCCTCATTTGCCTCTACTCGTTTTTAGGGACAAAAGGAGTGGCTTTTCCACTCCTCATTTCCCTCTACCCGATTTAGGGACAAAAGGAGCCGCTTCTTCCCCCTCATTTGGCTCTACTCGTTTTTAGGGACAAAAGGAGCGGCTTTTTCACTCCTCATTTGGCTCTACTCGTTTTTAGGGACAAAAGTAGCCGCTTCTTCACTCCTCATTTGGCTCTACTCGTTTTTAGGGACAAAATGAGCGGCTTTTTTACTCCTCATTTGGCTCTACTTGTTTTAGGGACAAAAGGAGCCGCTTCTTCACTCCTCATTTGGCTCTACTCGTTTTTAGGGACAAATGGAGCGGCTTTTTTACTTCTAATTTGGCTCTACTCGTTTTTAGGGACAAAAGGAGAGGCTTTTCCCCCCTCATTTGCCTCTACTCGTTTTTAGGGACAAAAGGTGCGGCTTTTCCACTCCTCATTTGCCTTTACCCGTTTTTAGGGACAAAAGGAGCCACTTCTTCACCCCTCATTTGGCTCTACTCGTTTTTAGGGACAAAAGGAGCGGCTTTTCCACTCCTCATTTGCCTCTACCCATTTTCATGGACAAAAGGAGCCGCTTCTTCACTCCTCATTTGGCTCTACTCGTTTTTAGGGACAAAAGGAGCGGCTTTTCCACTCCTCATTTGGCTCTACTCGTTTTTAGGGACAAAAGGAGCGGCTTTTCCACTCCTCATTTGCCTCTACTCGTTTTTAGGGACAAAAGGAGCGGCTTTTCCACTCCTCATTTGCCTCTACCCGTTTTTAGGGACAAAAGGAGCCGCTTCTTCACTCCTCATTTGGCTCTACTCGTTTTTAGGGACAAAAGGAGCCGCTTCTTCACTCCTCATTTGGCTCTACTCGTTTTTAGGGACAAAAGGAGCCACTTCTTCCCTCTTCATTTGGCTCTACTCGTTTTTAGGGACAAAAGGAGCGGCTTTTCCACTCCTCATTTGGTTCTACTCGTTTTTAGGGACAAAAGGATTGGCTTTTCCACTCCTCATTTGGTTCTACCCGTTTTTAGGGACAAAAGGAGCGGCTTCTCCACTCCTCATTTGGCTCTACTTGTTTTTAGGGACAAAAGGAGCCGCTTCTTCACTCCTTATTTGGCTCTACCCGTTTTTAGGGACAAAAGGAGCGCTTTTCCACTCCTTTTTTGGCTCTACTCGTTTTTAGGGACAAAAGGAGTGGCTTTTCCACTCCTCATTTGGCTCTACTCGTTTTTAGGGACAAAAGGAGCCGCTTCTCCACTCCTTATTTCACTCTACTCGTTTTTAGGGACAAAAGGAGCGGCTTTTCCACTCCTCATTTGGTTCTACTCGTTTTTAGGGATGAAAGGAGCGGCTTTTCCACTCCTCATTTGGCTTTCCCCGTTTTTAGGGACAAAAGGAGCCGCTTCTCCACTTCTTATTCAGCTCTACCCGTTTTTAGGGACAAAAGGAGCGGCTTTTTAACTGCCATTTTGCTCTACTCGTCTATAGGGACAAAATGAGCGGCTTCTCCCCCCTTATTTGGCTTTACTCGTTTTTACGGATAAAAGAAGCGGCTTCTCCACTCCTCATTTGGCTCTACTCGTTTTTAGTGACAAAAGGAGCCGCTTCTTCACTCCTCATTTGGCTCTACTCGTTTTTAGGGACAAAAAGAGCGGCTTTTCCACTCCTCATTTGGTTCTACTCGTTTTTAGGGACAAAAGGAGTGGCTTTTCCACTCCTCATTTGGTTCTACTCGTTTTTAGGGACAAAAGGAGCGGCTTCTCCACTCCTCATTTGGCTCTACTCGTTCTTAGGGACAAAAGGAGCCGTTCTTCACTCCTCATTTGGCTCTACCCGTTTTTAGGGACAAAAGGAGCCGCTTCTTTACTCCTCATTTGGCTTTACTCGTTTTTTTGGACAAAAGGAGCGGCTTTTCCACTCCTCATTTGGTTCTACTCGTTTTTAGGGACAAAAGAAGCCGCTTCTTCACTCCTCATTTGGCTCTACCCGTTTCTAGGGACAAAAGGAGCGGCTTTTTCACTCCTCATTTGGTTGTACTCGTTTTTAGGGACAAAAGGAGTGGCTTTTCCACTCCTTATTTGGTTCTACTCGTTTTTAGGGACAAAAGGAGCGGCTTCTCCACTCCTCATTCGGCTCTATTCGTTTTTAGGGACAAAAGGAGCACCTTCTTCACTCCTCATTTGGCTCTACTTGTTTTTAGGGATAAAAGGAGCGGCTTCTCCACTCCTCATTTTGCTCTACTCGTTTTTAGGGACAAAAGGATCGGCTTTTCCACTCCTCATTATGCTCTTCGTTCTTAGGGCCTAAAGGAGCGGCTTTTCCACTCCTCATTTGCCTCTACTCGTTTTTAGGGACAAAAGGAGCGGCTTCTCCACTCCTCATTTGGCTCTACTCGTTTTTAGAGACAAACGGAGCGGCTTTTCCACTTCTCATTTGGCTCTACTTGTTTTTAGGGACAGAAGGAGCGGCTTTTCCACTCCTCATTTGCCTCTACTCGTTTTTAGGGACAAAAGGAGCGGCTTTTCCACTCCTCATTTGCCTCTACCCGTTTTTAGGGACAAACGGAGCCGCTTCTTCACTCCTCATTTGGCTCTACTCGTTTTTAGGGACAAAAGGAGCGGCTTTTCCACTCCTCATTTGGCTCTACTCGTTTTTAGGGACAAAAGGAGCCGCTTCTTCACTCCTCATTTGGCTGTACTCGTTTTTAGGGACAAAAGGAGCGGCATTTTCACTCCTCATTTGGCTCTACTTGTTTTTAGGGACAAAAGGAGCGGCTTTTCCACTCCTCATTTGCCTCTACTCGTTTTTAGAAACAAAAGGAGTGGCTTTTCCACTCCTCATTTCCCTCTACCCGTTTTTAGGGACAAAAGGAGCCGCTTCTTCACTCCTCATTTGGCTCTACTTGTTTTTAGGGACAAAAGGAGCGGCTTTTTTACTCCTCATTTGGCTCTACTCGTTTTTAGGGACAAAAGGAGCCGCTTCTTCACTCCTCATTTGGCTCTACTCGTTTTTAGGGAAAAAAAGAGCGGCTTTTTTACTCCTCATTTGGCTCTACTTGTTTTAGGGACAAAAGGAGCCGCTTCTTCACTCCTCATTTAGCTCTACTCGTTTTTAGGGACAAATGGAGCGGCTTTTCCACTTCTCATTTGGCTTTACTCGTTTTTAGGGACAGAAGGAGAGGCTTTTCCCCCCTCATTTGCCTCTACTCGTTTTTAGGGACAAAAGGTGCGGCTTTTCCAATCCTCATTTGCCTTTACCCGTTTTTAGGGACAAAAGGAGCCGCTTCTTCACTCCTCATTTGGCTCTACTTGTTTTTAGGGACAAAAGGAGCGGCTTTTTTACTCCTCATTTGGCTCTACTCGTTTTTAGGGACAAAAGGAGCCGCTTCTTCACTCCTCATTTGGCTCTACTCGTTTTTAGGCAAAAAAAGAGCGGCTTTTTTACTCCTCATTTGGCTCTACTTGTTTTAGGGACAAAAGGAGCCGCTTCTTCACTCCTCATTTGGCTCTACTCGTTTTTAGGGACAAATGGAGCGGCTTTTCCACTTCTCATTTGGCTTTACTCGTTTTTAGGGACAGAAGGAGAGGCTTTTCCCCCCTCATTTGCCTCTACTCGTTTTTAGGGACAAAAGGTGCGGCTTTTCCACTCCTCATTTGCCTTTACCCGTTTTTAGGGACAAAAGGAGCCACTTTTCACCCCTCATTTGGCTCTACCCGTTTTTAGGGAAAAAAGGAGCGGCTTTTCCACTCCTCATTTGCCTCTACCCATTTTTAGGGACAAAAGGAGCCGCTTCTTCACTCCTCATTTGGCTCTACTCGTTTTTAGGGACAAAAGGAGCGGCTTTTCCACTCCTCATTTGGCTCTACTCGTTTTTAGGGACAAAAGGAGCGGCTTTTCCACTCCTCATTTGCCTCTACTCGTTTTTAGGGACAAAAGGAGCGGCTTTTCCACTCCTTATTTGCCTCTACCCGTTTTTAGGGACAAAAGGAGCCGCTTCTTTACTCCTCATTTGGCTCTACTCGTTTTTAGGTACAAAAGGAGCCGCTTCTTCACTCCTCATTTGGCTCTACTCGTTTTTAGGGACAAAAGGAGCCACTTCTTCCCTCCTCATTTGGCTCTACTTGTTTTTAGAGACAAAAGGAGCGGCTTTTCCACTCCTCATTTGGTTCTACTCGTTTTTAGGGACAAAAGGATTGGCTTTTCCACTCCTCATTTGGTTCTACTCGTTTTTAGGGACAAAAGGAGCGGCTTCTCCACTCCTCATTTGGCTCTACTCGTTTTTAGGGACAAAAGGAGCCGCTTCTTCACTCCTCATTTGGCTCTACCCGTTTTTAGGGACAAAAGGAGCGCTTTTCCACTCCTTTTTTGGCTCTACTCGTTTTTAGGGACAAAAGGAGTGGCTTTTCCACTCCTCATTTGGCTCTACTCGTTTTTAGGGACAAAAGGAGCCGCTTCTCCACTCCTTATTTCACTCTACTCGTTTTTAGGGACAAAAGGAGCGGCTTTTCCACTCCTCATTTGGTTCTACTCGTTTTTAGGGATGAAAGGAGCGTCTTTTCCACTCCTCATTTGGCTTTCCCCGTTTTTAGGGACAAAAGGAGCCGCTTCCTCACTCCTCATTTACCTCTACTCGTCTTTAGTGACAAAATGAGAGGCTTTTCCACTCCTCAGTTAGCTCTACTCGTTTTTAGGGACAAAAAGAGCCGCTTCTCCACTCCTCATTTGGCTCTACTCGTCGTTAGGGACAAAATGAGCGGCTTTTCTACTTCTCAGTTAGCTCTAACCGTTTTTAGGGATAAAAGGAGCGGCTTTTCCACTCCTCATTTGGCTCTACTCGTTTTTAGGGACAAAAGGAGTCGCTTCTTCACTCCTCATTTGGCTCTACTCGTCTTTAGGGACATAATGAGCGGCTTTTCTACTCCTCAGTTAGCTCTACTCGTTTCTAGGGACAAAAGTAGCGGCTTCTCCACTCTTCATTGGGCTCTACTCGTTTTTAGGGACAAAAGGAGCGGCTTTTCCACTCCTCATTTGGTTCTACCCGTTTTTAGGGACAAAAGGAGCCGCTTTTCCATGCTCATTTGGCTCTACTCGTTTTTAGGGACAAAAAGAGCGGCTTCTCTACTCCTCATTTGGTTCTACTCGTTTTTAGGGACAAAAGGAGCCGCTTCTCCACTCTTTATTTGGCTTTACTCGTTTTTAGGGACAAAAGGAGCGGCTTTTCCACCCCTCATTTGGCTCTTCTCGTTTTTAGGGACAAAAGGAGCGGCTTTTTCACTCCTCATTTGGCTCTACTTGTTTTTAGGGACAAAAGGAGCCGCTTCTTCACTCCTCTTTTGGCTCTACTCGTTTTTAGGGACAAATGGAGCGGCTTTTCCACTTCTCATTTGGCTCTACTCGTTTTTAGGGACAGAAGGAGCGGCTTTTTCACTCCTCATTTGCCTCTACTCGTTTTTAGGGACAAAAGGTGCGGTTTTTCCACTCCTAATTTGCCTTTACCCGTTTTTAGGGACAAAAGGAGCCACTTCTTCATCCCTCATTTGGCTCTACTCGTTTTTAGGGACAAAAGGAGCGGCTTTTCCACTCCACATTTGGCTCTACCCGTTTTCAGGGACAAAAGGAGCCGCTTCTCCACTTCTTATTCAGCTCTACCCGTTTTTAGGGACAAAAGGAGCGGCTTTTTAACTGCTCATTTTGCTCTACTCATCTTTAGGGACAAAATGAGCGGCTTCCCCCCCCTTATTTGGCTTTACTCGTTTTTAGGGATAAAAGAAGCGGCTTCTCCACTCCTCATTTGGCTCTACTCGTTTTTAGGGACAAAAGGAGCTGCTTCTTCACTCCTCATTTGGCTCTACTCGTTTTTAGGGACAAAATGAGCGGCTTTTCTACTCCTCAGTTAGCTCTACTCGTTTTTAGGGACAAAAGGAGCCGCTTCTCCACTCCTCATTTGGCTTTAATCGTCTTTAGGGACAAAATGAGCGGCTTTTCTACTCCTCAGTTAGCTCTACTCGTTTTTAGGGACAAAAGTAGCGGTTTCTCGGCTCCTCATTTGGCTCTACTCGTTTTTAGGGACAAAAGGAGCCGCTTCTTCACTCCTCATTTGGCTCTACTCGTCTTTAGGGACAAAATGAGCGGCTTTTCTACTCATCAGTTAGCTCTACTCGTTTTTAGGGACAAAAGGAGCCGCTTCTCCACTCCTCATTTGGCTCTACTCGTCTTTAGGGACAAAATGAGCGGCTTTTCTACTCCTCAGTTAGCTCTACTCGTTTTTAGGGACAAAAGTAGCGGCTTCTCCACTCCTCATTTGGCTCTAATCGTTTTTAGGGACAAAAGGATCAGCTTCTCCACTTCTTATTTAGCTCTACTCGTTTTGAGGGACAAAAGTCACGGCTTCTCCACTCCTCATTTGGCTCTACTCGTTTTTAGGGATAAAAGGAGCGGCTTTTCCACTCCTCATTTGGCTCTACTCGTTTTTAGGGACAAAAGCAGCCGCTTCTTCACTCCTCATTTGGCTCTACTCGTTTTTAGGGACAAAAGGAGCGGCTTTTTCACTCCTCATTTGGCTCTACTTGTTTTTAGGGACAAAAGGAGCGGCTTTTCCACTCCTCATTTGCCTCTACTCGTTTTTAGGGACAAAAGGAGCCGCTTCTTCCCTCCTCATTTGGTTTACTCGTTTTTAAGGACAAAAGGAGCGGCTTTTCCACTCCTCATTTCGGTTCTACTTGTTTTTAGGGACAAAAGGAGTGGCTTTTTCACTCCTCATTTGGCTCTACTCGTTTTTAGTGACAAAAGGAGCCGCTTCTTCCCTCCACATTTGGCTCTACCCGTTTTTAGGGATAAAAGGAGCGGCTTTTCTACTCCTCATTTGGCTCTACTCGTTTTTAGGGACAAAATGAGCCGCTTCTTCACTCCTCATTTGGCTCTACTCGTCTTTACGGACAAAATGAGCGGCTTTTCTACTCCTCAGTTAACTCTACTCGTTTTTAGGGACAAAAGGAGCCGCTTCTCCACTCCTCATTTGGCTCTACTCGTCTTTAGGGACAAAATGAGCGGCTTTTCTACTCCTCAGTTAGCTCTACTCGTTTTTAGGGACAAAGGTAGCGGCTTCTCTACTCCTCATTTGGCTCTACTCGTTTTTAGGGACAAAAGGAGCGGCTTTTCCACTCCTCATTTGGTTCTACACGTTTTTAGGGACAAAAGGAGCCGCTTTTCCACTGCTCATTTGGCTCTACTCGTTTTTAGGGACAAAAAGAGCGGCTTCTCTACTCCTCATTTGGTTTTACCCGTATTTAGGGACAAAAGGAGCCGCTTCTCCACTCTTTATTCGGCTTTACTCGTTTTTAGGGACAAAAGGAGCGGCTTTTCCACTCCTCATTTGGTTCTACTCGTTTTTAGGGACAAAAGGAGCCGCTTCTCCACTCCTCATTTGTCTCTACTCATTTTTAGGGACAAAAGGAGCCGCTTCTCCACTCCTTATTTTGCTTTACTCGTTTTTAGGGAGGAAAGGAGCGGCTTTTCCACTCCTCATTTGGTTCTACTCGTTTCTAGGGACAAAAGGAGTGGCTTTTCCACTCCACATTTGGCTTTACTCGTTTTGGGGACAAAAGGAGCCGCTTCTCTACTTCTTATTCAGCTCTACTCGTTTTTAGGGACAAAAGGAGCGGCTTTTCCACTCCTCATTTGGCTCTACCCGTTTTGAGGGATAAAAGGAGCGGCTTCTTTACTCCTCATTTGGCTCTACTTGTTTTTAGGGACAAAAGGAGTAGCTTTTCAACTCTACATTTGGCTTTACTCGTTTTTAGGGACAAAAGGAGCGGCTTTTTCACTCCTCATTTGGCTCTACTCGTTTTTAGGGACAAAAGGAGCGGCTTTTCCACTCCTCATTTGGCTCTACTCGTTTTTCGGGACAAAAGGAGTGGCTTTTCCACTCCACATTTGGCTCTACTTGTTTTTAGGGACAAAAGGAGCCGCTTTTCCACTCCTTATTCAGCTCTACTCGTTTTTAGGGACAAAAGGAGTGGCTTTTCCACTGCTCATTTGGCTCTACTCGTTTTTAGGGACAAAAGGAGCCGCTTCTCCACTCCTTATTTGGCTTTACTCCTTTTTAGGGACAAAAGGAGCGGCTTCTCCACTCCTCATTTGGTTCTACTCGTTTTTAGGGATAATAGGAGCGGCTTTTCCACTCCTCATTTGGCTCTACTCGTTTTAAAGGAACAAAAGGAGCAGATTTTCCACTCCTTATTTGGCTCTACTCGTTTTTAGGGACAAAAGGAGCGGCTTTTCCACTCCTTATTTGGCTCTACTCGTTTTAGGGACAAAAGGAGCGGCTTTTCCACTCCTCATTTGGCTCTACTCGTTTTTAGGGACAAAAGGAGTGGCTTTTCCACTCCTTATTTGGCTCTAGTCGTTTTTAGGTACAAAAGGAGCCGAATCTCCACTCCGTATTTGGCTTTACTCGTTTTTAGGGACAAAAGGAGTGGCTTTTCCACTCCACATTTGGCTCTACTCGTTTTTAGGGACAAAAGGAGCCGCTTCTCCACTTCTTATTCAGCTCTACTCGTTTTTAGGGACAAAAGGAGTGGCTTTTCCACTGCTCATTTGGCTCTACCCGTTTTAAGGGACAAAAGGAGCCGCTTCTCCACTCCTTATTTGGCTTTACTCGTTTTTAGGGACAAAAGGAGCCGCTTCTTCACTCCTCATTTGGCTCTACTCGTTTTTAGGGATAAAATGAGTGGCTTTTCCACTCCTCATTTGGCTTTACTCGTTTTAGGGACAAAAGGAGCAGCTTTTCCACTCCGTATTTGGCTCTACTCGTTTTTAGGGACAAAAGGAGCGGCTTTTCCACCCCTCATTTGGCTCTTCTCGTTTTTAGGGACAAAAGGAGCGGCTTTTTCACTCCTCATTTGGCTCTACTTGTTTTTAGGGACAAAAGGAGCCGCTTCTTCACTCCTCTTTTGGCTCTACTCGTTTTTAGGGACAAATGGAGCGGCTTTTCCACTTCTCATTTGGCTCTACTCGTTTTTAGGGACAGAAGGAGCGGCTTTTTCACTCCTCATTTGCCTCTACTCGTTTTTAGGGACAAAAGGTGCGGTTTTTCCACTCCTAATTTGCCTTTACCCGTTTTTAGGGACAAAAGGAGCCACTTCTTCATCCCTCATTTGGCTCTACTCGTTTTTAGGGACAAAAGGAGCGGCTTTTCCACTCCACATTTGGCTCTACCCGTTTTCAGGGACAAAAGGAGCCGCTTCTCCACTTCTTATTCAGCTCTACCCGTTTTTAGGGACAAAAGGAGCGGCTTTTTAACTGCTCATTTTGCTCTACTCATCTTTAGGGACAAAATGAGCGGCTTCCCCCCCCTTATTTGGCTTTACTCGTTTTTAGGGATAAAAGAAGCGGCTTCTCCACTCCTCATTTGGCTCTACTCGTTTTTAGGGACAAAAGGAGCTGCTTCTTCACTCCTCATTTGGCTCTACTCGTTTTTAGGGACAAAATGAGCGGCTTTTCTACTCCTCAGTTAGCTCTACTCGTTTTTAGGGACAAAAGGAGCCGCTTCTCCACTCCTCATTTGGCTTTAATCGTCTTTAGGGACAAAATGAGCGGCTTTTCTACTCCTCAGTTAGCTCTACTCGTTTTTAGGGACAAAAGTAGCGGTTTCTCGGCTCCTCATTTGGCTCTACTCGTTTTTAGGGACAAAAGGAGCCGCTTCTTCACTCCTCATTTGGCTCTACTCGTCTTTAGGGACAAAATGAGCGGCTTTTCTACTCATCAGTTAGCTCTACTCGTTTTTAGGGACAAAAGGAGCCGCTTCTCCACTCCTCATTTGGCTCTACTCGTCTTTAGGGACAAAATGAGCGGCTTTTCTACTCCTCAGTTAGCTCTACTCGTTTTTAGGGACAAAAGTAGCGGCTTCTCCACTCCTCATTTGGCTCTAATCGTTTTTAGGGACAAAAGGATCAGCTTCTCCACTTCTTATTTAGCTCTACTCGTTTTGAGGGACAAAAGTCACGGCTTCTCCACTCCTCATTTGGCTCTACTCGTTTTTAGGGATAAAAGGAGCGGCTTTTCCACTCCTCATTTGGCTCTACTCGTTTTTAGGGACAAAAGCAGCCGCTTCTTCACTCCTCATTTGGCTCTACTCGTTTTTAGGGACAAAAGGAGCGGCTTTTTCACTCCTCATTTGGCTCTACTTGTTTTTAGGGACAAAAGGAGCGGCTTTTCCACTCCTCATTTGCCTCTACTCGTTTTTAGGGACAAAAGGAGCCGCTTCTTCCCTCCTCATTTGGTTTACTCGTTTTTAAGGACAAAAGGAGCGGCTTTTCCACTCCTCATTTCGGTTCTACTTGTTTTTAGGGACAAAAGGAGTGGCTTTTTCACTCCTCATTTGGCTCTACTCGTTTTTAGTGACAAAAGGAGCCGCTTCTTCCCTCCACATTTGGCTCTACCCGTTTTTAGGGATAAAAGGAGCGGCTTTTCTACTCCTCATTTGGCTCTACTCGTTTTTAGGGACAAAATGAGCCGCTTCTTCACTCCTCATTTGGCTCTACTCGTCTTTACGGACAAAATGAGCGGCTTTTCTACTCCTCAGTTAACTCTACTCGTTTTTAGGGACAAAAGGAGCCGCTTCTCCACTCCTCATTTGGCTCTACTCGTCTTTAGGGACAAAATGAGCGGCTTTTCTACTCCTCAGTTAGCTCTACTCGTTTTTAGGGACAAAGGTAGCGGCTTCTCTACTCCTCATTTGGCTCTACTCGTTTTTAGGGACAAAAGGAGCGGCTTTTCCACTCCTCATTTGGTTCTACACGTTTTTAGGGACAAAAGGAGCCGCTTTTCCACTGCTCATTTGGCTCTACTCGTTTTTAGGGACAAAAAGAGCGGCTTCTCTACTCCTCATTTGGTTTTACCCGTATTTAGGGACAAAAGGAGCCGCTTCTCCACTCTTTATTCGGCTTTACTCGTTTTTAGGGACAAAAGGAGCGGCTTTTCCACTCCTCATTTGGTTCTACTCGTTTTTAGGGACAAAAGGAGCCGCTTCTCCACTCCTCATTTGTCTCTACTCATTTTTAGGGACAAAAGGAGCCGCTTCTCCACTCCTTATTTTGCTTTACTCGTTTTTAGGGAGGAAAGGAGCGGCTTTTCCACTCCTCATTTGGTTCTACTCGTTTCTAGGGACAAAAGGAGTGGCTTTTCCACTCCACATTTGGCTTTACTCGTTTTGGGGACAAAAGGAGCCGCTTCTCTACTTCTTATTCAGCTCTACTCGTTTTTAGGGACAAAAGGAGCGGCTTTTCCACTCCTCATTTGGCTCTACCCGTTTTGAGGGATAAAAGGAGCGGCTTCTTTACTCCTCATTTGGCTCTACTTGTTTTTAGGGACAAAAGGAGTAGCTTTTCAACTCTACATTTGGCTTTACTCGTTTTTAGGGACAAAAGGAGCGGCTTTTTCACTCCTCATTTGGCTCTACTCGTTTTTAGGGACAAAAGGAGCGGCTTTTCCACTCCTCATTTGGCTCTACTCGTTTTTCGGGACAAAAGGAGTGGCTTTTCCACTCCACATTTGGCTCTACTTGTTTTTAGGGACAAAAGGAGCCGCTTTTCCACTCCTTATTCAGCTCTACTCGTTTTTAGGGACAAAAGGAGTGGCTTTTCCACTGCTCATTTGGCTCTACTCGTTTTTAGGGACAAAAGGAGCCGCTTCTCCACTCCTTATTTGGCTTTACTCCTTTTTAGGGACAAAAGGAGCGGCTTCTCCACTCCTCATTTGGTTCTACTCGTTTTTAGGGATAATAGGAGCGGCTTTTCCACTCCTCATTTGGCTCTACTCGTTTTAAAGGAACAAAAGGAGCAGATTTTCCACTCCTTATTTGGCTCTACTCGTTTTTAGGGACAAAAGGAGCGGCTTTTCCACTCCTTATTTGGCTCTACTCGTTTTAGGGACAAAAGGAGCGGCTTTTCCACTCCTCATTTGGCTCTACTCGTTTTTAGGGACAAAAGGAGTGGCTTTTCCACTCCTTATTTGGCTCTAGTCGTTTTTAGGTACAAAAGGAGCCGAATCTCCACTCCGTATTTGGCTTTACTCGTTTTTAGGGACAAAAGGAGTGGCTTTTCCACTCCACATTTGGCTCTACTCGTTTTTAGGGACAAAAGGAGCCGCTTCTCCACTTCTTATTCAGCTCTACTCGTTTTTAGGGACAAAAGGAGTGGCTTTTCCACTGCTCATTTGGCTCTACCCGTTTTAAGGGACAAAAGGAGCCGCTTCTCCACTCCTTATTTGGCTTTACTCGTTTTTAGGGACAAAAGGAGCCGCTTCTTCACTCCTCATTTGGCTCTACTCGTTTTTAGGGATAAAATGAGTGGCTTTTCCACTCCTCATTTGGCTTTACTCGTTTTAGGGACAAAAGGAGCAGCTTTTCCACTCCGTATTTGGCTCTACTCGTTTTTAGGGACAAAAGGAGCGGCTTTTCCACTCCTCATTTTGCTCTACTCGTTTTTAGGGACAAAAGGAGCAGCTTTTCCACTCCTTATTTGGATCTACTCGTTTTTAGGAACAAAAGAAGCGGCTTTTCCACACCTTATTTGGCTCTACCCGTTTTTAGGGACAAAAGGAGCGGCTTTTCCACTCCTCATTTGGCTCTACTCGTTTTTAGGGACAAAAGGAGTGGCTTTTCCACTCCTTATTTGACTCTACTCGTTTTAGGGACAAAAGTAGCGGCTTCTCCACTCCTCATTTGGCTCTACTTGTTTTTAGGGACAAAAGGAGCGGCTTTTCCACTCCTCATTTGGTTCTACTCGTTTTTAGGGATAAAAAAAGAAGCTTCTCTACTCCTCATTTGGCTCTACTCGTTTTTAGAGACAAAAGGAGCCGCTTCTCCACTCCGTATTTGGCTTTACTCGTTTTTAGGGACAAAAGGAGTGGCTTTTCCACTCCACATTTGGCTTTACTCGTTTTTAGGGACAAAAGGAGCCGCTTCTCCACTTCTTATTCAGCTCTACTCGTTTTTAAGAACAAAAGTAGTGGCTTATCCACTCATCATTTAGCTCTACTCGTTTTTAGGGACAAAAGAAGCAGCTTCTCCACTCCTTATTTGGCTTTACTCGTTTTTAGGGGCAAAAAAAGCGGCTTCTCCACTCCTCATTTGGTTCTACTCGTTTTTAGGGACAAAAGGAGAAGCTTTTCAACTCCTCATTTGGCTCTACTCGTGGACAAGAAGAGTTTCTTCTTCACTCCTCATTTGGTTCTACTCGTTTTTAGGGACAAAAGGAGCCGCTTCTTCACTCCTCATTTGGCTCTACTCGTTTTTAAGGACAAAAGGAGCGGCTTTTCCACTCCTCATTGGGTTTTACTCGTTTTTAGGGACAAAAAGAGTGGCTTTTCCACTCTTCATTTGGTTCTACTCGTTTTTAGGGACAAAAGGAGCCGCTTCTCCACTCCTCATTCGGCTCTATTCGTTTTTAGGGACAAAAGGAGCCGCTTCTTCACTCCTCATTTGGCGCTACTTGTTGTTAGGGATAAAAGGAGCGGCTTTTCCACTCCTCATTTGGCTCTACTCGTTTTTAGGGAAAAAAGGAGCGGCTTTTCCACTCCTCATTTGGCTCTACTCGTTTTTAGGGACAAAAGGAGCGGCTTTTCCACTCCTCATTTGCCTCTACTCGTTTTTAGGGACAAAAGGAGCGGCTTCTCCACTCCTCATTTGGCTCTACTCGTTTTTAGAGACAAACGGAGCGGCTTTTCCACTTCTCATTTGGCTCTACTCGTTTTTAGGGACAGAAGGAGCGGCTTTTCCACTCCTCATTTGCCTCTACTCGTTTTTAGGGACAAAAGGAGCGGCTTTTCCACTCCTCATTTGCCTCTACCCGTTTTTAGGGACAAAAGGAGCCGCTTCTTCCCTTTTCATTTGGCTCTACTCGTTTTTAGGGACAAAAGGAGCGGCTTTTCTACTCCTCATTTGGCTCTACTCGTTTTTAGGGACAAAAGGAGCCGCTTCTTCACTCCTCATTTGGCTCTACTCGTTTTTAGGGACAAAAGGAGCGGCTTTTTCACTCCTCATTTGGCTCTACTTGTTTTTAGGGACAAAAGGAGCCGCTTCTTCACTCCTCATTTGGCTCTACTCGTTTTTAGGGACAAATGGAGCGGCTTTTCCACTTCTCATTTGGCTCTACTCGTTTTCAGGGACAGAAGGAGCGGCTTTTCCACTCCTCATTTGCCTCTACTCGTTTTTATGGACAAAAGGTTCGGCTTTTCCACTCCTCATTCGCCTTTACCCGTTTTTAGGGACAAAAGGAGCCACTTCTTCACCCCTCATTTGGCTCTACTCGTTTTTAGGGACAAAAGGAGCGGCTTTTCCACTCCTCATTTGGCTCTACTCGTTTTTAGGGACAAAAGGAGCGGCTTTTCCACTCCTCATTTGCCTCCACTCGTTTTTAGGGACAAAAGGAGCGGCTTTTCCACTCCTCATTTGCCTCTACCCGTTTTTAGGGACAAAAGGAGCCGCTTCTTCACTCCTCATTTGGCTCTACTCGTTTTTAGGGACAAAAGGAGCCGCTTCTTCACTCCTCATTTGGCTCTACTCGTTTTTAGGGACAAAAGGAGCCGCTTCTTCCCTCCTCATTTGGTTTACTCGTTTTTAAGGACAAAAGGAGCGGCTTTTCCACTCCTCATTTCGGTTCTACTTGTTTTTAGGGACAAAAGGAGTGGCTTTTCCACTCTTCATTTGGTTCTACTCGTTTTTAGGGACAAAAGGAGTGGCTTTTCCACTCCTCATTCGGCTCTATTCGTTTTTAGGGACAAAAGGAGCCGCTTCTTCACTCCTCATTTGGCTCTACTTGTTTTTAGGGACAAAAGGAGCGGCTTTTCCACTCTTTTTTTGGCTCTACTCGTTTTTAGCTACAGAAGGAGCGGCTTTTCCACTCCTCATTTGGCTCTACTTGTTTTTAGGGACAAAAGGAGCAGCTTTTCCACTCCTCATTTGCCTCTACTCGTTTTTAGGGACAAAAGAAGCGGCTTTTCCACTCCTCATTTGGCTCTACTCGTTTTTAGAGACAAACGGAGCGGCTTTTCCACTTCTCATTTGGCTCTACTCGTTTTTAGGGACAGAAGGAGCGGCTTTTGCACTCCTCATTTGCCTCTACTCGTTTTTAGGGACAAAAGAAGCGGCTTTTCCACTCCTCATTTGCCTCTACCCGTTTTTAGGGACAAAAGGAGCCGCTTCTTCACTCCTCATTTGGCTCTACTCGTTTTTAAGGACAAAAGGAGCCGCTTCTTCACTCCTCATTTGGCTCTAATTGTTTTTAGGGACAAAAGGAGCGGCTTTTTCACTCCTCATTTGGCTCTACTTGTTTTTAGGGACAAAAGGAGCCGCTTTTTCACTCCTCATTTGGCTCTACTCGTTTTTAGGGACAAATGGAGCGGCTTTTCCACTTCTCATTTTGCTCTACTCGTTTTTAGGGACAGAAGGAGCGGCTTTTTCACTCCTCATTTGCCTCTACTCGTTTTTAGGGACAAAAGGTGCGGTTTTTCCACTCCTAATTTGCCTTTACCCGTTTTTAGGGACAAAAGGAGCCACTTCCTTATCCCTTATTTGGCTCTACTCGTTTTTAGGGACAAAAGGAGCGGCTTTTTCACTCCTCATTTGCCTCTTCCCGTTTTTAGGGACAAAAGGAGCCGCTTCTTCACTCCTCATTTGGCTCTACTCGTTTTTAGAGACAAAAGGAGCGGCTTTTCCACTCCTCATTTGGCACTACTCGTTTTTAGGGACAAAAGGAGTGGCTTTTCCACTCCTCATTTGCCTCTACTCGTTTTTAGGGACAAAAGGAGCGGCTTTTCCACTCCTCATTTGCCTCTACCCGTTTTTAGGGACAAAAGGAGCCGCTTCTTCACTCCTTATTTGGCTCTACTCGTTTTTAGGGACAAAAGGAGCCGCTTCTTCACTCCTCATTTGGCTCTACTCGTTTTTAGTGACAAAAGGAGCGGCTTCTTCCCTCCTCATTTGGCTCTACTCGTTTTTAGGGACAAAACGAGCGGCTTTTTCACTCCTTATTTTGTTCTACTCGTTTTTAGGGACAAAAGGAGTGGCTTTTCCACTCCTTATTTGGTTTTACTCGTTTTTAGGGACAAAAGGAGCGGCTTCTCCTCCCCTCATTTGGCTCTACTCGTTCTTAGGGACAAAAGGAGCAACTTCTTCACTCCTCATTTGGCTCTACCCGTTTTTAGGGACAAAAGGAGCCGCTTCTTTACTCCTCATTTGGCTCTACTCGTTTTTTGGACAGAAGGAGCGGCTTTTCCACTCCTCATTTGGTTCTACTCGTTTTTAGGGACAAAAGGACCCGCTTCTTCACTCCTCATTTGGCTCTACTCGTTTTTAGGGACAAAAGGAGCGGCTTTTCCACTCCTCATTTGGTTCTACTCGTTTTTAGGGACAAAAGGAGTGGCTTTTCCACTCCTTATTTGGTTCTACTCGTTTTTAGGAACAAAAGGAGCGGCTTCTCCACTCCTCATTTGGCTCTCCTCGTTTTTAGGGATAAAAGGAGCGTCTTTTCTACTCCTTATTCGGCTCTACTCGTTTTTAGGGACAAAAGGAGCGGCTTTTCCACTCCTCATTTGCCTTTACCCGTTTTTAGGGACAAAAGGAGCCACTTCTTCCCCCCTCATTTGGCTCTACTCGTTTTTAGAGACAAAAAAAAGCGGCTTTTCCACTCCTCATTTGCTTCTACCCGTTTTTAGGGACAAAAGGAGCCGCTTTTTCACTCCTCATTTGGCTCTACTCGTTTTTAGGGACAAAAGGAGCGGCTTTTCCACTCCTCATTTGGCTCTACTCGTTTTTAGGGACAAAAGGAGCGGCTTTTTCACTCCTCATTTGCCTCTACTCGTTTTTAGGGACAAAAGGAGCGGCTTTTCCACTCCTCATTTGCCTCTACCCGTTTTTAGGGACAAAAGGAGCCGCTTTTTCACTCCTCATTTGGCTCTACTCGTTTTTAGGGACAAAAGGAGCCGCTTCTTCCCTTTTCATTTGGCTCTACTCGTTTTTAGGGACAAAAGGAGCGGCTTTTCGACTCCTCATTTGGCTCTACTCGTTTTTAGGGACAAAAGGAGCCGCTTCTTCACTTCTCATTTGGCTCTACTCGTTTTTAGGGACAAAAGGAGCGGCTTTTTCACTCCTCATTTGGCTCTACTTGTTTTTAGGGACAAAAGGAGCCGCTTCTTCACTCCTCATTTGGCTCTACTCGTTTTTAGGGACAAATGGAGCGGCTTTTCCACTTCTCATTTGGCTCTACTCGTTTTCAGGGACAGAAGGAGCGGCTTTTCCACTCCTCATTTGCCTTTACCCGTTTTTAGGGACAAAAGGAGCCACTTCTTCCCCCCTCATTTGGCTCTACTCGTTTTTAGGGACAAAAAAAAGCGGCTTTTCCACTCCTCATTTGCTTCTACCCGTTTTTAGGGACAAAAGGAGCCGCTTTTTCACTCCTCATTTGGCTCTACTCGTTTTTAGGGACAAAAGGAGCGGCTTTTCCACTCCTCATTTGGCTCTACTCGTTTTTAGGGACAAAAGGAGCGGCTTTTTCACTCCTCATTTGCCTCTACTCGTTTTTAGGGACAAAAGGAGCGGCTTTTCCACTCCTCATTTGCCTCTACCCGTTTTTAGGGACAAAAGGAGCCGCTTCTTCACTCCTCATTTGGCTCTACTCGTTTTTAGGGACAAAAGGAGCCGCTTCTTCACTCCTCATTTGGCTCTACTCGTTTTTAGGGACAAAAGGAGCCGCTTCTTCCCTCCTCATTTGGTTTACTCGTTTTTAAGGACAAAAGGAGCGGCTTTTCCATTCCTCATTTCGGTTCTACTCGTTTTTAGGGACAAAAGGAGTGGCTTTTCCACTCCTCATTTGGTTCTACTCGTTTTTAGGGACAAAAGGAGTGGCTTTTCCACTCCTCATTCGGCTCTACTCGTTTTTAGGGACAAAAGGAGCGGCTTTTCCAATTCTCATTTGGTTCTACTCGTTTTTAGGGACAAAAGGAGCCGCTTCTTCACTCCTCATTTGGCTCTACTCGTTTTTAGGCACAAAATAAGCGGCTTATCCACTCCTCATTTGGTGTTACTTGTTTTTAGGGATAAAAGGAGCTGCTTCTCTACTCCTCATTTGGCTCTACTCGTGTTTAGGGATAAAAGAAGCGGCTTCTTCACTCCTCATTTGGCTCTACTCGTTTTTAGGGACAAAATGAGCGGCTTTTCCACTCCTCATTTGGCTCTACTCGTTTTTAGGGACAAAAGGAGCGGCTTTTCCACTCCTCATTTGCCTCTACTCGTTTTTAGGGACAAAAGGAGCGGCTTCTCCACTCCTCATTTGGCTCTACTCGTTTTTAGAGACAAACGGAGCGGCTTTTCCACTTCTCATTTGGCTCTACTCGTTTTTAGGGACAGAAGGAGCGGCTGTTCCACTCCTCATTTGCCTCTACTCGATTTTAGGGACAAAAGGAGCGGCTTTTCCACTCCTCATTTGCCTCTACCCGTTTTTTGGGACAAAAGGAGCCGCTTCTTCACTCCTCATTTGGCTCTTCTCGTTTTTAGGGACAAAAGGAGCGGCTTTTCCACTCCTCATTTGGCTCTACTCGTTTTTAGGGACAAAAGGAGCCGCTTCTTCACTCTTCATTTGGTTCTACTCGTTTTTAGGGACAAAAGGAGTGGCTTTTCCACTCCTCATTCGGCTCTATTCGTTTTTAGGGACAAAAGGAGCCGCTTCTTCACTCCTCATTTGGCTCTACTTGTTTTTAGGGACAAAAGGAGCGGCTTTTCCACTCTTTTTTTGGCTCTACTCGTTTTTAGCTACAGAAGGAGCGGCTTTTCCACTCCTCATTTGGCTCTACTTGTTTTTAGGGACAAAAGGAGCAGCTTTTCCACTCCTCATTTGCCTCTACTCGTTTTTAGGGACAAAAGAAGCGGCTTTTCCACTCCTCATTTGGCTCTACTCGTTTTTAGAGACAAACGGAGCGGCTTTTCCACTTCTCATTTGGCTCTACTCGTTTTTAGGGACAGAAGGAGCGGCTTTTGCACTCCTCATTTGCCTCTACTCGTTTTTAGGGACAAAAGAAGCGGCTTTTCCACTCCTCATTTGCCTCTACCCGTTTTTAGGGACAAAAGGAGCCGCTTCTTCACTCCTCATTTGGCTCTACTCGTTTTTAAGGACAAAAGGAGCCGCTTCTTCACTCCTCATTTGGCTCTAATTGTTTTTAGGGACAAAAGGAGCGGCTTTTTCACTCCTCATTTGGCTCTACTTGTTTTTAGGGACAAAAGGAGCCGCTTTTTCACTCCTCATTTGGCTCTACTCGTTTTTAGGGACAAATGGAGCGGCTTTTCCACTTCTCATTTTGCTCTACTCGTTTTTAGGGACAGAAGGAGCGGCTTTTTCACTCCTCATTTGCCTCTACTCGTTTTTAGGGACAAAAGGTGCGGTTTTTCCACTCCTAATTTGCCTTTACCCGTTTTTAGGGACAAAAGGAGCCACTTCCTTATCCCTTATTTGGCTCTACTCGTTTTTAGGGACAAAAGGAGCGGCTTTTTCACTCCTCATTTGCCTCTACCCGTTTTTAGGGACAAAAGGAGCCGCTTCTTCACTCCTCATTTGGCTCTACTCGTTTTTAGAGACAAAAGGAGCGGCTTTTCCACTCCTCATTTGGCACTACTCGTTTTTAGGGACAAAAGGAGTGGCTTTTCCACTCCTCATTTGCCTCTACTCGTTTTTAGGGACAAAAGGAGCGGCTTTTCCACTCCTCATTTGCCTCTACCCGTTTTTAGGGACAAAAGGAGCCGCTTCTTCACTCCTTATTTGGCTCTACTCGTTTTTAGGGACAAAAGGAGCCGCTTCTTCACTCCTCATTTGGCTCTACTCGTTTTTAGTGACAAAAGGAGCGGCTTCTTCCCTCCTCATTTGGCTCTACTCGTTTTTAGGGACAAAACGAGCGGCTTTTTCACTCCTTATTTTGTTCTACTCGTTTTTAGGGACAAAAGGAGTGGCTTTTCCACTCCTTATTTGGTTTTACTCGTTTTTAGGGACAAAAGGAGCGGCTTCTCCTCCCCTCATTTGGCTCTACTCGTTCTTAGGGACAAAAGGAGCAACTTCTTCACTCCTCATTTGGCTCTACCCGTTTTTAGGGACAAAAGGAGCCGCTTCTTTACTCCTCATTTGGCTCTACTCGTTTTTTGGACAGAAGGAGCGGCTTTTCCACTCCTCATTTGGTTCTACTCGTTTTTAGGGACAAAAGGACCCGCTTCTTCACTCCTCATTTGGCTCTACTCGTTTTTAGGGACAAAAGGAGCGGCTTTTCCACTCCTCATTTGGTTCTACTCGTTTTTAGGGACAAAAGGAGTGGCTTTTCCACTCCTTATTTGGTTCTACTCGTTTTTAGGAACAAAAGGAGCGGCTTCTCCACTCCTCATTTGGCTCTCCTCGTTTTTAGGGATAAAAGGAGCGTCTTTTCTACTCCTTATTCGGCTCTACTCGTTTTTAGGGACAAAAGGAGCGGCTTTTCCACTCCTCATTTGCCTTTACCCGTTTTTAGGGACAAAAGGAGCCACTTCTTCCCCCCTCATTTGGCTCTACTCGTTTTTAGAGACAAAAAAAAGCGGCTTTTCCACTCCTCATTTGCTTCTACCCGTTTTTAGGGACAAAAGGAGCCGCTTTTTCACTCCTCATTTGGCTCTACTCGTTTTTAGGGACAAAAGGAGCGGCTTTTCCACTCCTCATTTGGCTCTACTCGTTTTTAGGGACAAAAGGAGCGGCTTTTTCACTCCTCATTTGCCTCTACTCGTTTTTAGGGACAAAAGGAGCGGCTTTTCCACTCCTCATTTGCCTCTACCCGTTTTTAGGGACAAAAGGAGCCGCTTTTTCACTCCTCATTTGGCTCTACTCGTTTTTAGGGACAAAAGGAGCCGCTTCTTCCCTTTTCATTTGGCTCTACTCGTTTTTAGGGACAAAAGGAGCGGCTTTTCGACTCCTCATTTGGCTCTACTCGTTTTTAGGGACAAAAGGAGCCGCTTCTTCACTTCTCATTTGGCTCTACTCGTTTTTAGGGACAAAAGGAGCGGCTTTTTCACTCCTCATTTGGCTCTACTTGTTTTTAGGGACAAAAGGAGCCGCTTCTTCACTCCTCATTTGGCTCTACTCGTTTTTAGGGACAAATGGAGCGGCTTTTCCACTTCTCATTTGGCTCTACTCGTTTTCAGGGACAGAAGGAGCGGCTTTTCCACTCCTCATTTGCCTTTACCCGTTTTTAGGGACAAAAGGAGCCACTTCTTCCCCCCTCATTTGGCTCTACTCGTTTTTAGGGACAAAAAAAAGCGGCTTTTCCACTCCTCATTTGCTTCTACCCGTTTTTAGGGACAAAAGGAGCCGCTTTTTCACTCCTCATTTGGCTCTACTCGTTTTTAGGGACAAAAGGAGCGGCTTTTCCACTCCTCATTTGGCTCTACTCGTTTTTAGGGACAAAAGGAGCGGCTTTTTCACTCCTCATTTGCCTCTACTCGTTTTTAGGGACAAAAGGAGCGGCTTTTCCACTCCTCATTTGCCTCTACCCGTTTTTAGGGACAAAAGGAGCCGCTTCTTCACTCCTCATTTGGCTCTACTCGTTTTTAGGGACAAAAGGAGCCGCTTCTTCACTCCTCATTTGGCTCTACTCGTTTTTAGGGACAAAAGGAGCCGCTTCTTCCCTCCTCATTTGGTTTACTCGTTTTTAAGGACAAAAGGAGCGGCTTTTCCATTCCTCATTTCGGTTCTACTCGTTTTTAGGGACAAAAGGAGTGGCTTTTCCACTCCTCATTTGGTTCCACTCGTTTTTAGGGTCAAAAGGAGTGGCTTTTCCACTCCTCATTCGGCTCTACTCGTTTTTAGGGACAAAAGGAGCGGCTTTTCCAATTCTCATTTGGTTCTACTCGTTTTTAGGGACAAAAGGAGCCGCTTCTTCACTCCTCATTTGGCTCTACTCGTTTTTAGGCACAAAATAAGCGGCTTATCCACTCCTCATTTGGTGTTACTTGTTTTTAGGGATAAAAGGAGCTGCTTCTCTACTCCTCATTTGGCTCTACTCGTGTTTAGGGATAAAAGAAGCGGCTTCTTCACTCCTCATTTGGCTCTACTCGTTTTTAGGGACAAAATGAGCGGCTTTTCCACTCCTCATTTGGCTCTACTCGTTTTTAGGGACAAAAGGAGCGGCTTTTCCACTCCTCATTTGCCTCTACTCGTTTTTAGGGACAAAAGGAGCGGCTTCTCCACTCCTCATTTGGCTCTACTCGTTTTTAGAGACAAACGGAGCGGCTTTTCCACTTCTCATTTGGCTCTACTCGTTTTTAGGGACAGAAGGAGCGGCTGTTCCACTCCTCATTTGCCTCTACTCGATTTTAGGGACAAAAGGAGCGGCTTTTCCACTCCTCATTTGCCTCTACCCGTTTTTTGGGACAAAAGGAGCCGCTTCTTCACTCCTCATTTGGCTCTTCTCGTTTTTAGGGACAAAAGGAGCGGCTTTTCCACTCCTCATTTGGCTCTACTCGTTTTTAGGGACAAAAGGAGCCGCTTCTTCACTCCTCATTTGGCTCTACTCGTTTTTAGGGACAAAAGGAGCGGCTTTTTCACTCCTCATTTGGCTCTACTTGTTTTTAGGGACAAAAGGAGCCGCTTCTTCACTCCTCATTTGGCTCTACTCGTTTTTAGGGACAAATGGAGCGGCTTTTCCACTTCTCCTTTGGCTCTACTCGTTTTTAAGGACAGAAGGAGCGGCTTTTCCACTCCTCATTTGCCTCTACTCGTTTTTAGGGACAAAAGGTGCGGTTTTTCCACTCCTCATTTGCCTTTACCCGTTTTTAGGGACAAAAGGAGCCACTTCTTCACCCCTCATTTGGCTCTACTCGTTTTTAGGGACAAAAGGAGCGGCTTTTCCACTCCTCATTTGCCTCTACCTGTTTTTAGGGACAAAAGGAGCCGCTTCTTCACTCCTCATTTGGCTCTACTCGTTTTCAGGGACAAAAGGAGCGTTTTTTCCACTCCTCATTTGGCTCTACTCGTTTTTAGGGATAAAAGGAGCGGCTTCTTTACTCCTCATTTGGTTCTACTCGTTTTTAGGGGCAAAATGAGCGGCTTTTCTACTCCTCATTTGGCTCTACTCGTTTTTAAGAACAAAAGTAGTGGCTTATCCACTCATCATTTAGCTCTACTCGTTTTTAGGGACAAAAGGAGCAGCTTCTCCACTCCTTATTTGGCTTTACTCGTTTTTAGGGGCAAAAAAAGCGGCTTCTCCACTCCTCATTTGGCTCTACTCGTTTTTAGGGACAAAAGGAGCGGCTTTTCCACTCCTCATTTGGTTCTACACGTTTTTAGGGACAAAAGGAGTGGCTTTTCCACTCCTCAATTGGTTCTACTCGTTTTTAGGGACAAAAGGAGCGGCTTCTCCACTCCTCATTTGGCTCTACTCGTTCTTAGGGACAAAAGGAGCCGCTTCTTCACTCCTCATTTGGCTATACCCGTTTTTAGGGACAAAAGGAGCCGCATCTTCACTCCTCATTTGGCTCTACTTGTTTTTAGAAATAAAAGGAGCGGGTTTTCCACTCCTCATTTGGCTCTACTCGTTTTTAGGGACAAAAGGAGCGGCTTTTCCACTCCTCATTTGGCTCTACCCGTTTTTAGGGACAAAAGGAGCGGCTTTTCCACTCCTCATTTGCCTCTACTCGTTTTTAGGGACAAAAGGAGCGGCTTCTTCACTCCTCATTTGGCTCTACTCGTTTTTAGGGACAAAAGGAGCGGCTTTTTCACTCCTCATTTGGCTCTACTTTTTTTTAGGGACAAAAGGAGCCGCTTCTTTACTCCTCATTTGGCTCTACTCGTTTTTAGGGACAAATGGAGCGGCTTTTCCACTTCTTATTTGGCTCTACTCGTTTTTAGGGACAGAAGGAGCGGCTTTTCCACTCCTCATTTGCCTCTACTCGTTTTTAGGGACAAAAGGTGCGGTTTTTCCACTCCTCATTTGCCTTTACCCGTTTTTAGGGACAAAAGGAGCCACTTCTTCACCCCTCATTTGGCTCTACTCGTTTTTAGGGACAAAAGGAGCTGCTTTTCCACTCCTCATTTGGTTCTACTCGTTTTTAGGGACAAAAGGAGCCGCTTCTTCACTCCTCATTTGGCTCTACTCGTTTTTAAGGACAAAAGGAGCGGCTTTTCCACTCCTCATTTGGTTCTACTCGTTTTTAGGGACACTAAGAGTGGCTTTTCCACTCTTCATTTGGTTCTACTCGTTTTTAGGGACAAAAGGAGCCGCTTCTCCACTCCTCATTCGGCTCTATTCGTTTTTAGGGACAAAAGGAGCCGCTTCTTCACTCCTCATTTGGCGCTACTTGTTTTTAGGGATAAAAGGAGCGGCTTTTCCACTCCTCATTTGGCTCTACTCGTTTTTAGGGACAAAAGGAGCGGCTTTTCCACTCCTCATTTGGCTCTACTCGTTTTTAGGGACAAAAGGAGCGGCTTTTCCACTCCTCATTTGCCTCTACTCGTTTTTAGGGACAAAAGGAGCGGCTTCTCCACTCCTCATTTGGCTCTACTCGTTTTTAGAGACAAACGGAGCGGCTTTTCCACTTCTCATTTGGCTCTACTCGTTTTTAGGGACAGAAGGAGCGGCTTTTCCACTCCTCATTTGCCTCTACTCGTTTTTAGGGACAAAAGGAGCGGCTTTTCCACTCCTCATTTGCCTCTACCCGTTTTTAGGGACAAAAGGAGCCGCTTCTTCCCTCCTCATTTGGCTCTACTCGTTTTTAGGGACAAAAGGAGCGGCTTTTCCACTCCTCATTTGGTTCTACTTGTTTTTAGGGACAAAAGGAGCGGCTTTTTCACTCCTCATTTGGCTCTACTTGTTTTTAGGGACAAAAGGAGCCGCTTCTTCACTCCTCATTTGGCTCTACTCGTTTTTAGGGACAAATGGAGCGGCTTTTCCACTTCTCATTTTGCTCTACTCGTTTTTAGGGACAGAAGGAGCGGCTTTTTCACTCCTCATTTGCCTCTACTCGTTTTTAGGGACAAAAGGTGCGGTTTTTCCACTCCTAATTTGCCTTTACCCGTTTTTAGGGACAAAAGGAGCCACTTCCTTATCCCTTATTTGGCTCTACTCGTTTTTAGGGACAAAAGGAGCGGCTTTTTCACTCCTCATTTGCCTCTACCCGTTTTTAGGGACAAAAGGAGCCGCTTCTTCACTCCTCATTTGGCTCTACTCGTTTTTAGGGACAAAAGGAGTGGCTTTTCCACTCCTCATTTGCCTCTACTCGTTTTTAGGGACAAAAGGAGCGGCTTTTCCACTCCTCATTTGCCTCTACCCGTTTTTAGGGACAAAAGGAGCCGCTTCTTCACTCCTTATTTGGCTCTACTCGTTTTTAGGGACAAAAGGAGCCGCTTCTTCACTCCTCATTTGGCTCTACTCGTTTTTAGTGACAAAAGGAGCGGCTTCTTCCCTCCTCATTTGGCTCTACTCGTTTTTAGGGACAAAACGAGCAACTTTTTCACTCCTCATTTGGTTCTACTCGTTTTTAGGGACAAAAGGAGTGGCTTTTCCACTCCTCATTTGGTTTTACTCGTTTTTAGGGACAAAAGGAGCGGCTTCTCCTCCCCTCATTTGGCTCTACTCGTTCTTAGGGACAAAAGGAGCAACTTCTTCACTCCTCATTTGGCTCTACCCGTTTTTAGGGACAAAAATAGCCGCTTCTTTACTCCTCATTTGGCTCTACTCGATTTTTTGGACAAAAGGAGCGGCTTTTCCACTCCTCATTTGGTTCTACTCGTTTTTAGGGACAAAAGGAGCCGCTTCTTAACTCCTCATTTGGCTCTACTCGTTTTTAGGGACAAAAGGAGCGGCTTTTCCACTCCTCATTTGGTTCTACTCGTTTTTAGGGACAAAAGGAGTGGCTTTTCCACTCCTTATTTGGTTCTACTCGTTTTTAGGAACAAAAGGAGCGGCTTCTCCACTCCTCATTCGGCTCTATTCGTTTTTAGGGACAAAAGGAGCACCTTCTTCACTCCTCATTTGGCTCTACTTGTTTTTAGGGATAAAAGGAGCGGCCTTTCCACTCCTCATTCGGCTCTACTCGTTTTTAGGGACAAAAGGAGCGGCTTTTCCACTCCTCATTTGGCTCTACTCGTTTTTAGGGACAAAAGGAGCGGCTTTTCCACTCCTCATTTGCCTCTACTCGTTTTTAGGGACAAAAGGAGCGGCTTCTCCACTCCTCATTTGGCTCTACTCGTTTTTAGTGACAAACGGAGCGGCTTTTCCACTTCTCATTTGGCTCTACTCGTTTTTAGGGACAGAAGGAGCGGCTTTTCCACTCCTCATTTGCCTCTACTCGTTTTTAGGGACAAAAGGAGCGGCTTTTTTACTCCTCATTTGGCTCTACTTGATTTAGGGACAAAAGGAGCCGCTTCTTTACTCCTCATTTGGCTCTACACGTTTTTAGGGACAAATGGAGCGGCTTTTCCACTTCTCATTTGGCTCTACTCGTTTTTAGGGACAGAAGGAGAGGCTTTTCCACCCTCATTTGCCTCTACTCGTTTTTAGGGACAAAAGGTGCGGCTTTTCCACTCCTCATTTGCCTTTACCCGTTTTTAGGGACAAAAGGAGCTACTTCTTCACCCCTCATTTGGCTCTACTCGTTTTTAGGGACAAAAGGAGCGGCTTTTCCACTCCTCATTTGCCTCTACCCATTTTTACGGACAAAAGGAGCCGCTTCTTCACTCCTCATTTGGCTCTACTCGTTTTTAGGGACAAAAGGAGCGGCTTTTCCACTCCTCATTTGGCTCTACTCGTTTTTAGGGACAAAAGGAGCGGCTTTTCCACTCCTCATTTGCCTCTACTCGTTTTAAGGGACAAAAGGAGCGGCTTTTCCACTCCTCATTTGCCTCTACCCGTTTTTAGGGACAAAAGGAGCCGCTTCTTCACTCCTCATTTGGCTCTACTCGTTTTTAGGGACAAAAGGAGCCGCTTCTTCACTCCTCATTTGGCTCTACTCGTTTTTAGGGACAAAAGGAGCCGCTTCTTCCATCCTCATTTGGCTCTACTCGTTTTTAGGGACAAAAGGAGCGGCTTTTCCACTCCTCATTTGGTTCTACTCGTTTTTAGGGACAAAAGGATTGGCTTTTCCACTCCTCATTTGGTTCTACTCGTTTTTAGGGACAAAGGGAGCGGCTTCTTTACTCCTCATTTGGCTCTACCCGTTTTTAGGGACAAAAGGAGCCGCTTATTCACTCCTCATTTGGCTCTACCCAGTTTTACGGACAAAAGGAGCGGCTTTTCCACTCCTTTTTTGGCTCTACTCGTTTTTAGGGACAAAAGGAGCCGCTTCTTCACTCCTCATTTGGCTCTACTCGTTTTTAGGGACAAAAGGAGCGGCTTTTCCACTCCTCATTTGGTTCTACTCGTTTTTAGGGACAAAAGGAGTGGCTTCTTCACTCCTTATTTGGCTCTACTCGTTTTTAGGGACAAAAGGAGCCGCTTCTTCACTCCTCATTTGGCTCTACTCGTTTTTAGTGACAAAAGGAGCGGCTTCTTCCCTCCTCATTTGGCTCTACTCGTTTTTAGGGACAAAACGAGCGGCTTTTTCACTCCTCATTTGGCTCTACTCGTTTTTAGGGACAAAAGGAGCAGCTTCTCTACTCCTCATTTGGCTCTACTCGTTTTTAGGGACAAAAGGAGCGGCTTTTCCACTCCTCATTTGGCTCTACTCGTTTTTAGGGACAAAAGGAGCGGCTTTTCTACTCCTCATTTGCTTCTACTCGTTTTTAGGGACAAAAGGAGCGGCTTCTCCACTCCTCATTTGGCTCTACTCGTTTTTAAGGACAGAAGGAGCGGCTTTTCCACTCCTCATTTGCCTCTACTCGTTTTTAGGGACAGAAAGAGCGGCTTTTCCACTCCTCATTTGCCTCTACTCGTTTTTAGGGACAAAAGGAGCGGCTTTTCCACTCCTCATTTGCCTCTACCCGTTTTTAGGGACAAAAGGAGCCGCTTCTTCCCTCCTCATTTGGCTCTCCTCGTTTTTAGGGACAAAAGGAGCGGCTTTTCCACTCCTCATTTGGCTCTACTCGTTTTTAGGGACAAAAGGAGCCGCTTCTTCACTTCTCATTTGGCTCTACTCGTTTTTAGGGACAAAAGGAGCGGCTTTTTCACTCCTCATTTGGCTCTACTTGTTTTTAGGGACAAAAGGAGCCGCTTCTTCACACCTCATTTGGCTCTACTCGTTTTTAGGGACAAATGGAGCGGCTTTTCCACTTCTCATTTGGCTCTACTCGTTTTCAGGGACAGAAGGAGCGGCTTTTCCACTCCTCATTTGCCTTTACCCGTTTTTAGGGACAAAAGGAGCCACTTCTTCACCCCTCATTTGGCTCTACTCGTTTTTAGGGACAAAAAAAAGCAGCTTTTCCACTCCTCATTTGCTTCTACCCGTTTTTAGGGACAATAGGAGCCGCTTTTTCACTCCTCATTTGGCTCTACTCGTTTTTAGGGACAAAAGGAGCGGCTTTTCCACTCCTCATTTGGCTCTACTCGTTTTTAGGGACAAAAGGAGCGGCTTTTCCACTCCTCATTTGCCTCTACTCGTTTTTAGGGACAAAAGGAGCGGCTTTTCCACTCCTCATTTGCCTCTACCCGTTTTTAGGGACAAAAGGAGCCGCTTCTTCACTCCTCATTTGGCTCTACTCGTTTTTAGGGACAAAAGGAGCCGCTTCTTCACTCCTCATTTGGCTCTACTCGTTTTTAGGGACAAAAGGAGCCGCTTCTTCCCTCCTCATTTGGTTTACTCGTTTTTAAGGACAAAAGGAGCGGCTTTTCCATTCCTCATTTCGGTTCTACTCGTTTTTAGGGACAAAAGGAGTGGCTTTTCCACTCCTCATTTGGTTCTACTCGTTTTTAGGGACAAAAGGAGTGGCTTTTCCACTCCTCATTCGGCTCTATTCGTTTTTAGGGACAAAAGGAGCCGCTTCTTCACTCCTCATTTGGCTCTACTTGTTTTTAGGGACAAAAGGAGCGGCTTTTCCACTCTTTTTTTGGCTCTACTCGTTTTTAGCTACAGAAGGAGCGGCTTTTCCACTCCTCATTTGGCTCAACCTGTTTTTAGGGACAAAAGGAGCAGCTTTTCCACTTCTCATTTGCCTCTACTCGTTTTTAGGGACAAAAGAAGCGGCTTTTCCACTCCTCATTTGGCTCTACTCGTTTTTAGAGACAAACGGAGTGGCTTTTCCACTTCTCATTTGGCTCTACTCGTTTTTAGGGACAGAAGGAGCGGCTCTTCCACTCTTCATTTGCCTCTACTCGTTTTTAGGGACAAAAGAAGCGGCTTTTCCACTCCTCATTTGCCTCTACCCGTTTTTAGGGACAAAAGGAGCCGCTTCTTCACTCCTCATTTCGCTCTACTTGTTTTTAGGGACAAAAGGAGCGGCTTTTCCACTCCTCATTTGGCTCTACCCGTTTTTAAGGACAACCGCGAGCCGCTTCTTCACTCCTCATTATGCTCTACTTGTTTTTAGGGACAAAAGGAGCGGCTTTTTCACTCCTCATTTGCCTCTACCCATTTTTACGGACAAAAGGAGCCGCTTCTTCACTCCTCATTTGGCTCTACTCGTTTTTAGGGACAAATGGAGCGGCTTTTCCACTTCTCATTTTGCTCTACTCGTTTTTAGGGACAGAAGGAGCGGCTTTTTCACTCCTCATTTGCCTCTACTCGTTTTTAGGGACAAAAGGTGCGGTTTTTCCACTCCTAATTTGCCTTTACCCGTTTTTAGGGACAAAAGGAGCCACTTCCTTATCCCTTATTTGGCTCTACTCGTTTTTAGGGACAAAAGGAGCGGCTTTTTCACTCCTCATTTGCCTCTACCCGTTTTTAGGGACAAAAGGAGCCGCTTCTTCACTCCTCATTTGGCTCTACTCGTTTTTAGGGACAAAAGGAGCGGCTTTTCCACTCCTCATTTGGCACTACTCGTTTTTAGGGACAAAAGGAGTGGCTTTTCCACTCCTCATTTGCCTCTACTCGTTTTTAGGGACAAAAGGAGCGGCTTTTCCACTCCTCATTTGCCTCTACCCGTTTTTAGGGACAAAAGGAGCCGCTTCTTCACTCCTCATTTGGCTCTACTCGTTTTTAGGGACAAAAGGAGCGGCTTTTCCACTCCTCATTTGGCACTACTCGTTTTTAGGGACAAAAGGAGTGGCTTTTCCACTCCTCATTTGCCTCTACTCGTTTTTAGGGACAAAAGGAGCGGCTTTTCCACTCCTCATTTGCCTCTACCCGTTTTTAGGGACAAAAGGAGCCGCTTCTTCACTCCTTATTTGGCTCTACTCGTTTTTAGGGACAAAAGGAGCCGCTTCTTCACTCCTCATTTGGCTCTACTCGTTTTTAGTGACAAAAGGAGCGGCTTCTTCCCTCCTCATTTGGCTCTACTCGTTTTTAGGGACAAAACGAGCGGCTTTTTCACTCCTCATTTGGTTCTACTCGTTTTTAGGGACAAAAGGAGTGGCTTTTCCACTCCTCATTTGGTTTTACTCGTTTTTAGGGACAAAAGGAGCGGCTTCTCCTCCCCTCATTTGGCTCTACTCGTTCTTAGGGACAAAAGGAGCAACTTCTTCACTCCTCATTTGGCTCTACCCGTTTTTAGGGACAAAAGGAGCCGCTTCTTTACTCCTCATTTGGCTCTACTCGATTTTTTGGACAAAAGGAGCGGCTTTTCCACTCCTCATTTGGTTCTACTCGTTTTTAGGGACAAAAGGAGCCGCTTCTTCACTCCTCATTTGGCTCTACTCGTTTTTAGGGACAAAAGGAGCGGCTTTTCCACGCCTCATTTGGTTCTACTCGTTTTTAGGGACAAAAGGAGTGGCTTTTCCACTCCTTATTTGGTTCTACTCGTTTTTAGGAACAAAAGGAGCGGCTTCTCCACTCCTCATTCGGCTCTATTCGTTTTTAGGGACAAAAGGAGCACCTTCTTCACTCCTCATTTGGCTCTACTTGTTTTTAGGGATAAAAGGAGCGGCCTTTCCACTCCTCATTTAGGTCTACTCGTTTTTAGGGACAAAAGGAGCGGCTTTTCCACTCCTCATTTGGCTCTACTCGTTTTTAGGGACAAAAGGAGCGGCTTTTCCACTCCTCATTTGCCTCTACTCGTTTTTAGGGACAAAAGGAGCGGCTTCTCCACTCCTCATTTGGCTCTACTCGTTTTTAGTGACAAACGGAGCGGCTTTTCCACTTCTCATTTGGCTCTACTCGTTTTTAGGGACAGAAGGAGCGGCTTTTCCACTCCTCATTTGCCTCTACTCGTTTTTAGGGACAAAAGGAGCGGCTTTTTTACTCCTCATTTGGCTCTACTTGATTTAGGGACAAAAGGAGCCGCTTCTTTTCTCCTCATTTGGCTCTACTCGTTTTTAGGGACAAATGGAGCGGCTTTTCCACTTCTCATTTGGCTCTACTCGTTTTTAGGGACAGAAGGAGAGGCTTTTCCACCCTCATTTGCCTCTACTCGTTTTTAGGGACAAAAGGTGCGGCTTTTCCACTCCTCATTTGCCTTTACCCGTTTTTAGGGACAAAAGGAGCTACTTCTTCACCCCTCATTTGGCTCTACTCGTTTTTAGGGACAAAAGGAGCGGCTTTTCCACTCCTCATTTGCCTCTACCCATTTTTACGGACAAAAGGAGCCGCTTCTTCACTCCTCATTTGGCTCTACTCGTTTTTAGGGACAAAAGGAGCGGCTTTTCCACTCCTCATTTGGCTCTACTCGTTTTTAGGGACAAAAGGAGCGGCTTTTCCACTCCTCATTTGCCTCTACTCGTTTTAAGGGACAAAAGGAGCGGCTTTTCCACTCCTCATTTGCCTCTACCCGTTTTTAGGGACAAAAGGAGCCGCTTCTTCACTCCTCATTTGGCTCTACTCGTTTTTAGGGACAAAAGGAGCCGCTTCTTCACTCCTCATTTGGCTCTACTCGTTTTTAGGGACAAAAGGAGCCGCTTCTTCCATCCTCATTTGGCTCTACTCGTTTTTAGGGACAAAAGGAGCGGCTTTTCCACTCCTCATTTGGTTCTACTCGTTTTTAGGGACAGAAGGAGCGGCTTTTCCACTCTTCATTTGCCTCTACTCGTTTTTAGGGACAAAAGAAGCGGCTTTTCCACTCCTCATTTGCCTCTACCCGTTTTTAGGGACAAAAGGAGCCGCTTCTTCACTCCTCATTTCGCTCTACTTGTTTTTAGGGACAAAAGGAGCGGCTTTTCCACTCCTCATTTGGCTCTACCCGTTTTTAAGGACAACCGCGAGCCGCTTCTTCACTCCTCATTATGCTCTACTTGTTTTTAGGGACAAAAGGAGCGGCTTTTTCACTCCTCATTTGGCTCTACTTGTTTTTAGGGACAAAAGGAGCCGCTTCTTCACTCCTCATTTGGCTCTACTCGTTTTTAGGGACAAATGGAGCGGCTTTTCCACTTCTCATTTTGCTCTACTCGTTTTTAGGGACAGAAGGAGCGGCTTTTTCACTCCTCATTTGCCTCTACTCGTTTTTAGGGACAAAAGGTGCGGTTTTTCCACTCCTAATTTGCCTTTACCCGTTTTTAGGGACAAAAGGAGCCACTTCCTTATCCCTTATTTGGCTCTACTCGTTTTTAGGGACAAAAGGAGCGGCTTTTTCACTCCTCATTTGCCTCTACCCGTTTTTAGGGACAAAAGGAGCCGCTTCTTCACTCCTCATTTGGCTCTACTCTTTTTTAGGGACAAAAGGAGCGGCTTTTCCACTCCTCATTTGGCACTACTCGTTTTTAGGGACAAAAGGAGTGGCTTTTCCACTCCTCATTTGCCTCTACTCGTTTTTAGGGACAAAAGGAGCGGCTTTTCCACTCCTCATTTGCCTCTACCCGTTTTTAGGGACAAAAGGAGCCGCTTCTTCACTCCTCATTTGGCTCTACTCGTTTTTAGGGACAAAAGGAGCGGCTTTTCCACTCCTCATTTGGCACTACTCGTTTTTAGGGACAAAAGGAGTGGCTTTTCCACTCCTCATTTGCCTCTACTCGTTTTTAGGGACAAAAGGAGCGGCTTTTCCACTCCTCATTTGCCTCTACCCGTTTTTAGGGACAAAAGGAGCCGCTTCTTCACTCCTTATTTGGCTCTACTCGTTTTTAGGGACAAAAGGAGCCGCTTCTTCACTCCTCATTTGGCTCTACTCGTTTTTAGTGACAAAAGGAGCGGCTTCTTCCCTCCTCATTTGGCTCTACTCGTTTTTAGGGACAAAACGAGCGGCTTTTTCACTCCTCATTTGGTTCTACTCGTTTTTAGGGACAAAAGGAGTGGCTTTTCCACTCCTCATTTGGTTTTACTCGTTTTTAGGGACAAAAGGAGCGGCTTATCCTCCCCTCATTTGGCTCTACTCGTTCTTAGGGACAAAAGGAGCAACTTCTTCACTCCTCATTTGGCTCTACCCGTTTTTAGGGACAAAAGGAGCCGCTTCTTTACTCCTCATTTGGCTCTACTCGATTTTTTGGACAAAAGGAGCGGCTTTTCCACTCCTCATTTGGTTCTACTCGTTTTTAGGGACAAAAGGAGCCGCTTCTTTACTCCTCATTTGGCTCTACTCGTTTTTAGGGACAAAAGGAGCGGCTTTTCCACTCCTCATTTGGTTCTACTCGTTTTTAGGGACAAAAGGAGTGGCTTTTCCACTCCTTATTTGGTTCTACTCGTTTTTAGGAACAAAAGGAGCGGCTTCTCCACTCCTCATTCGGCTCTATTCGTTTTTAGGGACAAAAGGAGCACCTTCTTCACTCCTCATTTGGCTCTACTTGTTTTTAGGGATAAAAGGAGCGGCCTTTCCACTCCTCATTTGGCTCTACTCGTTTTTAGGGACAAAAGGAGCGGCTTTTCCACTCCTCATTTGGCTCTACTCGTTTTTAGGGACAAAAGGAGCGGCTTTTCCACTCCTCATTTGCCTCTACTCGTTTTTAGGGACAAAAGGAGCGGCTTCTCCACTCCTCATTTGGCTCTACTCGTTTTTAGTGACAAACGGAGCGGCTTTTCCACTTCTCATTTGGCTCTACTCGTTTTTAGGGACAGAAGGAGCGGCTTTTCCACTCCTCATTTGCCTCTACTCGTTTTTAGGGACAAAAGGAGCGGCTTTTTTACTCCTCATTTGGCTCTACTTGATTTAGGGACAAAAGGAGCCGCTTCTTTACTCCTCATTTGGCTCTACTCGTTTTTAGGGACAAATGGAGCGGCTTTTCCACTTCTCATTTGGCTCTACTCGTTTTTAGGGACAGAAGGAGAGGCTTTTCCACCCTCATTTGCCTCTACTCGTTTTTAGGGACAAAAGGTGCGGCTTTTCCACTCCTCATTTGCCTTTACCCGTTTTTAGGGACAAAAGGAGCTACTTCTTCACCCCTCATTTGGCTCTACTCGTTTTTAGGGACAAAAGGAGCGGCTTTTCCACTCCTCATTTGCCTCTACCCATTTTTACGGACAAAAGGAGCCGCTTCTTCACTCCTCATTTGGCTCTACTCGTTTTTAGGGACAAAAGGAGCGGCTTTTCCACTCCTCATTTGGCTCTACTCGTTTTTAGGGACAAAAGGAGCGGCTTTTCCACTCCTCATTTGCCTCTACTCGTTTTAAGGGACAAAAGGAGCGGCTTTTCCACTCCTCATTTGCCTCTACCCGTTTTTAGGGACAAAAGGAGCCGCTTCTTCACTCCTCATTTGGCTCTACTCGTTTTTAGGGACAAAAGGAGCCGCTTCTTCACTCCTCATTTGGCTCTACTCGTTTTTAGGGACAAAAGGAGCCGCTTCTTCCATCCTCATTTGGCTCTACTCGTTTTTAGGGACAAAAGGAGCGGCTTTTCCACTCCTCATTTGGTTCTACTCGTTTTTAGGGACAAAAGGATTGGCTTTTCCACTCCTCATTTGGTTCTACTCGTTTTTAGGGACAAAGGGAGCGGCTTCTTTACTCCTCATTTGGCTCTACCCGTTTTTAGGGACAAAAGGAGCCGCTTATTCACTCCTCATTTGGCTCTACCCAGTTTTACGGACAAAAGGAGCGGCTTTTCCACTCCTTTTTTGGCTCTACTCGTTTTTAGGGACAAAAGGAGCCGCTTCTTCACTCCTCATTTGGCTCTACTCGTTTTTAGGGACAAAAGGAGCGGCTTTTCCACTCCTCATTTGGTTCTACTCGTTTTTAGGGACAAAAGGAGTGGCTTCTTCACTCTTTATTTGGCTCTACTCGTTTTTAGGGACAAAAGGAGCCGCTTCTTCACTCCTCATTTGGCTCTACTCGTTTTTAGTGACAAAAGGAGCGGCTTCTTCCCTCCTCATTTGGCTCTACTCGTTTTTAGGGACAAAACGAGCGGCTTTTTCACTCCTCATTTGGCTCTACTCGTTTTTAGGGACAAAAGGAGCAGCTTCTCTACTCCTCATTTGGCTCTACTCGTTTTTAGGGACAAAAGGAGCGGCTTTTCCACTCCTCATTTGGCTCTACTCGTTTTTAGGGACAAAAGGAGCGGCTTTTCTACTCCTCATTTGCTTCTACTCGTTTTTAGGGACAAAAGGAGCGGCTTCTCCACTCCTCATTTGGCTCTACTCGTTTTTAAGGACAGAAGGAGCGGCTTTTCCACTCCTCATTTGCCTCTACTCGTTTTTAGGGACAGAAAGAGCGGCTTTTCCACTCCTCATTTGCCTCTACTCGTTTTTAGGGACAAAAGGAGCGGCTTTTCCACTCCTCATTTGCCTCTACCCGTTTTTAGGGACAAAAGGAGCCGCTTCTTCCCTCCTCATTTGGCTCTACTCGTTTTTAGGGACAAAAGGAGCGGCTTTTCCACTCCTCATTTGGCTCTACTCGTTTTTAGGGACAAAAGGAGCCGCTTCTTCACTTCTCATTTGGCTCTACTCGTTTTTAGGGACAAAAGGAGCGGCTTTTTCACTCCTCATTTGGCTCTACTTGTTTTTAGGGACAAAAGGAGCCGCTTCTTCACACCTCATTTGGCTCTACTCGTTTTTAGGGACAAATGGAGCGGCTTTTCCACTTCTCATTTGGCTCTACTCGTTTTCAGGGAGAGAAGGAGCGGCTTTTCCACTCCTCATTTGCCTTTACCCGTTTTTAGGGACAAAAGGAGCCACTTCTTCACCCCTCATTTGGCTCTACTCGTTTTTAGGGACAAAAAAAAGCGGCTTTTCCAGTCCTCATTTGCTTCTACCCGTTTTTAGGGACAATAGGAGCCGCTTTTTCACTCCTCATTTGGCTCTACTCGTTTTTAGGGACAAAAGGAGCGGCTTTTCCACTCCTCATTTGGCTCTACTCGTTTTTAGGGACAAAAGGAGCGGCTTTTCCACTCCTCATTTGCCTCTACTCGTTTTTAGGGACAAAAGGAGCGGCTTTTCCACTCCTCATTTGCCTCTACCCGTTTTTAGGGACAAAAGGAGCCGCTTCTTCACTCCTCATTTGGCTCTACTCGTTTTTAGGGACAAAAGGAGCCGCTTCTTCACTCCTCATTTGGCTCTACTCGTTTTTAGGGACAAAAGGAGCCGCTTCTTCCCTCCTCATTTGGTTTACTCGTTTTTAAGGACAAAAGGAGCGGCTTTTCCATTCCTCATTTCGGTTCGACTCGTTTTTAGGGACAAAAGGAGTGGCTTTTCCACTCCTCATTTGGTTCTACTCGTTTTTAGGGACAAAAGGAGTGGCTTTTCCACTCCTCATTCGGCTCTATTCGTTTTTAGGGACAAAAGGAGCCGCTTCTTCACTCCTCATTTGGCTCTACTTGTTTTTAGGGACAAAAGGAGCGGCTTTTCCACTCTTTTTTTGGCTCTACTCGTTTTTAGCTACAGAAGGAGCGGCTTTTCCACTCCTCATTTGGCTCAACCTGTTTTTAGGGACAAAAGGAGCAGCTTTTCCACTCCTCATTTGCCTCTACTCGTTTTTAGGGACAAAAGAAGCGGCTTTTCCACTCCTCATTTGGCTCTACTCGATTTTAGAGACAAACGGAGCGGCTTTTCCACTTCTCATTTGGCTCTACTCGTTTTTAGGGACAGAAGGAGCGGCTTTTCCACTCCTCATTTGCCTCTACTCGTTTTTAGGGACAAAAGAAGCGGCTTTTCCACTCCTCATTTGCCTCTACCCGTTTTTAGGGACAAAAGGAGCCGCTTCTTCACTCCTCATTTCGCTCTACTTGTTTTTAGGGACAAAAGGAGCGGCTTTTCCACTCCTCATTTGGCTCTACCCGTTTTTAAGGACAACCGCGAGCCGCTTCTTCACTCCTCATTATGCTCTACTTGTTTTTAGGGACAAAAGGAGCGGCTTTTTCACTCCTCATTTGGCTCTACTTGTTTTTAGGGACAAAAGGAGCCGCTTCTTCACTCCTCATTTGGCTCTACTCGTTTTTAGGGACAAATGGAGCGGCTTTTCCACTTCTCATTTTGCTCTACTCGTTTTTAGGGACAGAAGGAGCGGCTTTTTCACTCCTCATTTGCCTCTACTCGTTTTTAGGGACAAAAGGAGCGGTTTTTCCACTCCTAATTTGCCTTTACCCGTTTTTAGGGACAAAAGGAGCCACTTCCTTATCCCTTATTTGGCTCTACTCGTTTTTAGGGACAAAAGGAGCGGCTTTTTCACTCCTCATTTGCCTCTACCCGTTTTTAGGGACAAAAGGAGCCGCTTCTTCACTCCTCATTTGGCTCTACTCGTTTTTAGGGACAGAAGGAGCGGCTTTTCCACTCCTCATTTGGCACTACTCGTTTTTAGGGACAAAAGGAGTGGCTTTTCCACTCCTCATTTGCCTCTACTCGTTTTTAGGGACAAAAGGAGCGGCTTTTCCACTCCTCATTTGCCTCTACCCGTTTTTAGGGACAAAAGGAGCCGCTTCTTCACTCCTTATTTGGCTCTACTCGTTTTTAGGGACAAAAGGAGCCGCTTCTTCACTCCTCATTTGGCTCTACTCGTTTTTAGTGACAAAAGGAGCGGCTTCTTCCCTCCTTATTTGGCTCTACTCGTTTTTAGGGACAAAACGAGCGGCTTTTTCACTCCTCATTTGGTTCTACTCGTTTTTAGGGACAAAAGGAGTGGCTTTTCCACTCCTCATTTGTTTTTACTCGTTTTAAGGGACAAAAGGAGCGGCTTCTCCTCCCCTCATTTGGCTCTACTCGTTCTTAGGGACAAAAGGAGCAACTTCTTCACTCCTCATTTGGCTCTACCCGTTTTTAGGGACAAAAGGAGCCGCTTCTTTACTCCTCATTTGGCTCTACTCGATTTTTTGGACAAAAGGAGCGGCTTTTCCACTCCTCATTTGGTTCTACTCGTTTTTAGGGACAAAAATAGCCGCTTCTTCACTCCTCATTTGGCTCTACTCGTTTTTAGGGACAAAAGGAGCGGCTTTTCCACTCCTCATTTGGTTCTACTCGTTTTTAGGGACAAAAGGAGTGGCTTTTCCACTCCTTATTTGGTTCTACTCGTTTTTAGGAACAAAAGGAGCGGCTTCTCCACTCCTCATTCGGCTCTATTCGTTTTTAGGGACAAAAGGAGCACCTTCTTCACTCCTCATTTGGCTCTACTTGTTTTTAGGGATAAAAGGAGCGGCCTTTCCACTCCTAATTTGGCTCTACTCGTTTTTAGGGACAAAAGGAGCGGCTTTTCCACTCCTCATTTGGCTCTACTCGTTTTTAGGGACAAAAGGAGCGGCTTTTCCACTCCTCATTTGCCTCTACTCGTTTTTAGGGACAAAAGGAGCAGCTTCTCCACTCCTCATTTGGCTCTACTCGTTTTTAGTGACAAACGGAGCGGCTTTTTCACTTCTCATTTGGCTCTACTCGTTTTTAGGGACAGAAGGAGCGGCTTTTCCACTCCTCATTTGCCTCTACTCGTTTTTAGGGACAAAAGGAGCGGCTTTTTTACTCCTCATTTGGCTCTACTTGATTTAGGGACAAAAGGAGCCGCTTCTTTACTCCTCATTTGGCTCTACTCGTTTTTAGGGACAAATGGAGCGGCTTTTCCACTTCTCATTTGGCTCTACTCGTTTTTAGGGACAGAAGGAGAGGCTTTTCCACCCTCATTTGCCTCTACTCGTTTTTAGGGACAAAAGGTGCGGCTTTTCCACTCCTCATTTGCCTTTACCCGTTTTTAGGGACAAAAGGAGCTACTTCTTCACCCCTCATTTGGCTCTACTCGTTTTTAGGGACAAAAGGAGCGGCTTTTCCACTCCTCATTTGCCTCTACCCATTTTTACGGACAAAAGGAGCCGCTTCTTCACTCCTCATTTGGCTCTACTCGTTTTTAGGGACAAAAGGAGCGGCTTTTCCACTCCTCATTTGGCTCTACTCGTTTTTAGGGACAAAAGGAGCGGCTTTTCCACTCCTCATTTGCCTCTACTCGTTTTAAGGGACAAAAGGAGCGGCTTTTCCACTCCTCATTTGCCTCTACCCGTTTTTAGGGACAAAAGGAGCCGCTTCTTCACTCCTCATTTGGCTCTACTCGTTTTTAGGGACAAAAGGAGCCGCTTCTTCACTCCTCATTTGGCTCTACTCGTTTTTAGGGACAAAAGGAGCCGCTTCTTCCATCCTCATTTGGCTCTACTCGTTTTTAGGGACAAAAGGAGCGGCTTTTCCACTCCTCATTTGGTTCTACTCGTTTTTAGGGACAAAAGGATTGGCTTTTCCACTCCTCATTTGGTTCTACTCGTTTTTAGGGACAAAGGGAGCGGCTTCTTTACTCCTCATTTGGCTCTACCCGTTTTTAGGGACAAAAGGAGCCGCTTATTCACTCCTCATTTGGCTCTACCCAGTTTTACGGACAAAAAGAGCGGCTTTTCCACTCCTTTTTTGGCTCTACTCGTTTTTAGGGACAAAAGGAGCCGCTTCTTCACTCCTCATTTGGCTCTACTCGTTTTTAGGGACAAAAGGAGCGGCTTTTCCACTCCTCATTTGGTTCTACTCGTTTTTAGGGACAAAAGGAGTGGCTTCCTCACTCCTTATTTGGCTCTACTCGTTTTTAGGGACAAAAGGAGCCGCTTCTTCACTCCTCATTTGGCTCTACTCGTTTTTAGTGACAAAAGGAGCGGCTTCTTCCCTCCTCATTTGGCTCTACTCGTTTTTAGGGACAAAACGAGCGGCTTTTTCACTCCTCATTTGGCTCTACTCGTTTTTAGGGACAAAAGGAGCAGCTTCTCTACTCCTCATTTGGCTCTACTCGTTTTTAGGGACAAAAGGAGCGGCTTTTCCACTCCTCATTTGGCTCTACTCGTTTTTAGGGACAAAAGGAGCGGCTTTTCTACTCCTCATTTGCTTCTACTCGTTTTTAGGGACAAAAGGAGCGGCTTCTCCACTCCTCATTTGGCTCTACTCGTTTTTAGGGACAAAAGGAGCGGCTTTTTTACTCCTCATTTGGCTCTACTTGTTTTTAGGGACAAAAGGAGCCGCTTCTTTACTCCTCATTTGGCTCTACTCGTTTTTAGGGACAAAAGGAGCGGCTTTTTCACTCCTCATTTGGCTCTACTTGTTTTTAGGGACAAAAGGAGCCGCTTCTTCACTCCTCATTTGGCTCTACTCGTTTTTAGGGACAAATGGAGCGGCTTTTCCACTTCTCATTTGGCTCTACTCGTTTTTAGGGACAGAAGGAGCGGCTTTTTCACTCCTCATTTGCCTCTACTCGTTTTTAGGGACAAAAGGTGCGGTTTTTCCACTCCTCATTTGCCTTTACTCGTTTTTAGGGACAAAAGGAGCCACTTCGTCATCCCTCATTTGGCTCTACTCGTTTTTAGGGACAAAAGGAGCGGCTTTTCCACTCCTCATTTGCCTCTACCCGTTTTTAGGGACAAAAGGAGCCGCCTCTTCACTCCTCATTTGGCTCTACTCGTTTTTAGGGACAAAAGGAGCGGCTTTTCCACTCCTCATTTGGCACTACTCGTTTTTAGGGACAAAAGGAGCGGCTTTTCAACTCCTCATTTGCCTCTACTCGTTTTTAGGGACAAAAGGAGCGGCTTTTCCACTCCTCATTTGCCTCTACCCGTTTTTAGGGACAAAAGGAGCCGCTTCTTCACTCCTCATTTGGCTCTACTCGTTTTTAGGGACAAAAGGAGCCGCTTCTTCACTCCTCATTCGGCTCTACTCGTTTTTAGTGACAAAAGGAGCCGCTTCTTCCCTCCTCATTTGGCTCTACTCGTTTTTAGGGACAAAAGGAGCGGCTTTTCCACTCCTCATTTGGTTCTACTCGTTTTTAGGGACAAAAGGAGTGGCTTTTCCACTCCTCATTTGGTTCTACTCGTTTTTAGGGACAAAAGGAGCCGCTTCTTTACTCCTCATTTGGCTCTACCCGTTTTTAGGGACAATAGGAGCCGCTTCTTTACTCCTCATTTGGCTCTACTCGTTTTTTTGGACAAAAGGAGCGGCTTTTCCACTCCTCATTTGGTTCTACTCGTTTTTAGGGACAAAAGGAGCCGCTTCTTCACTCCTCATTTGGCTCTACTCGTTTTTAGGGACAAAAGGAGCGGCTTTTCCACTCCTCATTTGGTTCTACTCGTTTTTAGGGACAAAAGGAGTGGCTTTTCCACTCCTTATTTGGTTCTACTCGTTTTACGGGACAAAAGGAGCGGCTTTTCCACTCCTCATTCGGCTCTATTCGTTTTTAGGGACAAAAGGAGCACCTTCTTCACTCCTCATTTGGCTCTACTTGTTTTTAGGGATAAAAGGAGCGGCTTTTCCACTCCTCATTTGGCTCTACTCGTTTTTAGGGACAAAAGGAGCGGCTTTTCCACTCCTTATTTGGCTCTACTCGTTTTTAGGGACAAAAGGAGCGGCTTTTCCACTCCTCATTTGCCTCTACTCGTTTTTAGGGACAAAAGGAGCGGCTTCTCCACTCCTCATTTGGCTCTACTCGTTTTTAGAGACAAACGGAGCGGCTTTTCCACTTCTCATTTGGCTCTACTCGTTTTTAGGGACAGAAGGAGCGGCTTTTCCACTCCTCATTTGCCTCTACTCGTTTTCAGGGACAAAAGGAGTGGCTTTTCCACTCCTCATTTGCCTCTACTCGTTTTTACGGACAAAAGGAGCCGCTTCTTCTCTCCTCATTTGGCTCTACTCGTTTTTAGGGACAAAAGGAGCGGCTTTTTCACTCCTCATTTGGCTCTACTCGTTTTTAGGGACAAAAGGAGCCGCTTCTTCACTCCTCATTTGGTTCTACTCGTTTTTAGGGACAAAAGGAGCCGCTTCTTCACTCCTCATTTGGCTCTACTCGTTTTTAGGGACAAAAGGAGCCGCTTCTTCCCTCCTCATTTGGCTCTACTCGTTTTTAGGGACAAAAGGAGTGGCTTTTCCACTCCTCATTTGGCTCTACTCGTTTTTAGGGACAAAAGGATTGGCTTTTCCACTCCTCATTTGGTTCTACTCGTTTTTAGGGACAAAAGGAGCGACTTTTCCACTTCTCATTTGGCTCTACTCGTTTTTACGGACAAAATGAGCCGCTTCTTCACTCCTCATTTGGCTCTACCCGTTTTTAGGGACAAAAGGAGCGGCTTTTCCACTCCTTTTTTGGCTCTACTCGTTTTTAGGGACAAAAGGAGCCGCTTCTTCACTCCCATTTGGCTCTACTCGTTTTTAGGGACAAAAGGAGCGGCTTTTCCACTCCTCATTTGGTTCTACTCGTTTTTAGGGACAAAAGGAGTGGCTTTTCCACTCCTCATTTGGTTCTACTCGTTTTTAGGGACAAAAGGAGCCGCTTCTCCACTCCTCATTCGGCTCTATTCGTTTTTTTGGACAAAAGGAGCGGCTTTTCCACTCCTCATTTGGTTCTACTCGTTTTTAGGGACAAAAGGAGCCGCTTCTTCACTCCTCATTTGGCTCTACTCGTTTTTAGGGACAAGAGGAGCGGCTTTTCCACTCCTTATTTGGTTCTACTCGTCTTTAGGGACAAAAGGAGCGGCTTTTCCACTTCTAATTTGGCTCTACAGGTTTTAGGGACAAAAGGAGCGGCTTCTCCACTCCTCATTCGGCTCTACTCGTTTTTAAGGACAAAAGGAGCGGCTTTTCCACTCCTTTTTTTGCCTCTACTCGTTTTTAGGGACAGAAGGATCGGCTTTTCCACTCCTTATTTGGCTCTACTCGTTTTTAGGGACAAAAGGAGTGGCTTCTCCACTCCTCATTTGGCTCTAAACGTTTTTAGGGACAAAAGGAGCGGCTTGTCCACTCCTCATTTGGCTCTACTCGTTTTTAGGGAAAAAATGAGCGGCTTTTCCACTCCTCATTTGCCTCTACTCGTCTTTAGGGACAAAAGGAGCGGATTTTCCACCTCCTCATTTGCCTCTACTCGTTTTTAGGGACAAAAGGAGCGGCTTCTCCACTGCTCATTTGGCTCTACTAGTTTTTAGGGAAAAAAGTAGCGGCTTTTTCACTCATCATTTGGCTCTACTCGTTTTTAGGGACAAAAGGAGCGGCTTTTCTACTCCTCATTTGCTTCTACTCGTTTTTAGGGACAAAAGGAGCGGCTTCTCCACTCCTCATTTGGCTCTACTCGTTTTTAGGGACAAAAGGAGCGGCTTTTTTACTCCTCATTTGGCTCTACTTGTTTTTAGGGACAAAAGGAGCCGCTTCTTCACTCCTCATTTGGCTCTACCCGTTTTTAGGGACAAAAGGAGCGGCTTTTTCACTCCTCATTTGGCTCTACTTGTTTTTAGGGACAAAAGGAGCCGCTTCTTGAATCCTCATTTGGCTCTACTCGTTTTTAGGGACAAATGGAGCGGCTTTTCCACTTCTCATATGGCTCTACTCGTTTTTAGGGACAGAAGGAGCGGCTTTTTTACTCCTCATTTGCCTCTACTCGTTTTTAGGGACAAAAGGTGCGGTTTTTCAACTCCTCATTTGCCTTTACTCGTTTTTAGGGACAAAAGGAGCCAATTCGTCATCCCTCATTTGGCTCTACTCGTTTTTAGGGACAAATGGAGCGGCTTTTCCACTCCTCATTTGCCTCTACCCGTTTTTAGGGACAAAAGGAGCGGCTTCTCCACTTCTCATTTGGCTCTACTCGTTTTTAGAGAAAAAAGTAGCGGCTTTTTCACTCATCATTTGGCTCTACTCGTTTTTAGGGACAAAAGGAGTGGCTTTTCTACTCCTCATTTGCTTCTACTTGTTTTTAGGGACAAAAGGAGCGGCTTCTCCACTCCTCATTTGGCTCTACTCGTTTTTAGGGACAAAAGGAGCGGCTTTTTTACTCCTCATTTGGCTCTACTTGTTTTTAGGGACAAAAGGAGCCGCTTCTTCACTCCTCATTTGGCTCTACTCGTTTTTAGGGACAAAAGGAGCGGCTTTTTCACTCCTCATTTGGCTCTACTTGATTTTAGGGACAAAAGGAGCCGCTTCTTCACTCCTCATTTGGCTCTACTCGTTTTTAGGGACAAATGGAGCGGCTTTTCCACTTCACATTTGGCTCTACTCGTTTTTAGGGACAGAAGGAGCGGCTTTTTCACTCCTCATTTGCCTCTACTCGTTTTTAGGGACAAAAGGTGCGGTTTTTCCACTCCTCATTTGCCTTTACTCGTTTTTAGGGACAAAAGAAGCCACTTCGTCATCCCTCATTTGGCTCTACTCGTTTTTAGGGACAAAAGGAGCGGCTTTTCCACTCCTCATTTGCCTCTACCCGTTTTTAGGGACAAAAGGAGCTGCTTCTTCACTCCTCATTTGGCTCTACTCGTTTTTAGGGACAAAAGGAGCGGCTTCTCCACTCCTCATTTGGCACTACTCGTTTTTAGGGACAAAAGGAGCGGCTTTTCAACTCCTCATTTGCCTCTACTCGTTTTTAGGGACAAAAGGAGCGGCTTTTCCACTCCTCATTTGCCTCTACCCGTTTTTAGGGAAAAAAGGAGCCGCTTCTTCACTCCTCATTTGGCTCTACTCGTTTTTAGGGACAAAAGGAGCCGCTTCTTTACTCCTCATTTGGCTCTACTCGTTTTTAGTGACAAAAGGAGCCGCTTCTTCCCTCCTCATTTGGCTCTACCCGTTTTTAGGGACAAAAAGAGCGGCTTTTCCACTCCTCATTTGGTTCTACTCGTTTTTAGGGACAAAAGGAGTGGCTTTTCCACTCCTCATTTGGTTCTACTCGTTTTTAGGGACAAAAGGAGCGGCTTCTCCACTCCTCATTTGGCTCTACTTGTTCTTAGGGACAAAAGGAGCCGCTTCTTCACTCCTCATTTGGCTCTACCCGTTTTTAGGGACAAAAGGAGCCGCTTCTTTACTCCTCATTTGGCTCTACTCGTTTTTTTGGACAAAAGGAGCGGCTTTTCCACTCCTCATTTGGTTCTACTCGTTTTTAGGGACAAAAGGAGCCGCTTCTTCACTCCTCATTTGGCTCTACACGTTTTTAGGGACAAAAGGAGCGGCTTTTCCACTCCTCATTTGGTTCTACTCGTTTTTAGGGACAAAAGGAGTGGCTTTTCCACTCCTTATTTGGTTCTACCCGTTTTTAGGGACAAAAGGAGCGGCTTTTCCACTCCTCATTCGGCTCTATTCGTTTTTAGGGACAAAAGGAGCACCTTCTTCACTCCTCATTTGGCTCTACTTGTTTTTAGGGATAAAAGAAGCGGCTTTTCCACTCCTCATTTGGCTCTACTCGTTTTTAGGGACAAAAGGAGCGGCTTTTCCACTCCTCATTTGGCTCTACCCGTTTTTAGGGACAAAAGGAGCGGCTTTTCCACTCCTCATTTGCCTCTACTCGTTTTTAGGGACAAAAGGAGCGGCTTCTCCACTCCTCATTTGGCTCTACTCGTTTTTAGAGACAAACGGAGCGGCTTTTCCACTTCTCATTTGGCTCTACTCGTTTTTAGGGACAGAAGGAGCGGCTTTTCTACTCCTCATTTGCCTCTACTCGTTTTCAGGGACAAAAGGAGTGGCTTTTCCACTCCTCATTTGCCTCTACCCGTTTTTAGGGACAAAAGGAGCCGCTTCTTCTCTCCACATTTGGCTCTACTCGTTTTTAGGGACAAAAGGAGCGGCTTTTACACTCCTCATTTGGCTCTACTCGTTTTTAGGGACAAAAGGAGCCGCTTCTTCACTCCTCATTTGGCTCTACTCGTTTTTAGGGACAAAAGGAGCGGCTTTTTTACTCCTCATTTGGCTCTACTTGTTTTTAGGGACAAAAGGAGCCGCTTCTTCACTCCTCATTTGGCTCTACTCGTTTTTAGGGACAAATGGAGCGGCTTTTCCACTTCTCATTTGGCTCTACTCGTTTTTAGGGACAGAAGGAGAGGCTTTTCCCCCCTCATTTGCCTCTACTCGTTTTTAGGGACAAAAGGTGCGGCTTTTCCACTCCTCATTTGCCTTTACCCGTTTTTAGGGACAAAAGGAGCCACTTCTTCACCCCTCATTTGGCTCTACTCGTTTTTAGGGACAAAAGGAGCGGCTTTTCCACTCCCCATTTGCCTCTACCCATTTTTAGGGACAAAAGGAGCCGCTTCTTCACTCCTCATTTGGCTCTACTCGTTTTTAGGGACAAAAGGAGCGGCTTTTCCACTTCTCATTTGGCTCTACTCGTTTTTAGGGACAAAAGGAGCGGCTTTTCCACTCCTCATTTGCCTCTACTCGTTTTTAGGGACAAAAGGAGCGGCTTTTCCACTCCTCATTTGCCTCTACCCGTTTTTAGGGACAAAAGGAGCCGCTTCTTCACTCCTCATTTGGCTCTACTCGTTTTTAGGGACAAAAGGAGCCGCCTCTTCACTCCTCATTTGGCTCTACTCGTTTTTAGGGACAAAAGGAGCGGCTTTTTTACTCCTCATTTGGCTCTACTTGTTTTTAGGGACAAAAGGAGCCGCTTCTTCACTCCTCATTTGGCTCTACTCGTTTTTAGGGACAAAAGGAGCGGCTTTTTTACTCCTCATTTGGCTCTACTTGTTTTTAGGGACAAAAGGAGCCGCTTCTTCACTCCTCATTTGGCTCTACTCGTTTTTAGGGACAAATGGAGCGGCTTTTCCACTTCTCATTTGGCTCTACTCGTTTTTAGGGACAGAAGGAGAGGCTTTTCCACCCTCATTTGCCTCTACTCGTTTTTAGGGACAAAAGGAGCGGCTTTTCCACTCCCCATTTGCCTCTACCCATTTTTAGGGACAAAAGGAGCCGCTTCTTCACTCCTCATTTGGCTCTACTCGTTTTTAGGGACAAAAGGAGCGGCTTTTCCACTTCTCATTTGGCTCTAATCGTTTTTAGGGACAAAAGGAGCGGCTTTTCCACTCCTCATTTGGCTCTACTCGTTTTTAGGGACAAAAGGAGCGGCTTTTCCACTCCTCATTTGCCTCTACCCGTTTTTAGGGACAAAAGGAGCCGCTTCTTCACTCCTCATTTGGCTCTACTCGTTTTTAGGGACAAAAGGAGCCGCTTCTTCACTCCTCATTTGGCTCTACTTGTTTTTAGGGACAAAAGGAGCCGCTTCTTCACTCCTCATTTGGCTCTACTCGTTTTTAGGGACAAAAGGAGCGGCTTTTTCACTCCTCATTTGGCTCTACTTGTTTTTAGGGACAAAAGGAGCCGCTTCTTCACTCCTCATTTGGCTCTACTCGTTTTTAGGGACAAATGGAGCGGCTTTTCCACTTCTCATTTGGCTCTACTCGTTTTTAGGGACAGAAGGAGCGGCTTTTTCACTCCTCATTTGCCTCTACTCGTTTTTAGGGACAAAAGGTGCGGTTTTTCCACTCCTCATTTGCCTTTACTCGTTTTTAGGGACAAAAGGAGCCACTTCGTCATCCCTTATTTGGCTCTACTCGTTTTTAGGGACAAAAGGAGCGGCTTTTCCACTCCTCATTTGCCTCTACCCGTTTTTAGGGACAAAAGGAGCCGCTTCTTCACTCCTCATTTGGCTCTACTCGTTTTTAGGGACAAAAGGAGCGGCTTTTCCACTCCTCATTTGGCACTACTCGTTTTTAGGGACAAAAGGAGCGGCTTTTCAACTCCTCATTTGCCTCTACTCGTTTTTAGGGACAAAAGGAGCGGCTTTTCCACTCCTCATTTGCCTCTACCCGTTTTTAGGGACAAAAAGAGCCGCTTCTTCACTCCTCATTTGGCTCTACTCGTTTTTAGGGACAAAAGGAGCCGCTTCTTCACTCCTCATTTGGCTCTACTCGTTTTTAGTGACAAAAGGAGCCGCTTCTTCCCTCCTCATTTGGCTCTACTCGTTTTTAGGGACAAAAGGAGCGGCTTTTCCACTCCTCATTTGGTTCTACTCGTTTTTAGGGACAAAAGGAGTGGCTTTTCCACTCCTCATTTGGTTCTACTCGTTTTTAGGGACAAAAGGAGCGGCTTTTCCACTCCTCATTTGGCTCTACTCGTTCTTAGGGACAAAAGGAGCCGCTTCTTCACTCCTCATTTGGCTCTACCCGTTTTTAGGGACAAAAGGAGCCGCTTCTTTACTCCTCATTTGGCTCTACTCGTTTTTTTGGACAAAAGGAGCGGCTTTTCCACTCCTTATTTGGTTCTACTCGTTTTTAGGGACAAAAGGAGCCGCTTCTTCACTCCTCATTTGGCTCTACTCGTTTTTAGGGACAAAAGGAGCGGCTTTTCCACTCCTCATTTGGTTCTACTCGTTTTTAGGGACAAAAGGAGTGGCTTTTCCACTCCTTATTTGGTTCTACTCGTTTTTAGGGACAAAAGGAGCGGCTTTTCCACTCCTCATTCGGCTCTATTCGTTTTTAGGGACAAAAGGAGCACCTTCTTCACTCCTCATTTGGCTCTACTTGCTTTTAGGGATAAAAGGAGCGGCTTTTCCACTCCTCATTTGGCTCTACTCGTTTTTAGGGACAAAAGGAGCGGCTTTTCCACTCCTCATTTAGCTCTACCCGTTTTTAGGGACAAAAAGAGCTGCTTTTCCACTCCTCATTTGCCTCTACTCGTTTTTAGGGACAAAAGTAGCGGCTTCTCCACTCCTCATTTGGCTCTACTCGTTTTTAGAGACAAACGGAGCGGCTTTTCCACTTCTCATTTGGCTCTACTCGTTTTTAGGGACAGAAGGAGCGGCTTTTCCACTTCTCATTTGCCTCTACTCGTTTTCAGGGACAAAAGGAGTGGCTTTTCCACTCCTCATTTGCCTCTACTCGTTTTTAGGGACAAAAGGAGCCGCTTCTTCTCTCCTCATTTGGCTCTACTCGATTTTAGGGACAAAAGGAGCGGCTTTTCCACTCCTCATTTGGCTCTACTCGTTTTTAGGGACAAAAGGAGCCGCTTCTTCACTCCTCATTTGGCTCTACTCGTTTTTAGGGACAAAAGGAGCGGCTTTTTTACTCCTCATTTGGCTCTACTTGTTTTTAGGGACAAAAGGAGCCGCTTCTTCACTCCTCATTTGGCTCTACTCGTTTTTAGGGACAAATGGAGCGGCTTTTCCACTTCTTATTCGGCTCTACTCGTTTTAAGGGACAAAAGGAGAGGCTCTTCCCCCCTCATTTGCCTCTACTCGTTTTTAGGGACAAAAGATGCGGCTTTTCCACTCCTCATTTGCCTTTACCCGTTTTTAGGGACAAAAGGAGCCACTTCTTCACCCCTCATTTGGCTCTACTCGTTTTTAGGGACAAAAGGAGCGGCTTTTCCACTCCCCATTTGCCTCTACCCATTTTTAGGGACAAAAGGAGCCGCTTCTTCACTCCTCATTTGGCTCTACTCGTTTTTAGGGACAAAAGGAGCGGCTTTTCCACTTCTCATTTGTCTCTACTCGTTTTTAGGGACAAAAGGAGCGGCTTTTCCACTCTTCATTTGACTCTACTCGTTTTTAGGGACACAAGGAGCGGCTTTTCCACTCCTCATTTGCCTCTACCCGTTTTTAGGGACAAAAGGAGCCGCTTCTTCACTCCTCATTTGGCTCTACTCGTTTTTAGGGACAAAAGGAGCCGCTTCTTCACTCCTCATTTGGCTCTACTCGTTTTTAGGGACAAAAGGAGCCGCTTCTTCCCTCCTCATTTGGCTCTAATCGTTTTTAGGGACAAAAGGAGTGGCATTTCCACTCCTCATTTGGTTCTACCCGTTTTTAGGGACAAAAGGATTGGCTTTTCCACTCCTCATTTGGTTCTACTCGTTTTTAGGGACAAAAGGAGCCAATTCGTCATCCCTCATTTGGCTCTACTCGTTTTTAGGGACAAAAGGAGCGGCTTCTTCACTCCTCATTTGGCTCTACCCGTTTTTAGGGACAAAAGGAGCGGCTATTCCACTCCTTTTTTGGCTCTACTCGTTTTTAGGGACAAAAGGAGCCGCTTCTTCACTCCTCATTTGGCTCTACCCGTTTTTAGGGACAAAAGGAGCGGCTTTTCCACTCCTTTTTTGGCTCTACTCGTTTTTAGGGACAAAAGGAGCCGCTTCTTCACTCCTCAATTGGCTCTACTCGTTTTTAGGGACAAAAGGAGCGGCTTTTCCACTCGTAATTTGGTTCTACTCGTTTTTAGGGACAAAAGGAGTGGCTTTTCCACTCCTCATTTGGTTCTACTCGTTTTTAGGGACAAAAGGAGCCACTTCTCCACTCCTCATTCGGCTCTATTCGTTTTTATGGACAAAAGGAGCGGCTTTTCCACTCCTCATTTGGTTCTACTCGTTTTTAGGGACAAAAGGAGCCGCTTCTTCACTCCTCATTTGGTTCTACTCGTCTTTAGGGACAAAAGGAGCGGCTTTTCCACTTCTAATTTGGCTCTACAGGTTTTAGGGACAAAAGGAGCGGCTTCTCCACTCCTCATTCGGCTCTACTCGTTTTTAAGGACAAAAGGAGCGGCTTTTCCACTCCTTTTTTGGCTCTACTCGTTTTTAGGGACAGAAGGATCGGCTTTTCCACTCCTTATTTGGCTCTACTCGTTTTTAGGGACAAAAGGAGCGGCTTCTCCACTCCTCATTTGGCTCTACTCGTTTTTAGGGACAAAACGAGCGGCTTCTCCACTCCTCATTTGGCTCTACTCGTTTTTAGGGACAAAAGGAGCGGCTTTTCCACTCCTCATTTGCCTCTCCTCGTCTTTAGGGACAAAAGGAGCGGATTTCCACCTCCTCATTTGCCTCTACTCGTTTTTAGGGACAAAAGGAGCGGCTTCTCCACTTCTCATTTGGCTCTTCTCGTTTTTAGGGAAAAAAGTAGCGGCTTTCTCACTCATAATTGGCTCTACTCGTTTTTAGGGACAAAAGGAGCGGCTTTTCTACTCCTCATTTGCTTCTACTCGTTTTTAGGGACAAAAGGAGCGGCTTCTCCACTCCTCATTTGGCTCTACTCGTTTTTAGGGACAAAAGGAGCGGCTTTTTTACTCCTCATTTGGCTCTACTTGTTTTTAGGGACAAAAGGAGCCGCTTCTTCACTCCTCATTTGGCTCTACTCGTTTTTAGGGACAAAAGGAGCGGCTTTTTCACTCCTCATTTGGCTCTACTTGTTTTTAGGGACAAAAGGAGCCGCTTCTTCACTCCTCATTTGGCTCTACTCGTTTTTAGGGACAAATGGAGCGGCTTTTCCACTTCTCATTTGGCTTTACTCGTTTTTAGGGACAGAAGGAGCGGCTTTTTCACTCCTCATTTGCCTCTACTCGTTTTTAGGGACAAAAGGTGCGGTTTTTCCACTCCTCATTTGCCTTTACTCGTTTTTAGGGACAAAAGGAGCCAATTCGTCATCCCTCATTTGGCTCTACTCGTTTTTAGGGACAAAAGGAGCGGCTTTTCCACTCCTCATTTGCCTCTACCCGTTTTTAGGGAAAAAAGGAGCCGCTTCTTCACTCCTCATTTGGCTCTACTCGTTTTTAGGGAAAAAAGGAGCGGCTTTTCCACTCCTCATTTGGCACTACTCGTTTTTAGGGACAAAAGGAGCGGCTTTTCAACTCCTCATTTGCCTCTACTCGTTTTTAGGGACAAAAGGAGCGGCTTTTCCACTCCTCATTTGCCTCTACCCGTTTTTAGGGACAAAAGGAGCCGCTTCTTCACTCCTCATTTGGCTCTACTCGTTTTTAGGGACAAAAGGAGCCGCTTCTTCACTCCTCATTTGGCTCTACTCGTTTTTAGTGACAAAAGGAGCCGCTTCTTCCCTCCTCATTTGGCTCTAATCGTTTTTAGGGACAAAAGGAGTGGCATTTCCACTCCTCATTTGGTTCTACCCGTTTTTAGGGACAAAAGGATTGGCTTTTCCACTCCTCATTTGGTTCTACTCGTTTTTAGGGACAAAAGGAGCCAATTCGTCATCCCTCATTTGGCTCTACTCGTTTTTAGGGACAAAAGGAGCGGCTTCTTCACTCCTCATTTGGCTCTACCCGTTTTTAGGGACAAAAGGAGCGGCTATTCCACTCCTTTTTTGGCTCTACTCGTTTTTAGGGACAAAAGGAGCCGCTTCTTCACTCCTCATTTGGCTCTACCCGTTTTTAGGGACAAAAGGAGCGGCTTTTCCACTCCTTTTTTGGCTCTACTCGTTTTTAGGGACAAAAGGAGCCGCTTCTTCACTCCTCAATTGGCTCTACTCGTTTTTAGGGACAAAAGGAGCGGCTTTTCCACTCGTAATTTGGTTCTACTCGTTTTTAGGGACAAAAGGAGTGGCTTTTCCACTCCTCATTTGGTTCTACTCGTTTTTAGGGACAAAAGGAGCCACTTCTCCACTCCTCATTCGGCTCTATTCGTTTTTATGGACAAAAGGAGCGGCTTTTCCACTCCTCATTTGGTTCTACTCGTTTTTAGGGACAAAAGGAGCCGCTTCTTCACTCCTCATTTGGTTCTACTCGTCTTTAGGGACAAAAGGAGCGGCTTTTCCACTTCTAATTTGGCTCTACAGGTTTTAGGGACAAAAGGAGCGGCTTCTCCACTCCTCATTCGGCTCTACTCGTTTTTAAGGACAAAAGGAGCGGCTTTTCCACTCCTTTTTTGGCTCTACTCGTTTTTAGGGACAGAAGGATCGGCTTTTCCACTCCTTATTTGGCTCTACTCGTTTTTAGGGACAAAAGGAGCGGCTTCTCCACTCCTCATTTGGCTCTACTCGTTTTTAGGGACAAAACGAGCGGCTTCTCCACTCCTCATTTGGCTCTACTCGTTTTTAGGGACAAAAGGAGCGGCTTTTCCACTCCTCATTTGCCTCTCCTCGTCTTTAGGGACAAAAGGAGCGGATTTCCACCTCCTCATTTGCCTCTACTCGTTTTTAGGGACAAAAGGAGCGGCTTCTCCACTTCTCATTTGGCTCTTCTCGTTTTTAGGGAAAAAAGTAGCGGCTTTCTCACTCATAATTGGCTCTACTCGTTTTTAGGGACAAAAGGAGCGGCTTTTCTACTCCTCATTTGCTTCTACTCGTTTTTAGGGACAAAAGGAGCGGCTTCTCCACTCCTCATTTGGCTCTACTCGTTTTTAGGGACAAAAGGAGCGGCTTTTTTACTCCTCATTTGGCTCTACTTGTTTTTAGGGACAAAAGGAGCCGCTTCTTCACTCCTCATTTGGCTCTACTCGTTTTTAGGGACAAAAGGAGCGGCTTTTTCACTCCTCATTTGGCTCTACTTGTTTTTAGGGACAAAAGGAGCCGCTTCTTCACTCCTCATTTGGCTCTACTCGTTTTTAGGGACAAATGGAGCGGCTTTTCCACTTCTCATTTGGCTTTACTCGTTTTTAGGGACAGAAGGAGCGGCTTTTTCACTCCTCATTTGCCTCTACTCGTTTTTAGGGACAAAAGGTGCGGTTTTTCCACTCCTCATTTGCCTTTACTCGTTTTTAGGGACAAAAGGAGCCAATTCGTCATCCCTCATTTGGCTCTACTCGTTTTTAGGGACAAAAGGAGCGGCTTTTCCACTCCTCATTTGCCTCTACCCGTTTTTAGGGAAAAAAGGAGCCGCTTCTTCACTCCTCATTTGGCTCTACTCGTTTTTAGGGAAAAAAGGAGCGGCTTTTCCACTCCTCATTTGGCACTACTCGTTTTTAGGGACAAAAGGAGCGGCTTTTCAACTCCTCATTTGCCTCTACTCGTTTTTAGGGACAAAAGGAGCGGCTTTTCCACTCCTCATTTGCCTCTACCCGTTTTTAGGGACAAAAGGAGCCGCTTCTTCACTCCTCATTTGGCTCTACTCGTTTTTAGGGACAAAAGGAGCCGCTTCTTCACTCCTCATTTGGCTCTACTCGTTTTTAGTGACAAAAGGAGCCGCTTCTTCCCTCCTCATTTGGCTCTACTCGTTTTTAGGGACAAAAGGAGCGGCTTTTCCACTCCTCATTTGGTTGTACTCGTTTTTAGGGACAAAAGGAGTGGCTTTTCCACTCCTCATTTGGTTCTACTCGTTTTTAGGAACAAAAGGAGCGGCTTCTCCACTCCTCATTTGGCTCTACTCGTTCTTAGGGACAAAAGGAGCCGCTTCTTTACTCCTCATTTGGCTCTACTCGTTTTTTTGGACAAAAGGAGCGGCTTTTCCACTCCTCATTTGGTTCTACCCGTTTTTAGGGACAAAAGGAGCCGCTTCTTCACTCCTCATTTGGCTCTACTCGTTTTTAGGGACAAAAGGAGCGGCTTTTCCACTCCTCATTTGGTTCTACCCGTTTTTAGGGACAAAAGGAGTGGCTTTTCCACTCCTTATTTTGTTCTACTCGTTTTCAGGGACAAAAGGAGCGGCTTTTCCACTCCTCATTCGGCTCTATTCGTTTTTAGGGACAAAAGGAGCACCTTCTTCACTCCTCATTTGGCTCTACTTGTTTTTAGGGATAAAAGGAGCGGCTTTTCCACTCCTCATTTGGCTCTACTCGTTTTTAGGGACAAAAGGAGCGGCTTTTCCACTCCTCATTTACCTCTACTCGTTTTTAGGGACAAAAGGAGCGGCTTCTCCACTCCTCATTTGGCTCTACTCGTTTTAAGAGACAAACGGAGCGGCTTTTCCACTTCTCATTTGGCTCTACTCGTTTTTAGGGACAGAAGGAGCGGCTTTTCCACTCCTCATTTGCCTCTACTCGTTTTCAGGGACAAAAGGAGTGGCTTTTCCACTTCTCATTTGCCTCTACTCGTTTTTAGGGACAAAAGGAGCCGCTTCTTCTCTCCTCATTTGGCTCTACCCGTTTTTAGGGACAAAAGGAGCGGCTTTTCCACTCCTCATTTGGCTCTACTCGTTTTTAGGGACAAAAGGAGCCACTTCTTCACTCCTCATTTGGCTCTACTCGTTTTTAGGGACAAAAGGAGCGGCTTTTTTACTCCTCATTTGGCTCTACTTGTTTTTAGGGACAAAAGGAGCCGCTTCTTCACTCCTCATTTGGCTCTACTCGTTTTTAGGGACAAATGGAGCGGCTTTTCCACTTCTCATTTGGCTCTACTCGTTTTTAGGGACAGAAGGAGAGGCTTTTCCCCCCTCATTTGCCTCTACTCGTTTTTAGGGACAAAAGGTGCGGCTTTTCCACTCCTCATTTGCCTTTACCCGTTTTTAGGGACAAAAGGAGCCACTTCTTCACCCCTCATTTGGCTCTACTCGTTTTTAGGGACAAAAGGAGCGGCTTTTCCACTCCCCATTTGCCTCTACCCATTTTTAGGGACAAAAGGAGCCGCTTCTTCACTCCTCATTTGGCTCTACTCGTTTTTAGGGACAAAAGGAGCGGCTTTTCCACTCCTCATTTGCCTCTACCCGTTTTTAGGGACAAAAGGAGCCGCTTCTTCACTCCTCATTTGGCTCTACTCGTTTTTAGGGACAAAAGGAGCCGCTTCTTCACTCCTCATTTGGCTCTACTTGTTTTTAGGGACAAAAGGAGCCGCTTCTTCACTCCTCATTTGGCTCTACTCGTTTTTAGGGACAAAAGGAGCGGCTTTTTCACTCCTCATTTGGCTCTACTTGTTTTTAGGGACAAAAGGAGCCGCTTCTTCACTCCTCATTTGGCTCTACTCGTTTTTAGGGACAAATGGAGCGGCTTTTCCACTTCTCATTTGGCTCTACTTGTTTTTAGGGACAGAAGGAGCGGCTTTTTCACTCCTCATTTGCCTCTACTCGTTTTTAGGGACAAAAGGTGCGGTTTTTCCACTCCTCATTTGCCTTTACTCGTTTTTAGGGACAAAAGGAGCCACTTCGTCATCCCTCATTTGGCTCTACTCGTTTTTAGGGACAAAAGGAGCGGCTTTTCCACTCCTCATTTGCCTCTACCCGTTTTTAGGGACAAAAGGAGCCGCTTCTTCACTCCTCATTTGGCTCTACTCGTTTTTAGGGACAAAAGGAGCGGCTTTTCCACTCCTCATTTGGCACTACTCGTTTTTAGGGACAAAAGGAGCGGCTTTTCAACTCCTCATTTGCCTCTACTCGTTTTTAGGGACAAAAGGAGCGGCTTTTCCACTCCTCATTTGCCTCTACCCGTTTTTAGGGACAAAAGGAGCCGCTTCTCCACTCCTCATTTTGCTCTACTCGTTTTTAGGGACAAAAGGAGCCGCTTCTTCACTCCTCATTTGGCTCTACTCGTTTTTAGTGACAAAAGGAGCCGCTTCTTCCCTCCTCATTTGGCTCTACTCGTTTTTAGGGATAAAAGGAGCGGCTTTTCCACTCCTCATTTGGTTCTACTCGTTTTTAGGGACAAAAGGAGTGGCTTTTCCACTCCTCATTTGGTTCTACTCGTTTTTAGGGACAAAAGGAGCGGCTTCTCCACTCCTCATTTGGCTCTACTCGTTCTTAGGGACAAAAGGAGCCGCTTCTTCACTCCTCATTTGGCTCTACCCGTTTTTAGGGACAAAAGGAGCCGCTTCTTTACTCCTCATTTGGCTCTACTCGTTTTTTTGGACAAAAGGAGCGGCTTTTCCACTCCTCATTTGGTTCTACTCGTTTTTAGGGACAAAAGGAGCCGCTTCTTCACTCCTCATTTGGCTCTACTCGTTTTTAGGGACAAAAGGAGCGGCTTTTCCACTCCTCATTTGGTTGTACTCGTTTTTAGGGACAAAAGGAGTGGCTTTTCCACTCCTTATTTGGTTCTACTCGTTTTTAGGGACAAAAGGAGCGGCTTTTCCACTCCTCATTCGGCTCTATTCGTTTTTAGGGACAAAAGGAGCACCTTCTTCACTCCTCATTTGGCTCTACTTGTTTTTAGGGATAAAAGGAGCGGCTTTTCCACTTCTCATTTGGCTCTACTCGTTTTTAGGGACAAAAGGAGCGGCTTTTCCACTCCTCATTTGGCTCTACTCGTTTTTAGGGACAAAAGGAGCTGCTTTTCCACTCCTCATTTGCCTCTTCTCGTTTTTAGGGACAAAAGGAGCGGCTTCTCCACTCCTCATTTGGCTCTACTCGTTTTTAGAGACAAACGGAGCGGCTTTTCCACTTCTCATTTGGCTCTACTCGTTTTTAGGGACAAAAGGAGCGGCTTTTCCACTCCTCATTTGCCTCTACTCGTTTTCAGGGACAAAAGGAGTGGCTTTTCCACTCCTTATTTGCCTCTACTCGTTTTTAGGGACAAAAGTAACCGCTTCTTCTCTCCTCATTTGGCTCTACTCGTTTTTAGGGACAAAAGGAGCGGCTTTTCCACTCCTCATTTGGCTCTACTCGTTTTTAGGGACAAAAGGAGCCGCTTCTTCACTCCTCATTTGGCTCTACTCGTTTTTAGGGACAAAAGGAGCGGCTTTTTTAATCCTCATTTGGCTCTACTTGTTTTTAGGGACAAAAGGAGCCGCTTCTTCACTCCTCATTTGGCTCTACTCGATTTTAGGGACAAATGGAGCGGCTTTTCCACTTCTCATTTGGCTCTACTCGTTTTTAGGGACAGAAGGAGAGGCTCTTCCCCCCTCATTTGCCTCTACTCGTTTTTAGGGACAAAAGGTGCGGCTTTTCCACTCCTCATTTGCCTTTACCCGTTTTTAGGGACAAAAGGAGCCACTTCTTCACCCCTCATTTGGCTCTACTCGTTTTTAGGGACAAAAGGAGCGGCTTTTCCACTGCCCATTTGCCTCTACCCATTTTTAGGGACAAAAGGAGCCGCTTCTTCACTCCTCATTTGGCTCTACTCGTTTTTAGGGACAAAAGGAGCGGCTTTTCCACTTCTCATTTGGCTCTACTCGTTTTTAGGGACAAAAGGAGCGGCTTTTCCACTCCTCATTTGCCTCTACTCGTTTTTAGGGACAAAAGGAGCGGCTTTTCCACTCCTCATTTGCCTCTACCCGTTTTTAGGGACAAAAGGAGCCGCTTCTTCACTCCTCATTTGGCTCTACTCGTTTTTAGGGACAAAAGGAGCCGCTTCTTCACTCCTCATTTGGCTCTACTCGTTTTTAGGGACAAAAGGAGCCGCTTCTTCCCTCCTCATTTGGCTCTACTCGTTTTTAGGGACAAAAGGAGTGGCTTTTCCACTCCTCATTTGGTTCTACTCGTTTTTAGGGACAAAAGGATTGGCTTTTCCACTCCTCATTTGGTTCTACTCGTTTTTAGGGACAAAAGGAGCGGCTTCTCCACTCCTCATTTGGCTCTACTCGTTTTTAGGGACAAAACGAGCCGCTTCTTCACTCTTCATTTGGCTCTACCCGTTTTTAGGGACAAAAGGAGCGGCTTTTCCACTCCTTTTTTGGCTCTACTCGTTTTTAGGGACAAAAGGAGCCGCTTCTACACTCCTCATTCGGCTCTACTCGTTTTTAGGAACAAAAGGAGCGGCTTTTCCACTCCTCATTTGGTTCTACTCGTTTTTAGGGACAAAAGGAGTGGCTTTTCCACTCCTCATTTGGTTCTACTCGTTTTTAGGGACAAAAGGAGCCGCTTCTCCACTCCTCATTCGGCTCTATTCGTTTTTATGGACAAAAGGAGTGGCTTTTCCACTCCTCATTTGGTTCTACTCGTTTTTAGGGACAAAAGGAGCCGCTTCTTCACTCCTCATTTGGCTCTACTCGTTTTTAGGGACAAAAGGAGCGGCTTTTCCACTCCTCATTTGGTTCTACTCGTCTTTAGGGACAAAAGGAGCGGCTTTTCCACTTCTAATTTGGCTCTACAGGTTTTAGGGACAAAAGGAGCTGCTTCTCCACTCCTCATTCGGCTCTACTCGTTTTTAAAAACAAAAGGAGCGGCTTTTCCACTCCTTTTTTGGCTCTACTCGTTTTTAGGGACAGAAGGATCGGCTTTTCCACTCCTTATTTGGCTCTACTCGTTTTTAGGGACAAAAGGAGCGGCTTCTCCACTCCTCATTTGGCTCTTCTCGTTTTTAGGGACAAAAGGAGCGGCTTCTCCACTCCTCATTTGGCTCTACTCGTTTTTAGGGACAAAAGGAGCGGCTTTTTCACTCCTCATTTGCCTCTACTCGTCTTTAGGGACAAAAGGAGCGGATTTTCCACCTCCTCATTTGCCTCTACTCGTTTTTAGGGACAAAAGGAGCGGCTTCTCCACTTCTCATTTGGCTCTACTCGTTTTTAGGGAAAAAAGTAGCGGCTTTTTCACTCATCATTTGGCTCTACTCGTTTTTAGGGACAAAAGGAGCGGCTTTTCTACTCCTCATTTGCTTCTACTCGTTTTTAGGGACAAAAGGAGCGGCTTCTCCACTCCTCATTTGGCTCTACTCGTTTTTAGGGACAAAAGGAGCGGCTTTTTTACTCCTCAAAGGCTCTACTTGTTTTTAGGGACAAAAGGAGCCGCTTCTTCACTCCTCATTTGGCTCTACTCGTTTTTAGGGACAAAAGGAGCGGCTTTTTCACTCCTCATTTGGCTCTACTTGTTTTTAGGGACAAAAGGAGCCGCTTCTTCACTCCTCATTTGGCTCTACTCGTTTTTAGGGACAGAAGGAGCGGCTTTTCCACTCCTCATTTGCCTCTACTCGTTTTCAGGGACAAAAGGAGTAGCTTTTCCACTCCTCATTTGCCTCTACTCGTTTTTAGGGACAAAAGGAGCCGCTTCTTCTCTCCTCATTTGGCTCTACTTGTTTTTAGGGACAAAAGGAGCCGCTTCTTCACTCCTCATTTGGCTCTACTCGTTTTTAGGGACAAAAGGAGCGGCTTTTCCACTTCTCATTTGGCTCTACTCGTTTTTAGGGACAGAAGGAGAGGCTTTTCCCCTCTCATTTGCCTCTACTCGTTTTTAGGGACAAAAGGTGCGGCTTTTCCACTCCTCATTTGCCTTTACCCGTTTTTAGGGACAAAAGGAGCCACTTCTTCACCCCTCATTTGGCTCTACTCGTTTTTAGGGACAAAAGGAGCGGCTTTTCCACTCCCCATTTGCCTCTACCCATTTTTAGGGACAAAAGGAGCCGCTTCTTCACTCCTCATTTGGCTCTACTCGTTTTTAGGGACAAAAGGAGCGGCTTTTTCACTTCTCATTTGGCTCTACTCGTTTTTAGGGACAAAAGGAGCGGCTTACCACTCCTCATTTGCCTCTACTCGTTTTTAGGGACAAAAGGAGCGGCTTTTCCACTCCTCATTTGCCTCTACCTGTTTTTAGGGACAAAAGGAGCCGCTTCTTCACTCCTCATTTGGCTCTACTCGTTTTTAGGGACAAAAGGAGCCGCTTCTTCACTCCTCATTTGGCTCTACTCGTTTTTAGGGACAAAAGGAGCCGCTTTTTCCCTCCTCATTTGGCTCTACTCGTTTTTAGGGACAAAAGGAGTGGCTTTTCCACTCCTCATTTGGTTCTACTCGTTTTTAGGGACAAAAGGATTGGCTTTTCCACTCCTCATTTGGTTCTACTCGTTTTTAGGGACAAAAGGAGCGGCTTCTCCACTCCTCATTTGGCTCTACTCGTTTTTAGGGACAAAACGAGCCGCTTTTTCACTCCTCATTTGGCTCTACCCGTTTTTAGGGACAAAAGGAGCGGCTTTTCCACTCCTTTTTTGGCTCTACTCGTTTTTAGGGACAAAAGGAGCCGCTTCTTCACTCCTCATTTGGCTCTACTCGTTTTTAGGGACAAAAGGAGCGGCTTTTCCACTCCTCATTTGGTTCTACTCGTTTTTAGGGACAAAAGGAGTGGCTTTTCCACTCCTCATTTGGTTCTACTCGTTTTTAGGGACAAAAGGAGCCGCTTCTCTACTCCTCATTCGGCTCTATTCGTTTTTATGGACAAAAGGAGCGGCTTTTCCACTCCTCATTTGGTTCTACTCGTTTTTAGGGACAAAAGGAGCCGCTTCTTCACTCCTCATTTGGCTCTACTCGTTTTTAGGGACAAAAGGAGCGGCTTTTCCACTCCTCATTTGGCTCTACTCGTTTTTAGGGACAAAAGGAGCGGCTTTTCCACTCCTCATTTGCCTCTACTCGTTTTAAGGGACAAAAGTAGCGGCTTCTCCACTCATCATTTGGTTCTACTCGTCTTTAGTGACAAAAGGAGCGGCTTCTCCACTCCTCATTCGGCTCTACTCGTTTTTAAGGACAAAAGGAGCGGCTTTTCTACTCCTTTTTTGGCTCTACTCGTTTTTAGGGACAAAAGGAGCGGATTTTCCACCTCCTCATTTGCCTCTACTCGTTTTTAGGGACAAAAGGAGCGGCTTCTCCACTTCTCATTTGGCTCTACTCGTTTTTAGGGAAAAAAGTAGCGGCTTTTTCACTCATCATTTGGCTCTACTCGTTTTTAGGGACAAAAGGAGCGGCTTTTCTACTCCTCATTTGCTTCTACTCGTTTTTAGGGACAAAAGGAGCGGCTTCTCCACTCCTCATTTGGCTCTACTCGTTTTTAGGGACAAAAGGAGCGGCTTTTTTACTCCTCAAAGGCTCTACTTGTTTTTAGGGACAAAAGGAGCCGCTTCTTCACTCCTCATTTGGCTCTACTCGTTTTTAGGGACAAAAGGAGCGGCTTTTTCACTCCTCATTTGGCTCTACTTGTTTTTAGGGACAAAAGGAGCCGCTTCTTCACTCCTCATTTGGCTCTACTCGTTTTTAGGGACAAATGGAGCGGCTTTTCTACTTCTCATTTGGCTCTACTCGTTTTTAGGGACAGAAGGAGCGGCTTTTTCACTCCTCATTTGCCTCTACTCGATTTTAGGGACAAAAGGTGCGGTTTTTCCACTCCTCATTTGCCTTTACTCGTTTTTAGGGACAAAAGGAGCCACTTCGTCATCCCTCATTTGGCTCTACTCGTTTTTAGGGACAAAAGGAGCGGCTTTTCCACTCCTCATTTGCCTCTACCCGTTTTTAGGGACAAAAGGAGCCGCTTCTTCACTCCTCATTTGGCTCTACTCGTTTTTAGGGACAAAAGGAGCGGCTTTTCCACTCCTCATTTGGCACTACTCGTTTTTAGGGACAAAAGGAGCGGCTTTTCAACTCCTCATTTGCCTCTACTCGTTTTTAGGGACAAAAGGAGCGGCTTTTCCACTCCTCATTTGCCTCTACCCGATTTAGGGACAAAAGGAGCCGCTTCTTCACTCCTTATTTGGCTCTACTCGTTTTTAGGGACAAAAGGAGCCGCTTCTTCACTCCTCATTTGGCTCTACTCGTTTTTAGTGACAAAAGGAGCCGCTTCTTTCCTCCTCATTTGGCTCTACTCGTTTTTTTAGGGACAAAAGGAGCGGCTTTTCCACTCCTCATTTGGTTCTACTCGTTTTTAGGGACAAAAGGAGTGGCTTTTCCACTCCTCATTTGGTTCTACTCGTTTTTAGGGACAAAAGGAGCGGCTTCTCCACTCCTCATTTGGCTTTACTCGTTCTTAGGGACAAAAGGAGCCGCTTCTTCACTCCTCATTTGGCTCTACCCGTTTTTAGGGACAAAAGGAGCCGCTTCTTTACTCTTCATTTGGCTCTACTCGTTTTTTTGGACAAAAGGAGCGGCTTTTCCACTCCTCATTTGGTTCTACTCGTTTTTAGGGACAAAAGGAGCCGCTTCTTCACTCCTCATTTGGCTCTACTCGTTTTTAGGGACAAAAGGAGCGGCTTTTCCACTCCTCATTTGGTTCTACTCGTTTTTAGGGACAAAAGGAGTGGCTTTTCCACTCCTTATTTGGTTCTACTCGTTTTTAGGGACAAAAGGAGCGGCTTTTCCACTCCTCATTCGGCTCTATTCGTTTTTAGGGACAAAAGGAGCACCTTCTTCACTCCTCATTTGGCTCTACTTGTTTTTAGGGATAAAAGGAGCGGCTTTTCCACTCCTCATTTGGCTCTACTCGTTTTTAGGGACAAAAGGAGCGGCTTTTTCACTCCTCATTTGGCTCTACTCGTTTTTAGGGACAAAAGGAGCGGCTTTTCCACTCCTCATTTGCCTCTACTCGTTTTAAGGGACAAAAGGAGCGGCTTCTCCACTCCTCATTTGGCTCTACTCGTTTTTAGAGACAAACGGAGCGGCTTTTCCACTTCTCATTTGGCTCTACTCGTTTTTAGGGACAGAAGGAGCGTCTTTTCCACTCCTCATTTGCCTCTACTCGTTTTCAGGGACAAAAGGAGTGGCTTTTCCACTCCTCATTTGCCTCTACTCGTTTTTAGGGACAAAAGGAGCGGCTTTTCCACTCCTCATTTGGCTCTACTCGTTTTTAGGGACAAAAGGAGCGGCTTTTCCACTCCTCATTTGCCTCTACTCGTTTTAAGGGACAAAAGGAGCGGCTTCTCCACTCCTCATTTGCCTCTACTCGTTTTAAGGGACAAAAGGAGCGGCTTTTCCACTCCTCATTTGCCTCTACTCGTTTTAAGGGACAAAAGGAGCGGCTTTTCCACTCCTCATTTGCCTCTACTCGTTTTAAGGGACAAAAGGAGCGGCTTCTCCACTCCTCATTTGGCTCTACTCGTTTTTAGAGACAAACGGAGCGGCTTTTCCACTTCTCATTTGGCTCTACTCGTTTTTAGGGACAGAAGGAGCGGCTTTTCCACTCCTCATTTGCCTCTACTCGTTTTCAGGGACAAAAGGAGTAGCTTTTCCACTCCTCATTTGCCTCTACTCGTTTTTAGGGACAAAAGGAGCCGCTTCTTCTCTCCTCATTTGGCTCTACTTGTTTTTAGGGACAAAAGGAGCCGCTTCTTCACTCCTCATTTGGCTCTACTCGTTTTTAGGGACAAAAGGAGCGGCTTTTCCACTTCTCATTTGGCTCTACTCGTTTTTAGGGACAGAAGGAGAGGCTTTTCCCCTCTCATTTGCCTCTACTCGTTTTTAGGGACAAAAGGTGCGGCTTTTCCACTCCTCATTTGCCTTTACCCGTTTTTAGGGACAAAAGGAGCCACTTCTTCACCCCTCATTTGGCTCTACTCGTTTTTAGGGACAAAAGGAGCGGCTTTTCCACTCCCCATTTGCCTCTACCCATTTTTAGGGACAAAAGGAGCCGCTTCTTCACTCCTCATTTGGCTCTACTCGTTTTTAGGGACAAAAGGAGCGGCTTTTTCACTTCTCATTTGGCTCTACTCGTTTTTAGGGACAAAAGGAGCGGCTTACCACTCCTCATTTGCCTCTACTCGTTTTTAGGGACAAAAGGAGCGGCTTTTCCACTCCTCATTTGCCTCTACCCGTTTTTAGGGACAAAAGGAGCCGCTTCTTTACTCCTCATTTGGCTCTACTCGTTTTTAGGGACAAAAGGAGCCGCTTCTTCACTCCTCATTTGGCTCTACTCGTTTTTAGGGACAAAAGGAGCCGCTTTTTCCCTCCTCATTTGGCTCTACTCGTTTTTAGGGACAAAAGGAGTGGCTTTTCCACTCCTCATTTGGTTCTACTCGTTTTTAGGGACAAAAGGATTGGCTTTTCCACTCCTCATTTGGTTCTACTCGTTTTTAGGGACAAAAGGAGCGGCTTCTCCACTCCTCATTTGGCTCTACTCGTTTTTAGGGACAAAACGAGCCGCTTCTTCACTCCTCATTTGGCTCTACCCGTTTTTAGGGACAAAAGGAGCGGCTTTTCCACTCCTTTTTTGGCTCTACTCGTTTTTAGGGACAAAAGGAGCCGCTTCTTCACTCCTCATTTGGCTCTACTCGTTTTTAGGGACAAAAGGAGCGGCTTTTCCACTCCTCATTTGGTTCTACTCGTTTTTAGGGACAAAAGGAGTGGCTTTTCCACTCCTCATTTGGTTCTACTCGTTTTTAGGGACAAAAGGAGCCGCTTCTCCACTCCTCATTCGGCTCTATTCGTTTTTATGGACAAAAGGAGCGGCTTTTCCACTCCTCATTTGGTTCTACTCGTTTTTAGGGACAAAAGGAGCCGCTTCTTCACTCCTCATTTGGCTCTACTCGTTTTTAGGGACAAAAGGAGCGGCTTTTCCACTCCTCATTTGGCTCTACTCGTTTTTAGGGACAAAAGGAGCGGCTTTTCCACTCCTCATTTGCCTCTACTCGTTTTAAGGGACAAAAGTAGCGGCTTCTCCACTCATCATTTGGTTCTACTCGTCTTTAGTGACAAAAGGAGCGGCTTCTCCACTCCTCATTCGGCTCTACTCGTTTTTAAGGACAAAAGGAGCGGCTTTTCTACTCCTTTTTTGGCTCTACTCGTTTTTAGGGACAGAAGGAGCGGCTTTTCCACTCCTTATTTGGCTCTACTCGTTTTTAGGGACAAAAGGAGCGGCTTCTCCACTCCTCATTTGGCTCTACTCGTTTTTAGGGACAAAAGGAGCGGATTCTCCACTCCTCATTTGGCTCTACTCGTTTTTAGGGACAAAAGGAGCGGCTTTTCCACTCCTCATTTGCCTCTACTCGTTTTTAGGGACAAAAGGAGCGGATTTTCCACCTCCTCATTTGCCTCTACTCGTTTTTAGGGACAAAAGGAGCGGCTTCTCCACTTCTCATTTGGCTCTACTCGTTTTTAGGGAAAAAAGTAGCGGCTTCTCCACTCATCATTTGGCTCTACTCGTTTTTAGGGACAAAAGGAGCCGCTTCTTCACTCCTCATTTGGCTCTACTCGTTTTTAGGGACAAAAGGAGCGGATTCTCCACTCATCATTTGGCTCTACTCGTTTTTAGGGACAAAAGGAGCGGCTTCTCCACTCCTCATTTGGTTCTACTCGTTTTTAGGGACAGAAGGAGCGGCTTCTCCACTCCTCATTCGGCTCTACTCGTTTTTAGGGACAACAGGAGCGGCTTTTCCACTCCTTTTTTGGCTCTACTCGTTTTTAGGGACAGAAGGAGCGGCTTCTCCACTCCTCATTCGGCTCTACTCGTTTTTAGGGACAACAGGAGCGGCTTTTCCACTCCTTTTTTGGCTCTACTCGTTTTTAGAGACAAAAAGAGCGGCTTTTCCACTCCTCATTTGGCTCTACTCGTTTTTAGGGACAGAAGGAGCGGCTTCTCCACTCCTCATTCGGCTCTACTCGTTTTTAGGGACAACAGGAGCGGCTTTTCCACTCCTTTTTTGGCTCTACTCGTTTTTAGGGACAGAAGGAGCGGCTTTTCCACTCCTCATTTGCCTCTACTCGTTTTTAGGGACAAAAGGAGCGGCTTTTCCACTCCTCATTTGGCTCTACTCGTTTTTAGGGACAAAAAGAGCGGCTTTTCTACTCCTCAGTTAGCTCTACTCGTTTTTAGGTCCATTTATCTATTTCCTCTTAATAAAGATTAAAATTGAAAATCTATTTTATAAAAAACTTGGATAAAACTTTCGAATATAAAAAAAACTATAATATAAATGCAACCATAGTTAAATTTTTATAAATTTTCTTAACCTCACCAATAATAATAATAATAATAATATCTTGGTTTTAGAAAACTGGAAAAACATACCAGGTCATTCATTAACTAAGCCTCCCAAAAATTTACGATTTGCGCTTCTCTACTAAGATTAAATTTAGAATCTAGAAAAAAGCAGCCATGGTTAAATTTTTCTAAATTTTCTGAACTTCGCCAATTATAATAATTTTAAAAAGGAACTAAATTTCCCCCCTTTCAAAATATCACGTTGCTAAAATATAAAGTTATAGAAGAAGATAGATAAAAATAAATTTCTGAACTTCACCATTTGTAATTCTTTGGGTTTTAAAAATTCACAAAATTTCGATATTTATATTTATTTCTGAACTTCACCATTTTGATTTTTGATATTATAAACGAATTATTAGGAATAACTTTGATAAAAAAAACATAAGTCATAACCAAACTAAGATGAAATTCTTATTCAAATAAGATATTCTGTCCATAAGATATTGAAATTTCTCTTTTTTTTTGTTGTCTTTTTCTTAGTATTAGATGCCAAGACCAAATACGGTAAATTAAAAATTTAAATTAAAGGTGTTTAAATCTTTATAAATATAAGTGAAATATGTTAAAAATATTAAAGCTATTACGTAAGCAAAAGAATATATATATATATATATATATATATATATATATATATATATATATATATATATATATATATATATATATATATATATATATATATATATATATGCCTATGCTTATATTAATATACCTGAAATTAGAACTAAATAAATAATATATTAGCCCCTTCCGCATTCGCCCTAGCCCAGAATCACTGAAAATATCTGACACTTTTTCCATCCGCCTGATAGATCGACTGGTTCCAATTCTATATCACTAACAGCATCACTGATACTACTGCAATCTGATTCCAAATCACTCTCCATGGGTTCGAAGTCACTATCTTCACTAACACCTAAATCATTATCACTAACATTGTAAAGACCATTAGGAAATATAACAATCAATATTCATCCGACCGCAAAAGGGTTGAAACTGAAACAATCAAAATGCTGCTTGTGGCATGCGTCTTTATGACAAACAGCCCACATAGTTTTTCATTGGTCAGTTCAAAATTAGGTCACCGTGACAGTAGTTACATCGAATTGTATCCAGTGAACCTAATACCACACTTCGAGAATATTTTTCCCATCATACGTTATCGAAGTAAATGGAAATATATCTAAAAAATACCCTATAAGAATTATAATTTGAGTAAGCTGTGGGCCGCAATGCGGCCCGCGGGACGCGGCTTGGACGTTCCTGGACGACAAGATATGATGGAACACGGAGCAGAGCGTCCATTCGCTATGAAGCGCCGATTTGGCGCAAAGAAATAATTATAATTTGTTGCTTTGTGCTTGATCAAATATACACCCTGAACCACGCCAATAGCTTTGTAGGAAAATGATTTCTCGCTTCTCTGCGAATCAATTTTGATGAAACCTTTCCCATCTGGGAAGTTCGCACTGAAGCCATGGTCGCCAGAATAAGGTTCCTTGTGGTCTTCGGTGCATTGGGGAGGACCAGTGGCGGTGAAAATTGCTTCGTTTATCTATCCGGGTTTCTCACGTAACTGACGGCCAATATTCCTCAAGTCCCTAGCTACCACAGTCTTAGAGGTCTCACAAATCGAATCGCTTCTTCCTTAGCGAAGGGTCCTTCAGAAATCGTCTAACTATGTCCACATGGCGAACTAACTTCTCCGCACTAACTTGAGCAGAGATGCCTTTAGCACTTTCATTGATAAAAATAAAATAGTTTTCTTCATCGTTGAAGCCACCGCAACGTCCTATTGTTCTTAAAGAGGATAGATGATATTAACGTGGTTCACCCTAAAACGCCTAATTTGAAATAAATATTGAAGGAGGTAACATAGAATAATGAAAACATAATATTAGTATGGCATAATGTGCAGAGCAGCTGTAAAAAGTTTCATCAAAATAGATTCATAGAGAACCGAGAAATCCTAACTTTCCCTACCAACCCCTGAGACGGCTTCAGGGTGTAGAAAGGTGGTTAGTTCTTTTCATTGGTGCTGTTGAGCACCGTCACCACTTTGGGTAAAAATGGTGGATAATAATAGTAATTATAAATACTAATTTCTTTCCTCCCTGTGCAACGCGATACAGGAACCTTCTTCCAATGCATCCCTCGTTCCTTCTCCCATTAACAAAGTCTTTGGCCCCTGAATCGTTATTAAAACGCCTTTGTGTGTGGGCAAGTCAGGGGTCCTGATTTACAACCCTGATATCTCAGACAACCCCATTTCTCGCCGGGGCTGAAATGACGCCATTTCACTCGTCGCCCTTCATCAGGAGGGGAAAAGCGATTTCCCGTTTCTGCTCTGGGTAATTGAGGGCGTGGAATCCTCCCTTAATGAGAGTCACCCTTAAATAAACTCGAACTATTTTGATCATCTATTTTCCTATGCTTCTTTGTGCCTAAATTCAGGTAAACCTTTCTTAGTTAATTAATTAATTGTGCCACCCGTCCATTTCAATCATGAACGAGCGCACCCCCGCCCCAACTAGAAAATGAAATTAACATAAAGATCAGAATCACCAGCACGGTTGCCAGGTTTGGCCTCTTAATAGTCTATGGCCTCAAAAATAAATATTAAAAAGAACCCAACGCACAAAAGAGCAATTTGGCAGTTTGGAGCAATTTCAGAATATGTTATTTAGACGAAGTAAATTGCTAAATAAAAGAGCTATATTCTGGTTCGAAACAAATGAATTGGTATCTTAATTTACAAAATGAGAGCAAAATTGTTTGTATTTTCATTTTGAATGTATAAAATTTGAAATAAAACATTAAAAAAAAATTTTAAAAAGAAACATTTTCATAAGTAACCCACTGCGCATGCGTCACCAGAAGTCATCAATAAGGGCACGAATTCCATGCATGTACGCCTACGTCATTCACATTTCCAAACTGTCGTATGGTAAATGGTAAGGTATTGTTTGGTACTAAGTATTTGTAAGTACCTGTACTCGTTTGAAGAACATGTTCATGCTGGTTTATGATATAATTTCCCCACACCTGTATTTACGGCTGAATAGGCTTGGATTCTTGTATCTTTAGCCGTTTTCAATATTCTTGTTCTTTTATTTATTCCCCTTCCTCTTTCATTCGTCTCGCCCTCCCTTATTTTTTTTTCTCTAATCGAGAATATCATCGTTGGTCGCCTTCTTTTTTTATTAATTGCAATTAAAACCAAATGGGTGACTCATTCTTGAGCTTTCCAAGTTCAAAAGTTGGGTTTGTGTACTGAGGATTACTCCTAACCGGGTTCGTGGTTTCGGGATGAGCGCCCTCTATTGAGAGATGGAGCTGCCGTTCGGTTTTGTCACCCTAGGTCGACCGTGCCTTCCCTCGCGAATCATCCAGTACTTATTTTCTTTGAAGATTATTAGTCTCTCCTAAATCAAGTTCTATTTATAAATATTTAAACGCCGAGGACTGGTCGTTTTTCCATTCGCTTTTTATATTCTTTAAGACGGATCTAAAGTTACGGGTGCTCTGCTCTATTTCTCTTGAATTTTCGCTTGCAAGAAATACCTTACTGCGATATGATCTGATCTGATCGCCTGCCCAGACGCCGGGGCATGCTTCCTTAATCTTCTTACTTTGGGGGGTTTTTTTTGGGGGGGGGGTCCGTTTGTTTCAATCTAGCTTAGCATTAAGGTATAAGGTAATTATGGCGAGTTATACCCGTGTAGGCAGTCGCCAGATGAGTGGTATAAAAAAAACTCATCTTTAATTTTGCGCCACCCTGTACTCATATAAGTTTGTCAGGGACTCAGCTTCAATAACTAAAATAATGAACCATATATATATGAATGGGTAAACGCATAATTTTAAAGAACAAAAATACTACACCCATTTTTGAGAGCCAATTTTTTATTGACATTTTATCTTTTCTCTTCTAGATCATTAACTAATTATTCTAGAGCATGACTAGAACGCAAAATTCGGAAGATATTATCGATTTTCGTAGTGAAATATCCTCTGCTACCATGAACATAATATTAGTCCAATATAGAGGGTATCCCTGCTGTCTAGATACAGGAAATATCACAATGATGCATAGAATTACCCTCCTTGACTTCTTTATATGGGGTCTAAGAGACACTTAAGGGAACAGAGCATCATAAATGGATGCGTTCAAATTCACGGAAATTTGGAATTAATGCATCGCATTCATCGAGTGAATCTACAAAGCGCATAGAACTTTGCTTCACAAATTGTTGAAGTGACATTAAAAAGTTATTTATTAAGATTTGCATTAAATAAAATGAAGTCAATTTTTTAATTGAAAATATGCACTTTTGCCAGTATCCAGAATTTAGGGACAGCCTGTATAGAAACATACAACATAACCTGATTTATGACGTTGCCAAGCAGAAGAGTCTCAAAGTTCTGTTTAGAGCTACCCCATTTTGAAAGTTCAAGGAGTCACAGAGAACTCAAATTTTTTATTGTTAAATTGCAACTAAGCCATTTTAAAAATTACGATTAATATTAAAAAAGATCGAACAATGAGCGATGGAAAAAGATTGACCATTCAGTGATTAAAACTTGACCATTGAGTGATTGAAAGAAAATTGAACGTGGAACGATTAAAAAGATCGACCATTGATCGATTAAAAAAAAGGACCATTAAGCGATTAAAAAGATTGACCATTGAGCGATTTGAGCATCAAGTCACTAGCTATTTGGCGCGGCATAACTTTTTTCAGAGATGAGATTTGCTTTGGGTAATTGCATGGGGGGTACTAGACGGAGTACTAGATTGAGTACTAGACGGAATACTGGACTGGGTACTAGACGGATTATTAGGCAGATTATTAGACTTGACTTGTGCTGGTACCAAAATACTTTTCTATTCTTGAAGAAGAATTAAGGAAAATCATTTCAAGCAATCGCATGAAAATGCCACCGGGTGTTCAAGGAAGAGCCCCATGGCCCCCTTCCTTCCCCTTAACACACGAAAGCATAATTTGCAAATTACTTCAAAGTACCGCCTTAGCCAAATCCACGAGCCATATTTTAGATTTGATTAAAAAGGGAAAAGAAACGAGAGAATCTGCCAGAGAAAGTTTGAAAGGAGGGGGGTTAAAAAGACAGTGGTGAAGATAGAGGAAATGAGAATGTGTGAAAAATATAGAGACGTATATATGCCGGGATGGGACACAATCCTCCAGATGTCAGCTGCAACTTAGTTGTTTATATAACACCTGACACCCCTTTGCCGAAAAGGGTTGACCTCTCTCGGGATCTTTACCCCAAAACACCCAAAAAACTTTAAGCCACCCTTTCAGCAATTATTAAGTCAAATAGCTGGCCAGCCTGATAGTTTATAACGATCTTTAACCCCAAAGTTTTCAAATGTTAATGGAAGACGCCTCTAAATTTCTTGGTTGCAGCCAAATTTGAGTGGACTATTCACTTCTTGCATGACGCTGCATAAAAGAAGTCTTAATCTGGGAATCTTCGGCCGCGAGGGGTGAAGAGGCAGTCCATCTCTTTCCGAGGCACGCAATTTCGACGCAGCTGTTTTAGCCTCTTAACGTTTGGAACTCGAGTCTCTCTTTTAAGAATTTGTTCCTGGAATTTATTGTTAGCTTGATACTAGAATTTGCTCCTAGAATGTAATGCAGGAATTTGTTTCTAGAACTTGTTGCCAGAATTGTTCCTAAAATTTGTTCCACCAAAATATATTAGAATTTGTTCCTAGAATTTGGGATTTAGAATATTTTCTTAAAGTCGGTTCGTAGAAATTGTTCCTCCTAGATTTATTCTAGGAACAATATCTAAGATACATTACTAGAATTGTTTCTAGAATTTGTTTCTAGAATTGTCGTTAGAATTGGTTCCTAGACTTTGTTATCATAATTATTTTTAGTATTTTTTCCTAGAATTGTTTCAATAATGTTCCTAGAATTTGTTTATAGAATTTGTTCATAGTTTTCATAGAATGGTTCAGACTTTTTCCGAGAATTAGTCCTAGAATATGTTACTAGGATTTGTTTTCTAGAATTTATTTCTAGAATATTTTCCTTCACTTTGTTACTAGAATTGTTTCAGAGACTTTGTTCCTAGAATTGTCCCTAGAATTATTCCTACACTTTGTTCCTATAATTTGTTTCTAGAAATGAATCCTAGACTTTGTTCCTCGAATTTATTCTTAAAATTTGTTTCTAGATTTTTTCCATAGAATTTTTTCCTAGAATTTATTTTTAAAATTTGTTCAGAAAATTTGTTCATAGTTTTCATAGAACTGTTCTGAAACTTTTTCCGAGAATTAGTCCTAGAATATGTTCCTAGGATTTGTTTTCTAGAATTTATTTCTAGAATATTTTCCTTCACTTTGTTACTAGAATTGTTTCAGAGACTTTGTTCCTAGAATTGTCCCTAGAATTATTCCTACACTTTGTTCCTATAATTTGTTTCTAGAAATGAATCCTAGACTTTGTTCCTACAATTTATTCTTAGAATTTGTTTCTAGATTTTTTCCATAGAATTTTTTCCTAGAATTTATTTTTAAAATTTTTTTATAGAATTTTTTCATAGTTTTCATAGAACTGTTCTGAAACTTTTTCCGAGAATTTGTCCTAGAATATGTTCCTAGGATTTGTTTTCTAGAATTTATTTCTAGAATATTTTCCTTCACTTTGTTACTAGAATTGTTTCAGAGACTTTGTCCCTAGAATTGTCCCTAGAATTATTCCTACACTTTGTTCCTATAATTTGTTTCTAGAAATGAATCCTAGACTTTGTTCCTAGAATTTATTCTTAGAATTTGTTTCTAGATTTTTTTCATAGAATTTGTTCCTAGAATGTATTTTTAAAATTTGTTTCTAAAATTTTTTCATAGTTTTCATAGAACTGTTCTGAGACTTTTTCCGAGAATTAGTCATAGAATATGTTCCTAGGATTTGTTTTCTAGAATTTATTTCTAGAATATTTTCCTTCACTTTGTTACTAGAATTGTTTCAGAGACTTTGTCCCTAGAATTATTCCTACACTTTCCTATAATTTGTTTCTAGAAATGAATCCTAGACTTTGTTCCTACAATTTATTCTTAGAATTTGTTTCTAGATTTTTTTTCATAGAATTTGTTCCTAGAATTTATTTTTAAAATTTGTTTATAAAATTTGTTCATAGTTTTCATAGAACTGTTCTGAAACTTTTTCCGAGAATTAGTCCTAGAATATGTTCCTAGGATTTGTTTTCTAGAATTTATTTCTAGAATATTTTCCTTCACTTTGTTACTAGAATTGTTTCAGAGACTTTGTCCCTAGAATTGTCCCTAGAATTATTCCTACACTTTGTTCCTATAATTTGTTTCTAGAAATGAATCCTAGATTTTGTTTTTAGAATTTATTCTTAGAATTTGTTTATAGATTTTTTTCATAGAATTTGTTCCTAGAATTTATTTTTAAAATTTGTTTCTAGACTTTACACCTAGAATTTGTTTGCAGAAACATACATTGTTATATGTAGTGGTATTTAGAATGTGTCAGTTTTCTCTGCCATTGCCTTCCTTGGCTTACTTCTCTTCATGGCTTCCTGAAGCTCCTCTACCCAACCTCGTGGACAAGCCGGTGGATTTCGACGCTCGGGTACCATGTTCGATTTCCCAACGATAAAAGATAATAAAAGTCTAGGTGTACGTAGGGAGCTAGCCACCTATCAGTATCACGCTGATTATGACGCAAGGGCGCAAGCAGCTCCATCCACAAACGTCATCACACACCTAACTAATCACAACACCGCTGCCGTTTTCTACCTCCTCTCTTCGAACATAACGCATCACCCTTTCGTTTCGGGCGGCCCTCCCTAGTGCAGGAAATGTTAACTGGTGGGGGGGAAATCACAGCACTACACAGGTATCACCCCGCTCCTCAGCGAGGAACGGCCCATAGTTCATCGGGTTGCCAGCAATTGTCACTCTGATCTTTATGTGCATTTCATTATCCGGTCGGGGAAACTCGTCCCCGGTGCGAGGGCCGGATGAAAAAACTTACTACTACTTCGCTGCCACTAGGTAGAGTATCTTCGACCCTTCAAATGGGGGCCGTGACAATACCCCAGCCCCCCCCCCTGGTCAAGATCTGGGGTTGGAGGATCGCATCCTTTACATCCAGGGGTGGGATTCGTTTTCCCCAAGGGGAATTGCATTTACTACATAAGCAGCCCCTCCTTCCCTGATCTTTTACTCTCACCCTTCTAATTTTTCGTATTTTCTCAATCTGTCTAATGCCTCCCTCTTTCTGCCATCAGCTACTCCATTGGATTACACACATCCCATTTTCTCTCTCAAACCCCCCCCGAAAAAATCCCTCGTGCCATTATTTCCCTAGCAAGAATATCTCGTTTTGGCGTCTCTATAGACAAGTCTCGCCGCCACCATGACTCAATGTATGCACTTATATATACGGGTTCGTTAGTTGCTACATCCCCCATGTCGTGTACTCTATGTAGTGAACGTGACTGAAATATCCTGCCATGTAACGAGACTGTCTAATAAGCGTCTTCTCGTATATCACAAAATATCTCACCCTTTCAACCGAGAGGTGGAATATCTAATCGCAATGTCACATAGTAAATGATGATGGAAAGTACCGAGGTGCTATCACCTAACGCGTTCTAACCAACGGGGTGAAGATTTAGGAGACAGCGCCGTGTTTTTGTTGGTAATGCATCAACAAGGAGAGAGGGTGAATAGGTAGAGGGCAATTTCCACTGCAGGCTTCCTTTTTACCTGTCGGTATTCTTGAGTATCCTTGAGTATTGTTGATATAGTATCCTTGTAAGCTTTATGGTTAGGTGTTTATTCTAGAGGGTGAGGATAGGGTATAGGAGTTGTTTGTTTACTCATCAAACCCTGTGGCTCCTGGTCTATCTCCAGCGCAACGCAATCAATCATATGTAAACAAATGGGGAATAATTTGGTGATCCACACCATTCGGGATTAATCGTTTTGTTACATTTTTCACGCGCAAAATCATTTAATGGATAAGCCTAGTTTAGCGGGAATTAATCCCTGGTGCGTTTGAAGGCACTAGGGGAGGGAGCATTCCGTTGGTGTTTTTTTTTTAGATCTTTTAGATCCATTTTTCTCAGATAATAATTTGACAACAGCATTTGTAACCATGTGTGCATGTGAGAGAAACGTGGGCATGCATACACACAGACCAGACACCCAAACAATTTTAGTCAACTTCTCAACAATGTCGATGACAGAAAATTATGCTAAAATGGACTGTGTCATAAAATAAGGTCAAAGACCTAATTAAAGATTAATTAAAGCTTGATTACTTATTATTCCCAAAGAAACCGAAATATGCCCAAAATGTGGTCGCACCATTTAGAAGGACAATAAAATAAATTAAGTTAATATAACTTGCCATGGACCATCTTCCATTTGAACTCATTTATGGCACACAGACACATAAGTGCCAACTCGCCTCCCGGTTAATTCTGAGCGTAGGGGGACCCTTTAGTCGATAGTTCGGGTGGCGCTGAGAGACATTCAAAATGACTCACTCCTTCAACCCTCTTTGAGCTTAGAATAATAATAACACTACTATTACTGATAGTACGACTACTTTTCGTTTAACATAGCAAAGAGTAGCCATCTTTATATCTAGACATCGGGCACACCTGGGGACGATTTCCATCCACGCCAAGCAAGCGACTGTATCTAATATACAGCCCTAAAAATAACTATCAATCAGCCAGCCATTTTAACCTTCACCTTTGCCGTCGTAGTACACGGGATCGCTTTCACCCACCCCTATACCACCACTCCGTACATTGCACTTTACCCTACTACTACTAGTAATGAGTCTTTATTGTGTGGCATTCTCAAGACCCATGAATTTTACTGGGCGTCTTTCCATCAACTGAGAAACGGAGAGGAGTCTTCAATGCAAGGCAGCAAAGGAGGGGTGGGGCGTATAACACCCGGCAGATCATTCCACATTCTCGAAGCAAATATAGAGAAAGAACAATCACCCATTCAACACAATCACTACGATCAACAAACAATAAAGTGGCAGAGTGGGAACGTAGGGAATAGGGATTACATGATCGTACGCTTACGTTCAAAACCTGGGAAAATTACGTACAAAAGTACATTGTGGGCGCCCCCTCCCACCCCCACCCCAGGAGTTGTCTATTGCAAATGTGAAATCGTCGTTGTTTGATAGATTTCAATCATCAGAAGTGAACAGCCCCAAATGGGAGCTGCGATGGATATGGCACAATGGGGGTAGGGAAAGATGGGTGATCTTCTTGCGTGCCAACCACACTTTGTGTGAAAGGGATGTATGGTGAAGGAAGAAATGAAAGTACGTGCCCAAACTAACGAGGGCATCTCCATGCAGGCAGGAAAGGGTAGAGGGGGGGAAAGTCTCTCCGATGGTGAATTCGGGTAAAGAGGTAAATGGGCAAAATTAGAAGGGGAAACGTAAAGAAAGGGCACAATGCACACACCGTTGGTAGATCACTTTGGGCGCTAAGAACTAGCCGGGGGGCGCAACTCTCTTGATCCGTAATTATAGCAAGTTTCCTATCTGGACTAATGGTGACAAAGACTCCACCAGGGAGCTTTTCAATCTTAAATACTTGCAGAGGATGATTTAAAGCGCAATAGCAACGAGGCTATTGGTAAAGAGAGTGGGGACGCAAGAGTCTAAAAAAAATGTGTGAAAGATATCTAGCCGTAGAACCACCTGCAGGCGCTGAGGCCAAAATGGCACACAATCCTCCAGATGTAAGCCGCAGCAAAGTTGCCCATGCTACGCTCCAATCCCCATTCGGGTGCGTAAAATGATAAATGGGGAAAATGGAACGACGTGGGTGGGGGTGGAAGGAGAAAATAGTGTGAAGAATGGAGACATGAAAAAAAGAGTCCTCACTAGGAGTGAAGAGGGGTGGGTGAACAACTCCCGCCATCCAAGAGATGATTGGACAAAAGCTGGTTGGCGACTAGCCTGCGATATTACCTGCCGGCCGAACAAATAGGTAACGAATAAAAGGGTAAAATGGAAATACCCAGTTAGTCTCAATCTAGTAGTTTGGAGCTTCAGCAGAGTTACTACCTCGTACTTTGGAGCTTCTTCCGAGTTGCCAACTCGTAACTTGGAGCTTCGCATGAGTTTCCATCTCGTAAGTTGGAGCTTCATCTGAGTTGCCAACTCGTAGTTTGGAGTTTCACATGAGTTTCCATCTCGTAATTTGCAGCTTCTTGCGAGTTGCCATCTCGTAATTTCGAGCTTTATCCGAGTTGCCAACTCATAATTTGGAGTTTCACATGAGTTTACATCTCGTAATTTGAAGCTTTATCTGAGTTGCCAACTCGTAATTTGGAGCTTCATACGAGTTACTATCTCGATTTATTTCTCTTATTTCATGGTGGGTATTTTTATAGACAATATAATTTGATGAAGTGGGAAAGTATTTTTGGTATTTAAGAGCTTTTATGGTGAACAAGTGGAGATTGTTCTGTTATGAATTGAATACAATAAAATAGTGCGGAGATTTCTTATTTGGTTAACACCAGATGGTCATTAAACCTCAACTGCTCAGGGGTACCTTTTCCTCCACATGGATTCATAGTGCTTAAGAGGGCTGTTTGCTAAAATTTGCTATGTATTAGGTTGAGGAATAAGTTCTTGCGGGTTTTTTTTTAATGTTGTGTTGATTTAAGTTTTGTTGACGTGATTTGTGCACATATTAAGAAACAATAATAAGTAATGAGAGCAAAATTTGCAAAGGTTAGGCTACGTCTCTTAACAGCGTAGACTATTAGGCTTTTGCTTAGGCTACGTCTTGAAGTTGATTAATAAGTGATTGCGGTTTATTTAAAAGTTGTGTTAATTTCATTTTTGTTCTGTACCCTCAAAATGGAATGTCAAGTTTAAAGAAAGGCGGATTTTCGACACGTGTTGTTATTCATTTTTAATCGAGACGGGAACCATGCAAACGCAGCCAATGCTCGTCGCGATATTAGTGCTGTGTACGGATAAAGTGATTTATTAGAAAGGACAGCTCAATGGTGCTTTTCAAACACGGCCATTTCAATCTTAATGACGAAGAACGTTTTGGTCGCCCCATTAAGTGGGATGAAAATCGATTAAACGACCTTCTTCATGAAAATCCTCGTCAATCGACTAGAGAATTGGCTGTATAATTGGCGTGTGATCAGAAAACTGTAGTGAATCACCTTCATTCGATGGGGAAAGTTCAAAACCTCGGTGCATGGGTTCCGCACGCTTTGAACGAAAGCAATAAATTTCAAAGCTCCACGATTGCCGCAGGTTTGCTTGCTCGTCACAAGGCTAATCGTGGATATAAGGACAGATTTCTTCACTGCATCATCACTGACGACGAAAAGTGGTGTGTTTATGTCAACATGAACCATCGAAAACAATGGCTTAGCCCTAATAAAAAATCACTTCCGCGATTAAAGCAAGGACTTCATCCACGAAAGAAGATACTGTATGTGTGATGGGATTGTGAAGGCCTCATTCTTTAACAACGAGATTGTCAATGCAAAACTCTACAGTACGTTCAACAAATGTATCGACCCGCCGAAGCTATTCGTGAAAAGCGACCTTATCGACGTTATGGAGTCATTCTGCAACACGACAATGCTCGTCCTCACATTGCCAATATGACAAAAAACGCCATCGAAACGCTTAAATGGGAAGTCCTGCCGTATCCTCCATATTCGTTAGACTTGGCTCCATCGGATTTCCATCTGTCCGATCTCTCTACAACAATTTGCGTGGTGTTTCATTCAATACTGATGTGGAATTAAGAATCTGGTTAGACGAATTCTTCGAGTCAAATTCCAGAGATTTTTATTGCAGAGGCATCGAAAAACTAATTGAACGTTGGGAAGAAGTAGTAAATAACAACAGAGAATACATTATTGATTCAATTGCATATTGTTATAAATTAAAAATGATGTTTTTCTAAAATGGTTAATGGTAATGAATAACTTTGATAAAACCGCAAGAACTTATTCCTCAACCCAATATATCTAGATGAACGATTCCGTATACCTCAAGACCTAAATTGAATGTTCACCTGAGATGCCAGGTCGTATTTTATTTCGTTTATTAGCAGGGATGGGGGTAGACAGGTGATGAAATTTCTATTCTAAATTGAACGCATTAAAATATTGATGAGGGATTCAGAAAATACTACGGTATTTGCATCTAAAAAAGGTGTTTCGGCTTTCAGCTGGATTCGAACTAGCGTGTTGACGGAAGATCTAGGGAAGGGGGGGCTTCGTCTTTTCTGTTATTGTAATATTGCCACCCCCTGTATGTGGGGCTTGCCTCTTGAGTGGTAATTCTTCGTACCAATAAGGGGTTTGGTTGCTCGGTTAGTTGTAACGCTGACACTCAAAGGGGTGAGCTTCGTAGGATAGGGATAACGCTTGCCACCGGTAATGGTAACAAGTTAATTGAATGCGCAACGGAAATTTCCCTTTAGGTAGCCTTGTACTTTGTAAAGGTATGGAACGTACATACTCGCATGCCGCCAGACAATCGTGGGAACGAAAGAAATTTGTCGATTGAGTTGACCTTCGTCTCCTATCCCACCCCACCCCACCCTTCCCCCAACTGGCGACAGGAAGTCTGACGAAAGAAGGCCTATCTCACAGAGAAGCCTAAATTCTATTTGCCTTCTTTATGATACCATGGAGATTGTCCAGAAGGGGCTGCAATAAGCAAATTGTCGTGAATGGAATCTCTCTCTCGATTTCCCACAATCCTCGGTATAAATAACATCGCCGTTCATCCCTCTACAGCAGTGTCCCAAACGAACTCGCGTAACGCGTAACTCTTACGTTGAACGATAGTCATTGCCGTAACGTATCGACTGTCAACGCGCAGCCGAGATAACTTGGTCGCTGTCTAAAAGTGTTCCTGAAGAAAATCCCGCCCCGCAGAGTCTGTGACTAGAAGAATACGCTCTGTTGCTCAACGTAACTTGAGAAAGAAAAGGAACATCCAAATAGTTACTGGAAGTTGATATTTGTTAGTGTCACATCCAGTTAGGAGTAAACTAACCGGAACTGCAGCCAGCAGCCCCGAACCCGTCGTCTTACATAACATAACATAACCTGACGGATGACAAAAGCCACAAGGGCCTATCAAAGGTCATCCGCCTCCGTCAAAACCCACCCACAAAAAGCACCATCACCAGGGGAAGACAAAGTCCCCCACAATATAATATAACAGATGACAAAAGCTACAAGGGCTCATCATAGGTCATCCGAGTCAAACGGCGTCTTTTTTTAAGGCACCCAAACTCCCAGGAAAACTACATCCAGAGGATTGCGTCCAGAAACAAGGGTATCACCAATCGAGGCTTGTCAAGAACTAAATCATGCAGCTATATATATATATATATATATATACAAACAATATTAATATATACAAAACTTAGGAACCATCACAACCTTCCCTCCCCATAAACTCATCCAACCTACTCTTAAATACATTTAAATTTGGACTACCTACTACCCTCCGCGGCAATTTGTTCCAGAAGTCTAACACTCTATTGGTGAAAAAATATTTTCTTAAATCCAACATACACCCTTGCTTTTTAATTTTCAAGTGGTGACCTCTAGTCCGATTTCCATCATCTAACTCGAAAAACTTGCTAACATCCAATTTATCTATCCCGGAAAAATTTTTAAACAGCTCAATCATATCCCCTCTCACACACCTCCTTTCGAACGAGAACATATTTAATACCCTCAGTCTATCTATATATTCAAGGTGCCTCAGGGAAGGAATAATCTTTGTTGTCCTCCGTTGCACTGACTCGAGAAGGTTAATATCGTGTCTAAAATGTGGGGACCATGCCTGTATACAGTACTCTAGATGTGGCCTAACATAAGAGTTATTCAGTTTAAGAATAACCTCCTTACTTTTGTAACTGACATTTCTCTTAATGAAACCCAGCACTCTATTTGCCCTATTTCTTGCTTCAATACACTGCTTAGAAAACCTTAATGACTTATCTATTACTACTCCTAGATCTTTCTCATCCTGTACTGAGCTCAGCCAATGCCCATCCATTTCATAGTTAAATTCTCTATTATCTTTTCCCATGTTAATAACTTTGCACTTATCAAGGTTGAAAGTCATTTGCCACTTATGTGCCCAGGATAACAATTTATTTAAATTCCCCTGCACTTTAAAATTATCATCAATATCTTTAACTACAACTGCTAATTTGGTATCATCCGCAAAAATTGACACTTTATTATTAACTGCCTCCCCAAGATCGTTTATATAGATGACAAATAATAATGGACCGAGAACTGATCCCTGAGGAACCCCACTGATAACATCCCTCCACTCTGACTTTACACCATTTAGCACTACCCTTTGCTTCCTGTCTTTCAGCCACTCAGCTATCCAATTTGAAACACCCCCACATATCCCAATCATTTTTAATTTATGAACTAGTCTCCTATGTGGTACCTTATCAAATGCTTTACTAAAATCTAAGTAAATTATATCTACATTATCTCCCTTATCTACTTGATCTGTTACAAACATGATCTACCTGATCTAAACCCATGCTGAGCATCGCTGATTAACCCTTCCCTCTCTAGATGTTGGCAAATCCCTTTTTTAACTATTTTCTCAAGAATTTTACAGACTACAGGAGTTAGGCTAACCGGTCTACAGTTATTTGGATCCTCTTTACTACCCTTCTTGAAAATGGGGACTACATTCGCTCTCTTCCAATCATCGGATATTTCTTCATATAACTTCTCCCAAGCTATTGAGATACTTTCTACACCTTCTTTAAGTATCCTAGAATGAATATTATCAGGCCCGTAGGCCTTGGTAGTATCTAACTCACCTATTAGTCCTTTTATCGTCCTCCGATCCACACTAATGGTAGTAAACACCTCTTTCCCTGACCCATGAGTACTATACATAAGACTATTCTGTTTCTCCTTTGTAAATACTGATGCAAAATGACTATTTAGTACCTCAACTATTTCCTCATCAGTTTCTCTCACAACCCCTTCATATTTGATAGGCCCTATTTTAACTCTGCCAGACTTATTATTAATTTTATAGTAACTAAAGAACTTTCTAGGATCTTTGTTACTATCCTGAGCTAATTTAATTTCTGACACCCTTTTGTTCTTCTTTATAATCTTATTTAACTCATTCCTAGCCATTCTATAATCACTTAAATTTTGAATATTATTTTGTACCTGTAATTTTTTATATGCCCTTTTCTTCTCTGAAATTTTTCTAGCTATCTCCTGATTCCACCATAATGGTTTCCTACTTTTGTTCCTAATGGTCTTCATTGGGATACATTGTTCTTGGACTACATTTATTATATGCTTGAAAGTATCCCACATCCCATAAGCATTTTTATCTCTGAATTCTACATCCCAGTCTACCAAATTTAGCAAGCTTCGGAGTTTTACATAATCTCCCTTATGAAAATTTGGAACTTTTACAGCATTCTCGGTTATTTTACTCTTCTCAATTCCCAAGTTAAAACGAACTATCTGATGGTCACTATTTCCCAATGCTTCCCCAACAGTCAATTCCTCGAATTAAATGATCAGTGTTAGAAAGTACTAAATCTAATATATTGTCCCCCTCGTTGGCTCATTAACAAATTGATTCAAAATTTATCCTCAAAGCATTCTATGAACCTGCCACTTGTTCTATCCCTACCTATCATATTTTCCCAGTCCACAGAGTTTAAGTTGAAGTCCCCAATAATAACTGCATCTATTTTACATCCATTACTTATTTCCCTTATCATTAGTTCATCCATATCATCAGTCTGCCCAGGTGGCCTGTAAAAAGTTCCCAAATGCCCCATTCTATTTTTACTGAACCTAATATCTATCCAAAGTGACTCAACTCCATCCTGCTTTATTGAAGTATTTAAACTTGAAACAATGTTGTTTTTTATATAGATAATTATTCCTCTACCAATCCTACCTGTCCTTTGACTAATGTACATATCATAGCCCTGTAAATCAAATTCACTTATAGTGTCACTAAATTCTATTTCATTAACCCATGATTCAGTAACACATAATATATCTATATCCTCATTGCTAATATATAACTAAATAGCTGATCCTTCTTGTTTCTAAGTCTACGAGCATTTGTATAGAAACAATTTAACCCCCCTATCCCTGAAGCACCTCTTGAAACCTGAATGACCTCACCTCTATCGCCTTGGAACCTATTTCTGTTATCTGCCAAGTCCATTCTACTTTCAGTACTATAATGTCCTCTCATAATTCCCTGACCACTATTAGTATCTAGTTTCCCACCCGCAAAGACCTAATGACATGATCATACTCCCCCCAAAACACATTTACCCCCCTCCTACTCAAATGCAGTCCATCCATCGCATACATTTCTTTCATTCCAACAAACCTATCCTACACATCCACAAACATGACACCTTCCATCTCACACATCCTCCTCCACATAATCATTCAGCCTAATCGCACGAGACATCCATTCTACCCCAACATCCATTCTTGGAAGCACACCTGTCACAACACCTTTCATTCTACTTTCTTTCACCTTTTCAATCCACCTTATTGTACCTCTCACGTAACTCACATGCACCCACTTTCTTCACATCATTCACTCCTACATGTGTAATCAAAACCGCATCCCTTGCACAGCCAGACACCAGCTCCTCATACCTATCAGACAGATCTCTCACTCCAGCACCCGGCAAACACACCCTCAAACCATTTAATCTACTTGCATTCAACTTCCTATCTAAATATCTAACTCGCGAATCACCCATCACAAGCACTTCAGTCAGACTCCTATTCCTAACCCCCACAGACCTAACTCCATCCCCACTCCTATTCTCATTCAAACTACCAGTCACTCTACCTCCACCCCCATCAGTCATATCACTTCCAGGTACTTTCTCTCTTAGAGCACTGAATCTATTAGTCAAGCTAATAGGTTCTGTGTCCCTCTGACTCACACACCTATTCTCCCCCTGGCTAACCACCTCAACAGAGGCAACCCTATTCTCACAAAGAACAGGAGAAGCCGCCCTAGCTACACGTTTCCTAACCACTCTTCACTGTCCCCCATCCTCAATAAGCCTATTTCTAAGTAATCTAAGGGGGCTAACTTCACTATCCCTAGAACTATCCTATCCTACCTCCTCCACCGGCCCTTTACCTTCACTTGAAACATCTAACTGGCCTACCTCGCCACCTAACCTATTCCCAGCCCTAGGCCTAACACTAAGTTCCCTCCTGAGCTCAGCAACTAACCCCTCCAGCCTACATATCCTGGCCCAATCCTGCATTCCTATCCCCTCTAAATCTACAATGCATTCACGCAGCCCACATACAAAACATGTATACCCCTCACCAACTTATACCACACCCAATGCATACATTCCGACACTCATGCTCACTTTCATCCCCGAACTCCATCACTTATTCAAACAAAGAAAGAACTTAAGTAGTATGTAATAGGAAAAAAAGAGCAACTTAGCTTTCGCTGATTCTGTGGTGAACAAGACTGTAGAAAATCCGAAAAATAAATCAACAGACCGAAACGAGATTTAAGGCACAACACAGTCCAAATCAGTCGCTAATTAAACCGTCGACCTAGAAACGAGGTTTCAAAGCACTAATTTAATTTAGCTATTACGTACTTTCCCACGCAAAATAAGGTCTAAAAAAGAACCTGGCCGAAAAATTAACAATACTAAACAACTTCGTTATATTAACCAAATATACGATCTAATAACTTAATATTTATGTTTCCTATGTCACTAGACTATACGTAATACTATTTTGCGTAAAAACTTCTATTAATCCCCAAAGCATAGCAAATAATCGAAATATTCAGAGAGCTCTACGAAACACGTGCTGTCTGTATTACTTTGGGGAGTATTCTCCCCCCTCTCCCCGAGAACTCGTGTTAACGCCACCCGAACCACCCCATCTGGACCTGAGTAGTCGTCTCTCCAATCCATCAATTAATGGTAATCTGTAAGCCCAGTGTCCCTCTACTCTTAAATTACCTATTTAATTAACAGTGATTGATACTCCCATTGAGTCATTAGAAATCTAGACGCCTAACGTCAGTGTTTAATATTTAATCGTTAATTTTGCCCGTTTAACAATTCCTAATTATTATATTTGTGTAAAGTAAAGTTTATTTTTTGTCCGTGTGTTTATTTGTGGCTCCTCCCTTTTGACGTACCCTTGGCAAGACTTTAATTAAATATCCCTTCGGCTAATTTATTCAACCTGTATTATGCACTCTTAGAATTCAACAATCACAAACCTCCCCCCAGTAACAAGTGGGACTTTTATAGTGAGAATCCTGGCTACGGCACAACCCGCCTCTAACTAGCTTTCGCACGTTCAGTAGGAATTAAAGCCTACATATATATATATATATATATATATATATATATATATATATATATATATATATATATATATATATATATATATATATATATATATATATATATATATATATATGATCGTAGATTCAGTCATAGGGTCAATACCAGATCAAGGACTAGAATAATTATTGGACCAGACTATGAGCAATTCTACGACATACTTGATCCGAGAATATGGTACCAGATGGGATGAATAAAAGAATCTATTTATAGTTGTAAAGAAGTCTCTGTCTATTTATTTCACCTTACACCGAATTAGAAATACTCCGAATACATTCAAGATTCGACTTAACGACAAAGTAATGTAGAAAAATAGTAGAGCGACAGGACGATTATAGTAATCGAATTATTGAATTAATGAACGCGTAACAATAATGAATTACTTATAATGAATGCCCTTTCTAGCATCACTGCACCCGTTTATAAGGGGGAGTAACGTCCATCGAGTAAGCCTTACGACTCGCCTACAAATGACATTGGCGCACGTGATTAACTGCTCATTCCCTTAACTCACCTCTTGATTGGTTTAAATTAATCCCTTATTTAATTTTCATTGGATGGCAGCTAAACTGCCGTAGTTCTTTATTGGTCAATATTTCTAGAAGGCGGAGTGTCGTGGTATGACATTACATTATATCAATACCATAATATATCTATGGGAGAGGACCAATAACTTGAAAGCGAACCGATAAAAGGGACGGAAAACCACGAGTTCAGACGGGCTGAGTAACGAGAGAGTGCAACGAGGTCAGGTATATTATGGACAATGGCAAAGTTCAAGGTTATTTAAAGAGACATGTACAAAAATAGAATTTTATTTACACAAAAAAATTAATGAGAATTGAAGGGTAAAATTACCTCAGAGAATTAACGGGCAAAAATCACATCAATAAACGAAGGGGGGAAGATTAACTCAATTGGGTTACCCGAAATAAGGAGGGCTTCGACAGGAGTTGATGAAAGAAGCCGGGAAAATCACTCGGGGCGATCGTTCAGTGGAATTACCTCCTGGCCGGGGCTAATTCCAAATACAGATAATAGTCCAGCTGTCACTTTGCTTTGTTGTTAGCACTTGACTTGGAACCATGAGGGAAATCTTCTTGGTTCTGGCGAGACTTCTCAACTCTGTGTGTCTTCTGGGGAGTCGAGCGTTATTTATGTCCGAGGGGGTTAGCGGGAAACAGCTCTACTCTCGAAGGGCTTCGAATCTTCTTGCAGAGCTATTTTAGCCCGCATTAAGGTGAATCGTGGGGGAGTCGATTCGAGGCTGCCGCTTGGGAAAGGCGGGGGGGCTTACCACTTTAGGCCTAGCCGGGCCTTCTGCTGTACATGGGAGTTCCTTTTTGCTAAAGATCTTCCACGTGGGGATTCCCTCACAAGGAGCTTTATCATAAGACATACATTTGTTTAATTTCTGGCTATCTTTGTTACAGAATGGTGAAATGCTTTATCACACGCCCTTTTATTACCTCAAGACATTCTCAGTTTCCCAATGTTTATTCTCTGGCACCCGTCTGACTTTAGGCCAGATACGAAAGCTACCACTTTATTACAGTGAGAAAATCGAGCCTTTAACTCGAAATTCCAGACTCGCTTTCTGTCCAAGCCATCGGGTTCCGTTTTGTAGGGTATCTACATGTACACCCTTCAGGTGAATACATGTGTGCCCTACAGATCCAACGGACCAAAGCGAGGAGAATACGGAGTTGATAAGACAAGTGGAAAATAGAAAAAAGAAAAGGCACGAATAAATTTACAACCTTGGATGACAAGACGTGCAATAGCGACCTCAAATATTCGAAGTAATTGGTCTCGAGTTGAACTTAAAAACATTCATGACGATGAAAAAAAAGGCCTGACTCAGAAACAAAAAGTGAGCTTTTTATTAACAATCTCTATTTCACTTCACAACCACATGAACATGTACCAGACGCAACCAGAGGCCAGATAACCCCAGACACTTAGTTATCAACTGCCCAAACCTCACACCAGCACGTAGTACGCACAATATCTCCTCTCTTAGGGACCAACCCAGGGAAGTTGGTGGCTTTCCTATAGGTGGTCACCCTCGCAGAAGAGAGGGAGGGGGGCAAAGAAGTACTCGGAATCGACGCTCTGAACTTCACCCCCTTGGGTCGCACTTGGGGAGTCCGCTTCTTCAAATCTTTATTCTTCTTATTCTCCTCTTTCTCGTTTCTCTTTTATTCTCTTCTTTGGGGAGGCTGCTTATTCAAATCTTTATTCTACTTTTTATTCTCTTTTTGCTCGTTTCTCTTTCATTCTCTTCTTTGGGGAGGCCGCTTCTTCAAATCTTTATTCTTCTTATTGTCCACTTTCTCGTTTCTCTTTCATTCTCTTCCTTCGGGAGTCTGCTTGTTCAAATCTTTATTCTTCTTATTCTCCTCTTTTTCGTTTCTCTTTCATTCTCTTGTTTGGGGGGTGCTTCTTCAAATCTTTATTCTTCTTATTGTCCACTTTCTCGTTTCTCTTTCATTTTCTTCCTTTGGGAGTCCGCATGTTCAAATCTTTATTCTTCTTATTCTCCTCTTTTTCGTTTCTATTGCATTCTCTTCTTTGGGGAGGCCGCTTATTCAAATCTTTATTCTTCTTATTGTCCACTTTCTCGTTTCTCTTTCATTCTCTTTCTTTGGGAGTCCGCTTATTCAAATCTTTATTCTTCTTATTGTCCACTTTCTCGTTTCTCTTTCATTCTCTTTCTTTGGGAGTCCGCTTATTCAAATCTTTATTCTTCTTATTGTCCACTTTCTCGTTTCTCTTTCATTCTCTTTCTTTGGGAGTCCGCTTATTCAAATCTTTATTCTTCTTATTCACTACCTTCTCATTTCTCTTTCATTCTCTTCTTTGGGGAGTCCGAAAACTTCAAATCTATATTCTTCTTATTCTCCTCTTTCTCGTTTCTCTTTCATTCTCTCCTTTGAGGAGTCCTCTTCTTCAAGGCTTTATTCTTCCTATTCTCCTCTCTCTTGGTTCTAATTCATTCTTTTGTTTGGGGAGGCCGCTTCTTCAAATCTTCATTTTTATTTATTCTCCTCTTTCTCTTTTATTCTCTTGTTTGGGGAGTCATCTTCTTCAAATCTTCATTCTTCTTATTCTCCTCTTTCTCTTTCATTCTCTTGTTTGGGGAGGCCGCTTCTTCAAATCTTCATTTTTATTTATTCTCCTCTTTCTCTTTCATTCTCTTGTTTGGGGAGTCATCTTCTTCAAATCTTCATTCTTCTTATTCTCCTCTTTCTCTTTCATTCTCTTGTTTGGGGAGGCCGCTTCTTCAAATCTTCATTTTTATTTATTCTCCTCTTTCTCTTTCATTCTCTTGTTTGGGGAGTCATCTTCTTCAAATCTTCATTCTTCTTATTCTCCTCTTTCTCTTTCATTCTCTTGTTTGGGGAAGCCGCTTCTTCAAATCTTCATTCTTTTTATTCTCCTCTTTCTCTTTCATTCTCTTGTTTGGGGAGGCCGCTTCTTCAAATCTTCATTCTTTTTATTCTCCTCTTTCTCTTTCATTCTCTTGTTTGGGGAGGCCGCTTCTTCAAATCTTCATTCTTTTTATTCTCCTCTTTCTCTTTCATTCTCTTGTTTGGGGAGTCATCTTCTTCAAATCTTCATTCTTCTTATTCTTCTCTTTCTCTTTCATTCTCTTGTTTGGGGAGTCATCTTCTTCAAATCTTCATTCTTCTTATTCTCCTCTTTCTCTTTCATTCTCTTGTTTGGGGAGTCATCTTCTTCAAATCTATATTCTTCTTATTCTCATCTTTCTCGTCTCTCTCTCATTCTCACCAGTCATCCCGATAAACCTTCATCTGCCGTTGGTCACACTCGTGTCTCGCTTCTTTTCTCAAGAGACGTTAACGTAATGATCCCTCAACGGATGATCCCCAACTCTTGGTATTCAGCGAGGCGCCTGTCGTCACACTCATTAAAGAGGCAATTAACGGAAAATGGGGCAATAAATAATGTGTTGTAGCTTAAAGTAATAAAATAATAAGATCTTTTTTCTCACTCTCAAACACATCTTCTAAATTTTTTGTTTAAATATCCCTTTCTGGTTACCTGCCAAATGCTTTTTTTTAAATGTTTTGCTCATGGCAATGTTCAATGATTTATTGGTATTGGCCCTATGTACATTCACGTATTTTGTCAATTTACTACAAGTAACGATGGACAAATCTTATATGTATCTTAGAATAAGTTTCTATTTAGCAGTCGCTTCTTTATTTGGTTGAATAAAATTATGTGCCAACAGAACCAACACTGTTCACTTGTTCCACTGTTGTCTTCCTCTATTTTGGCTGTTTCTTAAACTCTAGCCATCCTGTGGGCAAGAGATAAGGAGTTTTGACTGGGCAGTCATTCGGAATGGTATAGGACATGACCTGTATACGGAACCACCTCACTAGGATGTATTCCATGTGTGGTTAAGTTGCAATTGAACTTCCACTTCCTAGTTGTTAAATGGGCGATGCCCAAGTAGGCAGTCAACCAGATAGGCTCCTTAAAAAAAGAAGTTAAATAGGCTACTATCACAGGGGTGCGCTATAAAATTTCCACAGCATGCAACAGCCTCCCTCTACTCACACCTAGTCCCTCAGGGCAGTCTCACACGGGGCACAGCCCCACTTAATTTTAGTCACGTTGACGGGAGGGAGGATCTCCAGCAGGGGCTCTAGGATCAGAGACTTTCTCCCTTATTTCCCCAAGGGGTCGGGGGGAGCAGAGATGTCATTTGCTCCTGTGGAGTTATTAACAACAGCATTACCCTTTTCAGTTGTCACTTTTCAGCAATGTTAATTCAGTTGATTTCCTACAGCCCAAAGTTCTATTCATCAAATCCGACCATTACAATCAGTATTTCTCTATTACACTCTTTCTGCACCCACCGACAAATTCCCCCTCTAATATTTGGTTTCAGCAACAATTTTGTCAGATTTCATTTTTACTTCCTATACATATTACATACTGTTTACCCACCATGCGTATCTGTAATACATACTCATACTCAATTGTTATACCAACACAAATAACTACTTCACATATATACGTGTATATGCCCACTATTCTGGCAAGTATGCTTACATCCTCAGTATATATAACCAGGTACTCAACTCTCTTTCAAACACGCTCATATACATATTTTTCACAATTATATATATGTACTTATATATACTTACCCTTCTCTCACATTTACATATACCATAATTACATAGAAGGTTACTTTATCCTTGGAAATAAAAGTACATAAGCACACCTCCTGATACACACAAAACGGTGGTGTAGCATTGGGTCATGTAGTCAAATAACGAAGTTTTGAAGTTATGTAGATGACTGGCACTGTATGTGCGAGTGTGATTCCGCATCTATGTGTGTTTGTGACAGGGATGAGGCATGGACGACGCCTCAAGTCCTCCTCCATCTCGTGGTCCCTCTATACCTTCGCTGATGTGCCCGTTCAGGGACTCGAAGACGTCTTCTGAGGAGAATCGTGCCACTCGACTTCACAAGGAGGGCCTTTATCGATCGTTCTCCCCAACTCTCCCTGACCAGATCTGATAGTTCATCTCCTCCCCAACACTCACATTCACACATGTACTCTGCATGTGTTTAATAAGGCATTTATAATCTTTCCAAGGATGAAAAGTCATCAGGGATTCGTGTGAGAGGGAACTGATTCGAATCCCGGTGGAGGCTCATGATTGTCCATATACTTTATATGGTTTTCCTCAACACTCCCAGCCCGTTTCCCTTGAGACTCATCATACTTCCACCTAAATTAGCCATAACTTTTCCCATGCCTTAAATGCACGTACTTCACAACCATTTTCCCTTTACGTACACCTATTCGCACACGCCAATGACTTTAATTATAACCCACACATATCTTTACTTACACAGCAAGAAAATCAAAATTATTTTATTCTGGTCAGAAAAATCTTTCTCCTTCTCTTTCGTCCTCCTTGTTACCCGTTTATACACACATATTCAAAATGAGTCTCTCCCTTTCTCTCCTTGTATATCTATCTGTCTGTCTGTCTACCTTGCCTATCTATCTCTTTCAACCCTAAACAGTATGGCAAGAATGTGCAAATGAAAGAGATGTAATGAGTGACGTTCTTAATAAGGTTCGGCGTACATTTCAGTTTGAATGATCTAAATCGCCTGCGTGAATGAATCGGTAAAATGTGTAGAAGAATCGAAAAGGGGAACCAAAGAATAGAGCCACGTGATGGATACACAGACGCCCATTTCGCTTTATTAAGAAGTGATGCTGTTTTTATCTTCCCTGGAACAGATGGGATCTCTGCTCCCTCCGACCGCTTGAGCGCTTAAAGAAGGAATCTTTGATCCTTCAGCCTACGCTGTAGGACCCGGTCAACGTTGCCACAATTAAGTGGAGTCTCGCCTTCCGTTAGACTGTTCTGAGGGAGGCTGTTGCACGCTGTGGAAATTTTATAGTATCCTTTCCCTCTCCGAGCGGACCATGCGACAGCTGGGAAGTGGAAGTTCAATCTCAACTTAACCTCACGTTGGAGACATACCAGCAACGTGGTCCCGCTAGAAGATTGCATCCAGGTAGGGTGGTCGTGTCATATCCATTTGGAAATGAATAGCCACTCTACATGGTAGCTAGAGTTTTAAATAAAAAAAGCCTTGCCTGGTGGGTGTGTCAAGACGTGGTGTGTTCTAAAACATTGGGAGATGATGTAACGTTATGTCAGGGAGGGAAGGTAAAGCTGTGATAAAAAGTCGTTCACGTATGTAATTTATGAAGCCACTCTACATAGCAGTGGTTTTTAACCTGGGGACACGATCCATTGGAGATAAAACAGTAATTTCTCAAATTGTATTTGTTATTTTCTTAATGAGGGCTAGTAGTGAGATGTTTATGAATGTTATTTTGATGTAAGGGAGGGAAACGTAAAGGGAAAGATTAATTCCTAGAGTGGAGATGGAGGTAAAAGGGTTACGAACCACTGGTATATAAGATTTGATTATATTTCGATTAGAATAAGAAAAGAAACTCGTGTAGTACAGAGAAAAATTCAATTGGGCAGAAAAGGATAAAGTGGGAGAAAGACGATGAATAAAAAGGGTTCAAAGAGAAACAAGAAAGAGGAAGAGATGATAAAGGCGTGCGAGCCTAATTAGCCCGAAATATTGGGATATGGAGGATAAATTATAGATCCAAAAGGACCTGGTTCGAACAAAGATCACAGGTACTCACAAGTACAGACTTCAACCAGCTTAACCATCGTCTAGCTATAAGTTCACGTGTTGGTGGCACTCATTCCGTGGCCAGAAACTCTTCGGCGATGTAGTTGACCTAGTAGTGCCTCAACGATATAATTGACAAGGAGGTACCTTCATCGATTTGTTTGACCTAGTGTCATCAGCAATGGTAGACCTATTGTCGTCAGCGATGTGCTTGATGAAGTATCATTAGCGATGTGTTTGACCTAGTGTCGTCAGCGATGTGTTTGACCTAGTATTATCAGTGATGTGGCCAATCTTGTGTCATTAGCATTGTGTTTGACCTAGTGTCGTCAATGATGTGTTTTACTTAGTATCGTCAGCGATGTGTTTGATCTAGGATCATCAGCGATGTGTTTGGCCTAGTGTCGTCAGTGATATGGTTGAGCTAGTGTCATCAGTGGTGTTTGACCTAGTGTCATCAGCGTTGTGTTTGGCATAGTGTTATCAGCGATGTGTTTGACCTAGTATCAACAACAAAGCGTTTGACCTAGGATCGTCAGCCATGTGTTTGATCTAGTAACATCAACAATGTGTTTGACCAAATATCATAAGCGATATGTATGTCCTAAGATCGTCAGCAATGCGTTTGACCTAGTGTCCTCAGCAATGTGCTTGACCTAGCGTCGTCAGCGATGTGTTTGACCTAGCGTCGTCAGAGATGTGTTTGACCTAGTGTGGTTAGCGATGTGTTCGATCTTGTGTCATTAGCGTTGTGTTTGACTTAGTATCGTCAGCAATGTGTTCGAACTTGTGTCCTTAGCGTTGTGTTTGACCTAGTGTCGTCAATGATGTGTTTGACTTAGTGTCCGCAGCGATGCGTTTGTCCTAGTCACATCATCAATGAAATTAGGTCATACGAATATGTTACTTTTAGTACTTGTAGTTGGAATCTGCAGGACTTTTGGTTCCAAGGAAATGATTATAGGTAGTTAGTGGGGTTGTGTTTCACTAGTCGCTTTATATCTCCATTTTATCATCTGCCTCTCGAGAAATAAAGTGATATATATCCTAAATCTGTAATCCTATCATATCATCAGCGAATCTCCTTTCACATCTGGACAGAGTCCTCCCTCTAAAGTTCCACTAGTCACATTCCATCCCTCGAAATTGCTAGTTACTTCTACCATTTCACAATTTCATCTTCCCTACCTTCTGACAAGTCGTCTTCCTCGTCTCTTTATGTATAAAGAGTTCAATTTAGAATTCCTTTACTCCATTTTCTAGCCTTTCTCTTAGCAACGTGTCTTTCCTATTTACTTGAAATACACAGTTTATAGGCCAAGGAATATTCAAACACGGCTACAAAAATATACTTTAATAGGACTAAAGATTACATATACATATAGGGCAAGTTAAATGGCAATGTAATTAAATATTGACGGCTCACGGCTAAGATGATTAACACTATCAAATAAGTTTGAACCGACGGATAATTAATTAAGAAATAATTTTACAATTATGCAAGTTCTAGAGTAAAGTGGATACTTGAGGTTCGACGCGGTAAAGGTGGGAGGAGCGTGAGGAAGCCGGGGTTAAATCCCTTTTACTTTGATGTGCGGCGAGTATGACCAGGTAGGTAAGTTCGACCTTGAACTTGTGGGTGTCTCACGGGACGCTCATTTCAACTTCGGGAAATTGAAGATGAGGGTCTCTTATTCTTAAGGTTCAAACGGAAGATGGTTCGGGGATGGCTTTTCCGATCCTTAAAATCCGAAGACGTGGTGAGAAGGGTTGAAGCGCGCCAAAACTATATCCACGAACAACACTGAGTGACGACTAGCTCTTTCTTGGCTCTTCGACAATCACTCAATTCTTCTCTGGGCGAGAATGTAGTCGATTTCCTCTCGACTAACGAAGACGTTACGGCTAACGTACTGGACGGCGGCTTCAGACACAATCTGCATGTAAACTCCGAAGTCTCGAATATATACCCTGAAATTATCTAGACAGGGAGAGAGATTCATCGCCAACAGACTTTCTTAATTGCCTTGAGTCGCAATAAGAGTCCATAGCGAGAAGTCGCGATCTCCCCTTAATGGTCTTTCCATTGCTCTAATTTTCGCAGTATATAGGGCAGACGAATTTAGAGCGGTCAACGGCGAACTGGATAAGTCAGAGGATGGGGGGGGATTCCTTTTATATTTCCTTATTCTTCCACAGTAAGTATAGACAGTGGACGTACCAAAGTGCGAACTAAGAGCAGAAATTCCTCAAAGGGCCTGCTTAAGTGCCTCCCTGTATTCAGTGTACACTGCAGACATCCCAGCATCAGGCAACGTCATTTGTCTCAATATTCAATTCGCGTATGATAGCAGGTACATAATACAGTGCCCTTAATGTAACGCGCATATGCAAGCTCATATGACTGCTGCAAAAAAAAAAAAATGGAAAGACAACAACTATGAAACCAACCAGGACAAATTAATGGTGGTTCCGAACGGAATGATCCTGCTATCAGATGTCAGGGTGGGAGATAAACACTATCCTTACGCCACAGAGTGCAATTTACTTGGGCTTAAGATTACTTCAAACGCTTACAGGAAGCACGTCTTAGATAGAATTCCAACGACCACTGCGGAAGTTGGAACTGTATAAACATTACGAAAACTCAGAGAAAGCGATAACAAGAAGATTTTTACGGCTCTTGTAAGAGTAAAACTCCTTTACCCCGCCTTCACACTCTTATTTGCCTCAAAAACACAGTGCAGAATAAATGTGTGTCCCAATAGAGAAAAGAGAAAGGAAAAGACAAGAAAAACTGCACAGGACAGCAATAAAGTCAGAGAAGACCAGACAAAGAAAATGAAAGACAAAATATTAGAAGAAATAAATGAAGAATAAGAGAAGTAATCAACAATAATAGAAGAGCAAGAAGCCATGCAAGATTCTCAAGCTCCGAAAACCTTCTGAAGAATGGAGAAAAAGAGTCATTTTATCCATTAATTTAAAAAAAAACACCGAATGAAGAAATAATAAATCCAATGAAGACAGAACCCAAACTTGAAAACCAAACACAAGATTAAAAAAAAAACCGATCATGGAAAATAAACTCGATAATGACCAAAAGCCTCCAGATTACGACACCCAGATTAGAACAATAATAAACACGAAAACGACGCATAAACCCACAACAAATACATGGAGACTCACTAAGGAAAATGAAAACATGATTCCGAGCGCTTTCCTCTTTGAGAACGAAGGCATTAAAGAGGATTTATAAGTGGGGGAAGGATTTGCATATCTGACTTGAAGCTGTTGGGTTAAAAAAGACATTAACTAAATATTTTTTTTGTTTTGGACTTTGATGATATACGTGGCGATTGAATCTAAAGCGAAGGTACCGGAGTTTATATTAAAGCTATCAATTAATTTATACAAACACCTGGTATTCATTACACTTGGTGTATCCCTTGTCACGCTGCATACCCATCTGTCATTCTTCGGGTTTACATTTTTGCCCTGGTCGAAGTTTTTCTCATCAGAGAATAAAAACAAGGTATTTCACCTTCATGATATTGCAACATTGAGAGCAAGCTTTGCACGCGTCTGTCTTCCCAGGCCCTCGCAACTTTATCCAAACACTCATGTGTAGGCAGCCGCATTGATTTTAAACCCTGCGACCGCCAAAGACATCCAAGTTGTTGGAAAGTGGTATTCATTATAGTTGGAATCACGCTGCAGTATGTATAACCATCTGTCATTCCTTGTGTTTACCTTTTAGTCTTGGTCGAAGTTTTTCTTATTGGAGAAATACCAAACCATTCCAGCTCCTCAATGTTTCAACATGGAGTGCAAGCGCTTCTCACGGATCAAACGATTCTCTTTCTTCTTACCTGATATGAACTGACCTCTTCGCATCACATACGACTTGTAACGGTTATCTTCATGATAAACTCTTCTGCTAGTGCATTATGTGACCTTGAAGTCATTTTCAAGGTCTCTGATCGACTTTTCGGAGTTTTCTTGAAAATTTTCCTCTACTTTGTGATATTAGAACACGTGGCATGTATTTTGTTTTTTTCTGCTAATGTTGGATCCCTATCAGCAACTTCCCAGGACTTTTCTAACCTTGGTATGGAAGGATCGAGCAACATTCAGAAAGCGAGCAATCATTATGCTGAGCTTTTATGGCAACGATTACAGTGTGCATTTTCATTTGGTTCGTCATTTTAATTTCCTTCATTATTAATCTGAAAAAGAAAATAAGAGTTATAAGAGGGTTAGAGCTATTCAAAGTTATATCTTCAAAATGAAGAAACACTCCGTAGGAAATATACGATAAAATTGTGAAGTCATGCGTAGCGGAATTAACCAGCATATTGCTGGTCCATTATTTTCTCCTTGTTCCAAAATTTATGGCTTCTGCTGATAAACATAATGTCTGAAAAATCGCAGCCAGCCATTTAAATACCAGTGTACTTACATAAACAATAGTTCTCATATTTTCAATTGGGTTCTCTCTGTTAAAATATGCCAATCACTGCATAGTTTGCATTCAATGAAACTTGAAAATGTCAGTTGCCTCTCCCCAAAAAGGGCGGCGAGACAGGCCCCTCCCTCATTAGCAACTAAACTTCATCGCTGACAACGCTGTTCTTTTTGTCGGTCTATCTCTCTTTTGTCGGTCACAGGAGTGACACAAATATATTTTTTTAATTATGATGAACAAAGAACTAAAGTGGACTATCTGTGTGCAATCCTTACCCGTGCAACATATTGCAACAGCGTTGACCCCGGAGTGCCCTATCAATAACATAATCTGTGACTCAAACGTGCGGCCAATTAGCTTGCCCAAGTCGGCAAGCAATTTTTTATAGAGAAGTGCAAAACTCTAAACCTTGTGTAGTGTTTTTTTTACAAACATAAAAAATACAAGATGGTTTCTAACTCAGAATTATGAGCCAACGAAAGAAGGAGAATGTGAGAAGTCAGAAGTGAAGAAGAGATAAGAATTTGAGTTATATTTTAAAGTAAAATTTCTTGATTTCTTTACTGTAGTAGCTTCAAAGTTATATTTTAATGAAAAGTTTATCAATTCAATTCTTAGACATAAATATAGTGATTTCAACGACATTCCTAGGTGTTATTTAAAGTTTGGGACATTTCAAATGATACTAAATTTTATACTATAACAGTGTTAAAACTTTTGTTTACTAGTTTGCAACCATTATTTGTAATGATCACTTTGTTATCTAGCTCAAGTATTAAGTTATATTTTAAACAAGTGGTCTCTGTTAGTATTTTAATGACTTAAATATGATTATATTCCAATTCGTCACTTTATTATCCCGTTCGATATTCCTAACTTCTTCAAAGGTTACTTGAAACATTCTTTTGGGGCAATGTGAATGGTAGCCGAGGTGTTATCACATTGGTTCGAAGAACTAGGAGTGTTTGTCAACACAGGTTCGAATTTCCAACATTTTCAAAAGGTATAATAATTTTATTTAAATATTTTTCTTCATGATACGTAGTCGTCGGCTCCAGCTCATCTCCAAGCATCGGTTTCGTCGTCAGTTATCCGGTCTCCTCGCTGAGGAATTTGTTTTGGGCTATCGGGGCTGTGCGACGGCCACGCGTGCGCACTTGGCCAGTAACGCGTCCACTGCGGCTCAAAACATTGAGATATGTGGTTTCGGCGAGGTTGGTTGCATCGTGCTGCCGAGTTCCTGGTCAATCAAGGCCTTCTTTTGTCGCGCCTGCCCGCTGGGCACTGCCCTTTTCCGCTGAAACCAGACATAGGAGGCATTGAGGGAGCATCGCGACTTCCCGCTATGGACCCTTATCGCGACCAAAGACAATTAAGGAAGTCTTTTGGTGATGAATCTCTCTTCCCGTCGAGATAATTTCGGAGTATATATTCGATATTTCGGAGTTCACAGAGAGATTGTGTCTGAAGCCACCGTCCAGTACGTTAGCCGTTAACGTCTTCGTTAGTCGAGAGGGAATCGAACACATTCTCGTCCAGAGAAGAATTCTCACCACGTCTTCGGATTTTAAGGATCGGAAAAGCCATCCCCTAAGCATCCTCCGTTTGCCTCTTAAGGATAAGAAGCCCCCATCTTCAATTTCCTGAAGTTGGATTGAGCGTCTCGTGAGACGCCCACAAGTTCAAGGTCGAACTTATCTCCCTGGTCCTACTCGTCGTGCATCAAGGTAAAAGTGATTTAACCCCCGCTTCGGCACGCTCCTCCACCTTTTCCGCGTCAAACCACAAGGAACCCCTTTACACTAGAACTTGCATAATTGTAAGATCATTTCTTAATTAATTATCCCTCGGTTCAAATTTAATTGATAGTGTCAATCATCTTAGCCTTGAACAATCAATATTTATTTGCATTGCTATTTAGCTTTGCCCTATATGTGTATGTAATCTTCAATCCTATTAACGTATATATTTGTAGCCGTATTTGAATATTCTTTGGCCTAGCAACTGTGTATTTAAAACACTTTTAGAACCATCCCCAGGTGGAGCCTTAATTGTGTATAACAGCGTACACCTGGTCATACCACGCCATAAATATATATATATATATATATATATATATATATATATATATATATATAAGTAAAAGAACTCAATGGCGAATTACGGTAAATGATAGTGAAACCAATGTATAGGAGCCCAAATATTTAATTTACGAGACTAGTTTCAGTATGTAGTTTATCATACCTTCTTCAGGAGTGAACAAAGTTATTTCTCCATGCCTAACCACATTTAAATACCTTTTTCTATCCTTAAATCTTTCCCTTCGACCAAGCCCGTCGATTAGCCAAATGAAGCAGGTGTATATTTAATCCCGTGTAGCTCTACAAATTGTCCCTCATTCTACATAGGAGAGATCGGAAGAACCTTAACAAAACGAATTTATAAACTTAAAGGTGATGTCAGACGAGGTAGTACCACATCCAGTATTTTCAATCATATTAGCAATTTCAACCACTAAATTGACTATGCAAAGGCACTAATCATATATAATTGTAAAGTTTTCGGTAAAAGAAAAATAGTAGAGTCTATATTAATAGGAAAAATAACCAATTTTATTTTGTCAGATGGGCAATTGAAATGCTGCCTCTAATCCCGTAACCTGATCGTAAAAAGCTTAGTCAACAATCTTAGACTCACAGCCCCTGATTAATGACCTTTCCCTCTCGTTTTGTGTTTATTTGTGTTTTTTTCTTCTTTTCTTTCTGATTTGTACGCTATTTATAGACTTTTGTAAGAATCGCATTCTCAGTAGACGACTGAAGACGGTATGATGAACTACATACTGAAACTAGTCTCGTAAATTAAACTTGTGGCTCCTATACAGTGGTTTTACTATCATATATATATATATATATATATATATATATATATATATATATATATATATATATATATATATATATATGTATATATATATATATATAAATATATTCAACAATGTTGCTTCTAAGAAGGAGTAATTTTAATAGCAGTAGGAAGGATACCAACATCAGTGACATTCTTATTTATTCCAAGCAACGTTTCGGATTACCTAATCCATCATCAGGCTAAAGGGATAAACACAATTTGTGAGGCGAACAAATGTTAACTTAAACTAAATACAAATCAAAACCAAACAATTAAGATAGTAAACCTATAAGCTTAAAAGTATTAATAATTACAATTACATATATGTACAGATAAGCTCAAAACAAAGGAGAGGAACAAATTTGTACCTGCTGTCAGCGAGTCAGGGGAATGACTAAGGAATTTACAAAAACCGGACACAATTATGGGTAGTTTGTTGTCGGTAGAATATTAATAGGTCTGAAGCTGGTTGGTTGTGGCTATTACCGATAATGGGTGGCAGGTCAAGTCTGAATTTAACGTGAGCGAATGTGTTTTTTTTATGAAGAGAGATTCCAGAATTCTGAGCTGGGTGGTGTTAGGATTAGAGACCAGAATCTCAAAATTATTGATGTTTGCATCAACTTTACACTTTATAATGTGATCTCTGATTGGCGAGACTTCCTTACTGGCGAGAGACTTTCCTGTTCGGCAACTAATGCCAAGGTGTGCGCAAACCATCGAGTGTAACGAGCGAATAGTACTACTAATATATGTTTCATGACAAGATCTAGGGCGAGAAAATTTGTATACAATACTATTGCGCAAATAAGCCGGGGTTAAATCCTTGGTACGGAAGAAATTACCTATTTTTAAATAGTTAATGACGGTTATTCGGAAATGTATTTGCGGAAAAAAACTCTGAAGAACTTTTCGGTACCGTCCTGAAGCCTCTTGATTCAGAGGACCGAGATCAGGTAGGAGAAAATATCGCAAGTCTTTAGGGACATCTATCTTTGCCACCTTAGGGTGGAAGGAGTCATTTAATATTTTGCTTATGACTCTATTAACCAAATCTAGGGGGAATGAGTTGGACACGATAAAACTTCCTAGAACGTGAAATTCAAGGTGCATTAAAGCGTTGGAGGAGCAAAGCCGTATCGCTCTTTGTATCAAAATATACAAACTGTTCCTTTTAAATTTTTTGTCACAAAAGCTAAAGAAATTTAGACCTAATCCAGAATATGTTGGTTTTCTAAAGATGGACGTGCAGAAACCAGTAGGTGTTTTTTTTAATTAGAATGTCCAGAAAAGAAATAGAGTTTTCATGTTCACTCTCCATTGTGAACTTTATATTAGGATGAAGTGTATTCAAAAATTGGAAATAACTTAAAGCCTCATTTTCAGATTTAAATAGTGCATAGATCTCGTCAACAAAACGCCTATAAAAAAGTGGCCTATAGGAGGAGGGACATTCTTTAAAGAGCTTATTCTCCAGGGATACCATAAAGGCATTAGCTAAGGTTGGTCCCAGGGGACTCCCCATCGAAACACCATCCACTTGACGATAGACGGAGCCATTGAAATTAAATATATTTTCTTAGAGGCAAAGAGTAACAACTGTGAAAATTGTTGGCGACTGAACCCATGAAACACCGCGGATGTCGAGTCAGAAGGGAAAGCTTTATCCAAAATAATTTTGAGGTCCTCTTCAAGTGGAACATTTGTAAAAGGAGACGTTACGTCATAACTTACCATATAGCCATGTCCATTGAGTTGAAGCAGTTCAGTGTAGAATTCATAGCTATTTTTTTACTGTGTATTGATTATATGTAAACTGTGATAAAAGTGGAACACAAAATTTGGCAAGAGAAAATGTCGCCATTTCAAACTCACCAGGATCGGTCGCAGTGTTATTCCCTCTTTATGGATCTTTGGTAATCCATAAAGTTGCCCCAAGAAGGAACCAGATACAGACAGTTTGGAATAAATATCCTCTGTTAAAGAGTTTGAATTTTTCAAGCTGAGGAGAAAGCGGTTAATCTTGTCTTCTAACCTACGAACAAGAGTAAGAATAGATTCAGATAACCGACAGAACTTAGAGGAATCCTCAAGGATAGAATTCATTTTGTTCATAAGAACAATTCCATTGCCTTTATCAGGTCTAGTGATTGTTAATTCCTTATTTCCTTCAAACAACTTAAGAACTCGAATGTCATCAGGTTTAAGAAATAAGGAGCAGAATTTGAGTTTCCGAGAGAGAGAGAAGAATTCATGCTATAGTACAGAGAATTTCTCTTTAAAGAGCTGGAATTTACCGAAAACAGAGATGTTTTTTATCTCGTGCGTAAAATTTTCCATATACTTAAAAAACCTACAAAACTTGGCTTAAAATTTGGAAGTTAAAAATTCAATGCTTAAATGAGTAAGAAGACCTCTCGAGTAGTTAATTCAAGGTTAGAAAAGTTATGAATAACCTGGTCAGGAGACATAAAAGCAGGACGGGAGAAATTAAGTTTCGCTAACTTCCGCTAAGGTGTCTGTTAATATGAATCTATGTAGGGAAATCTTTTCCTTCTTGGATTTCATAGCCCCCACAGTGTAGTTACTCTAAACACACTGTAGATCGATATACCGAGGAACTAAAAACTATCCACACTCGCAAGTTAACGAAACTTAATCTCTCCCGTCCAGCTTTTATGTCTCCTAACCAGGTTATTCATATCTTTAGAAACCCACATATTCTGGATTAAGTCTAAATTTCTTTAGCTTTTGTGACAAAAAATTTAAAATGAACAGTTTGTATATTTTGATACAAAGATCCATGCGGCTTTGCTCCTCCTACGCTTTAATGCACCTTGAATTTGACGTTCTAAGAAGTTTTATCGTGTCCAACTCATTCCCCCTAGATTTGGTTAGCAGAGTCATAGGCAAAATATTAAATGACTCCTTCCACCCTAAGGTGGCAAAGATAGATGTCCCTAAGGACTTGCGATATTTCCTCCTACCTGATCTCGGTCCTCTGAATCAAGAGGCTTCAAGACGGTACCGAAAAGTTCTTGAGAGTTTTTTTCCGCAAATACATTTTCGAATAACCTTGATTGTGAGGGAATCCCCACGTGGAAGATCTTTAGCAAAAAGGAACTCCCATGTGCAGCAGAAGGCCCGGCTAGGCCTAAAGTTGTAAGACTATCCCCCTCTTCCCCTTGCACAAGCGGTAGCCTCGAATCGAGTCCCCCACGATTCACCTTTATGCGGGTTAAAATAACTCTGCAAGAAGATTCGAGGCCCTTCAAGAGTAGAGCTGTTTCCCGTTAACCCCCAACTCCGGGGAGAGCCTCGGACATAAATAACGCTCGACTCTCCGGAAGAGACACAGAGTTGAGAAGTCTCGCCCAGAACCCAGAAGAGTTCCCCATGGTTCTAAGTCAAGTGCTAGCAACAAAGCAAAGTGACAGCTGGACTATTTTGTGTATTTGGAATTAGCCCCAGCCAGGAGATAATTCCACTGAACGATCACCCCGAGTGATTTTCCCGACTTCTTTCATCAACTCCTGTCGAAGCCCTCCTCATTTCGGGTAGCCGCAATACTCTCCCCAGGACTGGAAGTTGCCCCCTCCCCCTTGCTTTTGGAGAACTGTCATCACTCAAACCTCCCGCTTTGAAGTCCGAGCGGCCTCACCTCAAGGGCAAAAGACATCCGTAAGCCAACCCCTCTCCCATTTTCAGTAACTCAATTGAGTTAATCTTCCCCCCTTCGTTTATTGATGTGAATTTTGCCCGTTAATTCTCTGAGGTAATTTTACCCTTCAATTCTCTTATTATTTTTTTGTGTAAATAAAATTCTATTTTTGTACATGTCTCTTTAAATAACCTTGAGCTTTGCCATTGTCCATAGTTTACCTGACCTCGTTTCACTCTCTCGCTACTCAGCCCGTCTGAACTCGTGGTTTTCCGTCCCTTTTATCGGTTCGCTTTCAAGTTATTGGTCCCTCTCTCATAGATATAATATGGTATTGATATAATGTAATATCATACCACGACATATATATATATATATATATATATATATATATATATATATATATATATATATATATATATATATATATATATATATATATATATTAATATACATATTATATAAATCTGGTGTCAAGTGTGTTGGGGTTTTTACGAACCCGTGTCATTTTAATTTTGACATTAGAAGTTTCCTTGTTATTCACGTACATCCCTTTTATTTTAATTTTTGTATTGTACTGTCAGAAGGCAAGTTCAAGTTATTTGAAGAGGAGTGGAACGTAATCTATTTAGATTTTGTGTTGGACCCCAGGTAATTAATTTTTTTTATTATGTTCGAATTTTGGAGACTCTCCTGGATATTAATCCAAAAGAGTTAAGGTCTTTGGTGTCCTAATTCCGGTAGGACCATTTTAATTTTTTTCCCGCTTAGAAACAGCAGAGGTAGGTAGCTGTATCTTAATTTTTTTTTTGTGATCAAGGCCTTCACGAATATTCAAGTATTCGTTTCGCGTGGGTAGTGTCCTAGCTCGTTCGCGTATCAGTGTTCCCCCAGTTAACTGCGTAAAAATGTCATCCTTCGAAAAATTCAAGAGTCAGGGTGAAATGTTAGGTCTTTCGGGCAAAGACCTGCTAAATTACGTACAGGAAGAAGAGAGGAACGAACGGGCAGAGCGAAGGGAATTGGAGATGGAGAAGAACACACTGAAGATGGAGATGGAGGAGAACAAACTGAAGATGGAGATGGAGGAGAACAAACTGAAGATGGAGGAGAACAAACTGAAAACGGAGATAAAGAACAAACTGAAGATGGAGATGGAGAAAAACAAAATGGAGGAGAACAAACTGAAGATGGAGATGAAAAAACGTGAACAAATTAAGCAGCATGAGCTGGAAATGAGCCGAAATCAAATGTATTCTCAGTCCATCGGTTCCCGGGCTGAAATTCCCCAAACTCCTTCAGTCCACCTTCCCGCTTTCAATGATGGAGAGGACTTTGGGTAAATTTTTGCCCATTTTGAGAGAATCTTTCAGATCAATAGATGGGATCTCGAAAATGATGGAGTCGCTTGCTTACTTCCTCTCCTAAATGCCAAGTTAAGGGATATCTTCGTATCCCTTCCCCCGGAAGTAACTTTGGACTATTCCACGTTAAAGTCCGAATTGTTAGCCGCTGTTCATATGAATAGCGAATTCTACCGCTCCCGATTCCGCCAGGAAAGGATCCGCCCTGGCCAAACCTTTCGACAACACGGGTACATTCTGCAAAGAAACCTTCAGTGTTGGCTGGATGCGTGCAAGATTCCCCAGGTCTACGAGTCCTTTGTGGACTTCTTCCTTAGGGATCAGCTTTTAGCTGCCGTGGCTCCCAAAATTCAAAATTCGCACCTTTATTAAGGAGAAACGTTGCGCCACTTTCAAGTCAAGGAGTGCTTGGAAGAGGCCGATGTTTACGCGGGTAGTCACGATTTATACCCTAAGGATGTTAAAAGGGCTCCCCAATCGCCCCCCCCCCAACTAAATTTTATGGCCCTAAGACCCCCCCTAAATTGGTTCCAAGATTTACCAAAGCTCCTAGTCCCTCGAAGCCAAGAAACTTTCATCCATCGGAACACCGAGAAATTAAGCCCCTAGTTTCTTCTCCCCCGGTTGTGCCGTACCAAAAGAACCCGATCGTCTGCTACACCTACGAAGTTCCCGGCCATCACCGCACGAACTGTCCTCAAAACTACCGATCCGCAAACTCTCAGTCCCACCAAGTACACCAAATCTAGGCCACCCCTGATCCTCCTCCGTCGCCTCAGAAGACTCCCGAACCTCCCTCGCCCGCCAAAGACCCGGTCCATCAGGTAAATTTTCTCTTTAATGAGAACAACCCTGGTGGATTGAAGTTCGAGAACGGAACTGTAAACGGTCACCGAGTATCCACCCTCATCCGTGACACCGGGTGCACCTGCATTATAGTGTCTAAGGACCTACTTCCCCCTGTTGGGCCCGACCACAAGAAATTTGCGATGGTCCACGACTACCTTGGCCGGGCCAGTCGTTTCCCAGTAATTCGTTTTCACATCGAGTGTGACTATATGTCCAATTGGGCTGAAGTGGTAGCGGCCCCAACCCAGTTCTGCTCCGTTTTATTCGGTCAGAACCCCGTAATTCACGACCATCCCGTGGCCCAGCCCGTGATTACCCTTACAGAGGCAGCCCTGGGATCCCGTGCACCTGTTCCCCTGAAACCCCCTATGGACCCGGATTTCTAAGCCCTCCGGAGCGATAAGTTTTCCCGCGCCCAGAAGGAGTGCGCAACTCCCCCCCCCCCTTGGGAGAAAACTAAAGCCCTCGAGCGTGAGTACACCCGAGGTGACAAGCGAGTCTCGTATCCCGTGAAGAAGGACTTATTTAGAGGTATGAGACCTAATTGGACCTTAAGTCACGAGAACGGAAGTTCAAGCCTGGCACGAAGGTGCTGGTGCTACTTCCCACGGGAAGCAACAAAATCCTTAGCCAGTGAAAGGGACCCTAACTAGTCCTCGAGGCTAGAGGACCCGTGGATTACATTATCCATACTCCGGCGGGAGCGAAGGTTTTCCACGTGAATTGTCTATATAATATCTCATTAATGTTCCTAATTATGATATTTTTTGGGGGGTCCACTAAATTGTTAAGTTATTTTTGTCCCATATTCATGCCTCCATTTAATTGTATCCTTTTTTGTGGTTCCACTGCAATATCGCCAATGCTCTCCTGTGATTTCTCTTTTGTTTAAGATTGTATTAGTTAAATTCTCTATAATCGACCTGTTTAAGGCTTATGCCCGTAAATTCCCCGCTGAGCTCAGAGTCACGTTTTTTTGTGTGTCTACACCTGTCGTAGCAGATCAGAATTTCCCTAGACCCTTGATAATTCTAGTTTGACGGATGTGATGATCCTTTCTTACGCAACTACTCTGTAAAGCATCATCTTTCGGTTGGGAGATGTGTGAGGGAATCCCCACGTGGAAGATCTTTAGCAGAAAGGAACTCCCATGTGCAGCAGAAGGCCCGGCTAGGCCTAAAGTGGTAAGCCTAACCCCCCTCCCCCTTCCACAAGCGGTAGCCTCGAATCGAGTCCCACACGATTCACCTTTATGCGGGTTAAAATAGCTCTGCAAGAAGATTCGAGGCCCTTCGAGAGTAGAGCTGTTTCCCGCTAACCCCCAACTCCGGGGAGAGCCTCGGACATAAATAACGCTCGACTCTCCGGAAGACACACAGAGTTGAGAAGTCTCGCCCAGAACCCAGAAGAGTTCCCCATGGTTCTAAGTCAAGTGCTAGCAACAAAGCAAAGTGACAGCTGGACTATTTTGTGTATTTGGAATTAGCCCCAGCCAGGAGGTAATTCCACTGAACGATCGCCCCGAGTGATTTTCCCGACTTCTTTCATCAACTCCTGTCAAAGGCCTCCTCATTTCAGGTAGCCGAAATACTCTGCCCTGGACCGGAAGTTACCTCCTCTTCCTTGCTTTTGGAGAACCGTCATCACCCCACCCTTCCGCTTTAAAGTCCCAGCGGCCTCACCTCAAGTGCAGAAGACATCCGTAAGCCAACTTCTCTCCCCCTTTCAGTAACCCAATTGAATTAATCTTCCCCCCTTCGTTTATTGATGTGAATTTTGCCCGTTAATTCCCTGACGTAATTTTACCCTTCAATTCTCTTATTATTTTTTTGTGTAAATAAAATTCTATTTTTGTTCATGTCTCTTTAAATAACCTTGAGCTTTGCCATTGTCCATAATTTACCTAACCTCGTTGCACTCTCTCGCTACTCAGCCCATCTGAACTCGTGGTTTTCCGTCCCTTTTGTCGGTTCGCTTTCAAGTTATTGGTCCCTCTCTCATAGATATAATATGGTATTGATATAATGTAATATCATACCATAAAATTCATTAACAATATAAAAATAGGTAATTTCTTCCGCACCAAGGATTTAACCGCGGCCTATTTGCGCAATAGTATTGTATACAAATTTTCTTGCCCTAGATCTTGTCATGGAACATATATTGGTAGTACTATTCGCTCGTTACACTCGATGGTTTGCGCACACCTTGGCATTAGTTGCCGAACAGGAAAGTCTCTCGCCAGTAAGGAAGTCTCGTCAATCAGAGATCACATTATAAAGTGTAAAGTTGATGCAAACATCAATAATTTTGAGATTCTGGTCTCTAATCCTAACACCACCCAGCTCAGAATTCTGGAATCTCTCTTCATAAAAAAAAACACATTCGCTCACGTTAAATTCAGACTTGACCTGCCACCCATTATCGGTAATAGCCACAACCAACCAGCTTCAGACCTATTAATATTCTACCGACAACAAACTACCCATAATTGTGTCCGGTTTTTGTAAATTCCTTAGTCATTCCCCTGACTCGCTGACAGCAGGTATGAATTTGTTCCTCTCCTTTGTTTTGAGCTTATCTGTACATATATGTAATTGTAATTATACATACTTTTAATTTTATAGGTTTACTATCTTAATTATTTGGTTTTTGATTTGTATTTAGTTTAAGTTAACATTTGTTCGCCTCACAAATTGTGTTTATCCCTTTAGCCTGATGATGGATTAGTTAATCCGAAACGTTGCTTGGAATAAATAAGAATGTCACTGATGTTGGTATTCTTCCTACTGCAATTATATAAATATATATATATATATATATATATATATATATATATATATATATATATATATATATATATATTCTGGTGTTGAATATAACCATTCATTTGTAAAAACTTGGCCTCCTTACAAAGTATACTAATTCCTGCCATGCCGACAGCAAACGGTTAACCGTCAAAGAACTTAACTCTAATTTAAATGAGGAATGTATAAGAAAAAAGCAATTCAAAGAGGAACTCACTTCTAAGGCGCGCCTTCTCCATGAGGAAAAAACTACAAGAGGTCTACGTCTTTTTACCAACTATTTGTGGGTTGATTTTGGGAAAATAGCTTTTAAAAATAAATCAACCCACAAATAGTTTTATAAACAAACTATCGATAGGAAGTTTCTTTAACAGTAAAGATCCTATCTCTTTGGAGTTCCGCAGTGATAATGTTTATTTATTTAAATGTCCCAGTTGTACTGGAGCCTCTTACATTGGCAGCATGGTCAGGTCTCTTGGAGCTAGGTTCTCTGCTCATATGGGGATTAGTTGGCGCACAAACAAAATATTAAATAAAAAGGAAAAGTCATCTATTAGGGAACACACCATAAGCTGTAAAACTGACATTTCTATTGAGAATTTTAAAGTATTAGCCTTTAACAACAACGAACATTGCCTAAGAACCCTCGAATCTCTATATATAAAACACTACAAACCTACACTCAATGAAGATTTAAGTGCAATATCTTTATTAATTAACTAATTTTAACTACAGTTTGTTAGTTGGTTTGCTTTTTAACAAACCAAGCGTCACTGTAACCTATAAATACTAGCCCCTTGTTAAACCCACCATTCACTCTCTAGGATGGATCCACTTTAGTAAGTACCCAAATTTACCGTTTTTATATTAAATGTTTTTTAACTCATACAGTCTTTACAAAATTAAAAACAAAGTTTAAATTTACTATCTTTAAATAATGCCAGGTCAATTCCTCTTATAGTTTTTAATAAAATTTCTGCAATAAACCTTAAATTTATTAACTAATTTTTGAGTCAGTTTTAAAGCAAATTTAACTGTTGCCAAGTCATATTTAATAACAAAAAAATTAACTTATAGTAGATTTTACTGATATTTTATAATTGGTCACCTTTTAAAATGATGTCTTGTTGGCCTTTTTAAGTTTTCTTCTTATGTATTAGCAATCTTTTGAGTCAGTTTTAAAGGAAATCTAACTGCTGCCAAGTCATATTTAAAAATTTTAACTTATAGTACGTTTTACTGATATTTTATAATTGATGACTCTTTAAAATAATGCCTTGTTGGCCCTTCCAAGTTTTCTTCATATGTATTAACTTTGTAAACTTATTCTAGCCTGAAGATGAAAACTTGTAGTTTTGGAAACTTTGTGAAAAATTAAAAGATGCTGCATCCGTTTCTCGTGGCTCTGGGATTTATCCTCAATATTAAATGCAGGCTTTATGGCCGAGCTCCATATATATATATATATATATATATATATATATATATATATACACAGCACGTTTTCGTCGTGCTTTATTGACTCTTCGTAAAACCTGTCCCTCCATATTACTAAGGCCGATAAGTCTGGAACTGTTGTGATTATGGAGAAAAATTGATATATTACTAAAATGAACGATTTATTAAGTGATCAAGCTACTTACCTCCTATTATTGAAAGATCCCAGTCTAAAAGTTAATAGTGATTTCCATAAAAATGTACGGCACCATTGATTATTTGTATGGACTTGTAAAAACGCACAAACCGAACTTCCGTTTACGCCCTATTATAAGTTCTGATGGTTCTGTTACTTATGTTCTGTCTAAATGGCTTACTTCTTTTCTTACACCTCTAGTTGGGACCATTTCTCATTCACATCTTACTAATAGCTACGACCTTATTTCTAAACTCAATACCATTCAGTATTCGAATAATTTTGCCCTTGTTAGTTTCGATTTCTGCTCATTATTTACCAAGATCTTTTCAATTATTTACCAAGATATTTTCAATTTCCTTATTGATCAACTGCAAAATATTGTTTTTCCCGTACCTGCTACTATTTTTATAAAAATCATTTCACTTTGTACCCCAAATTGTAAGTTTTCGTTCCATGGCAAATGTTTTCTTCAAATATACGAGTATATGGAGTTCTTTGAAACAAGACTCCTTCCTACTATCCTTGACTTCCCTATTGTTTGGTACAGTTATATTGATGAAGTCATTTGCCTGTGGCCTAATTCTAAAGATGTTAAAAGCTTTCTTACCAAACTTAATTCACTGACCTTCATTGACCTTCACCGTCTTTTAAAAAACTTTAATATTTCAGTTGCTTTGAAATACGAGTCAACTATAAAAAAACATTCTAGTTCACAATAATATTGGAGGAGTCTATTCGGTCGAATGTTCTGTTTGTCCAAGTAAATATTTTGGACAGACAGGAAAGCAATTATCTGCCCGTATTAATCAGCATTAATACAATGTTAGGAGAGCGGTAAATAATAATGCATTTTTTTTTTGCATATGTCCGAAAATAACCACTTGATTAATTGGAATTCGGCAAAATTTATTTTTCGTTCAAATGAGTCAATTAAAAAAACCTTGTTGAATGTTCATGTATAAGCCAATTTAATAACTTTAACATTTCATCTGGCCTTTTTAAAATTGATGCTATTATGAAAAAACTCATTCTTAAAGAAATTAGCTTATACTTATGTTCCTAATTCTTTTGCAATTTTCATTTTTAGGGGAACCCGATTTGTAAATTGATTTGGTATTAACATTATTTTATTTCTCTTCCTCTCTCCTTTTCCCTCTCCCCTACGTATCTGCTTACTTCCGTGTCTCTCCTAATCTCCCTCTTTAGACTATCGCTTTATCCGCTAATCGTTTTAACCCTTTTGGCTCTGTTCTTAACTCTTTCTTGCCTCTTGGTTTGACCTTTGCTACCTGGTAAATTCTTGTCTTAGAGGCGGTCCTTTATCTTTTACTAGCTTATATATACCCTTATTATATTACTTTCTCGTATTTATCCTTGAGAGTGAAATTAATAAAGTTCGAAAGTACTTGGAAGCACCTTTTCATTTTTCCTGCGGGACATTACCTTCATTACGAACATTACGTGCTACTTTGTGAGTTATTCATTTCATATATATATATATATATATATATATATATATATATATGCATTTATAGTCCCAAAGAAATGAAAATTGGCATCACAACACTAAGAAGGTAACCATTGAAAGCTTAAGATAGAAAATTTGAGATATAGAGACGCAGAAAATCCTGAAAAATAATTTTAACCGTTATATGAAAAATGAATAAAGGAGTAGGATTCAAACCTGTGTCCTCAAACATTCATCGTTATTGTAATCACGACGCTCATCGACTGAGCCACCATCCTCAACCACGAAAAAGGTTGATACAAGAAGGTTGATTCAAGAAGGCAGTTGGTCTACCGAGCGGCTAAGTTGCTCATATTATACAGAAAATGAAAGTGTTAATCTAAAATGTAAATTGTAAACTTGATTGTAATCTAAAATGTAAACTGTAATCTAAATGTAATCTAAAATGTAAAATTTGCTAAAAGAACTTTTTATATAACTGATAACCCAGCGGTTTTCAATTACAAAAATTGTCTTATCTTGTCATACTTTGAACCATTTTTTGTCTCACCTGTATTTTTAAGCAACTTAATATCTCTGTAAATTCTAGATATGAATCCACTTTATATAAAATGTTAGTTCACAATAATACAAGGAAAAAAGGGGAAGTATATTCTATAGAATGTTCTATTTGTAATTTACCTTACTTTGGGAAAAATGGTAAATCTTTATCTACTAGAATTTACCAACATAAGTATAATATTAGAAGAGGTGAAATAAACAGCGCTTTATTTTTACATTTACTGGAACTCTGCAAAATTCCTTTATCATTCCGCTGATTTCACAAGAAGAAATATTGCACATATGCAACAAAAACGATTACGAGGAACATTAACTAGGGGAGAGGACTAGAACGTAGGCTTCTCACGAGCTTGTATAGTGTAAGTGAGGTAGACATATATAGATAATGCAAGATCACCCATGCAATACAGACGACTACAAGAAACAATTGAATAAGGGAGCAGGGACCGAGCCCTGGAATCTGGGGAGATCCTGGATAAGATCAGTGAGGAGGACAGTTAGGAAGCAGCAGCGGTATTAAATCTCTTATATGTAAGAAGCTGGACCCTTATAGGTGATATTCTGTATCGATTGAGCACCAAGGGCAGTTAGTAAAGCAGGGAAATACACGAAAGAAACGTTCCCTGCGGGGGATAAGACGGAATGCAGAGTTTTGAATCAGCTGAAAGGGTTGAAGAGTTGAAGCTCTTGGTCGAGCGGAGTTGCAGTAGTTAATGTGGCAGGCGATGAAGGCAAAAGTGGGGATCAAGGTAGGAACATAGGAGGCTGAGATAGGTAGAAGGCAGATAGAGGATTTCCAGATGTTGACAACATAACTTTTACATATAATTGTCTATCATGGGTGACGCCCAGATTTGTTTTAACTTTATCAGAAAAAGGGTCATTGGAGGCTATAAAGTTAAGATATGGGTTAATAGTTTTGGGGAGAGTGACATCCGCTTACCTACCATTATATTTCTCTTTTTTTTTACATGGTTGAGTGTCCGAAAGTTTTCAGTGATGGTTTTAGGCAAATAGTAAGTTTCTAAGAGTCTCAACAAACGTGGCTGGGGAAAAGGAAGGAGAGATTTGGGTATCATCAGCATTAAAATGAACTGATAGTCCAAAACCACGCTTAAGAATGTCAAGGGTAAAAAGATAAATGAGAAACAGAAGTGGAACAAGGATCGAACCTTGCGGCACACCCAAGCCTTCCCCTCTACACTCACAACGCCGGCCAAGATATATCTTTTCTAATAAGGATAGATTGAGTACCAGATGCAACATGTGAGCAGAACCATTTAAGGACAAGTCCAGAGACACCCGTAAATTCCGAGAAATGGTGAAGAAGAACAGGGTGGATTGAGTATATGTTAGAATATTGTGCCATGCTTATTATATATATGTATATTTGGAAGGCATATATTATTTTACTCATTTATATAGTAGGATGGAACATTGTGAGTTCCATGTTACACATATGTTTACATTTAGTACTGTATTCGTAGGTATCATCTACTAACATTTCAATATGATGTTGGTAAAAATCATTTGATATAGATTTTAAAAACAGTTCTTTACCTAATGTTATTTCGACGTTTTCTGTTTTTTTGTGTGCATTTTAATTCTCCTCAGGTGATTAGTTAATTTCTTAAAATGATAGTAATCTAAGTTGGATGAGTACGGAAGATGATTCAATAGTTCCCCATCGAAAATGTCATGCTTTTGTATGGTATCTCTTGCGATAAGAGGTGGGCGTTGTTTTGAAAAAAGAGCACTTTGCTTCTATTGATTAATGGTCCCCTTGATACTTCAAATGATGCATATAAACGGTCAAACTGAGGCCAGTAAACCTCTTTAGTAAGAGTATGATTTGAGTGAAGAAGTTAAAAAAAGATTATACTATGTATATCTCACCAAACGCAAAAGAGAAGCAAGCGCCTGTTTCGGCCGGGGTATTGGTTTCCCCCCAGGAATAATCTATTGTCTAGAACCTTTAATATTATTGTAAGTAACCCAATTTTCGTTTCCTGTAACAATCCTACCAAAAAATGGTTCACCTTTTAGTCGAAAAAGGAGGGATGAACAACTATGAATTCTTTGTTACAAGTGTATCTGTGACAGGGGGTGAGGAATCCATTTCATCAATTGTGAAACATTGTTTATCTCCTTTAATTAAATGATGATCCACAGTAAAATGAGTGGAATGGAGTTTTAGACCCAATTGTTCAACAGTTACAATGGGATTTTATTCCACCTTTATTTTTAAAATATCCTGATCAAATTGCACGGGTCGTCCTGAATGGGGTTCATCTTTAAAGCTAACGTTCCTTGAGCGACAATTCCGAAGACAATGGCTCGCCCTAATTACTCCCTCACCCTATACATGACACCAACTTTCTGCTGTTAATTATGCATTGTTGCCTTTTCTAAACTCCCAAAGCATAGCATTCCGAATGCGCTCTTTTGACACTAATATAATATTCATTATTTCACGATAAGGCACATTAAATTAATAATAACCATACAAAATTGATAGTACAGAGAATGACAAGGTAAATCAAAATGTAAGGCCTAGTATAAGAAGGAACCTGCTTTGTTTTATTTCTATCAATAAAATAATGATAAACATGAAAAAATGCCGAATTATTAATGGGATGAGATAGTTATCACCGTAGGTTCAAGCGTTGAGGTACACAACCCAGCTGTTACCCACGGCATAACACCACGCTTTATCCGGCATAGCCTTACGCGTTTCACGACACAACGTAGGCTTGAGAAACCTAACTCACAACAGGATGAACTTCATCCCGGGAAGATAAAATAGAGCTCAAAAACAGGGGAAACCTACGAAAGCAGATACGATCTCTATAAAACAGGCAGCATTTTCCGCAAAGTCCTCCCCTCGTGTATGTATTTGTCCATGTGTAGACGTTTGTGAGTGTCCACTAATGTACGTCAACAACTGTTTCTCCTCGGAAGTACTTATCTCTACGAGCCTGTTCATACATACAAATGAAAGCAGAGGCGGGTCTCAAAATACTTGGAAATCTCTCATGGGCGGACATACTTATTAACAGCGTGAATGGCGTGTTTTTAAATCGCAATTTTCTGTCTTGATTTGGATAAAACAGTTCGCAAACGTTGACTCGGGCAATATTAAGAAACGCCTTGTGAAAGGCTCTCCTTCGAGTCTTCCTTAAATGGAATATGTCCAATTTGTGGCGTCGTGTATTGGAACGGCTATTAAAAGGTCTAAAACACGTATTTGGGGTGCTTTACTTTATAAAAGAGTGGTAAACCTTCGATGTTGACACTTAAAATTTATATACGAATTGGTATTCATAACCTACTTTTAAGTATATAGGATTGTTTTCTCTTCAAAAAATGATTAATTGTAAGTGTTTTATGGCTTGTATAGATGGTTATTTCCTAGATGATAATGATCAAAGCAATGGTGCTAATAAAAAAACTTAATTCATTGGGAAATACAAGAACTTGGCATTTTTTTTTCTCACAAATGCACCCCACACAATAAGGCTATAAATAATAACTTTTAAAAAAGACTCGTTAATGTATCTCTTTTTTTCGATATTTTTTTTATAACTTTAGTTTTACCCCCCCAAATAGAAAAAAACACGACTAGCCACTAATTACAGTCACGCTAAGATTTCAAACCCATTTTAGGCTTTCATAAAGCACCCATCTAATTACTTCTCAGATTTTCTCAAGGGTCTTTTTCTGGTTTAACGCCAGAAGTGATGAAATATTGAATGAGGAAAGTTTAGTAATAGCTTGTGATGACATCATTATAGGGTCATTAGTAGGCTTCATAAGAGAAAGCCTTTCGGCAAGGCCTAGCCCACCCTATTTTCAAATCACGATTGTATAGTTTATAAGCTATGAAGACGTGATCGGTCTTAATTGCATTTAGTTTTATACGTTGATTAACACTTAGATTAAGAATTTGATGAATATTTAATAGCCGATCACTATCGCAAATAATCGATAGACAACTGACAAATGAGATGCGAACCTGTTTTTGATCACTCAATAATCACAGTGTATTTCAGCTCTCTAATCACTCTATAAACCTTAGATTTTGTGAGAAAATGACACCCTTTGCTTAAACGAAATTTTAAGACAAGAAAGGAGAAGAAATTAAATGAGGTTTAATGAATTGTAATTTAACAAAGCGTAAAAAATCCAAATAAGAATCGTGAGAGGTAAATTACTCAATCTAAACTTTGTTGGACATTGTAAGATAAGATATGCTTACCGTTATAGAGCGGAGATATTTGTTTATCAAATTCCTTGGTCTTGTCTCACACTACTAATACAAATATACTACTAGAATTGGTGATCCGGTATTAACGGAAATATCTAGCCACCTACGACCAAAAGTTATAAGTAAACATCACTTATGACATCATAAGATTATTCACACCCTCTGAATCTTACTGTAAGCATAACATCATCTCCTCCCACGAAATTCCTGAGATGTCATCATCTTTATGAATTACCATCTTCTAAACAAAGTTCAACCACAATGCAATGGAGAATCTGTTCACACCTATCCTATCCCGAAATTCACAAATTTCAAGAAAAGTGGTTTGCTTGAGAGCCCACGCAAATGAAATGTGGTGAAACTGTGTAGGAGTGAATAGTTTCACCACCTCTCTTCTGCGAGATAGGCTGCTTGTAGGAAGACCACAACTCTTCCTGTGTGGTAGCACAGGTCCCGAAGATTGGGGATATTGTGCGCTTGTGTGCAGCTTAGGCAGTCTATATGTAGGTGTTTGATGTTGCCTGGGCTTTGGTTACCTCTGATGCATGTTGGTGTCTACTCAATTCAGTTGGTACATAAATCATCTTGGTTATATTGTCCGTACTAAAATACGAGCTACGAGATTCCTCTTCGTGACTTTAGATTTAACAATTCTTGTTTACGCTCTTGATCTCCTACTCTTTTTCTCACTTTTATTAATTCTCTTTGTCTCTTCTTTTTTCTTCTGTTTACTTGGGCCATAAGCACAATTAATTTGTAGAAAGGTTTAAAACCTTTCTCGTTAGTTTAAGCGGTGACGATCTATATGAGAGGAATTTCTGTTGACAGAAGTAACTTCGAGAGTTTCGAATTATTTTAGATTAATTTCTTTAATATGATTAGATAAATATATATATATATTGTGAAAGGAATATCAATGAAGGTGGAACAGGCAAAAGGAGATGTAAAATCGGATGAAATAGCGATTATAAAAGAATAAATCATTGCAGACAAATTGTCGTCACATTAAAAAATACCCTCGATTACTGCATTTATTAGAATTACCCCAAAATACGAGCTAAAACAGCATTAGATAAAAAATTTGTGGTTTGATGACAATGTGATGAAGTTGGGTGATGTCAGAAGAAAAGTGACAAGATTTATTGCTGGGGCCAATATTCATTTTGCCAGCAATAATTACGTGTAAACACACAACTTAGGAATAAAAAAAAATATATTTAACCGGAAACAACATCCATGAATTCTCAGAAAGACGAAAAAATTGTTGAATGCATGCATAAACAGGTAAAATAAACAATATTTGTTTATGCTCAAGTGTGTGTGTGGGGGGGAGGGGATAGATCAGAAATTGGTGCTTATTGTAAAATGTAAGGAGGTTTGTACGTTAGAGTTCGTAATCAGTACACGAACTTGCTCATGTTTTGGGACTCCTTTCGATCTAAAGTTAACGAAGTAGATAAATTTTGGCACGCTTTTTACCTCCTATTGGCTGATATATTTTTCAGTGGCAACACAGAGTTTAATATGTGATATGAACAGGGCTCGGTAAAGCCTATGGCAGTTGCCCTTAAGTCAGCCCTTATCGGAGACTCATCCGATGACAAATCATACCCAGTGTGGCACAAATCATGTGAGAAACGGCGTTTCCAGTGGCTTAAGTGGTAAATTTTTAAGCCTATCTAACAGATCCACCTGAAACACGAGCCAAGAACTTAGAAGCAACGTAAATGAGGGGATAAATCGCATATAAAGGTTTATAAAATGAGGCCTAAAAGGATTTACCATTAATTATTATTTACTGGGGGAAATGAATATAAAAGTATTTAAGAATTAATTTTGCCAAAATAAAATTTGAATCAGATAAAATCCATAAAAAATATCCGTCCAATGCATCAATCTCTAATCTTCTGAAAACTAACTAAATAAATAACTAAACAAACAATAAAGAGCGAAAAGCGCAAGAACATAATTCGCTGATTATGACGAAAGGCCTAAATGGATTGCATCAGAAAGAACCGGAAAGAGAAATTGTTGTATACATTTGTGACGTCACAGATCAAGGTTTTTTTTTCTGCCATTTAGCCTCAACGGATGTCAGAATATCGGATGAACATGCGACAAATTTCGGTAAAATAAACACAACTGTAAAAAATAAATGATATTATAAAAAATAACTGATATTATCAGTTATGCAACTCATTAGGAACTGCTAGAATACCAAACGGTTAAAATTCAAATATTTGGTGAGTCAGAGGATGCATTTTTCGAGCCTCGTATATTTAAGGCTAGCCAAACTTTCTCGCTTATTTCACTACCCCTTGGCTCATTCTTACCTTATACATGTCGCATTTTCTCTCTTTCACATATACGTATAAATAGATATGACCAACAAGGCCATGGAATAAAAACCTACGCAAAATTGTGGCTTATCCATATATTTTCACTTCAACCATCTTCAACACCTTTTTGTATAGATTTTATAGAGGAGATGCCTTCGTTGGTTTTCCCTTCTTAGTTTTAAGTAACAAAAAGAGCAGCACGTCTTTGCTTTCTTACCTGAGGTCATTGGAAATGTTTTCATCATCCTTTGGGGGCCTGCGTGAACACACAAAAATTCCCAGGAGCCACAAACCACGAGCCACGTGATACCCGTGTGCTACAAAAAGATCAATTCGGCATTTAAATGCCTGAAAACTAGGATAAGAAAATAACCTATTGAAAACACAGGGGAACAACTTTAATCACATTTTCTGGTGACTTAGATTTATCTGCCATTTTTAATTCGTTTATGCTGATTTCAAATATATAATCCATTTTTACAAACAGGCTATAGTTGTTCTGTAATTTCTATTTTCTCGTTTCCTCGAAAACTGCCCTCCGGACGGACAGAGAGGGTGCTTGTAGAAAGCAAATACTTCACAGTACATAGTAGTAAGATAGTAATAAGTGTTATTGTGCAAAATATTAACATTATTGTTTCTTTTTTCAGGTCTCATGTTAGAGTGATGGCTTCGTCAAGAGGAAATTGCGTTAATGATCCAGCCACCTTCTGCTACATATGTGGCTGTTACATGCTAGTTCGTCAAAGGTGCAATATATCAAACTTTGTGATCCGCACTTATAAGAAATATTTTGAAGTTCCTCTTGGCGATCGAGCTAAAAAGAGGGCCCCACATGCTGTTTGCCATAGTTGTGTGGAACATCTTTGTAAGTGGATGAAAGGAAAGAGAAATGGTCTTCCTCTTGGAATCCCCATGGTGTGGCGAGAGCCAGAGGATCATGTAATGGACTGTTATTTCTGTCTGGTGAATACTAAAGGGATTAGCAAGAAAAATCGGCACAAGATCGACTACCCCAACATTCCCTCGGCGATCCGTCTAGTACCTCATTCTGAGTCTTTATCAGTTCTGATTTTCAGTGGATATGCTTCCTCCGAGGGTGAAAGTGATGTACCTGATATGTACATCCACGGAATGGATTCAGAGTCTGCAGATTCATCATCAGATGCTGAACAGTCATTAGCTCCTCACTGTTTCAATCAAGAGGATTCGAATGACTTGATACGTGATTTGGCGCTCTCCAAGAAAGCTGCAGAACTTTTAGCTTCCAGTTGAGTGAAAGACATATGCTTGACAGGTCGGTACGGGTATCATATTACCAAACAAGGGAGAGATCATTTGTTAAGTATTTATCTGAGGCAAACAATTTGTATACTGCCACGATGTTCCTGGTCTGCTTAGCGAGTTGGGACTTATCACCTATAGCCCTGTTGAATGGAGACTGTTTTTGGATAGCTCCAAGCGTAGCCTCAAGTGTATCCTTTTGCATAATGGCAATGACTTTGGTGCAGTTCCTCTTGGTCACTCTCTCCAACTGCGAGAAACTCACGATGACATAAGAATGGTACCATGAACACAATTGGATCATATGTGTAGACCTTAAGATGGTCAACTTCCTCCTTGGCCAGCAGAAGGGATATACAAAGTTTCCATGCTATATCTGTATGTGAGACAGTCGAGCCCGTGACAAACACTGGTCCCCAAAAGATTGGCCAGTTCGGGAAACTTTGGAAGCAGGAATGCCAAACATTGTTAATGAGCCAATCGTAAGTCGAGAGAAGATCGTTTTCCCTCCACTTCATCTCAAACCGGGGTTGAGGAAGCAGTATATCAAGGCGTTGAGCACTGACAATGATTGTTTTCAGTACATAGTATCGGCGTTTGCTGCTTTGTCATACGAAAAAATAAAAGCAGGAGTATTTGATGGTCCCCAAATCCGAAGACTTCTGAGTGATTCTAGATTCGTGAACACCATGAATGAAAAAGAGAAGGCAACCTGGCTCTCATTTTCTGCCGTTGTTCGTAACTTCTTGGGAAACAAATAAACGCATAGCTACGAGGATCTGGTTACTAATGTGCTTTTAGCATATCGTGATCTGGGAAGAAACATGAGTGTGAAGCTGCATTTCCTAAATAGTCACCTCGACCGATTCCCAGAGAATCTGGGAGCCATGAGCGAACAACAAGGGGAACGCTTCCATCAGGATTTGATGACGATGGAAGGTCACTCACTACCAAGGTCATTAGGATAGACACATGATGGCGGACTACTGCTGGACGATTAGAAAAGAGAAGTCTTACAAGAGAAAGAGTTACAAACGCAAATTTTTTCCCGATTGAAATTAAGAAGAGGTCCTCCAGCCTGGTGTACTGTCATTAATAAATTAGCATCTATTTGATTACAGTATTTGTAATTCTCATCTGTAATTCAAGTTTCTTCTCATATGCAATTAAATGCTTGTGCAAAAAAACCTGCTTTACTATAAATAATGCAAAAGGATGATTCAAAATTACTTCAGGGCATGATGATAGGAATGATAAAATGAAAATTATTGTATAATATTAGTTATTGATATTACGAAAAATCTGTAGCATTTAGAGAGAATCTGATTTAAATTTGAATTCAGTATACTCGAATTAGGTTCAGGAAAATGTACTTTTGTTAATTTACCAAATACATGGTGTTCCCCAGTGTAATTTTTACCCAAACCTATCGAAATTGGGATATGAAATTATCTATCGAGAATTTTTACCCAAAGCTATCAAGAGTGATAAAAAAAGTATTTATCGATCATTTTTAGCCAAACCTACCGGAATTAGGTTACCAAAATCTCATATGGATAATTATTACCCAAACTGTCTTTGTCAGAGAAAGAGAGAGAGACACTTAGAACGGGAATGCTACGCATCGATTATAGCATATTAGTTAATTTAGTACAGCAGTCAGACAAAATTCGAGTCAAAAATATACTAATGAGATCGGCTTCTTTTGAAGACACTTAACTTCCTTTCGAATTAGACGTCCCATATAGCGAATCTAATTGTAACAATGGGCGATTCCGCGAAATGTCGTCAACTGTCTAAAATCCACTTCCCGCTGCTCTGTATAAATAGTAAAGCATCGGCCTGGGCAAAATTAGTATTTTACCAAGAGGACACGACGCATAAGGTAAGGCCTGCAGGCTCTTATTACTGGCCGAGTGTAGGCGGGAATTAAGTTGTGATAAATGTTAAATATTGACTAAAACATTTATTGTCCTCCGAATAAATCCAGACTTAAATAAGACCCGGCCATAGCTATTGAAATACGACCCAGTCTCTTGATTGCTTGCATTGTCCTTACGAGTGTCTATTTTGTCTCTCCTTATAGCTTGTTTCACTTGGCCTCCCATACAGCAAAAGCCAGAAGACAAGAAAAAAAAATTAGCGATGTAAGCTTCCTAGAGAGGGGAGGAACCTCTACACTGCCATATTCGAACCCAGCTTCCACCCTGAGTGAGATTTTCGGAAAAATCAGAAAGATTGCGAATATCTCTGCCGAAACACACATCACGATTTTCTTCCGTGTTGGGCTGCCGAAATAGATATTGTCAGATCGCGGCCGCCAATTTACGTCCCAATTGATGGAATATATAGGAAGTTGCTTATGATAAAACCGCTGTTTACGACCCCGTAATATCCAGCAGGAAGTGGGATGTGCGAAAGGTTAAATAGCAGTCTCAAAGCCATTCTGAAGAAATTATGTGATGAGCATCCAAGAGATTGTCACAGATTTCTTCCGGCAGGTCTCTTTGCGTATAGAGAAATTTCCCATCGCATCTTGGGTTTCGCTTCGTTTGAATTACTATACGCGCTTGAGATTCCAATCCCTCGCTTATCGCGGAAAGCAGTTCGATATTCTGACTGTTCTCACGGTCCTCGCTCACGTGGACTGACCTTGTGGTTTCGACGGGTCGCAAGGAGCCTCTATTCTCAACACTGAGGTTGAAAAGATGTTAGATTTAAAAATAATAGAGCCGTTAAAATCATATTAAGGCTCTCCCGTGTAATGGTTAAGAAACAAGATGGATCATACCGGATGTGCATCGAGTTTAAGAAATGAAATTCAGTAACCATATTCGATGCAGAGCCGATCCTCCTTATCAACCAGAATCTTCCTCTTTTTGAGAAAGCTAAATTCATAACCGAGCTGGATTTGTGCAAGGATTATTAACAAAATCTACTACGAGAAGAGGTCAAGATATACACGGCTTTCCAACTGAAATAGGCCTGACGCAATTTCGACGACTCCCCTTTGGACTCCTCACTGCACGCAATAATTATAATCAGATGATGAGATGGATGTTAGATCCATAATTTAACTATTGGTCCAAGTAAGTGTCACTTCGCCTACAATACAATCGACTTTGTGGGCTTCCGAATTGGACATAACAAGCTAGCTCCCCATGATGATAAAATCCGAGCCATTGTTGAAATGCCTTTGCCCGCGGCCAAGAAGCAATTAAGATCCTTTATGGGTTCCGTGTACTATTACCGGCGCTTTATTCAGAATTTCGCCTCATTGTCCGCTCCTTTGTGCCAACCTTTGAAAAAAGGCTCCCGAGCATCTAGTAGGGAAACCGCTGCCGATTATGAGTTTGGATCAACTCAAGAGGAAACTTGTGTCTGCACCCATATTTCGCTTGCCCAATCCCGAACAGATGCCCATACGAACAGATGCAAGCAACAATGGAATAAGTTGTGCTCTAGTCCAGTTCGGGGAAAATGATGAAAGTTTCCCCATCGCATATGCAAGTCGGAAATTGCAACCACGAGAAAACAATTACGCTGTGATTGAAGACACTTAACTTCCATTCGAATAAGACGTCCCATATAGCAAGTCTAATTGTGTCTATTGTCTCTCCTTATAGCTTCTTTCTCTCGGCCTGCCATACCCCAAAGAAAAGAAAAAATATTTATCGATGTAAGCTTCTTAGAGAGGGAAGAAACTTCTACACTGCCATATTCGAGCCCAGCTTACCCCCGACAAAATACTACCTGGATCCCTACTTTTGTGGCTGGCACACCCAACCCGTGCTGTTGAAAAGTAATCGACCTCGACGCTTATATCCTCTCGAGCAGCAAAATCTTTGGGTGGCAGATCCACCCGGAATTAGAGTCTCCTTTGTCGGTCGCTTGTGTATGTATACTCACGGCTCCCACCTGGAGCCAATATTTTAAACCTATTCGCCCAGTTATTCCTTTGCATTTATCTTTCATGCGCCTAATAAATGAGATAAAACATTGTTAATAATAAGATGTCCAGAACCTCCTAGATAGTTGATTTAATTCTTCTAGGTGTAGCTGTTGTCATAAGGAAACTAGTCACTGTTATGAGATTTATTGCAACCCATAGTTAAATTGCATCCTTCGAGACAAGGCCTAATTGCAGAGTTGTCCTGCGTGCTATCCACTATCCTTTCCGGGACACGGAAAGTAAACGGAGGTCAGGAGATCTAGTCTCACAACAGACTTACACTGAAATTATCTATCGATAATTTTTACCCAAACATACCGAAATATGAATAAGAAAATTACCTAACGATAATTTTTGCCCAATCATACAAAATTGTGCGAAGAAAATTATTCATCAATATTTTTTACCAACACTCTCTGAAATTTGGATATTCAAATTATCTATCGATTATTTTTACCCAAACATACTGAAATTGATCATTTTTGCCCAAACCTACCGAAAGTGGTATAAGAAAATTATCTCTCAAGAATTTTACCTAAACATACCGAGATTGGGATAAGAAAATCATTCATGGATATTTTTTCCCCAAACATATCGAAATTGAGATAATAAAATTATATATTGATAATTTTTACCCAAACATACTGAAATTACACCGAGAGATTACCCCCAAATAAGTCAAACTGCCAGAAGGTTCCTTAACTTAATCTTTCATTGGACGTTGTCACGTTTTCCTCTGTGCCTCCTACTAGGAAATATTTTCACTCAAAAATACTCAAGTCAATTTTTAGACAAATTTAATGACGAAATTTCAATTACTCGCTTAGGGAGGTTACTCCAAATTTGTGTGGTTTTATAACTAATGTAATTTTGAGCGTGGGACGTGTTCAAGCGCCTGTGTGCACTATCTACAATCTCGAACGGTAATTTATAATTTATATTAGTGAATCTTTTAAGATTTTAAAAACTCGAACTGTCTTTTCATGTAATAGCCTCTTGCAATGGGTAATAGGTTGAAGGAAAGAAGTACATATTTCCTCGTACGGTTTATTTCTAAGCTCATGATTTAGTTCAGTTGCCCTTATTTTAAATTCCTTACTTCTTTGTTGAGGTAGGAGGCCAAAATTGCACTGCGTACTCGAGATGAAGTCGGATAAGAGGTTTATATCGAGGTCAAATTAGATAGATAGACAAAGAGACAGACGTGAAGATATATAGAGGTAGAGAGGGGAAGGGGAGTGTGTATATGTGAGTGAGAGAGTTCGTTCGTTAGGGAGGGAAGGAGATAGAGAGGGAGTTATATGGTGAGAGAAAAGGGGGGTGGAGAGAGGGAGAAAGAGTGGGAGAGAGCGAGTATGTGTGTAGTGTGGGAGTGAGATTCTCTGTGTGTGACAGTGTGTGTGAGAAAGATTGTGTATGTGGTAGAGATTGTGTTTCTTAGAGAGAGTGTTTGAGAGACAGAGTGGGTGAGTGTGTGTAAGAGAGAAATGAAGTATGTGTCGATGTATGAGAGAAGTAAAAGAGTTTGTGTGTGTGTGTGAGAGAGAGAGAGTGCGTGTGTATATGAGTGAGAGAGAAAGAAAGAGAGAGTTCGTTAGGCAAGGGAGAGAGGGAGTTATATGGTGAGGGAAAGGGGGGATTAAGAGAGGGAGAAAGAGTGGGAGAGAGCAAATTTGTGTGTAGTGTGGGAGTGAGATTTTCTGTGTGTGACAGTATGTGTGAGAAAGATTGTGTATGTGGCAGAAATTGTGTTTCTTGGAGAGAATGTTTGAAAGACAGAGTGGGTGAGTGTGTGTGAGATTTTGTGTGTAAGAGAGAGAGAGAGAGAGAGAGAGAGAGAGAGAGAGAGAGAGAGAGTTACAAAGAGTTACAAGGAAAGAGACCTTACGGTCCATTCAAAGAGGGTACCTTTGGACTAGCAATTGAGTAGGCACATGGCTGCTCAATTGTTTTGAGTCCCTAAACGGCCACTTTTCAAGACTTTGTCTAGTCTTGACTTGAACTGTTCAACAGATTCACTGTTGACAACTTCCACTGGAAGTGCGTTCCACTTACCGCAAATACTGTAGGTAAAAAAATGTCCACACAGATTGCGGTGTAACGCTTCAGTTCAAGTTTGAAGCCGTGATTGCGCGTTCTGGTCTCACTGAGTGTTAAAATATCCCGGTAGTCAACATTGTCGAACCCTTGAAGTATTTTGAAAACTTCGATGAGCTGACCACGCAGTCTACGGGTTTCCAGCGAAAACAGATCTAATTCCCTTAGTCTATCCTCATAACTTTTACGTTGGATAGAGGGAATCCGTTTGGTTGCCCTAGCTTGTACGCGTTCAAACCTTGCGATGTCCTTTCGAAACGAAGGACTCCAAAATTGTACGGCATACTCCAGGTGCGGCCGAACGAGGGAGTTGTACAGACAAAGTACTATCTCCTTGTTACGGTATCCAAACTGGCGCTTTATGTAGCCTAACATCCTTTGGGCTTTCTTCTCTGCCTCGATGCACTGTTTAGAGAACTTGAAGTCGCTAGTGATAGTAACACCCAAGTCCTTCTCAGTGTCACTCGATTCAAGGGCAGTTCCCTTAAGGATGTACTGAGATTTAGGGTTTCGGTGGCCGATATGCATTACTTTGCATTTGTTCACGTTGAAAGGCATTTTTCACGTGTCCGACCACTCCCCAATCCTTTGAAGGTCCTCTTGGAGGCTGGCAGTGTTCCTCTCCTTTGCCCCATTGATACCAAGCTTGGTGTCGTCGGCAAATTTGGAGATTTTGTCAACCATGTCTCCGTCCATGTCGTTGACATAGATAATAAACAGTAGTGGTCCCAGGACGGAACCTTAAGGGACACCGCAAGATACGGGCGCCCATTCAGAGGCCCGACCATTCACCACTACGGGTTGCCGTCTGTCACTTAGCCAGCTCTCTATCTAACCTGCTACCTTGCCGCCTATGCCCTGCGCACGCACTTTCCGGAGAAGGCGGTGGTGTGGTACCTTGTGAAAGGCCTTTTGGAAGTCAGAGTACACAACTTCCACCGCCTTGTCTTGATCATGCTCACTGAACACGAAGTGGAAGAATTCCACAAGGTTCGTCAGGCATGACCGTTGCCTTCGGAAGCCGTGCTGGGAACTCTTCAGTACCAGGTTTGACTCTAAATAAGACGTTATCTTGTCCACTATTATGCTTTCCATTAGTTTACCGACTATCGAAGTCAGACTGATGGGTCGGTAGTTTGACAGATGGCTTGGGTCTCCTTTCTTACAGAACGGAGTCACCTCCGCCTCACGCCAGTCTCTAGGAACGCATCCAGTCCGGATTGACATGTTAAATATAGCGCACAGATGTCGTGATACTTCATCGCACACTTCCTTCAACACCTTGGATAGAAACCCGTCCGGTCCGGGGGACTTATTCGTCTTTAGGTCATCGATCTTTTTCTTTATTTCACCTTCGGTGAAGTCCATTACTCCAGCTTTTCCCTCGAGTAGGAATCCGTGGACTTCACTCTTCTGGCTAGCCTCCGGTACCCGTCAAAGGCACCCGAAATCTTCGATCGCCGGTACGCATTTCTCTTCTCCCTAAGCAGTTGGCCGATTTCTCGATTAAACCACTTTGGTTGAACAGAAGACCGACGGAGGCATTTCAGAGTGATGCAATTTGATTGAAGACTAATGAACTTATTTTTGAAATTGTTCCACGAATCCTCAACATCTTCGCATACCGCTAGCCTTACATCAGTCAGCCCAGCACGAAGGCTCGCAAAGTCTGCTCTTCTCAAGTCAAGTTTCCTTGATTGACTAGCAACAGACCTTACCTTCGGGATCTTGACGGTAAATCTAATTAGCTGGTGATCACTGCCACCGAGCTCTTCGCCTACAGAGAGATCCTCAACGATATCATCATCAGAGGTGAAAACCAAGTCGAGGATATTGTCTCCTCTCGTCGGTTCTCTGACGCATTGAGTGAGGAACTCGTTGTTGGCGAACTCCAGGAGTAGCGCGCTCTCGCAACAGGCTGCTCTTGTTTTCCAGTCAACTTGTCTGTTGAAGTCGCCCATAACGATGCACACTCTGCCTTGAACAAGCTCACCCAGCAGCTGGTACAGTTCCCTGTCCTTCTCAACGGGTTGGGAAGGGGGTCTGTAAAGCACCAGGGTCCTGTATCTGACAGGACCTATCTCTAGGTCAACGCCTAGAAGCTCGTGATCGGATATAATGTTGGAGTTCGTAGATTTAATTGTATCCTTGACATACAACATTACACCGCCACCCTCTCTGTCTGGCCTATCTTTGTGGAAGAGTTGGTAGCCAGGAACCATGAATTCACCTTTAAAGTCTCGGTTTGAGGTTTTTAACCACGATTCTGTTATGGCTACCATTTCGGGTTCTTCCGTCGCTACGAGGCAACGGAGCTCAGGAAACTTGTTCCTGATTGACCTCGCATTGAACAGAAGAACTTTCAGGGAGTCCCCTAATGTGGGACCCCCTATACTCTTTCGTTTCCCGGCTTCTTGGTTGTCGCGGTGGCACTATTTTTGACAACCTCCGAGAAGGTTGTTTGGGGAGTAACTCGGGCGTACTGGCGTACATCCGCCTTCCCAATGGGCCGAATAATCCTTTGGGTGCGCTCCACAACATCCTGGATGAGGTTGGCTAGGAAACCCTTGCCCTTAATGGAGAGGTGCACCCTATCCCTTTGGTAGAGGTCTTTTCTACCATAGAATACGGCGTACGGGTCGACAAAAAAGACACCCTCCGCCGTACAGAGGTCTGCAAGGCGCCGGTTTAGCGACATGTTCCTCACGTGGGCAGTCCGACTTGGACTCCACCTCGGAAGCATCCCCACCAAGACGCGTCTGCGGGTTTTCAATCCACAGTCGTCGAGAGAAAGGGAGAATGTGTCGATGTACGAGAGAAAGTGAAAGAGTTTGTGTGTGTGTGAGAGAGCAGAGAGCGTGTGTGTTTGTATGTGCGTGTGTGTCTGTGTGTGTGAGAGAGAGAGAGAGATAGTGTGTATGTGTTTCTTTGTAATTGGTGCGTTAATTGAATTCAGTATACAAACCTTATATTTGAGGTCAACAGTTCGTTTAGTATCGCGGTTAAGCCGTAGAAAAATCTTCGGTAAAAATCAGGACCACATTGGAGTCGTCAGAAACAATCGTTCCAGGGCCATCACGTGACAGTGAAATCCTTAGTGGATACAAACCAGAGATCATCAGTAGTGACGAAAGGAAAAAAACTAGATTGTTGTATGTAACCCTTCGTTATCTAGGTAGAACGTAAATTCTCTCTCTTTTACTATTTTTATAGCCTTTGATACCACATTAACATGTATCACGTGCTTTTCTAATTACAATAGTAGAGGAGATATAGGTAGGACTAAAGGAGATAGAAATAGGGGTAATAGTGACGCCCCTTTGTCGCGGGAAGAGAGCTTGTGTGTACCTTTGAATTTTCGAGCTATGTCGGCGGGGTACCTCTTTTGGGTACCCCTGGTAGGGCTTCCCTTGTTGATTTGGTCGGAAACGAGGTTCCAGACAAGGTGCGTCATTCCTTCCTTTTTCTACTCTATCCTTCTCCTATCTCTCCCACTTATACAAAAAAAAAGAAAAAAAGAAGCCTACTCCTATCATGTCACTCTTTCCCTTTTTTCCTTCTATCTACATATAAGGACCTGGCAGCTACCTCATGCGTCAGAAGAGAGGCTTTGGAACCTCTATAAACAACGCCAATCGATGCTCACTAGTTGCGAGAGACTAGGACTAGAGGTGTCTTAGGCGTTGGGGCACGATGAATGGGATGAGGGTAGTGCCCCATTAACCCTTTCCCTGGCGCATAATTATTGACCATTCCCAGTAACCGTTAACCGGTGCCTCTGGTAGCATCGGTCCGAGGTGACGGCCCTTTGTTCCCAGGTTTGTTGCCAGGCCAATAAAAAGCCTTGGGTCGAGTCTCTTGGTGTGGCGGGATATCCATTGAACGCTGCTCTGAGATCTTGGCCGTCGTGAAGGGAACTAGTAGAAGTTTAGTACGGGGTGTGCTCCGTTGTTCACCTGGTGAGAAATCGATGGCCCCTTCGGGGACCGTCAGTGCTGCTTGGTTGGAAGCCACGGCACGCTGAGGTTTGACGACTCGGTCGGACGAACAGCAGCACATGGAACGTGCCTTCTGAAAGATCCGAAAAGTCCCCAAAAGATAGGCGAGAGAGACTCACGCGGGGCGAAATCGCCACCCCCCTTTTTTACTATTGATTGGTCGCAAAGTTTTGATTGAGAAAAAGTGTTCAAAATGACCGGCAAGAAAGGACCAGAAGCACTCAAATACACGTGCGCAATATGCAAGATAGATAAGTGATGCGTGGACTTTCCGGAGGGGTGTTATTCAAAATGCCACCCTGCCAGTTCCTGCACCAACTGTATTCTAAACGGCCAAATCAAGGAGCTTAATGAAACATGCAAGGCTTCCGAGGAAAGGTCTAGGAAGTTGGAGGAGAAAATAAACAGCCTGGAATTGGAACACGCCGGAGAGATTCGCAGGCTAAAAGTCAGGATAGCAGAGCTAACGTCAAGCCCTGTAGTAAACACTGCATCTGCAATATTTCCCCCAGAGCTAGGTCCGCATACTACGGATAGACCCTCAAAGAAAAATAAAAAGAAGGGAAAGAAACAGGAAGAAGAGAGCGTTGAAACAGAAGATAAAGTAGAAGCAGAAAAAGAAAAGGTTGATAAAGAAGATAAAGTAGAAGCACAAGAAGAAAAGATAAAACAGAAGTTATATAACAAAGGAAGATAGGGGGAAAAGATGAATAAAAAAAGAAGAAGAAGAAAAAAAAAGAACAAGAAAAATAAGATGGAGAAGAAAGAGGGAACCGAGAGTTCGCTTCCGGAAGGAAAGCCTCAAACCTCTGCATGGAAATGTCCGAGAGTTACCCTTGTGGGCGATTCCCAAGCACGAGGTTTGCAGCCCCTGCTCCAACCCGCCTTCGCACTAGTGTGAAGGTATGCTTCCAGCCAGGACGGGGAAACCACCACATCAGGGTAGAGGCTGAGAAATCTCAGATCTCCGAGAATTCAGTCGTAGCCCTGATGGTGAGTGGCAATGACCTCTACCTCCAAAGAGGGATAGCCCCTTAAAAAAAAACCCCTCCGAAGAGGCAAAGTAGGCCCCAGTGAGAAAATTCTCAGAACGGTCATGGGAGCCGTGGACGACTGCGGATTGAAAACTCGCAGACGAGTCATTGTAGGGATGCTCCCAAGAAGAGAACCTAGCCGGACAGCTCACTCAAGGAACGTGACCTTGAATCAGCGCCTTTTCGACCTCTATACGGTGAAGAAGGTCTTCTTTCCTGACCCTTACCGCACTGTTTACGGTGATTGCGCGTTCTGTTCTCACTCAGTGTGAAAATATCCCGGTAGTCAACATTGTTGAACCCTCGAAGTATTTTGAAAACTTCGATGAGCTTACCACGCAGTCTACGGGTTTCCAGCGAGAACAGATTTAATTCCCTTAGTCTATCCTCATACCTTTTATGTCGGATAGAGGGAATCCGTTTGGTTGCCCTAGCTTGTACGCGTTCCAACCTTGCAATGTCCTTTCGAAACGAAGGAATCCAAAATTGTACGGCATACTCCAGGTGCGGCCGAACGAGGGAGTTGTACAGACAAAGTACTATCTCTTTGTTACGGTATCCAAACTGGCGCTTTATGTAGCCTAACATCCTTTGGGCTTTCTTCTCTTCCTCGATGCACTGTTTCGAAAACTTGAGGCCGCTAGTGATAGTTACACCCAAGTCCTTCTCAGTGTCACTCGATTCAAGAGCAATGCCCTTAAGGATGTACTGAGATTTGGGGTTTCGGTGGCCGATATGCATTACTTTGCATTTGTTCACGTTGAAAGGCATTTTCCACGTGTCCGACCACTCCCCAATCCTTTGAAGGTCCTCTTGGAGGTGGGCAGTGTTCCTCTCCTTTGCCACATTGATACCAAGCTTGGTGTCGTTGGCAAATTTGGAGATTTTGTCAACCATGTCTCCGTCCATGTCGTTGACATAGATAATAAACAGCAGTGGTCCCAGGACGGAACCTTGAGGGACACCGCTAGATACGGGCTCCCATTCAAAGGCCCAACCATTCACCACTACGCGTTGCCCTCTGTCACTTAGCCAGCTCTCTATCCAACCTGCTACCTTGCCGTCTATGCCCTGCGCACGCACTTTCCGGAGAAGGTGGCGGTGTGGTACCTTGTCAAAGGCCTTTTGGAAGTCAAGGTACACAACATCCACCACTTTATCCGATTATGCTCACTGAACACGAAGTGGAAGAATTCCACAAGGTTCGTCAGGCATGACCGTTGCCTTCGGAAGCCGTGCTAGGAACTCTTTAGTAGCAGGTTTGACTCTAAATAAGACGTTATCTTGTCCACTATCATGCTTTCAATGAGGTAACCGACTATCGAAGTCAAACTGATGGGTTGGTAATTTGACGGATAGCTGGGGTCTCCTTTCTTGAAGAACGGAGTCACCTCCGCCTCACGCCAGTCTCTAGGAACGCATCCGGTCCGGATTGACATGTTAAAGATAGCGCACAGATGTCGTGATACTTCATCGCACACTTCGTTCAACACCTTGGATAGAAACCCGTCCGGTCCAGGGAGCGGGAATTCGTGGGCTGGGGCTGGGGGATGGGACCACACTCTTTAGTAAACACTGAAGAGAAGTAGTCATTGAGCAGGTTAGCATTTTCTGCATCTGAGTGAGTTAATGCACCCTCCTCGTCCACTAAAAGCCCAATCCAACGATGGATTGGTTTACGGCTATTTACATAGCCGAAAAACACCTTGGGATTCTCCTTGCAGAGTCTCGCAACTCGGAGTTCCTCAGACCGCTTAGCCGCCCTTATGCTGGACATTACTCTTCTGGCTAGCCTCCGGTACTCGTCAAAGGCACCCGAGATCTTCGATCGCCGGTACGCATTTCTCTTCTCCCTAGCAGTTGGCCGATTTCTCGATTAAACCACTTTGGTTGAACAGAAGACCGACGGAGGCATTTCAGAGAGATGCAACTTGATTCAAGACTCATGAACTTATTTTTGAAATTGTTCCACGAATCCTCAACATCTTCGCATACCGCTAGCCTTACATCAGTCAGCCCAGCACGAAGGCTCGCAAAGTCTGCTCTTCTCAAGTCAAATTTTCTTGATTGACTGGCAACAGACCTTACCTTCGTGATCTTGACGGTAAATCTAATTAGCTGGTGATCACTGCCACCGAGCTCTTCGCCTCAGAGAGATCCTCAACGATATCATCATCAGAGGTGAAAACCAAGTCGAGGATATCGTCTCCTCTCGTCGGTTCTCTGACCCATTGAGTGAGGAACTCGTTGTTGGCGAACTCCAGGAGTAGCGCGCTCTCGCAACAGGCTGCTCTTGTTTTCCAGTCAACTTGTCTGTTGAAGTCGCCCATAACGATGCACACTCTGCCTTGAACAAGCTCACCCAGCAGCTGGTACAGTTCCCTGTCCTTCTCAACGGGTTGGGAAGGGGGTCTGTAAAGCACCAGGGTCCTGTATCTGACAGGACCTATCTCTAGGTCAACGCTTAGGAGCTCGTGATCGGATATAATGTTGGAGTTCGTAGATTTGATTGTATCCTTGACATACAACATTACACCGCCACCCTCTCTGTCTGGCCTATCTTTGTGGAAGAGTTGGTAGCCAGGAACCGCGAATTGGCCTTCTAAGTCTCGGTTTGACGTTTTTATCCACGATTCTGTTATGGCTACCATTTTGGGTTCTTCCGTCGCTACGAGGCCACAGAGCTCAGGAAACTTGTTCCTGATTGACCTCGCATTGAACAGAAGAACTTTCAGGGAGTCCCCTAATGTAGGACCTCCTATACTCTTCCGTTTTCCGGCTTCTTGGTTGTCGCGATGGCACTATTTTTGACAACCTCCGAGAAGGTTGTTTGGGGAGTAACTCGGGCGTACTGGCGTACATCCGCCTTCCCAATGGGCCGAATAATCCTTTGGGTGCGCTCCACAACATCCTGGATGAGGTTGGCTAGGAAACCCTTGCCCTTAATGGAGAGGTGCACCCTATCCCTTTGGTAGAGGTCTTTTCTACCATAGAATACGGCGTACGGGTCGACAAAAAAGACACCCTCCGCCGTACAGAGGTCTGCAAGGCGCCGGTTTAGCGACATGTTCCTCACGTGGGCAGTCCTGCTTGGACCCCACCTCGGGAGCATGCCCACCACAACGCGTCTGCGGGTTTTCAATCCACATTTGTTGACAGCGCCCATAATTGTCTTTATAATCTCGCCTGTAGGGCCTACCCTACCTCCTCTGAGGTAGAGGTCGTTGCCACTTACCATAAGGGCAACGACTGAAGTCTCAGAAATCTGAGACTTTTCGGCCTCAGCTCTAACCTGCTTATTCCCACAGCCTGGGAGGCAGCTCACCTTAACGCTTGTGCGAAGGCGGGCCGCTAGCAGGGGCTGCAGGCCACGTGCCTGGGAATCACCCACAAGGCTGATTCTGGTACATTTGCGTGCTGAGCTCGGAGTCTTTATTTTCTGAGGCAAGCTCTCCGATTCCTCTCTCTTCCCCGTCATGGTCTTTTCAGGCTTTTTTTTCTTCTTCTTTTTCTTCTTTATCATCTTTACCCCCCTTGTCATCCTTTTCATTAACTTCTTCTACCTTTTCGTCTTCTATTTCTCTCTCTTCCTCTTTCTTCTTTCCCTTTTTCGTCTTTTTTCTCTTTTTCTTTTTTCCTTTTGGCGTTTCTGCCACATTCGGGCCCGGCCTCTCTGCAGAGGTGGTGTTTGCCACAGGACTCGAGAGCTCGTTTAACTTCTCTTTGAGCCTGCGGATCTGGTGGGAGTGCTCCTCCTTGAGCCTCTCGATTTTCTTTTCGAGGTATGTAGTCCTTTTCCTGTAGTAGGCTACTACTTCCTCCACTTCCTTCTTTAAGATGCAAGTGGTGCATACACTGCCTGGGTGGCACTTCAAATAGCAGCCCTCCGGGAAGTCAACGCACCACTTGTCCTTCTTACATGTGACACACGTGAATTTTAGCGCTGCTGGACCTTTCTTGCCAGCCATTTTGAACACTGTATATTTCTTAAGCTTGTGACCAATCAATATATAAAAAGGGGGTTTGGTGAGTTCTCCCCGCGTGAGTCGCTCCCGCCTATTGATCGGAGCTGTTTCGGAGTAGCAATAGTTCGCTATCCTGCCTTTATCATGGTGGATCCTTACTAGATAATGAAATAGATATAAAGGTCAGTATGCCAATCGATGGCGACCCCGAGCGTACCCGGGGAGGGGCTTCTTTGGATATAGGTGTCAGGAAGTATATTATGCTTTAGCCACCAGAGTGCGTACGCGTAGACCGGCGTCGGAGGACCTGTTCGGCGTCAGAGGAATATGGATATAGATACCCATCGGCTGGATTCCTTGGAACAGAGAAAGTGTATGTGTTGTGCTGCGAAGATGGGACAGGAAATAAAGCAGTGTTTTAATTTGCTATCTGTGTGATGAGAAGTTATTTACCTACCACCTCTGTACAGGGCTGAGCACAGCACGTCCACTAAATAGTAACCAGGTCTCTACGTGCGCTGACGTTTGTGTCCGCTTAGGCTAGGATCGAACCAAGTACCGCGACGTTAGAAGACTAACGCCGCATCGACTGGGCTAGCAAGGGCTCTATGTAATAGGTATACGAGGTTGCTTCAAATGGTGAAAGAAAGTAGAATGAAAGGTGTTGTGTCAGGTATGCTACGGAGAATGAATGTTGGGATGAAATGGGTCTCGTGCAATTTTGTTTAATGAATATGTGAGGAATATGTGTGAGAATGAAGGTCTGATCTTTTTTGATGTGTGAGATAAGTTTTATGATAAAATAGAGTTACATGAGATTAATCAATTCCAGTTGAGTAGGGATGGGTTAGATGGGTTGTGAGAATATTATGATCGTGTCATTAGGTCTTTAATCGCGAGAAACTAGATAGTGTTAGAAGTATGGTCAATATCAGAAAGGAAATTAGAAATCATAAAATAATACTAGGAGGGAAATAGGAGATAGAGATATACTAAGGGAACCTGAATTACCATACAAAAGATATCCCAATGATTAAAAGGTTGAATTGGTTTTATTACACTGCAATTATGTACTATATTATTCATTATTAACAATGTTAGGTTGAAATTATTCTTAATTGTTTAAGTCAAGTGGCTGCAGCTCGCGTGAATGGGGAGCTTGGAAGTTGACGGTGAAAGCTGGCACTTGGTGTGGAACGAGGGTGGCAGTGAAGGTGTTGTGTGCATGCCAATTTATAATTCAGTGATTCGAATATCCCGTTCATTCATAATATGTAGCGGAGAAAATACAGTTGCCGTGGCATATGCCATTTCTCACAGACGTCAAATGTGCCAATTTGTTTAGGGAAGGAAGGATTTGTTTGCAGTAGAGTGCCGTGTGAGAAGGTCTGTTTATGTCACGAATGAACGACGTTAAAAAGAAATCTGACGCGATTTTTGGTCTGAAAAGGTAACTACTTTACGTTAGCGATAAGGCAGACCAAAAATGGAATTGGCGGTCTTGTGAGGTTCTGGTAGAAGCCTAACCGGCTTCAAATTTGGGACCGCAACGGTTCTCAGATTAAATGAGCCTATTTTGACTAGAAATGAGTGTCGTATGCGGGCTTTAACGTGAAAAGTACTACAAAATTTGTGGTGGAATTTCGGATTGTTTCAATTGTTTCTAACAAACACATTTGTGCAAGTTTGGAGATCGTTATGAATGTGCACTTTCTGATCGTGAGGGAGCTTGCGCGATGATGCGGGACGTAATTTTTCCATGTAAGGTTTTAGGACCTCAGCAAATTAACTGAGGGAAACACAGGAGCTGGCAAGTGTGACATGAGCTGCCAAGTGTAGGCCATGAATGGTCTTTTGCAGTCTCCTTCTTTTTTATGTTCTTATGTTAAATATAGGCATCTGAAGGATTTGAAAGTGTTGGCAGAAGAGAAATAGAGCACCAATTTAATGCCTTTTCTGGTGATGTACCAGAGTCTTCCTTAGTTTTAGAGCGAGAGCACGAAGCAGCCATAATAATTTATTTTATAATTAGTCAGGTGGAGAACTTGCAGCCAGGGAGCATCTAAGCGTAGCATGAGACGCGTCGACTGCACTCTTCCTCCTCAGATTCCAAGGAGAAGTGAAAAGATGGTTAATGTCAAGAGTGAATTCAGAGAATAGGTGAGAACGAAAGTTAGTTCCATTGTCGGATCTGAGCGTTTCGGGAACTTTTGGCCTCAATTATTGTGCAATCGTTTGAATGGATTCTACATCGGCACATATGGTATATCTATCCACGATAGATAAAAAGTAGTTAAGCCCATGAATTTGGGCGTAGAGCCAAGTGATGTTTATATGAACTACACTTAGACTCTACTCCGGCAGGGACAATTTCCTGATTCGAGGTTTGGTTAATTTGTTCGTGCGCGTTTGTTGTCAGGGAAAACGAGTACGAGCAAGATTTCTTTTACATCTTTACGCATTTGAGGCCACACAAAGTGAATGAAAGTAGTGAGAGTGTGCCTTTAACACTAGTGAGGCAAGGGATGAAAGAGGTCGAATATTTGCTGTTTAAATGTTTGGGGTATGGGGACCCTCAGGCTATTTAGCGACGAGTCCACAATAATTCTACGGTCGCTGTTCGGCAGAGAGAGAGAGAGAGAGAGAGAGAGAGAGAGAGAGAGAGAGAGAGACAGGATAGCCGGAGGTTTGTGTTTTTCCTACTCAAGAAGCGAGTAAAGATTGCTCAGCTGAGTTGATTTGCAGCTAGCAAGGTACCTACCTATACGAGACCAGTTGAAAGGACGTGGGAAAAAATATCAGTGGCAGCCCTGAAAGTAGATTATAAGAGAGGGCTGCGGTCGAACAGAGCCATATGAGAAGCGTCATTCTGACCAAGAGACATGATGTCTGTGGTCGGTGTATTTGTAGAAAGAGCGTCAGGTGGGGTTAGATGCCTGGCGTGTGACCAATGAAGGTCGTCCACAAATTGTGTAATGAAATCAAGCTGCTGAACCGCCATAGGATGGTAAGAAGACTTGGGAGAAAGAAATGTCAAAGCGAGAGCTTTGTGGCCAGTAAAAAAGAATTACCATGGAGCTTTCTATCGTGGGAAAGAGATTTTTACTTCAAAAAAAAGCGGCAAAGCTATCTTCTAAACGTAGATATTTTTGTCTCAGCTTGGGACAAGTATTTCGAACAAAAAGATAAAGGGGCCCACGTTCCCTTATGATGTTGTTCTAGTTTACTCTTCCACACTCGTCACACTTGCATCACCCAAAACACAAAGTGGGGTGTCCTGCTAGGGTAATTTAATTATGGCCTCCTGGAAGACACTAGCAACACTTTTCGGCAAATTTAATGGGGATTGGCTGAGTTTGTGTGTGCCATTCAGAAAAAAAATTGAATCCGCTTAGGAATTGTCTTAGTGATTTATATGTGTCGGATGCAGGAAAATTACGTATGGCTACAAATCTGTCAGGCAGGGCTGAGTTACACACTGGCGTATAGGACCCTTCTTTCTTAGAAACTAGATGTAATGGAGATGCCTAGGAAGATCGCGATTTTCGAATTATGCCTTTCTACACCATTCTGGAGAACTCCTGATTCGCTGCTTTTATTTTGGCCAGAGGCAATTGATGAGGACATGGGAAGACAGCAGGACTTGTTGTGTGAATATAATGTTGAGTATAGTGCTTCACTAGCTGTCCACATAAACAGGGTGAGGTTAGGTTAGGTCTAGGAAGGTTGCGAGTAATGCAGTATATTGAGCATGTATTGTAGAATGCACGGGTGAAAGGAATCCTGTGGTACTTGACAAGTCAAGTCTTTGAACTGGCGCGGTAAGAGTTAATTGCGGGCGACAAAAGGGGGAGTGCGCGAATAACGCTCCCAAACATTCGATTCGTGAGAGCACACCTTTTTGAATCAAGGATAAGCGAGAAATGTTTCAGGAAGTTGGCAACTAAGAATAGCCACGGGAGAGACCGTCTGGGAAAAATAGAGATCGAAAGGATTGGAATAGACCAGGATAGGTTGACCTGAGATATTTTGGAGTGAGAACATCGGAGGTCGACGTCTGCCCTGAGGCGAAGCTGAAAGAATGGAGACGGTAGAGCCGCTGTCAACGCAGAAGTTTTGTCCCGTATCTTGACCTCGGATAAAGATGCAGGATCGTTCCCACTGTCAGTGCGTGGGAAGGCTGATAGAGTCCATCAGATGAAGGTGTCCCCGAGGTGGACCTTGTGGTGCGGCTAGAGGGCGCCGAAGATAGAATGTGGAGATAAATGAATGACAATTCTGACGAGGTAAGGTACGTTTTGTATTCCAGCGTGAAATACGGTTGTCATTACCCGTAGACTTTCCGATGGATAACGGGAGGTTTTGTGTGAAAATTTCCGTGTTGAGTCTGGATGAGACACATTGGTGAGATTGGTAGCTACTGAGGGGTTTGAGACTTCAGAAGGATCCTCTTGGGTCTCTTAAGGCAGCGAAGGGGGTACGATGGACGTAGGGTTCCCCTTGTAAGAAGCAGAAGATAGTCATTGGCTTCTCTCTACACGGAAGCCACAGAGTGAAGGGCAGCGATGGACCTAACCTTTGAATTTCTGGTGATACCAACACCAGCTAGATAGATCCCTCCCTGGATCTCCTGTCGGGGAAGAGCTAAACCGACCCAAGAAACGAGACTCTTACTTTGGAACGAGCTTTTCGCCCGCAACTATTTAGCTAGATTCTGGACCGCCTCAATGAGTTTGTTAATTTTCACTTCTAGCGAAGGGTGGGCCTGGGCGGTGGGAGAGCTGCGCGAACTTCAGGAGGTCTGACAATTGTAGTCACCAGTGGTGATTATCTCTTGACCACCTGACAGATCTCGAGCTCAGACGCGATCAGCAGTTTCTGCTGTGTTGAACTTGTCCCAGCGTCTTCTGAATGTGTGTTAGGTGAATGGGGAGACGACCGAGAAAGGCTTGGCTCAGCTGGGCCTCTGAAAAGTCGGCACCTCGAGGCGTCTCAGAGCTGCCGAATGAGAGTTGTAGGCTCCTGCCACACCAGTGTGATCTTCCTGGGAAAATTCTGCCATCGGTGCTGATCCGAAGGCTCGTGGTGCTGAAGGACGATGGCATTGAGAGCCTGGTATGTCTTCTGTTCTGCTGGTAAATGGGAGAATGCCAGACAGAATTTTGCCTTTCTGGTCGTAACATTTTGTGTCTCAAATGCCAGCTCGCAGAGGCGGGGCCAATATTTTGGCATATATTGTCAAAAATTGAGGCACTTGAATCACCGAAATAATTGATGTGTTCGTGGTAGAAGATTGATGGTTGTTTTGCTGTTGGGACATGACGTGTGCGTGAAAAATCTTGTTGAGCGATAAAGTATGCTTGATGCAGCCTTGAATAAAGTGCAAAATTTTCACAGATGGTTACCATGGAGCGTGAGCGTTTGGTTATACAAACACTGTTCAATTATGCATTTAATTATTAACAATGTCAGGAAGGAATTCTTCTTGACAAGTGACTCCAGTTTGCGTGAAGGGGAAGCTTGGAGGTTGACAGCGAAAGCTGGCACTTGGCAGGAAACTCAACATATATTTAACAGAAGAAAAACATATAAAACAGATTTTATTTGTATATAACAACAATTGCTAATAAATAAAATTTAGTTGGTGATAAAGGTTATTCAACCACTCTATAAATTCGATGAAAAGGGCAAGATTGAAGATTTGAGAAGTTTCTAGAAACAAAACTGAAGTAAACTGCCAAATATTAGTACCGTCGTTCATTCATAAGGATCCATAGAAGAAGGACATTTGCTGTGAGCAATGCCGACGGTCAAAGAAGTTCAAGTTATTCAGCAGCAAATAATTAAACTTCATTCGGATGGATAATCCTAAAAGACTATTTCTGAGCGAGTTGAAGTGCTTTGTGTAACTGTAGGTTGTATAATTGTAAAACATCGCGTGTATGAAATCACCTCCAACTTGCCAACCGGTGCTCCTCGCAAGAATAAAGATCGGTCTCGACGTTGCATGCTTCAAAAGCTTAATAATAATCCAATGATTAGTATGGAAGATTTAAACAAGCTGGAATAATCGGGGACTAAAGTAAACAAAGGAACTATTAGTCTAGAGCTCTATTGTAATGATCTGCATTCTTTCACTCCCCGCAAAACTCCATGTCTTTATAAAAAAACATGTAACGAATGGTTTAAAGTTTGTCAGAAAGCATCTTGGAATGGGAAGTGAATTTTGGGACCAAACTTTTAGGATCAGATGAAACTAAATTAGAACTTTTCGGTCAAATTCATGTTCTTCACGTTTGTATGGCAGATAGAAGTCTATAATCCTAAGCCCACCATCCCACCCGGGAAATACGAAGGAGGTAGTTTCATGGGACTGCTTTACTGCACAGGGCACAGGAGCTCCCCACATCATTGAGGGAAAACTTGATGGTGCCACGTATCGAAAGATACTGGAGGAGAAGATGTTGTCAAGGGCGAAAATAATCTACGGCCAACATCATTGTATATTTCAGCACGACAACGTTCCTAAGCTCACCGCTAAAATAACTCAAGAATGGTTTAAAAAGAAAAGAAATCAACTTCTTTCCATGGGCAAGTCAATCGCAAGACCACAAATCCTATTGAGCATTTGTGGTGGGTGAATACTAAAAGCTAAAATCCCAAAGAGAAAGCCACAGAAACTTGCCTCTTTGAGGGAAATTTGTGTAGAAGAGTGGAACAGAATATCAAGAAATGTTTGCGAAAAGCTAATAGGCCACTAAATATTAAATGACTGAAATTACACTGTCTAACAAAATTTAACTTTTTGTCGATTACAAAGATTAGAATAACATTTTTTAATGTAGTTTTATGTGTAGATTTCAAAAATGGAAATCATTTTTTTCGAAATGACTCCAGTTTTTTTGTAAGTTGCCAATTACTATTTTTGAAGATTTTAACGAATTTCATTCTTTTATTTCTTATTTTCAGGTTATTTAACTAAATAAAATTTTAAATAAAAGCAACAATTTCAATTAAAATGCCAAGAGGACAGTGTAAAAATAGCTCAGATAAATTCTGCTACATATGTGGTTCACTAACATTTAAAAAATCCAAAGAAAAATTTCTTCTCTAGTGAAAAAAATCATATAATTTGTATTTTGTATGTAAAATTGGCGACCAAGATAAACCATGGGTACCACATATCTGTTGCACAACATGCTTCAATTCTTTATCAAAATGGTCTAAAGGAAAAATAAAAAGCCTTCAATTTGGTGTTCCAATGGTATGGCGAGAGCCCCAAGATCATGCCACTGACTGCTATTTCTGTTTGGTAGACATACAAAGTAAGTAATTGTTTATTGTCCACTCTACCTATATTTTGAAGAATACTATAATGTCATTTTTTTAAAATACAAAATTAATTAAGTTTAGAACCACTTTATTGTAATCACACATATGTACATAACTTTAAATTTTATGCATATAATTTCCATACCTTTAGGTAAAACAACGCAGTGCGCTTCAGCTGTGGTATATCCCAACCTTACATTGCTATTCGTCCTATACCTCACTCAAAAGACATTCCAGTACCTAACGACCTGCAGAAATTGTTTTGTCTAACTCTGATGAGTCAGATATGGAATCATGTGAACCAGAAACGGAAATTTAGGTTCCTAAAACTGTTGATACTACTCCAAAACCTTTTTAACAACTTGATCTTGTAAGAGATCTAAATTTAACAAAGCGACAGAGTGAATTACTGGCCTCGAGACTGAAATAAAGAAATTTAGTAGCAGAAGATGTTCGAATTACTAAGTTTCGCATTCGATCAAACAATTTACAAGACAAATTTTCATTTGACAGCAATTTATGCTACTGTAATAATATTCCACGTCTCTTTGAACAATTAGATATACATTATGAATCCTGTCAATGGAGACTTTTCATTGACGCTTCTTTATATAGTAGTAAAACCATGCTTCTACATAATGGAAATACACTACCATCGATACCAGTAGCTCACTCTGTTGTTTTGAAAGAAACTTATGAGAATTTTGAATTTATTTTAAAAATCATTAAATACAGTGAACATAAATGGTTGATTTGTGCTGACCTTAAGGTTGTAGCCATTTTAAATGGCTTGCAGTCAGGCTACGCAAAATTCATGTGTTTTTTGTGCCAGTGGGACAGGAGAGCTCGGGGAGAACATTCCATACGCTTAGAATGGTCTTTAAGAAAAGTGACAAAAGTAGGTTGTCATAATGTCATACATGAACCATTGGTTCCTAAGGAAAACTAATTTTGCCGCCACTTCACAGAAAATTAGGTTTAACGAAACAATTTGTGAAAGCTTTAAAACATGACCAGCCATCCTTCTTATCTTTAAAAACAAAATTTCCTAAGATTACTGATGCTAAAATCAAAGAAGGAATCTTTGTTTAGCCTCAGATTCGACAACTTATGGTGGATTGTGAGTTTGAGGCAAAATTGAGCAAGTCAGAATTCGAAGCCTGGCATAGTTTCAAATGTGTACACCCCGTGCCACGCTATTAGCTTCACTAATTTCTTTAATGTTTTAGGTGTTTATACTTTTCGAAGTTTCTGGAACTTATGTGGCCGACGCCACTTCATATGACAACACTTCCATCCTAACCTCATTTGAGTCCCTAGCCTGTTTGATGAGTTATAGCACGTAACGTGATCTTGAGGTGTGACACGCTATTAGCTGCTGAACGAGTTTTTGAGAATGGGAAAGGCTAAGGCTCTCACTGAGGCTGAATAAACTACGATAGTGAAAGAAATGCCTAAAGGAACTCCTCCTAAAGTTATAGCCAACTCCCTCGGCCACCATTTCGACTCCCTGAAGCGTTTTTTAGCCGATCCATCGCCAAGGAAGACGCGGTCGGACTCTGGCGTCCTGAAGACCGTATCTACTCGGGACCTTCGTAATGTAAAGAGGCAGCTGTTGAAGAAACCAGGGCAAACATCGAAAGCAATTTTTGCTGAAGCAAATCTGCCAGAAGTGTCAAAATCAACGAGATGCCAGTTGCTGAGAGACATGGGGAGAAGCATTACGCCTGAAAAACAACCTCCTCTGACGCCCAGCCACGAGTAATTGAGTGTAGAATGGGCGCAAAAGCACATGAAGAAGTATTTATTTAAGGTTTTGATTTTGTGATATGACTTTTTTTGCATAAATAAACGTATAATCGTATACTATTATTATGAACCTCTTACGATACTAAATTTTGGGTCGGTATGTTGTTTTCCTATTATTAGCTAATACCGTGGCACGCTTGAAAAGTGGTTTAAATCTTTAAACATTACTGACATGAAAGTCGCATTACAAAATGTGCTGAAAATGTAAGACACGGTCGCAATCATTAACTTAAATATACCATAGAAGTATAAGCTCAGTTCTACCAATATAATTAATGTTTTATCATTAGCAAAGACTTTAAGCTAATAGCGTGGAACGTAGTTTATGTAATGGTCTCTTTGGAAGGCACAAATCAGAAAATTACCAGATTCTTGTTCAGAATTTGATTAGGTCTTGTAATGAGTTGGGATGTAGTATGTCCCTAAAGGTGCATTTTTTGCATTCCCATCTGTCTTTCTTTCCAGAGAATCCAGCAGACGTCAGCGATGAGCATGGCGAAAGATTCCACCAAGAAATTGCTACTATAGAAAATTGTTATAAAGGAAAATGGAGTCCTGCAATGCTTGCTGACTTCTGCTGGACCCTTCACAGAGACAGATGTTGTACATAAAAGAAGCCTAAATATTCTAAAAATATATGATTATTGTATAGATTCCAGCAATTTTGAAAAAATCTTAAATCTTCATTATTTTTTCAAATATATTTTTATAATACCACAGTCTGAAATGTATTAAAAGTTCTTATTAATTTCTTTTGATGAATAAGTTTTTGTTTCCACTTATCTTCGTACTCTTTGTCAAATAAAATAAAAATAATAACAAATATTTCATACCTCTATATACTGAATAATCTAATATTAATAAAAAATTAAATGTGAAAATTACAAAAACTGGTCATTTCATGTAAAATAAAGGTCATTTTCGTAATCTACGCAAAAAGCAACAATAGACAACTACTTTCTCATTTCTGTAGCAAAATCATTGTTGGACAGTGTTATTATTGGTTGAATACTTTAGTCACTTGCTAAGTTTTTTTTTAGTATCAATTGTTGTTATATACAATAAAAATCTTTCTTATGTGTATTTATTTTGTTAAATATATGTTTATTGAGTTTCCTGTTTGTTTTATTACCACCCAAAAGCACGAAATATTTAAGAAATACTCAATATACTCGTCTCACTCCCCTGTATATAAATAACCTGATTTTGTTGGAATATGTGTATTTTAACCAAGTTTTTATTAGTTTTTGCATGTTTGGATTTTGATGGATAATAAAGTGTTGGTGGAATTTTTGATACTCTAAATGGGATAACTTTGATAGGCTGTAGTGGTTTATTCATCCTTTATTTCTATATTATGTTACAATCTATCTCTCTAACGTCCTTAAGGATTTTAGTTATTTTAAGTGTAAAATGGTAGGATGCAACCAAGATGTGTATTCTTAGAGGAGAAAGCATGTCGAAAATGCGAGTGTACGAAAGAAAACTCGGATAACCAATAAGATTAATGAAAGGTAAGTATGATCAAGATTGCGGTAGAAACCCTTATCACAGATCTAATAGATCCTAGTTTTAAGAGGTTGCTTTAAAGCGATCTTCACACACAAAAAAAGAGATAACAGGCAAGCGAAGGTAAGAACTCCCCCCACACCTTTGTTCGGAGAGGTTTTCACCCCAAAATAAGTATTGAAGTGGCTCGGCGTTTGTTGGCTGCCCTTATAATAGGATCTTAAATAATATATATCACTCTTACAAGTCATTCACTCCATCCACTTCTTCAGTAACTCTCCCGGAAACTAGCAACCTTCTTCAAGGAATCCGTGATTTCGTACTTTTAAAAGTATTGTGAAATATAAAACGCTTAAGTGTAGCTTTATGGTTAATTACTGAAAAAAGGGGTGTGGAAGATTTATTAAATTGTTGGACTTGTGTGTTAATTGGCTGTTAGTTCAGCAAGCACGTCCTCTGAGCCATATTTCACAGAGGCGCTCGAGAGAAAAACGTGCGCTGTAACGAGCACGCGTTTCCTCGTGTTCGGACTCAATGTGACATTAATTACGTGAACTTGACAGCATCTTTGGTGTTTCAACCCATATATTCTTACCTTAGAAATATTTGTGGGTGGAAATGGAGTTTCAATTGATTGATTATTGGTAAATAAATGGAAATGTGGCTAATTCTTCCTGGTAATTATTTTTTATTTAGAAAGCAAATTGAAGTCTCCAATGAGTTAATTTTGATGGGAGAGTTGAGAAAGAAAGGAACGAATTGAGTGAAGAGAAGGAACAAAATTGGGGAAAAAGTACGAGTGACAGAATACGATAGACACTTATGGCACTTGGAGGCTCCTTCTGAGGTGGAGATAGTCCTGAAGGTGCCCGCGCCTTAGATGGGAGAATCTTCCGTAAGGGCAAACCTGGATTCGGTGGTAGATAACACCGAATCTGAGTCGGCCCCTGTGCAAGATCCTGCTGAGATTGCACCCGTCCCGAGAACTCAAGAGGAAAGGAAGGACCTTCTTCCCTGGTTGGTTCCCCTGAGGGAGCCAAAACTTCAACGTCTTGGAGAAGGACATGGCTGAGGTTGGTTCGTCCGGGTTTTGGGTTCCTTCCGGGAGTGAAGAGAAGCGGATTCACTCCCCGATTAGACAAAGGGACTAGGGTTTCCTCTTCTTCAGCGGGGGCTCCGGAGAAGGAGAGGCCCGCTTCCATTTCAGCAAGTGACCAGGCCAAGGCCAGCACGTCCGGCACCGTGGCGCCCTAGGGCGGGGAGAACCAGACCAAGCGTTTTCGATCCAGGTAGCCTCAAACGCTTCTTAGTGATTCGCTCCAATGATGACAACATGTTATATCCGAGAATAACATTAGCTAGGTAGATTGGAAAAGGACCGAAGGTGATCCGTTTCTCGGATGAGAGCCTCCTGGCGAATGCGTTCGGACCCTTACGAGGCGGTCATTATTAGTGCTCTTTGGTCACTCAATGGCTCATCGGTGCAGATGACAACGTGCTCTACCATGAATTTCGTGAAAAGTTTCTTTTTTCAAGGAAACTCACGGGCTATTTCTTGGAAGACATCAACGAATAGGTGGCCGACCAAGGAGCGGTGAAGATCAAACATGTGATGATAAAACAGGAACAGGGGTTCTTAAGAACCTCCCTACACTCTTCCTCACGTTTGATCGTAACAGGCTCCATGAGTCAGTACACGACGATTAGTATCGCTACCGCGACAAGGCATTCGTTCTAGTGACACGCAGGTGCTATTACTGCCACCATTTTGGTAAACAAATCGGTCATGTAGACGTGTAAAATCGGTTCTACCAGAAGTTTGTATGCATTTCTCTAAGATCGAAGACGATAAATCCTTATCGTGGAGAGTCATTGGTGTATATTGCAGTGAGACAAACCCTGCTTCATCCAAGCAATATGGCGTGTATCTCCTGTAGAAGTTGCTACTAGCCATTCAGACTGCGGACCTACTCTTTTTTAACGAAGATAATGACTTGGTCATGTCACGCTCTGTGAGACCAGGGGTATCCTATGCCTCAAAAGTTACGCAGGCCCCCTCTTCTCCTGGACCATTCAGGCCTACCAGTATGGTCGCTTCCACGCCCATTCGGAACTCTTCTGCAGGTTCTACTCTTACCCGGGCGCTCGCCTGGTAGAACTGGCGGCTCTACGTGTTAACGCCCCGTTTTGGCTAAAACCAGCCACCTTTTTCTACTCCAGGACCGTTTTCCGTAAGGAAAAACTGCCGGGGATGCCACCATGGAGGGTACCACCTCTGACTATTTGTAATCATGCCTCTGCTCCGAAAGCTTCTATATCGCCGGAAACATTGCGTTTGACCTTTTTAGAGCACACTTCATGTTACACTGGGTCTGTGCTAGTGTACACGGTTGGTCCTAAGTCCCAGGATGGGGTCGGCTTTCACTCCCTATCCTGTCTGTTTGGGCCATAGAAATGACCATAGCCTCTGGCCCGCGGTATCCGTGACGCCACAGTTGCCACAGCCTGGTATATCTCAAGATTATCTTATGCTGGGTTTCAAAGAGTCCACGAGGACTGAGTGACCACATCAGGATTTTGCTCTTCCCTATACTAACTAACTGGCAGAAATTAGGTCTGCCCTCCGGGCTGCCTGGCAAAGAAGATGGGAGATGGCCGATGGGAAGTTAAAGATGTGTACTATCGCGCCGCGACTGTTTCCGTTGTCTTCACCCCCAATTACGCTGCGGCTCCAGGTTGCTTTCTGTCGTCTTCGAATTAGGAGAATAAGCAGGATGCCCCACCATTTGATGGAGCGCTCCCCTGCGCCCTACTGCGAGGATTGCGTTGTTTCCCTACGCTAGAGGGTGCCCTCTTCTTCTTCGTCTTCCATTGGTTTGTTTTTGTGTTATTTCTGTTTGTTTTTTGTTTGGGTTTTTACTCTTTGCATCGTTTTGTATCGTGTTTTAACGTAGTCTAATAATAGGCTAACCTGATTACGGCAAGACATGCCCATTCAAGCAGTTGCCAAGATGAAGTCTTAAAAAAGAAATACCGTCAAACCTATACTTTTACATACCCAAGCCATAGAAGTGCGATCCGAGGCCATATCGATTTATGTCTAGATTTGTTGCTGTTGTGGTAGATCTTGACAACATATCTCTTTGCCAAATCCTCTCCAATGTTGTTATTAAGAGCCACCCACCTATCTCCCCCTCAAGGATTTTAATCTCGTATCTATGTTTGCTTGTACCCGTTTTGCGAATTTGTTCCTGCATGGAAATTCTTTTGCATCTCTTCAGGCAATTAAGATTTATGTGGTTTCCTCGTGAAGAATTTCATCTCGTTTTCTTCACTGTTTGTGCTCCTGTTCTTCATTTACCTTATCTTCTTTTCGTTCACTGCTGTATTTATACCAAATAGTGAGTGATTTTCCATTGCGTAAGACAAGTTTTCAGCTTCGTTATGCGTTCTGGTTGTGGGCAAAGGTTTTGCCTACGACAAATATTGGCAGACAACGTAACAAACATTCACCTCAGGTATCGTGTTTAGCGTCCATACCGTGTTTGCAAAACGCCTAATTAATAAATTCTCAATAAAATTAAGCAGAAATTCATTTATCATTAAATTGAACCTCCCAGAAAATTAATTGATCAACCAATCGAATTTAATTACTATGTTGCAAGCTCAGAGAAAAGTGTGAGAGCACTCATACTGCGATTCCCAAGGAAATTTACACCAATGATGATGTAAAAGTGAGGCAGAATACATTACCACTGATAACAAAATATATGATTGTTGCCCTGTAAGATCCTTCGGATTTTTATCTTGTAAGGAAAGTCTTTCCTTAAAATTTGCTACTGAAACCCAGAATTTCAGAGAAAATTACTAAAGCACATTTCATGAAGTATTATAAAACAATACCTAGCATGTCTATTATAAAAGAAGACCTAGAATTTAGGGTATTATAAAAGTAGACCCAACATTTTGTGTATTATTGAAGAAGACCTAACATTTTCAATATTATAAAAGAAACCCAACAGTGGGGTATTATTAAAGAAGACCTAACATTTTGGGTATTTTAAATGTAGACTCAATATTTTGAGTATTATAAAAGAAGACTTAACATTTTGAGCATTGACTATGAATACATTATTTGTTGGTGTCTTACATTATTTAAATTATAATCGAATTACCATCGATCATGGCCAGTGCTCAAATTTGCTACCTTCTTCCGCCACTGAGCGAATTTCATGCTCCCCCTTCCTCAGGGTCGCCCACCCTGTATCTTCAAACATATATGTGTCCCGTTCATGATTTTTACTGACCATTTTATGTCGCTTCTTCTGCCAGTGCATCCTGCTCACTTCCACTTGAGAACTTCTATTCTTTTTATCACAGTGTTGACACGCGTGTGTGGCTCTTCTTTTTCAAGCGTTTGTTTCAGGGGTCTTTAACGAGTAACCTTTGTTTATTTGAGTTGTCCTCAATTTCTGTTCGCCATTCAGGGGTCATGTTTACCTTGCATAAGTGGTAAGATGCATAGTTATAAGTGGCAAGATTATAAGTAACCAGGTTTTAGGTGCACAAGTTTTACGTGTCATAGGGTATATGTGACCAGGTTATTTGCTGTAAGGTTATAAGTGACCAGGTTATATGTGACCGAGTTATAAGGGCATAGGTTATAAGTGGCCGAGTTTATAAGTGGCATAGGTTAAAGGTGACATAGGTTAGACACTTTTGAATTTTTTAGAATAGAGACCTTGTTTGAATACATGTTTTATTTCTCTATTGATTAATTATCATTTTCCCTGCTGTCGCCAGCAGTTATCCCTACTTAGATGACCTATTGTATCTGCTCTAAAATTATATCGTTAACTTTTTACCCTCATGCCCTTCAATTACACTGTGTAACGCGATTTTTGTCACAGAGCAGAAAATAAGTGATTCAAGATGGTTTTTAGGCGCTGATTACAAATTTGTCTTAAGAATTTGCATATCACGTCTAGTTTTTGTGTAATTTGAATTTCCTTTTCAAGCCATTTCACACTTTTGCTCAATATTGTACCAATATGCAATTTTTAATATATTTAATATATATAATTAATATATATAATGTATATTAATAAATAATATATATATATTAACATTTTTAATATATATATAAATGTCGTAGAATGACTCCCGACGATACTATATATAACACTATTCGTTGAGGGAACTTCCTTAATTATCTCTAGAGTGCGTTTTACTGTCTGGCGGCCGATATTATATATCTTCAAAATGCTTAAGAAGTGGAACTGAGCTCAAGGATAATAATATTACTATCATTAATAAAATAGAGTTTTATTAATAATAACTATCAGCAAACACAAAAACGGAAAATATTGACAAACAGAATGGAAAGGGTCGTGGAGACTCGGGCTAATCCAAGGATTTAAGGGATCAAAAAAGGTAAAACAAATATGGAGTTAAAGAGATGGGATGGTTCGATAAACCATTTAAAGCACAGGATAGAATTGACAAATAAGGGATCAATACTCAAAAGGTGACGCTTGGCTTACGTAACTTCATTAGGGTGCAGTGGAAGGTACTTGAAGGAATATTCGGTCCGCTGGCGAGTTCCAGCCGAAGGGGGGGGGGATAAAAGGATCCTGACGAGGCGTCTTGGAAAGGAGAACCGTTACTCGACGAACGGCTCGACGAACAATGGCTGTTCTACTTTGTTCTCTTCTGAACAAAGGGGGGATGAGAACCGTCTCCTGTCTACGGGCTCAAGAACAATGGCTGTTCTAATGTTGTTCTCCTTTGAACAACAGGGGGGGTGAGAACCGTTTCTTGGCGAAGGGCTCAAAACGAACAATGGCTGTTCTAATGTTGTTCTCCTTGAACAACAGGGGGGGATGAGAACCGTTTCTTGGCGAAGGGCTCAAAACGAACAATGGCTGTTCTAGGTTGTTCTCTTCTGAACAAAGGGGGGGGGATGAGAACCGTCTATTGTCTACGGGCTCAAGAACAATGGCTGTTCTAATGTTGTTCTCCTTGAACAACAGGGGGGGTGAGAACCGTTTCTTGGCGAAGGGCTCAAAACGAACAATGGCTGTTCTAATGTTGTTCTACTTGAACAACAGGGGGGGGGGATGCCTTGGGTACTTGGCGTCACTAAAGGCTCGAACCTTTGGCACTCAAGGAATATTGTCCTCCTTCTCGACAAGTGATGGTGAATCTCGAGGTCGAGGTCCCTTGGCGCACAAAGGGAGAGAGGGTCGTGGTGATGTTTCGCGACGAAAATCTGGATCTCCAATCTGATCTTAGTGGTAAAGTTTCCATATAAATAGCCAGGACATCTCCTTGGCGTGGGGAAGAATGGGGTGGAAGCTTCGAGGGAACGCACAGCTGGGCCGGAGAAAAATGCCTTATCTGTCCATAAGCCTAACTCGATCTGACGAGGTCGGCGTATGGGGGCGAACGGGGGGGACGATAACCTCCTTGTTTAAACATTGGCGTCCGGTAGCTGTTGATAAGACTCCAAGCCTCGAATCGAAGATGCACGTGGGCCTCCTCGAGGTTTTAACTAATATGGGATAGGAGTTGAATTTAACACAGATTCAACTCGTTCTATCACACCCCTCCATTCCAGGGGAAGTTGTCACTTCGAAAAAAAAAGAGAGAAGGGACAACGATAGAGCTCCGTTGTAGGGAACTCGTTTTCTTGTACCAACCGTATCTTCCTGCACCTAACTATTATTACCTCAATACATGATTATTTTGATCTTTAGATTACAGGGGAAAATAACCTTTAATACAACTTAATAAAAAAAAAAGGCATGGAACAATGAAATGATATAAACTTAGTACATACGGGACAAAATAATTTATACGTAAATTAATAAGAACAAATATATATACATCAAAAAAAATTAGACATTGAGCGTTACAAAATTCAGACATATACATTAATTAACTATATTACAAAAGAATCTTAAATTAAGTCGTACAAGACGGTATATACCTACATGGAGATACTAATCCTATGAATACAATTATTCTACGCTATTCGGTAACGCATTCCTACTGAGTGCGTCAGCGACCTGGTTATCGGAACCTTTGATATAATTTATTTTAAATTGATACTCTTGCAAGAGTAAACTCCAGCGCATGATGCGGCCGTTTGAGTGTCTCAAATTCCTAATATAGGCTAACGGACGGTGGTCGGTTCCTATTTGAAAATCTTTACATATCAAGTACAGCTTGAATTTGTCTATGACCCAGATAATTGATAGAGCTATCTTTTCTCTAGTGGCATATCTCTTTTCGCGTGGTAATAGTTGACGACTAGCATATGCAACTGGATGACTCGTTCTGTCATCCTCGTATTGAAGGGGTACACCTCCAATGCCCTCGTTGCTCACGTCGGTCTTAACCCCAACGGATTTTTCCGGGTTGGGCAACTTAAAAATGGGGGCAGAAATGAACTTACTTTTGAGCTGAATAAAATGGGAAACAGCGACATCATTCCAACGTAAACGATCGGAGAAATTCTTTTCCTGAAGGGGGCATAGGGGGGCCGAATTTGCAGCGAAATTCGGAACAAATCGCTGATAGGGAGAAGCTGATCCTAGGATCGATCTTAATGGCTTCTTTGTAATCGGGAGGGGCATGTCGGCGATTGCCTTAATCTTGTTCTCTTGGGGACCTGACTTGCTTTGTCCTATTTTGAAACCCAAATATTTGATGGTTTCGTGGGCAAAATGGCATTTTCTGGGGCCAATGGTGAGGCCATTTTCACGCAGTTGCTCGAAAAGAGCTAATAGGGCGGGTAAATGGTGATTCCATTTAATTAGTTCTTGTATCTGACTCTTCTGACGTGGTGTCAGCTGCGCGTCACTTTTCAGGTCAGAGGGTTCCAAAGACTCGCCTGGTAGGGATTGAGGAGGGTAATCGGCATCAGGTTGGATGCACACTGTCTGGATTACGTTAAGGGACTCCGCGGGGCAATCCTCTTCAAGCGCCGATGCTTCGTCCAGTTCTACGAAGGTATCTCCATGGGCGCGTTGGGGGTTCTTTTTTTCTTGGGGTCCAGGGACAGTCTCCGTGTCCTTGTCTGGGGCCTTATCACCTAAGGGTTTTAGTGAATCACATTCCTCTTTTTCCGTCCTAAGGTCCTGGTTAGGGGTCTCCGAGAAATCGGACGGTATCGGGGTTCTGATGGGGACGGGCTCCTGGGCTTTTTTCTTATCTCGGCCTTGAGGAAGGGCGGCCTGAAACACAGGGTCGAAACTTATTTGGGGGCTCTGTCCTATAAGTACGGAACAGAATTTTATGGGTGCTACAATGACTTCAGCCCAGCCATTATAATATTGACACTGCAGGTAACATCTAGCGACGGGGAATCGGTTCGCCCGCCCAAGTTGGTCATGTACCACCGCAAATTTTTCGTAGTTAGAGGCCACTGGGAGGAGTTCGTCGGACACGATGAAGCATGTACATCCTGTGTCCCTGACGAGAGTCAATACTCGACAGCTGTCCACGCTGCCCTCCTCATATTTCAAAGTTCCCGATGAACTTTTACCAAAAACAAAATTTACCTGGTGGCCTGACGGAGGGGGAGAAGTTTCTGCTTGGGTATGCACCACCGGGGGAGCCGGGGTTGCATTAATCTGGTGAACTTGGTGGGCTGGTCCGCTTTTAAGCCTAGAATTTTGGGGGCAATTCCAGCTCATGTGGTTTTCTACACCACAGATGAAGCATATGGTTGGTCGCTTCGGGAAGAGAGATGGAGGAGAAGTCTTAACGGGAGGTTTGGAGTCCCGTTGTTGGTTTTGGGGAAAGAAGTTTTTGGGTTTTACGGGGCTCGGAAACTTTGTCAGCTTCCCTGGGAAGGGGCGCGAATCCGTCCTTCTTTCTTCTCGTTGGATTTCTTTTTCTCGTTCTTCTCGTTGGATTACTCTTTCCCGTTCCTCTCTTTCTTTTTCTACCTTTTTTCTTTGAACTTCTGCTTTAATCCGAGCTAATTCAATCTGAAGCTCAGCTTGTCTTATCCGTTCCCCTCTTTCTTCTCGTTGGATTTCTCTTTCTCGTTCTTCTCGTTGTTCCTCTCTTCTTCTTTCTTCTCGTTGTATTTCTCTTCTTTGCTCCTCTTGAATGTACTCAATTAGTTCTTTTCCGGAAAGTCCACAGGACTCTCCTTGCGCTTTAAAGACTTCAAACTGAGTCATCTTTGCACTTGGGGGCGCACTAGTCAACCAACTAAAATTCCTCGCAACAAGAATTATGCCTCTATAGAATTAGCCTACCTAAATATGGGCACTGACCTATTCGTACTTGGTTTCTTACTCTAAATAACCACTGACTAAAATCACAAAAACACAAACAAATTATTATAACCGTTCCTTGAGCTACTCCAGCTTCTTAAGTTTAAAAAAAAAAAGGGGATAGCAATCGTTAAAACAAAAGGGAACTACTATATTCTATTAATATAACGAATAACACTATGCTTTACTCGACTGAGACCAGTGTTTGCAAAGATATAGCGTTAAACCTTACACACCTGATACCAAATTAAATAGTATATATATATATATATATATATATATATATATATATGTCGTAGAATGACTCCCGACGATACTATATATAACACTATTCGTTGAGGGAACTTCCTTAATTATCTCTAGAGTGCGTTTTACTGTCTGGCGGCCGATATTATATATCTTCAAAATGCTTAAGAAGTGGAACTGAGCTCAAGGATAATAATATTGCTATCATTAATAAAATAGAGTTTTATTAATAATAACTATCAGCAAACACAAAAACGGAAAATATTGACAAACAGAATGGAAAGGGTCGTGGAGACTCGGGCTAATCCAAGGATTTAAGGGATCGAAAAAGGTAAAACAAATATGGAGTTAAAGAGATGGGATGGTTCGATAAACCATTTAAAGCACAGGATAGAATTGACAAATAAGGGATCAATACTCAAAAGGTGACGCTTGGCTTACGTAACTTCATTAGGGTGCAGTGGAAGGTACTTGAAGGAATATTCGGTCCGCTGGCGAGTTCCAGCCGAAGGGGGGGGATAAAAGGATCCTGACGAGGCGTCTTGGAAAGGAGAACCGTTACTCGACGAACGGCTCGACGAACAATGGCTGTTCTACTTTGTTCTCTTCTGAACAAAGGGGGGATGAGAACCATCTCTTGTCTACGGGCTCAAGAACAATAGCTGTTCTAATGTTGTTCTCCTTTGAACAACAGGGGGGGTGAGAACCGTTTCTTGGCGAAGGGCTCAAAACGAACAATGGCTGTTCTAATGTTGTTCTCCTTGAACAACAGGGGGGGGATGAGAACCGTTTCTTGGCGAAGGGCTCAAAACGAACAATGGCTGTTCTAGGTTGTTCTCTTCTGAACAAAGGGGGGGGATGAGAACCGTCTCTTGTCTACGGGCTCAAGAACAATGGCTGTTCTAATGTTGTTCTCCTTGAACAACAGGGGGGGTGAGAACCGTTTCTTGGCGAAGGGCTCAAAACGAACAATGGCTGTTCTAATGTTGTTCTCCTTGAACAACAGGGGGGGGGGGGGGATGCCTTGGGGACTTGGCGTCACTAAAGGCTCGAACCTTTGGCACTCAAGGAATATTGTCCTCCTTCTGGACAAGGGATGGTGAATCTCGAGGTCGAGGTCCCTTGGCGCACAAAGGGAGAGAGGGTCGTGGTGATGTTTCGCGACGAAAATCTGGATCTCCAATCTGATCTTAGTGGTAAAGTTTCCATATAAATAGCCAGGACATCTCCTTGGCGTGGGGGAGAATGGGGTGGAAGCTTCGAGGGAACGCACAGCTGGGCCGGAGAAAAATGCCTTATCTGTCCATAAGCCTAACTCGATCTGACGAGGTCGGCGTATGGGGGCGAACGGGGGGGACGATAACCTCCTTGTTTAAACATTGGCGTCCGGTAGCTGTTGATAAGACTCCAAGCCTCGAATCGAAGATGCACGTGGGCCTCCTCGAGGTTTTAACTAATATGGGATAGGAGTTGAATTTAACACAGATTCAACTCGTTCTATCCCAATAAAGTAGACTATATTGAAGCTCAAATATCATTGAATTCTAATTACTGTTTTTATTTCAGATTTTTCAGATTTTCAGATTAATACATACTTATTTGTGATAAATTTTCTGCTACTGATAACTGGTAAAGAAGATACCACGTTTATCAAAATAGTGCTCTGATAAGAACCTTATGATAAGGATCTCACATTGTGTATCGTTTGCTTGCTCGAGTTAGTATTTGAAATCTTGGCATGGCTTCAAGTTCTAGATGCGGATGTGTAAACAGCAACAACATATTTTGTTATGTTTGTAGGCAATTCACACCAGTGGCATAACGGAGAAAAATAGAAACAGCAGTAACGATGAAGCAAGCCTACAGATACTATTTTGGATGCAAAGTAGGGGACCGGAAGAAAGATTGGGCCCCTCATATTTGCTACATGCAGTGTAACACAATTTTGACAGCTTGGTTAAATGGGAAGAGGAAGGCAATGCCATTTGATGTTTCCATGATATGGTATGAACCCTCAAATCACTATAAAAAGCGAGAATGGCCAGCCAGAGAAGAATACATTGTTGGCAAACATAATGTTAAGCATGATGCTGTAGTAGATCGAGAAAAAGTTCATCTTCAACCTCTTTACATTAAATTAGGGTTAATGAAAAAATTTGTAAAGGGTATGGATCAAAGAAGTGAAGGTTTTTAATATTTGAAAAACAAATTCAAAGGATCATTAACTGATGCAAAAATAGAAGCTGGAGTTTTCACTGGACCACAAATTCGCAGAGTTGTTTCTGATGATTCCTTCACTTTGTGTCTCAATGAAAAGGAACGCAAAGCATAGACATCCTTTGTGGAAGTCACTGAAAACTTTCTCGGCAATTTTAAATCTCCAAATTACCGAGAAATAGTAAACAATATGCTGGAAGCCTATGAAAAGATGGTATGTAGAATGTCACTTAAAATGCATTTTCTGCATTCTCATATCGATTTTTTTCCTGAAAATCTGGGAGCGGTTAGTGATGAACATGGTGAACGTTTCCATCAACAAATTTTGGTTATGGAGACGAGGTACCAAGGAAAATTTAATCAAAATATGATGGGGGATTATTGCTGGTCTTTACAAAAAAAAACCTTTGATGTCTCACAAAAGAAAAACGAAAGGTTACAGCAAAGTTTCTTTAAACTTTAAGTGCATAACAAACTTAATCAATACAATAAAATCTTCATAACTTGGGAAGGGGGGGGTGTAACTTCGCCAGTGATGTACACTCTCTGTCCGAAGCCAGAATAAAGAAGGAAGGTCCCCCACTTTTGAAATATTTTTGCTTAAAAATTAAAAAAAAGACAAAATAAAAAGATTTTTTTATTTATTAATCGGAACAAATAGCGAAAGGGAGGGAAGGGGCATTGCACAAAATCTAGACGTGATAGAGAATTTTGCTTTCCAAATTCGGATTCAGCGCCCTCGAACTAATTAGAAACACTTATTAACATGTCTGTAACAAACAAGAAGTTAAAATTTGTTGCCTAGTGTTATCGACGAGTTTCCCCGATCACATAATGAAATTCACATAAGTATAAAAGTGACGAGACTGTCAAAGCACAGTTTAAACTGCCGGATTTTGACAAGTCAAAATCCGGCTTAAACTGGTTGAAGATATCTCTTAGATTCCTATAATTTTCTTCCTATATCTTTCTCACATTTCTATTGATGTATTGGTTGTATAAGGCGGACTCCAATCGTTTTCTGACTACAACTTCCAAGATAAAGTGAAAAAAAATTGGAAAACTTTGGAATCATAAAGAACGGCGGCTTCCAATTAAGGCAAATAAAACGCTTAAAAGAAATCATAAAATTCTTCAGGAAGGGAAATAACTGTCACTCCTCCCCCCACCCTGGTTTCCCCCAAAGAAGGCGCAACACTAGGCCTAAACGGCCTATTCCGGACACCTTCTGAAGGAGCCTACCAGAATCTGGCGGAGACTGCGGTCTGTGCGTGCGTGAGTATACGTGTTTACAGGTTTGCTCACAGTTGTGGAATGCGTTGAGAGATGTGAATGAAAGAGGGAGGCCGGAAGTCTCCCTCTCTTCCAAATGACTACAGTTATTCATAACTATCAACAGTGTATCCAAGGATCGATTTTTTTCTTTCATGGCGCCGATCGTAGGATCGAAAATAGAGTTTGGCCTAGAGACGGGAATTTCCCTTTACCTTCCCCTATACTTTTGGTAGAGTCCAGCTTAGTAATGCCACTACTCCACTTCAAAGCTTTACTGCCAGCACCTGGGCATTTTGTCATGGCAGGTTTTCATTCCCCTATGCCATAAGGCTTCAAGCACGTTACAAAATCACATCCTAGCGCGCCTTTCCTACATGAGTCTCTCCACTTTCACGTCATATTCCTTCCTCACCTTCACATCCTCCCTGCTCATCGACACGCATGTCTTAGCTTGTTTGACGTAATGTCAATTAATATTCTACCCTACACTCTCTCAGCTAGACTAAATAGATCAATTCACCTTAAATTGTGACTCCCATTTCTTCCCAGTTTTGATGTTTTGCCAGGTTCCACTTCATTAATTGATGCAGTCTAGTCAATCGTCCTTTACGACGTGCTGCTGACATCACTGTGGTAGTATACTTACATAGATCTAAACACAAATTGTATATCTTCAGTTATTAATTTCTCCCAACTGGTACACTCGACGATATGTGTATGTGCATATATGTACATGTGTGTATGAATAGCCGCCACTTAGTTTGTTTACGTTATATCGCTCGTAGTATATTCGCGTCGTACTTTATGCTATATGGGTGAAAGAGGTTGTGTTTTGTGGGTGTGAGGGTGTAGTTACCTAGTTGATTCTCCCTCAAGGCAATTTTGTTTGACATTTTTACATTTAAACATCGAGCGATTCTTTGGTACCACTTCCTACTAAATTCTGGTTTTGAATCCATGCTGATTCTGCCTTTTCTTGTTCAAATTTTCCTCTTTTTGTTTCCTTCCTCTTTTCAACTTCCTTTTCTTCTTTTTTTTTTTGAGGCTAAAGGACCCATTAGGAGGAGAAAGATAATTATTACCGACAAATCAAACTCAATGTCCAGATTTTAAACAAACATTTCGTCGAGAGGTTTTAAATGCGAAGAAATCGAATTTGGAAAGGTTCAATTCTCTCAGACGCGCGAGTAAACAAACAATAGCAGGGTCTCGTCGTTCACCAGAACTTCTTACTCTCCTTGACTTCTTTTTTTGGGGTGTGCTAAAGAAGATGTACTCAATGGTCTCTTCGTTCACCAGACCTTAACCCCCCTTGACTTCTTTTTGCTGGGGTATGTATGCTAAAGGAGAAGGGATGGGATGTGTGTCTCAATGAAATAAAGATATGAAGCACCTGAGAGAACAGCGCATCATAAATGAATGCGCTTAAATTTACGGAAAGTTGGAGCTAATGCATTGGCTGAATCTCGTCCTCGTCTTTTATACAGGGTCTTCCTACAGTATGGAGACAAGCAAAATATCACAATGGTCCCCTCGTTCACCCTCCCTCCCCCCCCCCTGACTTCTTTTTATAGGATATATATATATATATATATATATATATATATATATATATATATATATATATATATATATATATATATATATATATATATATATATACTAAAGGAGAAGTTGTACTCAATGAAAATTAGGATATTATCAAATTGACGGAAAGTGGGAGTTAATGTATCGGGTTCATCGAATGAATCTCACAAAATAAAGAAAGTTTAAATTATAAAAAACATTGGGCTCTGATTGCGTTTACGCAACTGACCTAAAGAAGTTAAAGATCAAATTAACTTAACCGTGGTATACAAAATTTAACCGGTCCATTAACGACGTGGTTATCCTCGCAGAGTTTAAAAGAACTAATGTCACACTGATCTTTGCAAAAAAATGGGTAGGGGTTATTCTAGTAACTATCTATTGATAAGGGGGTCCTCTCGAGTCAATCTAACTAATGGCCGAAAGCATAGATTTCAGCGGCGTTCGTCTCTACAAAGTAACATATTGTTTTCTTAGAAGTACAAAATTCCTTTGATAATGTGCCACGTGAGAGGCTGTTACTAAAACTTCAATCGCGAAGAATGAGCAAAAATTCTTCATTGGTTAAGTCTCAGCGTATCCGCCAATGGACGGCCAGTTCTTGGTGCTCGGAAGGATCGAGTCGATGCCTTGATTCTTGAAGTTCAACAACGAATCTAATAGAGTAATGAATGAGAGATCCTCTAAATTAGTAAATAAGCACTTCAAAGACGCCTTAACCCAAAATTAATTAATTATAATATTAAAACAAAAGATGAATAAACTACCTTACAGAGTAGTCGAAACTTTATATGTTTAAAACCAGACTTGAGGAGTCATTTTCAAACTTAAATATTACCTAGTAGGAAGCAGAGAAGGGACCATCTACGAAATGAGAAAATTATGTCAGCCATTAGACCCCTGAGAAGCATATTATGTACAAATGCGTTTTCCATATTCCTTTCGCGTTTTCATGTCCTATTCTTCCCCAATTTTACAACTAGCAGGCGAGGAGGATTCGGGTGTGAGTGGTTGGGAAAGTTTTTTGTTGAAGTGTTTATAGTTTGCGGGAAGGTCTTTGCTATTTTTGGTTATGCTGTGAATGCGAATCCACGTAGCTGCGTCTGGCCATGAGTAGTTTTAGTTGTGCATCCGTAGAACTACACCAAATATTATAAAACATAATAAAATAACCCATCGGTTATTAATAAAATTAATTTATAGGGAATTTATCACCAAACAATATTTTATTTGGGTGATATATCACGGGGGTAGCTAAGGGGGATGGGGTCGAGGGGGAAAAATTTAAAAGTCACCCCGGGCCCCCATTGGAGGGGGGGAGGGCAGAACGAGTATCCCATGCCTTTTTGGAATGACAAAAACAGTTAATAAAATGGTTAAATTCTGGATTAAACTGTGTTAATCACTACTTATATTGTTGCTGTGCCAGACTGATAAAATGCCTCAATATACATTTTGACTGGTATATTTGATAGATGTAATACCTCGGTTTCACAGTTTGTAGTTTATTTCTTGTCATCATACATAAATATTCTGTATTAAGGTGTCTTACTTATTTATTGTTGTTTTATTTGATACACTATCAGACATAGCAGAGTGGACCAAAATATTGCAGGAGTCGTAGTTGTCATGTCATTCGTGATATCAAACATTCGTATGTTGGGGCCTCCAAAGGAGATAATTCCCTCGGGCCAACAAATCCCCAGCTACGCCACTGGTATATATGTAGATAAGTGTGCATTAGCAATTTTAGATCTAACAGAGTTAACAACATTTCATTCGGACCGCTTTACATGGAAAATGACGAAACTGGTTAGTCTAATGGTGTAAAATTTGTTCGAACAATGCTACTTACTCTATTTTTACTCGGCCTCGTCCTCTTCTTTTTAGTCGCGTGCGAGTCTAATTACGAGTGACTTTACATCTCGTCGGTCGGTCCCCATTTTGCCTTTTTATTGTTTTTGTAATAACTTCATAACTAATCGGCCGATTCTAACGAAATTTGAAAACCTCGCGTTGTTTTACATTCTCCTTCGAATGTAATAATTGCCAAAGTCCTCACAAGGTTAGCCCTGGAATTAAGTTTTTTTGGCAATAACATCATAACTATTCGGCCGATACTCTGCTAGACTAGACTAGGCTATAATATGCTATACTCTGCTAGGCAAGCCTAGAATAGGCTATACTATGTTAGGCTATTATAGGCTATACTAGGCTATTATATCTTATGCTAAGATATAATGTACAAGGGTAAGATATAATATGCTAATTTAGGCTATACAATGCTATACTAGGATATCACATAGTATGTTAGGCTAGACATTACTAAGCTATGCTTGACTAGGGTATAATAGGATAGTATAGGCTATACTTGTCTAGGATAGTTAATGCTAGGCTAAGTTATACTATGCTAGGGTAGGCTAAGCTATGCTAAGCCATACTAGGCGTAAGGAAAGCATAATGTTTCATTATATATATATATATATATATATATATATATATATATATATATATATTATATATACATACATACATACATATATATTATGCACAGGGGCAGATCCAGGGGGGCCTGGAGCTTCAAACGTCCACTGATTTTACTTGTAATTTTTTTTAGCTCTTGTAAGTGAGTGGAGATGGCGTTAGTCTCCCAACGGCGCGGTACCGGGTTCGATCCCCGCAAGAGTGGACACAAACTTCAACACACGTAGAGATCTGGCGACCAATTCGTGGACGCGATGTGTTCACCCCTGTACTGGAGTGGGTAGCTCTTGCACTTCTCATCACACACATAGCAAAATACAACACTGCTTTCTCTCCTCTGCCGTCTTCGCACCACAACACACACACACCCTGTATTCCAAGGAATCCTGCCGATGGGTATCTATATCTACATACCTCTAACGCGGAACAGGTGCCCCTGCCCCGGGGTGACGAAAGTTCCACCTGAACGCTGTTTGGTGTCCAAAATATAATACTTTCTGTCACCTCTCCCCCAAAGAGGACCGGCCCCTGGTGCCCCCGTGCTCACCAGCAATTGTCATACTGACCTTTGTCTATTTCATTATTCGGTCGGAATCCGCCTGGAACCACTACTACTATTTGTATTGAATTAAAGCCCTTTTCTCTGCACTCAAAAAATGTTGGCCCCCAAATCTTTTCGTCCAATTTTCAGTTTTGTTATGTAATTTTCAACGTCGGTCCTTACTTATACCATTCGGGGGTCGTTGGTAGATTTTGTGAGTTTCTAAATTCGATTGAAAAAAAAAATGACCTTCCATCTTAGTTTTCATCTTAATTCTGCATAAAATTCGTTGGCAGCGGGCCCCGGCACCCGCTGGCAGAGCTAAACCCCCTAGCTTTGAATCGTTTGCTTTAAGATATGTCCGATGGATTTTTAATTTGGATCGGTGGTTGCCTAATTTATTTCACATAAAAATATTAAAAGAGGGCGCGAGGCAGAAAAAGGTTGAAGGGCGCTGCCCTATAGTCTCGTTAATTAACACTAGTTTCTTTATTTTTTTCAATTAATTAATTCGACTCTTGCCAAGAAAGTTGAATAGTTAAGTAGGCACATACTGTTTTTTGTCTTGCTTTAAAGGTATACATGGAGTACATAATATACGTCCCAACACCTCTCTGTTTATGACTGGGAAGTGACAGGCATCATAAAAGAGTTTAACGATTTAAGGACTTGATATGATAAAGCCTTTTGGAGTACATTGGGGATAATTCATTGTGTCCAACCTCTTTTGCCTTACAGGTTGTTTCTTCAATGTACACATCGTACTTTCCACGGGAAGTAACTCAAAGCATACCTTTAAGATTCATTGAAACACTTGAGCATCCTATTCCTACCCTTCATCACAGAGGTCCACTCCTCGTCTTAGTGCACTACGCCTTTATTAGTTTAGAGGTCGCTTACTTTAGCATTGTCAGATAATAAAATGTGCATTTTATGACTTGGGATAATAGTCTATTACCATAAAATGAAAATAAATTTGACAAGTTGAGATAAGATTATCCAAACACTTGTATATTTTATTACGATTTGAAGGAGTGATCGAGATATTGGTTATACTTGTCTTGTATGGTTCCTTTTAGGTTCCGCTGTTTGTTTTGCGTGATCACGGCTGCCTTTCCCCGATTTCTACTTGCCCGTGTCCAACAAAGGTCAGGCAAAGCAAAAGGCGTTTCCGATTTGTTTACTTTTGAGGTGGAAATATAATAGGTTGGATTGATCCGATTGATTTATTGAATAGACAATTAATTAATTCGATTGGTTGTGAATGATTGATTTTAGTAATTTTTATTAATAAATTAGGCGATGATATTTATCGATTAGATTCATAGTGACTAATTGAAATATTGAGTGATATGAGTAAATTGATTAATTTCGAGAATTTGTTTTGTTATTGAATTGCTTTATTTAATGATTTAACAAATAAAAGGCATAAAAAATAACCTTGTACTTTAGCGTAGTCAATATCTTCAACGGAAGTAAACAATGGCTGCCTGTTTGTCTCGATGGCCATCGGCAGGGGCGGATTTAGGTTAGGGCAATATGAGCAACTGTCCAGGGCGGCATCTTGCCAGGGTCAGCATGGGGAGGATGGGGGGCACCCAGTACCGATGGTGGCCTCTAGACTGTCTTTCGAAGTATGTTTCGAATATTCCACCGGGCGACACAAGGCCCCTTCCCTACACATGTGTTCACCAGAAACGGACAACATCCAAACTAACGCTCTGTGTATGTGTGTGTAGTGTTAAATGTCAAGACTATACGTTCATTAAACAAGTTAATTTGTACATAATTATTGGAATGTTTAAAACCTTTTTTGTTTTATTTATGTTTGAAGGAACGTGTGTATGTGTGGAGGGGGGGTGGGATCTCATTCCAAAGGAGGGGCGCTGAATGGCGTTTAGCCCAGGGTACCATATAGGCTAAGACTGCCACTGCCTGTTGGTCGTTTTTTGTGTGTACGTCTATGTGGACATGAGAACTTCGTATCTTGCCCATTTCACCCCTTCACAAGAGGCAGGTAAGGGATAGGAGGACCCTGAGAAGGGGCGTGGTACTAAACCTATAATTTTCTTCCTCCTTTAAGGAAAACAAATGATTTGTAGTGATTTTACGCGGGTGTGGCGCGGAACAGAAACGGAAAAGGGCACCATTTACAGAGAGGGAAAGTTTTGTATGCGTGTGTGTGTGTGAGAGAGAGAGAGCTTATCTGAAAGATGTTCACATTAAGTTGCGTTTAAATGAAAATCTCCATTTAGTAAATGGAAATAAAAAGGAAAAAAAGGGAGCTTACAAGAAGTCAAGGTTCCACTTTTCCCAGCGTCCATAGAGTAGTAGGTTACGGTAAGGACAGACACAAGAAGAAATATGTATGAATGCGGGACTGAAAGTGAATTAAGATTAGCAAGGACTACACCAACACACTTTATTGACTTTAAATGCCGCGGAGCATAATGCTGGAAGAGAATTTGGGGTATGTTGAGGGTATTTATCGATCGCAGCCAGTCAAGGGCAGAGCCAAGCGGAGTCTTGTCAGAGTACCTGAAGCGACCCCGTCATCAAAGGGGGAAGTACGAGTACGAGGCACGACGAACGAGTGCTCATCGTGTCAGATGAGAGTGGTATGACAACCCCACAACAACAGGGTGCCCCGTATAAACTGTTAGACCTGGTATATGAAGTGGGGTGCCACCCAACCCCTGGAGTAATCGTTAGTCTCAGACTAGATTGAGACTCCCCTGGCTTTCTTTCTTCCTGACATATTCCCTTTTTAATTTTATTTCGATGCTTTCTCGCAAACTCCTCCATACCGATTTTTCGTGATTGGCCGGGAAATTTTACAGGCTAGTCGCCGACCAGCCATGGTCCATTCATTTCTGGTCGTGGCCGGAAGAGGAGGTTTCAATCCATCCCACTCGGCTCCTCTGTGTGTGTGTGTGGGTAAGTGTAACATACTTTCTCTCTTCCAAGCCTTTTCATTTTCTACCGCCACTATGTTTCTTTTCTATTAATAAGCAAATGCTGGTGGCACGCCATGCCCCGGGAAACTCGGACAGCGAGCGGGAGAGGAGGTCCCTAAAAGTGGCCAGTGGGTCCAAACGAGACCACATGCGTTTCTTCTGGATCCGGCTTCCCGGGAAAGGGGTTAAGGGTTTGCTTCCCTGAGTTCATAATTGAGTTCAGATGACGAAGATGGAGAAAATTTAGAGAAAAATTGAAGACCAACGTAACTATTAAAGGTGAAGGGAGAAATTTTTGGCTATGGCACCCATCTGGCGACTGCCCACAACGACCGAGGTCGCCATACTTAATTTCAAGACTAATACTAACTAGGCTTCATTAAAATAAAAAGCCCGAAACATTCCCCCAACCTATGAAAACCAAAGCAAAAATACAGAACCAAAACAAGAAACAAAGCAAAGGCAAGAAGAAGAAGGATGGGTTGTGGGGAGGCCCGCAACACCCCCAATGAAGGAAGAAAGTGTTTCCCCTTCACTTCTCCTGCTAAAGATGTTTCTCTTTTAACCACCTTCTTCTTAGGAGCCGACCCAAAGTGGCTCCTTGTTTAGCGCGGAGGTTGCCCATCCTATGCTGCCACAGGTACCCTAGTGAAGTAGAAGAACAGGATGATGTTCCTGCACTCCCTGAAGTCACCAAGGACGAGGTTAGATTCGCCGAAAGAAACACTAACGGAAAGATCTATCTGGGGAATGTCTTTACTCGGAGCTCAAAAAAGTTCAGGATGCATTTTTGATGGATGTCGAGGTTTGAGTGAGTGGGTAATCCAAGTCCCACTTCTTGGACATATATTTTATTACCACACCGAGGTGAAGCGGGGGTGAAGCGTATCCAATACACTTACCTTAGCCACTTTCGGTGATTCAGAATAACCTCGGTGCGTACCCTTTTGATCCAAAACTAAGATGATGATCCCCTGAGTGTTTCCCCACTCAGTAAAAGCCAACCATGGGTGGGTCGGTATAATATTGAGATTTAAGCCGAGTAGATTGCTTAATAATTGCCAAAGGATTGGCCAAAATAGTTAAACACACATATACAAAAATAATCTTTAATGTACATGAATTTGAAATAAGCAACAGCGTATATAAATATAATTAGAATTAATCTTGCACTGAATAAATAAGTCTACAAAAATGTCGTTGGGATTACTTGAAAATTACTTACTGGGATGCTTGTGTCTTAATGACACCCGACAGCATGAATGGAATAGTAAAATTCAATTAAACACTGAATTAAGTAAGTACTTCTGACATTCGAGGTTACGGGCTCCGGATGAGAATTTTAGTTCACGAATAAACTGGTGAAGTTAGGGGAGGGGATAATTCAATTAACGATACCTTTGAGTTCGTAAGTATTTTCGAAGGGGACGGTGAAGAGCTTCTTCTGGTGACGATGATCGCACCTAGTCCGGCCGTCCGAGGTTAGCAAATGAGAGAGTAATCCTAGACCGGTGATATACTGATCCTATGCCAGATCACGAAGGTGTACCAAGCGGTGACTCAATCGGACTTCTTCCTCGAAGTACCTGTCCGATTATTCTGCTCCTGGAGTGGGTAGCCAAAACCGATTACCTAGCTACGCCTAGGGCAATCCGCATAGGGAGGTCCTGTGTAACCTCAGACTCTGAAGGAAGGAAGGGGGGGCTACGAGAAATTCGGTACCTACAAGTACCATGACCACAACGATTTCCTATGTGGATCGAGTTTCACACACTCGACGTATGTCCAAGAGCTTCTGCCTGATTCCAGGGAGAAGTCTTCCTTTTATTTCTCTCCTTAGCAGAATCGAGAGAAAGAATCGAATTCTCGTATAATCCGTATCGTCGCGCGAAAGAGCTTTCTTTCATCTTTGGGCCGACGGTATTTCTTTCACGCCTTCGATCCATCTCGGAGTTTACAGCGGTGCGAAAAAAGGCGACGGAGAATTCGAGGCGAGAAGGGCATTTTAGAAATACGAGAGGGCGTGCAGCTTTGTGTCGGAGTGTTTCTGCGTACACCTATGTACGTGGTATTTATGTAGACTTCTACAATGGATCTTCAGGGAGGTTTTACCAAGTTTCTATGTCATTTCTGTCTGTGGGACAGTAGGGAAACCACATAGCATTACTACAAGAAACACTGGTAACAAAGGACTGAGTTCTCTGTGGGAGGGTGTAATGTAAAGCATGCGCAAATGATAGACTCTCAAAAGGGGTTGCTCTATTCATTGTATTTAAAACTAAGTCTTATGAAACAGTTTGTTAGAGCTCTTAACAAAGATTCGGCAGCTTTTAAGTACATTCAAAGTTTCTTTCCCAAAACTCTGATACAAAGGTTAAAGTTGGTGCCTTTGTTGGGTCACAAATCAGGAAAATCGTAGTTTTTTCGGAATTTCCTGAAAAGTATACTAAAAAGAAAAAAAAAGCAGCAAGGTTCCCGATCCCCTCCTCCAAGAAATGGGGCCAGGTTAGCAGATGCTAGCAGATTGGGTCTTACTCCTTTGCCTCTCACCATCTGAATTTAGGAGGTAACAGTTTAACACTCCCGTTAAATAGGAGGTTTTCTCTAGCTTCTCGATAATTACCACCGTCCACCTACTTTAATAAGGTGGAGTTGGCCGTGTCGCTCTCCAATTGTTCAAGCTCATTTTCCTTCTCAGGGACTTGAACGTGTATATAAATTTTTCGGGGAACTACTTAGTTAGTCCCAGGAACAGGAATTTTGCGGAACTGAGCGAAGAACTGGAAAATTGTTTCATTAATATGGATGAATCCCGCGCACTTATGTCCTAGAACCGCTTCGTTTTCTAGTCTTGAGGTATCCCTGTGCTCTCCTGATGTACAAGCAGACTTTAGGTGTGAGGCCGTTGATAATCTCCATGGAAGTTATTAATTTCAAATTAAATCTCTTAGGCCGGAGCTTTTGTCCCTTGAAAAGGCATCTAAGTTGTCCTTGGATCGTTTAAAGTGATTCCCATCCAATGAGATGATTGATATCTCTATCTCAGTCGAGGAGTATAGACAGTTAGATGAAGCCGTTGAGTTCTTCCCATGAAGCCCTCATTGCAGCAGGTTTGGCTGGCTTCAATTAATCGAACGACTGGGTAGTTTCATACCGACCGTTTTATTAGCGGTCGGCCGAGAGCCATACGGTCCTCAGAAAGGAGCGAAATGCGTATGTGCAAAGATTTTTCGATTTCAACCCAAAGTAAATTAGGCTTTACGAGAGCCAGCTTCGTTTTGAAGCACACCTACACTCTTAAAATTGGGTATGGGTGGTTTCATTCAATGGAGGAACCCACTTGTAGAGGATCGGAAGCGTGTCAAAAGAACTCGGGATATGTTCACATATGACACCTTACTTGTTCCTCCAGGAAGGTAGGGACACCGCCCCGGACACTGTGTCCTTGGCGGAATCATTCGTGAGTGAGCCTAAGCCTTTATGTTTTCCTTGTCCAACATGTCATGTTCTGCGGTTATCTCACAAGACTGCTGTTGAATGGAAACTGTACTTACTTCTCCCAAGCCGAGTGGAGATCATTCCATCATGGGTGATCTCATAGATAGCAGAGCTTACCTGTATTCTACACAGTTCGGCTTCCGTAATGTCCACGCCAAGTTTTCTGCTCCGACTGGAGTGTATGTTGTTCAAGCATTATCCTCAAAGGTGGCATATTGCAGAACTATATTTTAAATTAGAGAAGCCAGAAATACTGCGTATCTATACACTATCATAGATAGAATTCATTCTATGGGGCGAGAAGATGCCTCCCAATTTTCTCTCTTAGTTCTTACGAAATCGTCCATTCGTCCATGGGTGGGATGAACCTTCTCCAAGCTCTTATTTCAACAGGAGAGTCACATGCTTTTAAGTATCTACATCATCATCTATTTGCTGTGGGTAGCAATGTTATCGCCTAGGTGCTACCGCAAGATGTTCTGGCCATGCTTTACCTTTTATGGTGTGAAGCAGATTGCTAACCTGGAAAATATCCAGCGGGCTTTAAACCGAGCCTCTTCTTAAGCTGTATTGCACTGTTTTTTTTTATTCTTCGGTCAAGACCAAGGTAGTGCACTTCTGCCGTCGTCGCTGTTATCACTATTACTAAGTCAGGTTCCAAAATGGAGCTCGCTTAGACGTGGTTAACTAGCATTGATTCTTTGGTCTTTATTTCAGTTGAATTATCACCCTAGAGGAGCACGTTCACACCATTAGTGTCTCTTGTAACCTCGACATGATAATTCTAGCATCTTTGCCTACCGTAATTTTGTTTTAATGTTGATTTTTTCGGCTAAAAATTAACTACGAGTGCGAGATTTACTCATCTGCATCCGAACGTTTATTTTGGAAGATGAATTTGATTTATCACACCTGACATTAGTTGGCAACCAGTGTTTTTCACCCGTGACTTATAGTGAGCCTATCTTTTGACAGAGGGGAGATTCCATTCACTTTACGTCGTGCATAGTGCATGATAGGCTCGTGAACGCGGTTTCAGCGTATCTTCAATTTTCTAATAGTTCTCGTTTCATCCGCGGCCAACCTCAAGGAGGGCTATTTTCTCGAGGTAGGCCAATAATGAGCTTTGCCTTTTAAGTTCAGTACCAGGATACTCTTTAAAGAGTTTGGTATATCTCCCAAGCCAGTAGTAGCGTTGGTTCTTCGCCAAACCCATCATGGAAGATACTTTGATGTATGTCACAACGTCCCTGTTTCCAAGGTTTCTTCAGAACCGGGATTAGTGGACTCGCATTTCTTGGTCCATGCAGATTTCACACAGATCTCTTCAGGTCAGAATGGGCGCTCTCCATGCTAGCTCCCCCATTTTGGCGCCTGTGAGTCTTCTACGGGTGATGTTTTTGTCTTCATGGCCAAGATGATTGTAATATATCACTCGCTCTGGAAGATTACGCATCATGTCTGACTTTGAAACCGTTTAGTAATATGTAGCTGCTCACAGAGGTCGCTAAATGTCAGCGAAGTGTTGGAATCTAAAAATTAGTTAGTTCGCAACATTTGGGATACCATGGCTGCTTCAAATCGGGTGGTATTCGATATTGCCTGTTCTGGGTTCCAAAACTAGCAGTCTTGCTTGGGAAAGAGCAGGCTAGTTAGCAAGCGAGACCGTTTGGACAGACTGAGCCTTTAGCTCTTCCTCACTCTGGCTACAAAGCCATAATCAGGTTAGACTTTCAGGATAAATCGAAACAAAGGTGAGATACAGCGCCTTTGTTGCCATTTTTCTGTGTACATAACCTCCGATGCCTCCACGGTATCAAAACCATTTTGGGGGGCTTACGAACGGGACATGCAAGCGGCTTGTAGTGCCACCCATATAGAGGGCCCACAGGACCCTACCTGTGATGACGTTTTTGCACCTTTGATCCCTGATCGCTCCAGCTTGACCCAGGTGTTGGGGGCTAGCTCCTGCGCACCGAATTTTAATGCTGCATATTATTTGAACAGCCAAGCCTCTCCCATACTATTTTTCTAAATTTCTTAAATATTGTTGGTGGCCCGTTTGGGTTTCTGAGACAAGTCGCTCTTACTATAGGTACAATAGCCTTGTAATTGCTTTTCGATTTTTTCTTTTTTGTCAATGTCATATTTTAGTTAGTTATTATATTGTCAAATTTTTAGCCTTTATTATTTTTTTATTGTTATTTCGTTCTTAATTTTTATAATGTTAAATAATTTTTTTTTTCTCGTTGTACCTTCACTGGTAGCCGCAAGAAGGACTCTATAAATAAAATTATGTCTCGTGGCGTTGTTCCGATATCAGCCTTGGAGCGCTGAAGACAGGGCTTTTGGTTCGATTTTCTTTGGACAAGACCAATGTCGCGCGGATCACCTGATTGCAATATATGTTTCCATGACGACTGCGAGTAGGGAAGATATCGAGATTGTTTTTTGATGGAGTCCTGGGGTAAGGGAGTGTTTGGGAACGAGACTGCTGAAGAGAGGCCCGCCCAGGCTGTTTTCAAAGACTCAATAACCGGACAGGCGTTTTCTTTCCCACTATGATCCCATGGCAAGGATCTGGCCAGCTGTTCGGGTTGTATTGAAAAGAGGATTTGAGGCAGCGCCCTGGAATTTAAAGTTGTGTGCTACTGCACCTCAACCTTTCCCGTGGAACTTTCCCCCAATGCCTCTACATTATCGAGACAAGTCTTTTTTGCTGTCAATGAATCGGACACACGCTCGGGGCATAACACCATATAGGGAGAGCTTCCCTGACCCTCTCTGGAAGACTGCTCAGTTCTCGTCGATACCCTTTAGTCTGGGGGCCCTCCATGGGCGGCTCTTGTCTCGGGCTCCCCTAGGGGATGGTCATTTCCGCATGTCTATTTTGTTGTGTGTTGGTTCCTTTGCACGCGGTTTTAGTGGGATAGAGTTTTAGGAGGATGTGAGCTTCCTCCAGGTGTACCTGAGTGTGCCTCATATTTATTATGTGTTAGTTTTGAAAGTTATCCACTTTTTTATTATTGTTATTAATCTTAGTGGTGATTTTTTCTTTTGGGGTTAAATTTTAAATTATGTTGAAGATTTGCAATTTTGTATTTCCGGTGATAATAACTTCGTTGGTTGCTGCCAAAATGGATCGCTAACATAAAAAAAAATAATGGTACAACGAATGAGGGAATAATGAGATGGGGCGTGAAAAGAGATTATTTAGAACTAAATAATGAAGACAATTAAAATTTAAATGTTGCGTTGGAAAAGTTCTAACGAATTTGGGGCCAGTGGAAGGTAGTCGTAATTATATTAAAATATTGACCTAAGACTTTTTTATTGCTAATTCCAGGAAATTTATGGACTTTGATCCCGATTGTGAGCATTTAATTAGTCATAAAACCTTTTTTTTATTTCTCCGCTTCGTATTCTCCAAACCAATTCTTTTGATTTACTTTCCTTTTAACCTCGCCTTTGGTTACCAGTTGCCTGGTCCCTCGCCCCAGACAAAGGAATGAAAATTCTAATACAAGGAACCGAAATTATGGCCTCTGTCTCAAAGAGATTTTCCTCAGCTTTTGAGGCATCAATCAAGATTCAAGTCCAAAATTACAGCTTGGGAAGTTTGTGAGACGACTAATGCAGGATAAGGGCACTTGAAGTCAGGGAAAAGAAAAGAAAGTTATGCAGATTAGAGCAATGAAGTTAATTAAAATATTTTTATCCACAGTTAATTTGAATTCAAGAATCCTTCCGGTATTTTCCTAATCTATTACTACTACTACTTGAGGTTACTATTTTACGAAGTAAAACTCAGCAATATTGTATTATTGCGGCAGAATTAATGATACAGTTTAGGTTAGGATTTGTGAAACAAAAATTATACCCCAAAGTCCTAAACATAAAAAACGAGACACTAAACCTGACTTAACCATCGTAACACAACAAACTTATAACCAACAAATAGAATTGACAAACCCAAAGAACCTTGATCAAACCTTCGTAACACAACAAACCAATAATAAACACTAAATAAAACCAACAGAACTCAAATAACCTTACCTAACCTTTATCTCACGTCAAACAATTCAAAATCATCGAATAAAATCAAATCTAAAACACCTAAACTAGAAAAGACGGAAAATTCCCTCGGATCGCCTTAGTGTACCTTCGTGAGAGACTATTTAACCAGTACAACGTGGCAATCCTGCCCGTTATGAATTAAATTGAGATATACATAAAATGATAGCTGAAGTGAGGTATTTCGTCCATTTCAATTATCTGGTGTAATATTTCAGCGTATAAACAAAAGTGAACAAGTAAAACATTCATTCAGAATTTTCCACCTGTTTCAATTAAATAGGAACTACTCTCGCCTTAGGTGTTTTTTTCTTTTCACCTTTCCATCCCTTGTTTCTTCCTTCCAGTATAGTAAAGCAAGATCTAAGGTTTGCTTGTGTGATTCCTATTCATTATAGCTCCGACTGAGTTATAATTTACCTCCCTCATACAGTTTTCAAACAACAAAGAATACTAGAATTAACCAAAATGAAAAACCAATGTCCGAAAAAGCTTTTTCAAGGATGTTTTAATAATGAAGCCAATCCTTCGTGTTTTGTACTGAGTAGTTGATGAAGGCCATCGAGTAAATGTAATACCTTCAGAGTTAGGTAAGTCCTTTAACAAGCTTCTTCATAGTAAAGAGACAGACAGTAAAGAGACGCGGAGGGCAGGCATGTAGAGTGGGTGCCATACAATCATAGAGATACGGAGATATGAAGACACAAAACGGATCTTCGTTAGAATAAACTCACACTGGATTTCTTGGATTTGTGAACAACTGAAGATATTAATTTTAGAATAAGTATCGCCCTTTTAGGATTTACGGCACGATACTATGATAATAGTGATAACGGCAGGACTTTGGGCCTGGGTATAAGGAAGAGCTGAGAGAACGCGATAAGCCCGGAATGCCAGTGAGTCGGAGGTTGAGTGGCATAACGAGACCTCCGATAACCTTTAGTGAGGAGGACACGATAAAGACAGGGCTCCAAAACGATCACCATCTTCCTAAAACAAAAAAAAATGCTGAAATCAATGTAGAACAACTGCGAGTTTGATAGGTTGACACAGAGACCAGATAATAATTATAGAATTGACGAAATCAACTGTGTAAGAATATAATTGCGTCGATCAACCTTCCAACATTTTAGATTTCTAGTCTACATTCCTCTTTCCATCCTCCTCCAGGGACGAAGAACGCCACACATAATATCTACATTCTCTTCAAGATTTCAGACTTAAATTAAATTAAAACACCTTTTGCACAAAATGTGGTTGACACCCTTCTATGCCACTTAACTTCAACCCCATTTATGCTCTATTAAGCACAATGGCTCTTCATGGTCCATCCAAGAGCAAGGCCACAAACAAGCATCCCCACGAAGCCTCCTCCATGCACAACTATCATCAAAATATCATCCACCCCCTATTCAATCAGCCGTATTTTATCTCCCCAACACAGCACTTACGTGGTCTTAAAACCCTTCGTGCACACTCACACATGTTCACGTATATACTCTTCAAAGTTTATTTCCATCTGTTCTTCTTACAGGCCTATACTACCTCACAACACACTCAGTCACAATCTCGTCCAAACCAGTCCACACCAAAAATAACTTTTAGTCATTCGTTCCTTCCTCTGTCTACCATTCGAACACCAACCATCCCTCATGAGAATTTGTACTGCTCTCACTTCACATTTTTCCTTCTTCGTCCAACTCGAGACTTATTCTCATCCACCAACGTTGACATTAGTTAGCACTGCCCCCAGTCGAAAACTTTCCATCTTCTTCCAAACCATAGACTAATTCTCATCCATCAACGTTGGCTTCAACACGGCTTCCAGTTGAGAACTTTCCATCTTCTTCCAAACCATAGACTAATTCTCATCGATCAACGTTGGCTTCAACACTGCTCCCAGTTGAGAACTTTCCATCTTCTTCCAAACCATAGACTAATTCTCATCCATCAACGTTTGGCTTCAACACTGCTCCCAGTTGAGAACTTTCCATCTTCTTCCAAACCATAGACTAACTCTCATCCATCAACGTTGGCTTCAACACTGCTCCCAGTTGAGAACTTTCCATCTTCTTCCAAACCATAGACTAATTCTCATCCCTCAACGTTGGCTTCAACACTGCTCCCAGTTGAGAACTTTTTATCTTCTTCCAAACCATAGACTAATTCTCATCCATCAACGTTGGCTTCAACACTGCTCCCAGTTGAGAACTTTCCTTCTCCTTCTGAGGTTCTAGAAGTGGGCGTAAATGCAAAGAAAATACATTTTAATAGCTTGCGTTTATTGACCAGTCACCTTCTTAAAATGAAAAGACTGACGGACGTTACAGGATTTGGCTTGTATCGCAATGCAACGGCTAACTCTTGGTTGCGGCGACATTAATGTATACTTTGACATGGCAGATGATGATGGAACATATCACTTTCGTTATCTAAATGATTTTTTTTCCTAGTATCAGGCAGTTAATGAGGCGACTTAGGAACGCAATATTTTTATCTAGTTATAACTAACAAGGAAAACTTTGTTGAAGACGTTTTCGTCGGCTAGCATAAAGATGCGTGCGACCATAACTAATACGCTTTAAATTTAAAAGCATCTAGTGAAATAAAAACAAGAAAGTGACGTCCCACCTAACTTCAACAACTGCAATTTTAGTGTATATAGTTTTAAATTAAGAGCAGATCACAGGTTAGATACCTTAACTCTCAATGATCGAGCCGATATATATAATAAGTTTAAGCGCATTTTTTGTGGCTAGAATAATGAATGCGTACCAAAGATTAAAACCAGCATACAGGAGAGGCTTGCAGTGGTTTGGTAACGCCATGATGCATGCGATTATAGAAATAAATTAGTTATTTTCATATTGCCAAACGAGATTCGAGTGAGGAAAACAAGAATAAAATATATCCCCTATAGGCTCCAAGTAAAAAGTGAATTAAAGTGTGAGAAGATATGCAAGAGAGAGGTGACACCCGCTCTCGTGAAACTAAGCTTACCTAACATTAACCAATATCTCCATCAATTTGGACACGCAGGAAATTAGAGAAATAGGGTTTAAACCGGCCGCATTAGAGTGATCTATCCCTGGCTTGCACAAAGCAATCACCGAAGCCATTCACCAGGAGTCAGGAGGGATACCCTCGGTACGGTGGTCCTTCAGCGAAATTACGACGTTTATTGAATGCTAGCGGAGCAGCATTCGGGTATAGAATGTGGATAAAACGGTTAAAGGAGTCCGAAACGGGCCTGGTGTTCAGAGATTGCGGCCCCCTCCTCCTGAAAGACGATGAGGGGGGTCCTGCGAGAACTCTTTTTGCCCGCTTACACACCTCTGGGTTCTTTCCTGTTAAGTGAAGACTCGTATGCCTGCCAAGGAGAGTGGCTAGCGTGCTTCGAAACATACCGAAACTTTACCCCACTCGACGAAATTTACACTGAATTCTTTCCGTCAGAGGTTGTAGCGATATAGTTCTATCGCCTCTTTTTCAGGGCAATCTCACACTCGGACAACCACTAATGAAGCGGAAGGCATGCAAAACGGCCAGACGTTCCAGAACTGGTACTCAAGCACACGGCGATGAGGGTGCAGTACAAAATTCAACAGTATCATCAACAACCATATAATCCTCGACTGAGGTAGATCAATCAGTCATTTCTCGCAATGCGGGCCAATCCACCCGCTCCAATTACTACCGAGGTGGTTTCTTAGGCGACAGCAGTTCGAGAAACAATATTTATATGGTAAAATGATCACTATCATGAAAGTGATTGACTATTTTTCACCCCAAATCAGTCTGTGCTTTCCGAGAACAGAGGGAAAGGTCGAGGCTAAAAAATGAAGCTGTTATGAAACAATGAAAAGTTAATTTAGCAAAATTTAGTACAGCGACCCCCCTCTCTTCGATCAGATCAACTTGAACCATGGTGCCACTGCTCAAATCTCCGAGAAAGAGAAAGGGTATCAACAACTGGGCCACGTCGCGGCGTAATTCCAACAAATGGAGGCCAACTGATGGTGGAATATACAGTACGTTTTAGGTAGGTCGATATAAAGTTGAAAGTGTGCCTAAGGGCTCATCACCTCATAATGTAACTTACTTGACCTTGGCACGCTCAGCAAGAATTTAGATTTCATGCGGCTAACAGCATAGGCGGTTTCTTATTGGAATGCCAGCTGAAATCGAAAAATGGTACGCCATACACGTGGTCCACTGCGCTGTGAGGAGCGTAAAGGAGATTGTGAATTTGTTTAACTACCCAAGGAACCTCGTTTACAAAGTAAAACGGCAGTATGAGGAGTCATAGAATAAGGACGAAGTGTCTACGGTCATGTACAATAAGCTTTCCTTCTCTTTGATAATTCTCGGCGTGGCCTTACATCTTACTTCAGGGTTACAAGGTCAATTCGGACGTTTACATTGAGGTGATGGTGACTGTAGTCAAACGTCAAACCTTTGATGGGTCAAGTAGCCTCGAGAAGTCCATATGTTTTCCAGCAGGCCTCTCCTCCCGCACACACTGGAATAAAGACAGGCATTTTACTTCAACAACGTCCCGCACCACTGAGAATATATTGTTTTGTTTAGTTAAGAACTTCCTTTCTTTTCCTCGTTTTCAATTTATATCGATTTAGCTACGATCCCCTATATACAGAAAAGAACATACTTCCTACCCAGATGTAGATGCACTGAGGTATTTGAAACCCAAAATAAAGAAAACAGTGACATCATCGAACCAGTGGGTGCTCCACTACGGACACTCGGGCTAGTAACACGTGCTGCTTACTAGGTACTAGGGATGCCAGTCTAAGAAGGCTACCCATCAGTGGAGCAAAGCCTCAGGAGTTTTATTTAGGACCCAGTGATAAACTTTTATTTTTTAAGGTTAAGATCTTGGAAACTGATAGAAACTATTTTGTAGAATAAATTCTATTGCATGACCTGTTTTCATTGATCCATAAAGGTTAAAAAAAACGAACGAATTCCAATCAATCAATGAGTCTGTATAGAAAGAACGGAGAAGGATCACTTTGGAAGCAGGAGATCATTTAGTCGTAGAGGAAAATGTTCCGGAAGAAACTTAAGAGGGGAGAGGCAGAATTATTAGGTCGGTGGCTATACACCGATGCGAGGTATTAGTTGACGTTGTTGGTTCGACTGGGACGGAAGTAAGAAGGGGGAGGTGGAGAGGCGCTTATTCCACGGTGACGTCATTCGTGTTGTCATTTTGTAAATGTAACTGTTGTTACAGATGTACTTGGGATGTGGATGTGTGTAAGGTAAGTGTTTCCTGGTGTTTGTTTAGCTAGAATTGTGTTATATCGTCTTTGGGTAGTGGTGAGGCCATGGAGTAGGAAGGGAAGTAAGCCTTACTGGCAAAGGCTGGGATGGGTGCAGATGAGAGAGCAGCGGAGGATTGTGTGGAGGTGTGGCATCCTGTCAAAAGCCTTATTAAAATCCAAGTAAACAATATTGCAATTCTCATCTTTATCAGCAGCATTGTCCACTTTTCTATAAAAAAAGTAAATTAGTCAACCAAAATTTGGCTCTAGTAAAGTTGTATTGAAATTCCTTAATCAACTTATGATTTATCTAAGTGATCCGGATAAGATTTCGCTATTACAGATTCCATCATTTTCCCCACCACTAATTTTAAACTCACTGGCCAGTAATTAGATAATCGTTTTATCCCCTTTTTAAAAATAAGTATTACCTTAGCTTTCTTCCAACCCATGCTAGAAAGTCTTACTTAACACATATTTATATTCCTTAAACATCCGAGGCATAACCTCAGCAGGGCCCAGTTCTTTAATAGATTTGATTCTCTCTATTTCTTTTGCGACTCACATTGGTAATTAAAATATCCTATAATTGCTCCTTCTCAACACCCCTGAAGATTAAGATCCCTTCAGGTACGTTTAGATTATCCTCAAGTGTAAATACTGGCAGAAAATACTTATTTAACATCAATCACTAACTCTTCCTCTGTAGTTTTAAGTGCGCCTATTTTAACTCTAGTCTTAGTTCTGTATAATTTAAAGAAAGCTTTGTGATCTTCCTTTGCCTTTTTGCCACTTTAATCTCATAATTTCTCTTTGCTACTCTAATTATCCTTTTAATCTCCCGAGTTAGCTCATTGTATCTTTGCCTTAATTGTCCCTCGTCGTTTTTTTTTATTTTTCATATAAATACCTCGTTTAAGGCCTATATAGTGTCTAAATTTAAACTACATTTATTTACGGTTGACAAACTTGGTTAAAATTTCCCTAAACGGAATATTCATAATCTGCCCGACACTTAACTGCTTAACCACTCTCCTCATATCCCTGATTTACTCTATTCCTGTGATGAGGGTTATCTTCTCTCTAGACTGGCACCATTGACGTTGCATTTCCTGACCTAACTTTACTCGCTAGTCCCCAAACAACAGTCTCCGGGTGACTCCTCTGACCAATATAATCCGCCATTCTAAAGTCTTGAATTTTAATTTCATTTATTCTACTGAGATCTCGTTGCATTTTAACTTAAATCTAATTCCGCTAATCTTTAGAACTCAATCCAACATATCATCACCCCTAGTGGGTTGGTTTAGGAAAATGATCCTGCACCATATTTTAAAAACTCTTCAACCTCCTGATCATCTACAAGAACTTCCCAGTCTATGTTACTATCATTAAAATCACCAATTATACACCCTTGTTTACTCCTATATGCACGTTCTATATCCTACCGCAGACGACACGAAGCTTCCTTACTAAGACTTTGTGGTCTATAACAAGTTTATCTCTATCTCTATGAAGCCTATTATAACCCTTAATCTGAACCTCGGGAGTAAAGTTACTTTTTGATAATATCAAAATTCTCTACAGTCGCTAGTCTTCTTAAAAAATCAATTTTATTCATTATGCTTCTAGTATTTGTGTAGTATATTTTCAATCTATTGTTTTTTTATGGTATTACCATTACCACACGCTACCTTCCTATTCTCCTGCTTATTTAATAATAATAGGTATTTATAATGCGCCCTTCAGCTCTGTTAGCCGTCACAGAGCGCAGCTTGTGTAATGAGTGTAGAGAAAGTTCACAGGGGAGAGAAGGCAATTCTGAAGAGATGAGTATTCAGAAGACGTTTAAAAGTAGCAAGGGAGGCAGAGGATCGGACTTCGGCAGGAAGAGCATTCCAAAGTGGAGGAGCACAAACTGAGAAGAAACGGGCACCCATCGAGCAGAGGACAGAACGACGAGTGTTCAGGAGGAGAGCGGGGTTAGACCGGAGTGCCCGAGGAGTTTGACGACGGGAGAGGTCAGACGAGAGATAAGGTGGAGCCTAGAGGTTTAGGGCCTTGTAGGTGATGAGAAGAATTTTATAGTGGGTACGGAAGCAAAGAGGTAACTAGTGTAGCTCCTGTAACAGAGGCATCGAAGGAGAGAACTGAGGGCGGCGAAGGAGGAGCCGGGCAGCATAGTTTTGAACTAGTTGTAGGGAGCGAAGTGACGAAGAAAGGAGATTCACTAGAAGAGAATTGAGTAGTCTAAGCTTGAGGTGACGAAGGCATGAATAGCAGTCTCAAGGCTTCGTCGATCAAAATGGGATCGAACACATGAAAAGTTACGGGTGAAACCGAGGGAAGACATAAAGATACGATGGATGTGTGGTTTAAATGAGATTTGCTCGTCGAAAATAACACCAAGATTACTGATGGTATCAGAGAAGGCGACATTGGTTTACCCAAGGTTAAGGGAAGGAAAAAGAGCTTTAGATTTCTCCACCATCGAAGCAGTGCCAACAAGAAGAACTTCAGTTTTATCGTGGTTAAGTTTGAGAAAGTTGGCAGACAGCTATTCGTTTATGGAGGTAAAGGGTGAAAGGAGCTTGGTAATTGATTGAGAGAAGGACACAGGGAATGAGGAAAGGTATATCTGAGTGTCATCAGCATAGAGGTGGAAGGACAGGCTCAAATAGCGAAGAAGGGAGCCAGGAGGAAGTAAGTAGATGCGAAAGAGGAGGGGACCAAGGACTGAGCCCTGAGGCACCCCAAAATGAATGGGCGCGGGCTCGGAGGAGAGGTTATCGAGCGCGACCGAGTGAGTGCGGGAGGAGAGGTATGAGCGGAACCAAGCAAGTGCGGTGCCCGAGAGACCAAGGAAAGTGTGAAGACGATCAAGGAGGACAGTGTGGTCGATGGTGGTGAAAGCAGAGGAGAGGTCTAAGAGGACTAGAATGAACGTACAACCCCTATCGGCTGCTCTACGTAAACCGTCTGACCCTACTTTCCCTGACAACCTATACCGAAACTCCACTCTAAACAGTAAACACTTTCACACCATTGGGACTCAAGTGCAACCCATTCATTGCATACAAATCCTCCTATCAAAAAGAACTCACTCCATGTATACATAAACACTAGTCTAACACTATCACATAATACTTTCACTTTCTTACTTATCCCAGCTGCGCGCAACATCCACTCACTATCTGCTCTAGCCCTGGTAAAATCCATGATACTACACATCTCTTACTACTATTTCAAAACTTTTGTAACAATTCCCTATATCTAGGCATTTGCCCCTCCGACCTAGTTTTCCCTATGCCATTCACTCACACATGTAAAACAGCAACTGCATTCCTTTCAGCTTCAGCCACTATCCTTTCAATTATCTCACTTACATCCGCTACACGTACACCTGGCAAACAAATCTTTATCCTTTTGAGCTCACATTCACAAAAAGTCCTGTCTAAAATACCTAATTTGTGAATCATCCACCACAAGCACTTCGTTTGCTTCACATGTACCTATAAACCCTCTTATCTTAGGCTCCTTAAGACACTGAACCTATTACTGCAATTAACTAAGACCTACACTTTCTACCTAGGCCTACTATCCCCACACCCTTAACACCGGCATTCTTACTTCCATCTAGAACAGGAGATGCCTCACCAGCTACATGATTCCTTCATCTCTTTACCACCCTCCATTCACTACTCTCTCCACTTAGCCCTACTCCTAGCTAACGTAAATTTACTAACCTTACAATCCTCCTCAGAACTCCCCTTGCTGGTGACCTTCCTAAGCTCAGTGACTAATTGCCTAGACTCAATGATATAGTACTTCCATCTTTCCTGCATAACCCTCCCCCAAAGAAGACCTGCCACTGGTGCCCACAGGCTTGCCAGTGATCATCATTGTGATCTTTATGTTGATTTCATTATACCCATTGCAACCCATTTGTAAATAAAAGGATTGGGGGGCGGAGTAACATGCTTTACTCTAACCACTCTTTTCTCCTATCTCCCCTTTTTCTTTTCTTTATTCATCTATTTACAGTCAGGTGTAATATGGGCAAGCGTACTGCGCATGACATCTGAAAGATTGTGTGCCTTCCTATCTCCATCGCACGCAGTTTGCCCTTCAGGCTTCATTGCCTGTGGCTAGAATTTTCATTTTCTCTAACTGCCCACCTTTAGAAACTCAGTTCGCGATTCGATCCTCGTTGCTATTTCGCTTTAAATTCGAAAGGGAAATAAATGTTTCCCTTTCGAGGAGGATTTATGGAGGATTTTTGGTTTATGTTAGCTTAAGATTAATATGGGATTAACCCTTCTGAATTTGCAACATACCTATTGTTTTGGTACATATGTTTTCATGTGTAATTACGCTAAAACATATGTGCGTATGAAGGCCGTTTTCTGTCTATTATTTTAGGACTCGTCCGCAAGTGTTTGGCAGATTGTGTTTTGTTGAGATGAAGACAATTGGTTCCTTTCTCATAACTATCAAGTGAGGAAGGAATGTAAGAATGAAAAGAAATTATACAATGCATTAATCAAGGAGCATAAAAAAAGTGTTAAGGATGAATAATCATAAATTTACATCTATAATTTTGATAAATGGATAAGGAAAGTATAAAAGAGGAATGAAGGTAAATTGAGTTTCTTAGTTTCTGGTGTTAGGTCGTATCTCACCTATTCCTTAAATTTCCTTCTGGCTGTACTTTACCTAATTTCCCACTAGTTAAGTGATACTCAGTAATAGTTGCGATTATTCGTTGTGAGATAGAAAAAGGAGACATTTCTAAAAATAATTGTGAGCTGTGATGAAAATTGGATCATAGCGAATAACAGGAAGAGGTGCGGTTAATCTGTAGACAAGAATAAATACCGAAGTCATTTGCCAAAGCCATTTTTACGCTTTTGTGGAATAATGAAGGAATCATCGATTTGGGGGAAAAGAGACTGATTCCTATTTTTATCGATAGATTGCTAAAATGCATTTCAGAATGATCATCGAACAATCCGCATTGATCAATAGACATGGACTAATATAGCTTCATGAGTATACCAAAACGCATACCACTCTCTGGTTGTGTCTATGCTTAGAGAATTGGGATAGGAATTTTAGCAGCATGCATGCTCATTTGATATTTCTCATACTGATTGATATCTTTTTAACCACTATGAACTCCATATTCTTATGAAAGGTTTAAAAAAATATAAGACAAGTCGTGTTTTTACTGAATTTGTGACCAAGGGACCTAAAGAACTAAATACAAAAGAGATATTGATGCAAATGGATCATATTTTGATTTTCTATGGCATTTTCGAGATTACAATGAAAAAAAATTATGGGAAACAACATAATAATTTGTTGATACTCATACTAAAAAATATATATTTAAAATAGAACCAAAAACCTCGAATAAAATGTAAATCAAATGAGTTTAATTTAAATCTGTACTTAGGAAGGCATTCCAATGCTTCTCAAATACTTACCAAATATCTTTAAATATTCCATAAACATCCGACATCCACCAAACGCGTCGAGTTGGCCCGCTAAAAAAATCCTTCTTATCCTACGGCATCCTCCGAATGCCTCTTTAAAATACCCACTCTATTTTGAGCACGACAGGGCAAGGAAACAGAACCGGACTTTCCTAGCCAAGGATGAAAGTGCACGATTCTGGAGTTTCTGTGGGTATTAGTTTTCCTCAATTTATCGTCTCCGATTCACTTCCAGGGCTGAGAGGGGCACTGAAGTCAGAGGGGGCATATTTGTCGGCAAAGGGTCTTCTTCCCTGTTTATGTGTGTGTGTTCAAAGATGATACGTGTATGTAGAGTTTTCTTCCCATGATTCACCTTTCCCCGCAAATGCTAAGTTTCTGTTTTTCTCAGAATTTTCTTTATTTCGACGAATTTTGCTTTACCTGTGTATATCCTATTTCAACCCAAATAATGATGATTTTATTTTGTACCTTTGAAGAATTAAAAGAGAGAACAAAGATTTGTCTGCTGTGCATCGGGTCCCCCTCTTCTGTGTTTTTTATTGACCACAGTTGAACGCTCGAGTTAGCCCATGTCAGTCCCTCCTTAGATCGAATTTCAGTATGTTTTCACCCTCTGTGAGGTCATCTTTCTGGAGTATTTATATGTATAAACGTGTCCAGTTTGAGATTTCTTTTGTTCTTTTTTCATCGCTTTTATTTGGCAATGTGTCCCAACCATCTCCATTTTTTAACTTTTACTTTAATTATCTCTCTTTTGTGTTCCTCCTATTCATTATATATTCTCTTCTTAAGTTTTGTAACTTGGTCAGGTTTTGTTTTGGCATTCTCTATCGACGTTTCGTTGCCGCATCAAAGGATTTAACGTATTGGCTAAAGGTTTTTTGTTACAACTTTAAGTATGCTATTTCTTAGCATTTTAGCTTACAATTTATATTAGCAATAAACTTACTTTTTTCTAATGCCTGTTTTCCTTTTCCGTATTGAACCGAAAGCTAATAACTAAGTAAACTAATTTATTTCTAGCTAAAATTCAATCATAAATTTTAATTCAAAATTTAACAACACTAATGTTTAATATTCTTGTCGCTCAAAATTCATTTAGTCTGTTGGAATGAATTGTGATAGATGTTTATTCTTCATTCGTATTCTATTCGAATTCTAGCAAATAATACGATATAGACAACGAAAATAGAGGGTGCTGAAATATTTTGTTGTTTGTAATTCTTTTTGTCTTCTAAGCCAGAGTTCCGTATATATTTCTAAACTATGCAGAATATCCTTGTCTTACGCCTACTTTTAAAAGAATGTTTATATAGATTTCAGGTGGATGACTTAAATAGAAACTGCCATAATTGTTCAAATCGAGCTGTATGTAGGTGGTTGTATATTCTATAATTACCTCTAAAAACTGCGTATTCTGGTGGGTGTTTGCAGTTTAGCCTTTTGTGCTGTTGCTTTGGAATTTTATTTAGGAATATATGTTGCTAAGAGGAGATAGAATCATCTTTAGTTATTTGATTCTTTCTTTTACCCTTTTACGGAGGAGAGAAACTGAGGCGTTACATCACACCAGTAGTAGCTTTGCTTTCATTCTGTATTTATAACAGTGATAAATGGTAAGACAAGTTGTTTTTTCCGACCTTTTTAAAGTATAAGGTAAAGTTATTTTCCTTACCTGGTAAGAAGTACTTGTAAAACTTCATCTCTCTACAGGTAGCTCATCCCTTTAGTTGATAAAATTCTTTGCTTCTTCACATATTTGTTGTAATTTCCCCCCTCCTCTGTTTGTATTTTACTGTTGTTATTACGTATTTATTGATAGGTGTTTTCATAATGTACTTCTTTCGTCTGAGTTATATTTTTCAGGATGTGTATATTATATACTAACTTAAAGAGTTCTTTTTAGAGCCGTTTTAAGTTAAAAGTCTTTGATAACCGTCGAAGTTATATTTAATGGTTTTTTTTTAAACTTTTGTACATTACGTCTCATTTTATGCCTTATATCCGAATATCTTTTATAACCTTTTTTAGTTTGTTTGATTGAATATTCTAACTTTTGTACTATTTTCTAAAATTTTATGTCCTTATGTCTGAGTATTTTGTAACCTTTTAGAGTTCACTTTAAAATTCTGGTAATTTATATATTAAGTCATCCAGAAAATTCGCGCCGCTTTGGAAAAATGAAAACAAATATTAAGTATATTTAATCAATTATGTACTCGCGGGTAAAACTATTTGTAAGTTATTGGTAAAGGGCAACAGTAAGGTTGCGTAAAATTGGTAGTCTGAGATTGAAGAGTTTTACACTGCTCTGGCGGTAACTCAATAACTGTTGAATAGTAGTTAATAAATTTCTCTTCTGAATTTAATTCACGCACGCTCAGCGAAACGTCTTTCGATACATTAATTATTTTAACTTTTTGTACCAGTGCGTCTAATTTATTTATTTTCACTTTGACATAATTGCGTCTCATTCATTTGTTTTATACTTGAAAGTCTCTTAGAACGTGTTTGCTTTCGATTTATTGATTCTTTTAACTTTTGTACCAGTGCGTTTCATTCATGTGTTATACATCTAAAATCATTTTAGGTTAAAGATACTTATTTTTCTGTCACAATACTTTGATGGTCTGTTTTCTCGCAAAAGGACCTTAGTTGTGGTACAGGATCAAAGTCAGTAGAATCGGGACCCCTTAGGACTTTTAACAGCCCCCTACCTACTTATCCAATTACTTTATGTACCCCCAAATTATTTACACTTCAACCTATTGCACATTTAATTCATGATTCCTTCTTTAAGCACTTCTGCTAATAATCCCATGTTGGTTCTCTCAAATGTTTTCGAATTGATAAAAAGGTCTAAAATGGTTTCGGTTATTACCTTTATATATAATCTAAAATCGTTCCGTTTATATTTTTTGTTGCATTTATAACTACGTTTTCCTAGGCACCTGCATTTTTCAATCCACATCAAGTCCATAAAATAAAGCATACTTGGACAAAAAAGGTTGCCAGATAAGGAAGCCATCGCATTCAGACAAACTAGCTATCGTTTTTATATGGATGGTGTTCAAGTATCGCACGTGATGGTTCTAACTCTCATAGACTTTTCACTCTTCTTTCTCGGATATCGAGTACCCAACAAAAGACCAAGAGAAAGCCACGTCTCCCTGCAGGGGTGAGGCCCCACTCCGCCTGAGTGGGAATATCACCCACCCTCATCATCGCTCACCGTCACAGGTACTGAGGCAATGGACTATCGCCAAACAACAAGGAATCAAGCTCGATGATGCTCTTCTGAACGGAGAACAAGGTACTATCGTAGATTGGAGGTGGCCTTGATACGGTCAGCTCCTTCCCTTTTGGCAGAAACGACAAGTAGACTTTCCTCTCCTTGTTTTGGTACTATCTCTCCCCACTCATACCCCCGTAAGAGGGTGTATGGTGCAACATTGACATCCATCCTGGAGCTGGCACATAGAAGGATGCGTACACTCTCAGCTCCAACGTCCGCAGGTATCTTCGATACATTTTTCACTTCTATCTTCATTTTCTTTTTAGATCTCTCATAACAAAACTGTTGGATATGGCTTCGTTGTTTTTCTTGTCTTAGTTTTAAGAAAGTAATACAAATAATAATCACTAATGTCTATTTTAATATATCTTAAATAAATTATACAAACCCGACTATTATAATTACCTTAGAGAGCAAAGGTGGGTAAACAAGGGCCCGCGAAGACTTTTCATGTGCTGCATTTCATTTCAGAATTCGACAAAATCCTGAAAACTAATTATTGAACATTTTACCCAAATCTCATCTCATTAATTATTTATGTAAGTTCCAGATTCTTAAATCAGTCATTTTCAAATATATTTCATTCGTAGATAAAATACTCTTAAAAAATACGATAATTTATAAATACTTAGGTATTCCCAATACACTTATCTACACGCTCTTTCACTCGCAGAAGTTAAGCTATTTTGACTGATATTAGTACCTGGATGGGAGACGCCTGGGCCCAGTGGAATGAGCACATGATGTAGAATTGTAAATCGTGGTACTTTATCCATGTTAAGCTGTATTTCTTCACTCTGAAATATATCTGGAAATAGTTTAAAAGGGGTGGCGAATCTATGTTAAAGAATTTTCCTTAGTTATTAATGTGTAGTTATTTCTATGACTCTGAAGTATGTACAAACAAATGCACAAAGGTCATTACAAATAACTTATATGTATTCAAAATTTGCATCTAACTATTTAAGTGGGGCCCGCAAAGCTTTACATAAGCTTTAATGTGGCCCACTGCTTGAAATTATTGACCATCCCTGCTTTAGAGCAATCACATGTATTCTGGTGAGTACCTTTCATTTATTGGTGTCAAATATAACTCAATTTAGCGTAGAGTTTTCTAATGAAGATGATGATGTCAATTGGGGAAGAACTTTTTAAATTTTACAGAAAATCATTTATGGACAGATGTAAATGGCGTGGATGCACACCGATAACACTGTGAGAAACCACTTGATAGTGTTGATGATGGCGAGAAGTGTGAAGATGAAGTGAGGGATCAGGAGGTGTATTTATATATCTTCTTTTCCTGTTGAACTATAACTGACCTATTTTAGTTCAATTTTAACTTGCTTGTCACCCCCACGTTTTGGAAGAAATGCCCCGTCATAGGATAATAAAGTTTCTACCTGATAAAGATTATGTGATTGATTTCATTCATGTTTCACTATGTTTAGTCCATGTCAATTTTATACTTTTTCTCCTCTGGGAAAGTGAATCTAGAAAGCAAACCTTTGCTCATATGGCGAATTCTGATAATTTCTTATTTGTTTTTCTTGTTATGTATAAATTTATTAAATGGCTATTTCCGTCCGCCAATTATTGCATCGAAGCTTACCATAAGTAAGAGAAATGAGATTTCGTTGCACATGAGTCCATCGAGGAAGTTCTCTTCACCTTTATCTGAGGGTGCTATTGTAGTTACATAGTTTTCAAGTATTTTGTAATATGTAATATTTTTGAGCTTAATTACTAGTCATTTCTTAAGTATATTAATGACGACCTTTTGATAACTAGTAATACCTAGGCCCTTTTTAAGTTATCAATGCATAGGCCTTTTCAAGCTATAATAATGAGTAGGCCTTTTAGAACGAGCAATACCTAACTACTTTTAAGCTATTAATGCCTAGGCCTTTTTAACAATAGTAATGAGTAAGTCTTCTTTAACTAGGAATATTTAAGCTATTAATGCATAGGCCTTTTTAAGCAATAGTAATGAGTAAGTCTTCTTTAACTAGGAATATTTAAGCAAATTTACGCTATTAATGACTAGGCTTTTTTAAGCAATATTAATGAGTAAGTCTTCTATAACTAGGAATATTTAAGCAAATTTAAGCTATTAATGCCTAGGCCTTCTTTAAACTATCAATGGCAAGGTCTTTATTGGGCAGTAGTAAAGACTGCCATTTTTAAGCTACATTTTGTTAGAAACCTCCATTAGCAATAAAAACTACAGAAGGGTATTGAAATGGGTGAAAGATTCGTAAATATAAGCATTGTTTAAAAAAATTACACTCGGGTGATTTCGGCCAAAAAAATACGATGATAGAGGCAGCCATACTGCAATTGATCTTAATTCTCTTAAGGACCTTATAGAGTCTAATCCTCCTGAGAACAGTCTTGAAATGGCAAGAATTTCAAATGTTAGTCATAAAAGTGTGTGTACACATCTAATAAATATATGAATAGTCCACAAAAATGGTATTTTGGTGGCACATGAACAATTTATTTATTCCCAAGCATTATACTAGCGATCACCACAGATAGCATGGTCGCCCCCCAAAACATCTTGTCTAAGTACTAGACTATATTAAAAAAAATCATCTAATAGCAAAAAAATACAAACAGAAGAAACCGTACCCCCCCCCCCCCGAAAAAACAAACAAAACAAACCCAACAACAACAACAAACAAAAACAAACAAAAACAAAACAAAGAAAAGGCATGCTCCGGTGTCCGAGGGGGTCACGCCTATGACACCGGAGCATGCAACGAACACCCAACAACAATATAAGGTGGAGGAGGAGGAGGCCTGCCTTTACTGAAGAGTCGGTTATGTCACAATGAAATGCGGGCAAACTTATCCCAAGTGCAAAGGGCAAGCGGTAGCAATTCCGCTAGTGACGGTACCGGGAAAAGTAGCGTGCGCGATCTCCCAGATGGGACATTCAACAAGAATGAGCCGGGAGCTCTGTGTGGACGCGCAGTGAAGCGCTCCACCAAATGGCGGTTCGATTCAGAAACGAGGGAAGACAACTCGCTGCCGTCCGCGCATTTAAGGGTAGGGTCACAAGAACCGTCGGGGAGCATTGGCGAGCAACTTTAGGTTCCCGTCGGTCATCTTCCATTTTCTTTGCCAGATAGCACGAAAAGCTGACTTGATTCCTACCATGTATTCAGTGTAGAGAAGAGCAAAACGCCGGCCCGGACCACTGCCCTCGCGACTCTTTGGTTCCCTCATTTCCCGCAATCCCTACATTCATCTGACTCGCGACAGTCGTGACGTCACGGATATTGCAAACGAAGGGATGCAAAGATTCCAGTGAGTCGTGGGAACCCAGGGCGCTCTGTGAGTCTCTATAATTCCGAATTTCTGCTCCGAACCGACCGGGCAGAACGCGTAATCTCCCGTACCGAGCGGTGTATTACAACTAGCTCGGCTCCCGCTAGAGCCCTGTAAACTTCATACAGAAAGCACATAGCATAGAAGCCGACTCCCTCTTCGGGGTTGGAGCCAACGAGGCACGCTGGCAATGCTCCAGCGAAACACAAAGTTTGCTCCAAAATGTTCGCTTGAAATACTCCTAGCGTTTTGAGAACAGATGCGCCGCTATAAGCGGTCAGACGTGGTTACGTCTAGGGTAGAACCAGAGGCATCACTGGCCCGAAAGCTACATCGTGATCTCGCAAGTGCTGCCTAGCCCTAACAGAAAGGCTGGAATTGCATGAACAAGCGGATAATGCACTGTGCACGAGGTTGAGCAAGTGACACCTCCCAGGCATCGACAAGCAAGCTCTCAATAGGGGACGTACGGAACACATCGGTCGCCAAGCGGAAACCGGTGTAGTGGAACGGGGGCATCTTCTGCAATTCACGTTCTGCTGCAGATGTATAAAACTAGCATCGTAGTTGTGCCTCTAGCGAAGAAAAGAAGGATACAAGAGTAAAGGGGTAATCCTATCAGCATCCCAGGTGGTGAACTTCATGGAACAAAAAATGTCCATGGCGCAGGTAGAAAAATCCCCCTGTTAGACTCACAGGGGGCAACACACCTGAAGTTGGTCGCCAGGCCATCTTCCGGCGTTCCTTAAGCTGCTCCCCGAAAGGAGGACAGCAACAAAGGAGCTTCGGCTCCTTCACCCAAGCTTAGTGGTGGGATGAGTGGCTCGGAGACGGTGGATCCTCCAAAAGATGGCCCATCGCCTCCGAAGCCACAACGCCCGCCCAAGGTTTTGAGGCGGAGGGAGGAAAAGACTCGCATGGTGAGCCCAACCTCCCCCAATAAGTCCTCGAAGGCGACAGCACCTTCAGCGCATTGTCCCGCCAACAGCGCACGGGGTTCGTTCTGCCTCCGAGAAGCGTACGGCTATTCCCGTGTGGGTCTTCTGTTCGAAGAGGGCCCCTGCGTCTCCTCCGAGCTAGGCCTGGAGGGTATATTCCTTCAATTGAATTGCCGCGGACTCCGGGGCAATTTGGAGGAGCTGGGAAGGCTGGTCTCATCCCGTTCCTCGTTAGCTATTTTTCAGCAGGAGACCATGCTAGGTGCGTGTCCCCTGCCCACCCTCCCGGGGTATAAGGGTTTTGCGACCCTACCACCACGGGATGGGAGCCGGGTTGGGGGATGCGCGGTTTACACCCGGCATGATGTCTCTGTTTTTTTTTTCACTTTAGATACCTCCTTTCAGAAAGTGGCTGTGTAGCTGGATAGGATGTATATTGTTATTTCTGCGTACATTCCACCGTCAGCTAACTTCAACGCGGGGGACTTCCACCGTGTTGTGGCACGGTTGCCGAGGCCCTTTCTCTTGCTTGGACATCTGAATGGCAGACATCCTCTCTGGGGCGACTATTCAATAAATCCTAGAGGACAAGTCCTTGCCGATCTGATCGAAGAGCTTGAGATAGGTGTCCTAAATGTGGATGAGTTTACGCATCACTGCCCAAGAACCGCTTCATTTTCTTGCCTTGATCTATCTTTGTGCTCTCCCGATGCACAGCCTGATTTTGATTGGGGGTTGGTCGATGACCTCCATGGTAGTGGTCACTTTCCTATTTAAATATGATTTTCTGGGCCGCTGCCGTCAGAGAGCTCACCTCGGTGGTGCTTAGCGCGGGCGCGGTGGTCTGTATTTCAGTAAATGACTGAATTCTCTATCTCAGTCGAGGAGTTTAGGTCGGTAGATGAGGCCGCTGAGTTCTTCTCTGGCGACCTCATCACTACGGGCATGACTTATATTCCCAGAACTTCTGGCCGTTTTGCATGCCGACCACTCCCTTGGTGGTCGGCCGAGTGTGATACTGCCCTCAAACATAAGTGTTATGCCTACATGTGCTATAAGCGCCGCCCGAACGATTTCATTGTCAGTGAATTTCGTCGGAATAGGGCTAGGTTCCGGTATATTTCGAAGCACGCCCGCCGCTCTTTTTGGCAGGCATACGTGTCTTCACTTAACGGAAAGACCCCTTTAGCAAAGGTGTGGAAGCGAGTCAAAAGGATTTGGGGCAAGTTTTCGCCAGACCCCCCTCCCGTTCTCCAGGAGAATAGGACCGCAATCTCGGACCCCGCGTCCGTGGCGGAATCCTTCGCGACTGCTTTCTCCGCATTCTATAGCCGGGATGCTGCTCCGCCAGCATTCAATGCACGTCGTGGTTTCGCGGAAGGCCTCCGGCTGGACTTTACCTCCAGAGGCGGGGAACCCTTCAACGACAGGTTTACTCTGAGTGAGTTACTTTCCGCTCTTGCTTTGTGCGCGGACACCGCCCATGGTCCGGACGATGTCCCAGACCCCCCTCCCGTTCTCCAGGAGAATAGGACCGCAATCTCGGACCCCGCGTCCGTGGCGGAATCCTTCGCGACTGCTTTCTCCGCATTCTATAGCCAGGATGCTGCTCCGCCAGCATTCAATGCACGTCGTGGTTTCGCGGAAGGCCTCCGGCTGGACTTTACCTCCAGAGGCGGGTAACCCTTCAACGACAGGTTTACTCTGAGTGAGTTACTTTCCGCTCTTGCTTTGTGCGCGGACACCGCCCATGGTCCGGACGATGTCCCGTACGCCATGCTTCGACACCTGGGTGAGCGAGGCATGGCCTTTCTGTTAGATTTGTTCAACAGGATCTGGGTGGAAGGTCTTCTCCCAGACTCCTGGCGAATCGCTACTGTGCTAGCTTTTCGCAAACTGGGGAGAGATCATTCTACCCCGGCCAGTTTCAGCCCAATTTCTCTAACCTCCTGCGTGGGCAAGTTGATGAAGAAATTGGTAAATGTTAGATTAGCCTTTTTTTTCGATAGCGGAGGCCATTTGTGTTCTGCGCAACGCGGCTTCCGCAAGTTCCATTCCACGTCGGATGCTCTGCTTCGACTGGAAAATGCTGTCTGCGAGGCCTTCCTTCGTAGAAAGCACTTCCCTACGGTGTCTTTCGATCTCGAGAAGGCTTATGATAACGCATGGCGATGCGGTATCATGGAGACCCTCAACACGATGAGGGCGAGGGGGCACCTCCCGGTCTTTATATCTGAATTTTTGCGAGATCACCGATTCCGCGTACGGGTGGGGGGGAACCCTCTCCGGCCTAATGGAGCAGGAAGAATGTGTGCCGCAGGGAAGTGTCCTCAGCCTTACACTCTTTGCCTTGAGCATCAACGGCATTACCTCAGTGCTGTCAGAAGATGTTCTTTCTACGCTCTACGTGGACGACCTTTCGATCTCTTTTGGCGCGGCCAAGATGCCAAATCTGGACCGTCGACTCCAACAGACATTGAACCGCGTCTCTTGCAATGCCAAAGCGCAGAGGTTTCTGCTTTCTTTGGCCAAGACTAAGTTGGTGCGTTTCTGCTGCCATCCACGGTTCACCGCGACCCAGACTCATTTCTTAATGGGGTGCGCCTGGAAGTGATTGAATCGCACCGTTTTTTTGGTCTTGTATTTGACCGACGCCTCACCTGGGAGGCTCATATTCGCAGCCATAGGGTTTCTTGTACCCGCGCTATGGATATTCTTCGTTCCCTGACGTTAAGTGCTTGGAGCGCTGATAGGGCTACTGCCTTACTTTTTCATCGATCCTTTGTCCGTTCCAAGCTCGACTACGGATGTGAGTTTTATGCATCCGAGGCCGAACGTCTATTGCAGAAGGTGGACTCGATCCACCACACTGGCCTTTACTTGGCGACCGGTGCCTCCTGCACTTCCCCTATTGAGAGCCTGCTAGTTGATGCTGGAGAGATGCCTTCACTTATGCGCCGTGCACAGTGCATTACTCGCCTATACGCACGAGCGCAGCGTCTCCCTTTGTCGCCAACGGCTCTCAAAGCATCCGCTGCTGATCTCGACGGTGCCTATGCCGCCGAAAGACGCAGGTCATACCCTAAGCCCTTTGGCTTTAGGGCTAGGAAACTCCTTCGAGACTCACATAGCGACTCACATAGCGCCCTGAGTGCTCTCGGAGCATTGGAATCTGGGCATCCTCTGGTTCGCTATATCCGTGATGCCACGATTTTAGTGAGCCATATGGATGTCGAGATTATCTTCTGCTGGGTTTCTGGGCATGTAGGAATTGCGGGAAATGAGCACCCCGACGAGGCCGCCAAAGAGTCCGCGAGGACCGGGCGACCGTACCAGCGTTTCGCTCTTTCACACACAGACTACATGGCAGGAATACGGGAAGCTCTTCGGACTGCTCAGCAAAGAAGATAGGAGACGGTCCAGGGGAACTTAAAGTTGCGTGCCATTGCGCCGCGACTGTTCCCATGGACCTATCCCCCAATGCCGTGACGGCTTCTGTCGTCTCCTTATCGGGCACACTCGTGTGACGCATCGCTATTTGATATATCGCTCGCCTGCGCCCTATTGTGACGACTGCGTTTTCCCCCAGACTGTTCGGCACATTCTTATCGAATGTCCCAGTCTCTGGGTGACCTTTACGCACGTTACCTGTCCCGGTACTGTGATGGATTGGGTCGCTACCGCCTGTCCTTTGTACTCAGGACGAGTGCGTGCACATTGACTGGTGGACTTGTAGACTTTTGGGGGGAGGCCGGCCTTCTCCCTTTTATTTAACTAGTTTTTTGTTATTGTTTTCTTTGTAGTTCGCTCGTTCCTGTGCCGGGGAGACCTCTCCCTGACGCAGGAGCTTGCTTCCTCCTTGTTACGATTTTCCCTTATTATTGTTGTTGTTATTGTTTTTCATTCTTATTATAAAGTAGCCTAGTGCTAGGCTCTCGTGAGTACGGCCACTTGTGCCCAAGTGGGTAGTCGTCAGATCAGCTGTAAAAAAAAAAGGAGCTGAAGGCTCTTATAGGGACGCTCTTAGTCTTCTTGGAGGCAGAACTCAGAGGGTTTTTGGTCGAAACACGAAGTGGGGGGAAATTATTCAATAATTTACAGTGAAATACAACAGCATTTTCGGTTTAGAAGTAAAGTTTTTTTATTCTAGAAGAATTTTTAGACCATTTATGTCCATAGGCTTCCTCGTTAATAAGATAATAAAATAGAAAAAAGTGTTTAGAGTTAGAATAAATGACAAGGATATGTTATTAATGGTTAACGCTTGAAGTTTGTTCGTTAAGTTTCCTTACCATTGTTTAAAGTTTGTTTGTAAACTAAGTTATCTTAACATTGCTTGAATTTTGTTACACTCGTTGTTTTGCCGTTAATCATGGAACAGTTATTATCGCTTAGAGAGTTAAATCATCAGATCAAAACGAAATAGACAATCACTTACCGTACAAGGGGTTTTCACTTGCTTGCTGCTGTCTTTTATCCCTGAAAACAAACACACTTACTGATCTTGTAGGGGTACTTAGGTATAGCTAGCTTGGAAGGAGATGTTGCTTGAAGCAAGGTTTAGTTCTATCTGCTTGATTGATTTAAATTTATTGCTAGTCTCCCTCTCTTCTCTCTTCTACCAAATCTGACTCCAAGCTTGAGTCTCTCCATAAAGACGGGGGAGAGGAGTCACTCAGTTTGATTTCCCATGCCTTCTCTCCTCCGAGCGTGGCGTTTGGCTGTGATGCTAACTCGCAAGGTCAGAGGCCATAAACTTGAGTTTATGGCACTGTATGAGAGCGATGACCTGTGACTTCGATAACCGTTTGTTTGCCTCACAATTCGACGTGTTCGTGCTAATCCAAAAGACCAAGTTGCAAGAAAAAGTTTGTTTGAGTGTATATGTGTGTTTGGCTGGAAATATGCTTACTTGTGTGTGAGGGCGGTGATGTCTATTGTAATTTAACAACACTCCCTGCTTTTCAAAGTTTTAAACCGTTAAGGTTGCCAAGTTTTAAAAAACAACAAAAAACAAAACTAAATCTAAGACTATCTTTTTGTTGTATTTGTTTTTTTCTACATTTACGCTTTATTAAATCACCTATTTCGCTAAGACGAGCTTTAGCCTTCAGAGCTGCTGTCCTTTGCGGCGGTTTCAGTGAGGATCCATTAAACTGCAAAGCAGGCGCGACTGCTGGCGCCGGCACTTATTATTTTCCGAACTTTCTTGATTCGGGTTCGAATTCGTTCCTCCTGAATGCCTTATAGAGAGCTCAATGGGATACAGGAGTTTAATGGGATATTCAAGTATTTGGCCATCTCATTTCTTCACCTTGACTATCCGAATTCGTTTATCATCTCCATGAACAAATTCTAAAACTACCCATTTGTTAAAATGGCCGCGTTTTTATGGAAGTTTGTATTAAAACTACATCCTCCACTTTGATATAGTTCTTGACTATTTTCTATTAAATTGAGCAGATAAATAGTTTCCCAGAATTCTCGGTAGTTTTCGGAATTGTCTGAGGAGTTTCAGGGATTTGTTGAGTTTTCATGGGGATCGGCTCCAGGTATCCACAATGGATCAACATTTTTCGATATGTTAAGGAAATATTAGCGTTTGTATGCAGTTTGAGAAAGGAATTATGGGTTAAGCGGAGTACTATATCATTTTCAGAGTAATTGTAAGTCAGTGAACGAAAGTTGATGGTGTTTTGTATATACAATATCACTAATGAAATCGAAGTAATTTTGAATAGATCTGCCATATATTTTGAAAATACATGATTTTATTACCTTGTTAATCTCTCCCAGCTTTATCCAATCCAGAGACTAGATATCGGTATCGTGAGGTATTTTAGGCTACTTGTTTCCAGGTGATTTTGCAACTCGTCAGAGAGTTTGGTTTTGGAAGGCGTTAGGACAGTTCGTTACGGGGCAATTCGGTACCGAACCATTCGGTACTAGAACAATTCGGTACCAGTATTAATTAAAATATAGAAGAGGTGAAAAGTCGTTTTACTTCCCCTTTATTCTTAAGATAAGGCCCTTAAACCTATTCGGCAACCTTAGACTTTGGCAAAATATAACTTTTTTCCGTCATTCGAAATTAGTCTGCATTTGAGTCTTAAAGATTGTGGTTGTGCTTACCTTTTTCAATGGTTGAAAGTGTGAAATCTGAAAAAAAGAAAGATAAACTAATCGATAGTGAAAATTATGTGTATCACAAAAATAAAACAAATGAAGACAATTCCAAAATAATTGGATATGTGAAAATAGAGCTTGTAGAGCAAGGCTTCATTCTGACTCTAACTATACAATATCAAAACATATCGGGGAGGATGATCATAGTGCAACAACAGCCAAAGTTATAGTCAGTGTTAATAATATTAAAGAAAGGTGCATTTCAAGTCATAGTCCTTCCCGTTCAATCATTGCTAATGAAATTGGCTATTTAAACGCTTGTGCGCTTTCTGAAGTGCCAAAAATACCGCATCTTAATCGCGTAATATTCGACGATGGAGACATTCGCAAGCAAACTTCCCCGCTTCTCCAGGATCAAATATCGGGTTTTCAATTCCCCCTGAATTTTCTTATTTTGATAACGGCATTAAATTTATGCAATATGATAGTGGTATTGATGATCCAAAAAGATTCATCATTTTTGTAACTGATGAAGGATTGGAACATATGAAGCAAAATAAAACATGGGGAACAGATGGTACCTTCATTGTTTTATCAACTTTCCATTATTCACATCCAGGTTGAAAATTTTAACGCGCCGAGATTATTTGCCCTGTTTTCCGACAAAAGCCAAAGAACCGATGATAAATTTTTTGAAAAAGCAAATGATTTAGTACAAAGTTAAGGACCTGAAAGCATTATCATGCATTTTAGAAAAGCATCTCGCAACAGTTTTTTGGGATACATTTCCTAATGTCGATCTAACAAGTTGCCTTTTTCATTTAGGTTAAAATGTGTATAGATACATAATACAAGAAGGACTCAAGTATTAATATCACGAAGATGATACTTTTAACCTTAAAATCCGCTGTTTTGTCGGATTAGCTTTTTTACCATTTGACAAAGGTAATTGACGGATTTGAAGAATTAATCGATAACGACGATATTCCGCAATCATTGGTGTCATATTTTGAAAATAATTATATAGGCCCAGTCAGAGGAAGGGATCGAAGAAGGCGACGACTTGAACCAACATTCCCCATCGCATCTTGGAATATTTATGAACGATGTTTGATAGGAATGCCACGCACAATTAATAGTCTGGGAGCCTACCATGAAACTTTAAATCACGCTTTAACGGCCTATCATCCTAATATCTGGAATCTGATTAAAATCCTCAAACGTGAAGAGGAACTTTCAAACTGCAAAGCGCAGAAATTCTTTCAAGGAGAACAAATTCTACAAAATAAGAAGTATAGAGACCTAAACAAGCCCATAATTACTCTCATGCAATGCTATGATTCCTCCCCAAAGCGCAAATATTTGTCTGGTGTTGCACATAATTTAAAGTTTTGATCTAATCTAAAGGTTTTAGCAAATTTGAAGCTTAATAAATAATTTAATATACATGTTTTAACAAATTTGAAGCATAATAAATATAATATAATCTACATAATAAATATATGTGCCCAAATAAATAAATATTTGTGTGTTTTGAAGTTATTATTTTGAAGTTTTATTCCTTTAATGAGCAAACAGGGAGCGAATTGTCCTGGTACCGAATTGTCCTGGTACCGAATTGTCCTAGTACCGAATTGTCCGGGACCAAATTGTCCGGGACCGAATTATCTAAAACCGAATTGTCCGGGACCGAATTGTCCGGACTCCGTTTTGGATAACGCGTTGAAACGGGCAATGCAGGTTTTTGCATTGTGAGAGTAGAATGTGGCTTGTGACGCCGAAATACTTTCATGAATTGCGACCTTGACATGTCTGTAACTACTTCTATGTGTACATCACGTACATTTAGACACGTGAAAATTAAGTAAAACATTTTGTTTTATTGCTCGTTCTATTTTACATAAAAGTGCCCAGTGAAAGATATCCCCGTATGTTTGAAAGGTTTCACGAAATTCATCTGAACCTTCATAAAGTTTCTCATATTGAGATAAGAGAAAGCAAAGGAGTTAATTTTTGCATATTAAGCAATCTACTCATATTCTTTTGAATGTCTGTCTAGGTAGAGTAGCCCAGAAACCAGAGCTTCTAAGCATTGCCAAGTTTGTATCAATTCCCAAATGCTTTCATTTTAAATGATAATTTCGAATCATTAGGCTAGTCAGGTGAACGCTTTACCTAGCGATTTGGCTATCCTAGCTTTGCTTCTTATGAGGCAGTGTTGGTCTAAGAATAGGTCTAAATCTCTGACGAGGTGGGGTATACTTGCTTATTTTTGAATGGAATCATTTTCGAGGAAATCGTTCTCGACTGGAAACCTTTGTAGTTGCATGATCGATAGCCAATAAAGTTGCTTAACAAATTGTAAGTCTACGTTATTATTTTTACTAACTATAAAACGAAATTTAATACAACGCTAGTAATGTGATATAATTTATTTAAGTTACAGTATTTTTTAATGTCAAACAATGCCTTGAATTCATTTGGGTGAAAACGTGAGAGGAGATCAAATTTTTAGAGGCATCGTTCAGACATTGTAATTCGGGTTTAGGCCAAAACTTCAGCTCGAATGTAGGTCTCGAAGGCCCGTGAAGCCAAAGGGTAAGTTTGCAGTTGAATTATTTAAGAGAAATGCAAAGAGTTATGAGATCTGCAGGATTATGCAAGATGTGCATGTAATTAAATGCAATATTGAGTTTATGTTTGTTCGATAGTTCATTCCGGATGAGTTTTATGTCCTAAAACCTGTTCTTAACGAACCAGGCTTTTGTTCTGGCTTAGTACCAACATTAAGAATCTAAGACCGAACAATTTGGGCGTCGAAAAATATTTTGATTGATTTGAAGGCGTTTGTGTATGATGTGAAGAAATGGGGAAGTTATAAACACTAAAACTTTGCTGATCAGTTTTAAGGAGGAGAGAGTTCGACCAGAGATGGGCGAAACTTTTGATTTGGCAAATAATAAGTGTGAAACATTTTGGTAGAAGGAATAGATTGAAAACAATGCTTTGCTTGCGTCGCAAAAGATTTTAAGCTCAGGCTTAAAATCTAAGGCGAAACGCGGAAATTTCAAGTCCTCCAACTTGACCAGAGCGGAGGAAATTGATTCTCTGGTTTTAAACTCAGCCGCGCTAACTTCTTCATCCTATCTCTCCTTCGGAACCAATAGAGTTTGCATTAAGAGCCTACAAAAGATGAGCACAGGCAAGAACAAACCTAAGGGATCGAAAAATTTTGAAATTTTGAAAAAGATGCTCCTTTTTTTTTGGCGATGGCCTCAAATTGGGGGGGGGGGAGAGTACTTTGAATAAGTCAGTTTACAGTTTGTAGAGATAGCCTAAAACTCTTTCTATTCCCAAATCGTTTCAGAGTCTTCTTTTTTCGTTTCAAAGAGACATCTGATGCGTTTATCATTTGCGACCCAGGATCTTAGATCAAATCCCGCCTTTTAGACTATTGTTTGAGTCAATGTAGATCTGCTTGAGAATTCGAGGGTCAGAGTTTGTAACTATTAAATTGTCTACATAGAACGAAAATTTTAAGGTATGAGTGTTAAAGTCTTTATAGTAGAGACTAAGATGGTGCTTGGGAATGCAATTCAAAATAAAAGGTAAGCAAGATAATCCCAAAATCAATGAGCTATAATGGTATGTTACATGTCTGCCTTTTTTCCTCCAGAAAAAGCACCGCCTCTTTTTGTCCGCCTCCGACCTCAATTAACTTTGGAGAAAAGACTTCTCTATGTCTGCGATTAAAACAAATTTGTTTGAACGAAATTTGCCTTTTTTTCCTCCAGAAAAAGCACCGCCTCTTTTTGTCCACCTCCGATCTCAATTAACTTTGAAGGAAAGACTTCTCTATGTCCGCGATTAAAACGAATTTGTTTGAACGAAATTTGCAAAGAAGGGAAAATAGTGAAGTTAACAGAGTAAGCGGTCTCGTTTAACGAAGAGAAAGATTTTAATTTGAGCCTGCAATTAAACACGGGACATAATTTTTTGGAGACTTGTTTTCCTGTTTTATAATAGGCCTATGAGGTAGCCATATTATTCTCCAAAATTCTTTGAGTCAACAGGAATTTGTCCTATTGTGCCTTCCTCAAGCTGGCTTTCAAACTCTTCGTTATAGACCTTTCATGTTTAATTCAGAAATGACTTTGTCTAAGGTACCCAAAGTTACTTTAGAGATTGAAGGAACTTCTGCTAGAATCTCTTCGTACCAAGGTAAGGAAATATAGTGCCTATCATCTCGTTTTTCAATAGACTGATTGAACTCGCTAAGAATTAGCCTGTCTATGATTCCGCTTTCCTCCTCTCATATGCCTAAAGATTCTAGACTGAAAGCATATTCCAAGCTTAAATCCAAATGGGAATCAGATTTAGCGAAGTTTAATGGATTAAAGTACAAATGAACCGGGTTTGAGATTGTGTTGACGGTAAGTTTGAGGATGTTAAGTTAACTTCGGGCATTAAGTTTTAGAGCTCTTCGGGTTGTTTGACGCTAGTCTCTGCTCTGTTTACGGCAGCGACCTTTATATACGGTGTTGTAGGCCCCCCGTGGATTATCGCCAGGTAAGAAATTACTGTGTGATAATTGAATTGAGTTTTATGTTTGTGATGTTTGTTTAGGGAGAGTGGAAGGCAAGTTTCTCCTGAGAAGTGTCTCTCCCATTCTACCTACAGACTTTTCACCTTTTGTTTCCCCAGCACTGTTTTTACCAACGGCGTCTGTAGGCTTTAAAAATCATTCATGGAACCAGAGCTAGATGTTAAAGGGTTTGTTTCACCCAAATTGGACATCATCACTGACGTCTGAAGCTCCGGGCTATACGAGCGAGTTAGGAGCCTGCAACACTCTTTAGGAATCCCACAAACACCTGAGGTTTCCTTTGGTAAGTAACCCTATACTAGCTCAGACACCATAAAATCCCCCCTTGAGACGCTCTGTTGTTTAGCTTTAGGAGAGGGAGGATAATGACTCCAAATAGACAGTTTACCACACTAATTCACATCGAAAGGATGGTAGTTTCCATGTCACATAAGCCCACCCCATTCTTCCTCAAAGTCCCTATTGCGTTTCGAACCCCGTTTACCGTGAAATCAAGGTTCAAATCTGCATTAACTAAGAACTTTGCAGGCAATTTCAGAGATCCAAAGTAGAGAAAGACATCCATTTTCCCCATATGTTTATTCTGTTTGCCGATGAAAGCTAACGAATGGACTGTTTTTTAAATTTATTTTTGAATAATTTAAATATTATAATAATTTTTCCTATCACGTCAGTTAAAAAAATGAATTCTAAAGTACAGTCATGGCCACTGGACATGACTGTACTTTTAAATTTCAGCTTTATTTTGGCATAATATTTTTGAATTTTCGGTTTGCTCTCAAATTTGACAACAATGAGTTTGAATCAAATTTGAATTTGGCCTAATTTTCCGATCTTTCCATATAAGAATTTGTTTCTTTTTATTTTTTTTCTATTTCATCGTTCCGCGTCTGATTCCTTTGATTTTTATATTAAAATATTCGATAGGACTCGTCGCTATGTAGGGCTAATACGGCGTGGAAAAAATGAGGTGGGTATTAAGTAGCGATGATGCGCACTGACCTCAATTTGTCGAAAAGAGGTTAATGATGACGAGAATGATGCAGGATGTATCCAGCCCTGACCGGGTTCGATTCTACAGCACATATCAACCACATCGCTGTAGATGACGAATTTAGCCTGGAAAAAATAAGTGTTTTGTGCTTGATTTGGCATAGGAGGGGGGGGGGGGGGTATTTGTGTCTTTGTTGCACATCGATCCTACTCTTTTTGAAAGTGACTAATGATAATCCTGTTTCTAGCAGGGAAGGAAGAACCCCCATACCGTTGCCTCATAAAAGACAACTAAACCCTGATAAGGGTCGCTAACCTGGGAAGGCGGGCTTCCTATTGTTTAATGTCTGCGAGCACAATACGCGAAGTTTGTGCTCGCAGACACGGGATTTTGCGTATTCCTTACCATTTTCCTGGTTTATCCGCGTAAATGTATGAACTGAATGTGTCGAATGTGATGGGAGAGAGGGGGGAACGGTAGTCATTGTTTTTAAAGAAGGGAGTTAGCAGATGCTTGCCTTATGTGAGACAAACGTGGTGGAAAGGAAATGAAGAGTTCGTGTGGTATAGAGTATGACCAGGCGCGACTCAGCGTGGTAAGAGTGAAGATCGTGTGACATTATTTTTCAGTGAAAAGTGTGATGATGCAATAATTGTGCAAATCTGAGATGTGCAAGAGTTAAACTTTTCGTGGTTGTCGTGTATGGTATATAATGATGTAAGAGAAGCTGTGAAAGCGAGGTTTGAGAAAGAATTTGGACACGTTGTGGTTGTAATTGAGAGTTAAGATCGGTCGATGGTTCTAAAAGTTATAAATGCGTGAATAGTTGACAGGATGAGAGATGGGATAAGTGGAACATTTGGCACAGCTGTAGAGAAAGAAAAAAAGAGAGTGGCAGAGTTCTCTGGTGGAAGAAACACATGTGTGGCAAATGCTTTATTTCACCATAAGGATATGTAAAAATACACGTGGGTTGTGTAAAGGTAAGGGGGAATACTCGCCCTGTAAAAAAGAATTTGCTGCCGGATGTAACTGATGTAAAAATTACAATCCGATTGCATGATTGTACTGTGTGAGGCTAATTTTATTGATGCTTAGATGATAATAGGTAGTGATAGATGGAAAAGTAATGGAAAAGTTAAAGTGAAAAGTTGTTGAAAGAGAGGTGAAGGATATAGACCCGTTTCCTCGTCAATATGACACCGTAACTATTGTTATAACCGACAACTTTGGTACATATGATTATTTTGTCACTGATTTCCAAAAAAATGATTTAGGAACTACCAGCTCAATTAGACTTCGTTCAATAGGACTATAATTGTAACTGTCCATTTAGCATTATCGAATTGTTATGAAACACCATCGAATAAAAGAGGAAAGGAAATCTAATCATACATTGTTAATACTAGTGATTTTATACTAAATCACGAAGCATTGCGAAATGGGACTTAAGAAAATTTGCTTCTATTATGCTTACGGAAAGGCCTTCCTCCCTATTTTATTTTCCCTTTGTTCTTCAAAATGGAAGGTGTTTATAAAGTACAAACGCGTCCCCAGAAGCGCCTTTTGCCTCAGACCAGCACGCTATTTGTCCACTTCCTGCAAGTTAGATCTAATCAAATCGGGGAAGAAATCAAGAAGTCACTCTACTCTTTCAAAACAAATTCTCCAAGCCAGCTGACACTCAAAGTAAAGGTATTTCCCTTATATTTGTGATGGGGAGTTGTAGAATCATGGATAATAAAAGGGTCAATCTAGGACCTCATTTAAATTAAGTCTCGCTAGCGCGATTTCGTTTCCCCTCTGATTCATTTGTTTTTAAACAAGATTGTAAGCTAAACTAAGCATAACGAAGCTTCAACTGAGAATTCATGGCGAAAGCCGACTTGTCGTAGATGTCCCTGATTGTTCCATTCGACTTCGGGATACAAACAGACGATAAGCTCTTGTAATTGTCGGTGTAGGTTATAGAATATCAGCCTCTGTCATTTCCTCGACTGGCAAGAGCACAATGTCACTCGTGTTCTGAAAGTGTCGGTAGGTTTTGGGAAGGAATACTTAGATTTCCCCTTCCCCGTGCACTGCGCGCACGGGGGTTGGACACCGTAATTTTTATTATCTAACTGGTAATTCTTAGGTGCAGAGAAACCACAAGAGGAAAGACTACTTTCCGCCTAGCCGTTACCATCTTGGTTGTTGCAGTTGTTGTGGTTGTTATCATTGTCCCCGTTGCTACCGTAGTCGTTGTTGATGCCATTCTCGCGATTTCTTCCGTCCGTGAGATTCCTAATATCCGGATGACCAGTGGAATCCGACTCCACCCAAAAGTCATCATCCTGGGAAACAACGACTTGTATGATGGTGGGAACTGCCAGTTTCGGCTGAGGAATAGTCCCAATGAACTGGGGCTGGTTGTTTTGGCGCATGCCGAAATCTTTTTCAATGTGTAGGTCTCTAATTCGGCAGCCGCAGTCTAAAAGTAGTCTTGAAGGCGACCGAGATCCGTGTTGTTAGTCACCTGGTAAATCGACAAAGGCTGGAGTAGAGCGAAGGCCTCAATGACCCGGAAATCATCTAGTCCTACGTCAATGACTTCTCACACTTTTGCGTTAGGGAACGACACGGAGTATGGTCGTGATGATCCGGTAGTACTGGTTAATAAGTCAAGATAATATGGAGACCTATCCAGGGCGCCCATATTAAAAGGCAACACTTTCAATAGAACACTGTGTTTTATACGCCACTGATTCACAAATGCTCAATGAGCTAAAATACAAACTAAGGGAATTTCCACTGTTCCGTGCAGTCTACCGAACAGCACATATATAAGGCACTGATAAAAGCACTTAACGCCGATTTCAAGTCAATATTCTTGCAAGAATTTGAGTCAAATGCCGAAGAGGACGAGGATAATAGTCCAGTGGTCGGGCGTGGCGGCAGATGTTTTTCGCTGGGGAATCGGCGTCAAATCCGGATGAGGGGAAAGGCTCCCAGTCAAACCGATCGAGACCTGAAGACAAAGAATCATATGGTGATGAAGAGGAGTCATAACTAATAGACTCCACCTGAGACGAGAGAAACTCACCCTTTCTGACGATCTCCCTCCACCTCAGCTCTCGGCACTCATCACTGAGCTCGTAGAGGATTCTTCTTGCTTGGCTTGAGCCTTCTTGCATAGCTGCCTCGGCGACCACGAACCATTAAGGCCTGTTAGACGTATGAAACCTGTTGAGGATGTCTAGACGACCAGTTCTATTAGAGCAAGCCCTATCCGATCGAGAGATGCCTAAATGTGAGAAATCAAAAGGAATATGGCGAGAGTACATGGAGTTGTATATCATGGTTATGGAGGATGAAGCGACTGTGAATATGAGAGGCTTTCTAGGTGCAAACCTGATGACTTACTAAATTGTGGACGCAATAAGCATGAAAGAGGTGGTTCGTGCTACGAGAGGTATATCATATAATCACGTAATTGTGTTATGGAATGGGTCTCGTGGCTGTCTTGTAATGCATTTGGATGCAGAAGAATACCTCAAGACTGAAAGAATGCTGTGATATTAGATTGCTATGAAATTAATAACTTTTAAAAGTAAAGTAAAATAATTTTCAATATACAAAAACTCCCTAAATATTCAACAAAGTAGTTTCCATCGTTTAACTAAACAATGGCAAGGAATGGGGAGAATAGGGAAGAGCTCTCCAATCTAACACAATACATGTTCGTGAGGCAAACTTGTCACGTGTGGAAATATAATGTCAGAGAGAAGGACACTTTTGGTTGAACAATGATGGAAGTTTTTGCTCAAGAATTGATTAAATGTTGTAATTGTTGAACATTTAAATAATGCAATTGTTAAACATTTAAACGTTGTAATTGTTCAGCATTTAAACGTTGCAATTGTTGAACATTTAAACGTCGCAATTGTTGAACATTAACTTTGCAATTGTTGAACATTTAAAATTTGAAATTGTTCACAAATTAAATGTCGCAATTATTGAACATTTAAACGTTGCAAATGTTGAGCATTTAAACGCTGCAAATGTTTAAAAATTTAAACGTTGCAATTGCTGAAGATTTAAACATTGAAATTACTAGCCATTTAAACATTGCAATTGCTGAACATTTGAACGTTGCAATTGCTGAACATTTGAACGTTGCAATTGCTGAACATTTAAACGTTGCAATTGTTGGACATTTAAACGGTGCAGTTATTAAGCATTTAAACGTTGACATTGTTGAACATTTAAACGGTGCAATTGTTGAACATTTAAACACTGCAATTGTTAAGCATTTAAACGTTGCAATAATTATTGAACATTTAAACGTTGGTATTGTTGAAATTTAAACGTTAACATTGTTGAACACTTAAACGTTGACATTGTTGAACATTTAAACGATGTAGCTGTTGAATATTTAAACGTTGCAATTGTTGAACATTTTAACTTTACAAATATTGAAGATTTAAACTTTGCGATTGCTGAACATTTAATTGTTGTAACGATTGAACATTTAAACGTTGAAAATATTAAAAATTTAAACATTGCAGTTGCCTGAATTTGGAACATTGCAATTGATGAACATTTATCCGTTGTAATTGCTGAATATTTAAACGTTGCAATTGTTGGAAATTGAAACTTTGCAATTATTGAACATTTAAACGTTGACATTGTTGAACATTTAAACGATGCAGTTGTTGAACATATAAATGTTGCAATTGTTGATCATATAGGTTAAATTAAGGATGCAGCAATATTCACACGTTGTAGAAGTTGTCCTTCATGTAGGACCCGAACGAAATATTTATATCTAAATGGGGGAGAATTAGTAGCTTTAAATTGCTTCTAAACAGCTTGCAGCAAATTTAAAAGAATTAAAAACAACTCTAATATTCGTTATTTTCTGGTCTTCTAAAATTACTGCATTTTCTTGACAACTGTAGCGTTGTAAAAGTGTAAAGGAAAGAAAGGTATATGGGAAAATTATGATTGAGCTTACACGAGGTATAATTGAGGGATTGGTAAAGTTGAGAGCAAGGTTTGTTTTGAGAGGCAATGGGTGTATGGATCAAGTATCTGCACTGAGACATCTATCCAGCGCCGCCCCTCCACCAACCCCCAACCCAAACAATAGATATGGAATTTAAAATGTATGTTGGGATCAAGGATTTAGAGGAAGTTTATGATCGTCTATATAGGAAGGTATTAGGGAGAGTTCTGATAGTGATGGAGTCTGTATGGATGGAGTGAAGAGTATTTATGATGGGAGTAAAGCGTGCGTTCCTATGAAAGATTATCTGAGAGAGTGATTTGATTATACATAAGGGAGGGGGGGGTGCTTAAGCACGGTTGTGTGATGTCACTATGACTGCTTTTTTGCTTAAATACAGAGCAGCAAAGACCCTTTGAACCATTCTAAGGCGCTTGAGGAAATAAAAAGTGGGGTAAGGGGTGGGATTAGAATAGGAGTTGGATTAATTGTACTTACGATTACAACACATAAAGCTGATCCAGCTGTATTCATAATTGGTACAATAAACTGGTCGTGATTCGTGGTATCGGCGTGTCTGCTCCTCCCTAGAGATTAAACATATGTTTATCCAGTTTATTTTTGAAAACCTTAACGGAAGAATTTTCAACTACAATTGCAAGGAGGAAATTCCATTCGGGGAGAATCTTGTGAGCAAAGAAATTTGCTACTAATGTTGGTTAGAATCATTTTAAGAAGATAAAATCTGTTGTTTTTGTTATTACAGTCTGGCGTTCATTAGAAAAGTAGCTTTAAATTTATATTGTCGAACTCCTTTATAATTTTGAACACCTCAATCAATTGCCCACGAAGACACCACCGATGATCCAGAGAAAGTTTGTCCTGGTTGGTTAAGTTGTATAAGCTCTGGAATAAGTTTACTCGCGTAACGCTTCACTCTCTCCGATATATGGACATGGAAGGAGTATTGATAGAATATGGAAAAAGGGTGTAAAGTTGAAGAGAAACGGTGTGGGATGGGTTCTATCTATGTTGTATGTGATGATGACTCGGTTGCTCGTGGCTGAGAGTGAGAGGGATTTGCAAATTTTGAACGAAGCCCCACCAGGGTATGTATGAGAAGGTGGATAAAAGTGGATGCGGAAAAGAGAGGTAATGGCCATCGAAGGGTTATGGTGGAGTGTAGATATCTTTGAACGAGTAAGAAGTTTTATGTGTCTAGGATATATTGTGTATTATAGTGGAACCGATGAAGCAGAATACGACCATAATGGTAGGAAAGACGTTATGTGGTGAGAGCAGTAATGGATATTAAAAATTGAGTGTGGAATGTGTCAAGAAGCTGCATGAGAATATGCTGGTACCAATATCAGTATATGGGAGTAAAAATATAGTATGGAATGAAAGACGAAGATTTCGATTGAGAGCAGACCTGTTGGCAACTTGAAAGCGATGCTTGGCGTCATCGTCATCAGAACTTGTCACGCCACCACTGGGGCCACCAAAGGGGCTGAGGGTTTTGCTTCCAATAGGTCTTGGTAGGAGGAGCTTGGTCCCAAAGACTATGCCTGGAGATGGAGTACTATAGTTTGCATGGGTCAGCACAAAGGCATTCGGCAATCGCAGCGAGCCCCCCTTTAACGAGATTATAACCTGTTTTACCCACTTTGGTTCTTGCTCGATTTAAGGTAACTCAATCCTTCCTACAGGAGAGAGATCCTTTTGGACGGCTGTCGCTTGGTTCTAAGGATGACTGATTAGATGAGAGCCGGTCATAGTCTCTCCTTCTAACTGAAGGATGTTCCTTTTGAAATGCTCGTGCTTGTTTTGGAGAGTGACTCATTACACTAGCCAACAAATTTGAGCTTTGTCTCTGCTACTTGAGTAAATGTTATTGTAGCTAACTAATTTCGGTGCGCTGATTCCAAATCTGTGCTCAGATTTGTCCTAGCACTTAAGGTTCCTGAGTTATGCAACTAGGCTATATGGCTCACTTTGTCACCTTGGATCAATTAATGATATAATTATTACGAGTTTGAGAAGAATGAGACGTTTCTGGGCAAAGGGTTGGAATCGGGGCACCCTATTTGGCATTATATACGTCCTTTTGCAGACCCAGACAAGATATGTATTACATATAAAAGAGGTAGTACTCACCTAACTATAAATTTCGTCAAAAATATTTGAGACTCTTGCTCTTGCTCTTGTACGTGGATAAAGGATCCTCCCGTTGTAGGAACCAGCAGTAGTCACCCATCATGTTTTCGTTGAAGCGGCCTTGATTCCTGCTTTCCATCATTGAGATATCTCGATGAAACCTTTCCCCATGTTCGTCACTAATATCACCCATATTAGATGGAAATAAATCTAAATGCGAATGCAAGAAATGCATCTTACGAGACATCCGACAACCCATTCGTTGATAGGCCTTTAGCATGTTGTCCACTAGTTCTTCATAGTTTTCATCCCTATGATTACCAAGAAAGTTCTGCACTACATGGACAAATGAATCCCATGCTGCCAACTCAAGTGGAGTTAGTTTATTTCTGAACTCCCTGTCACGTATCAATTCTCTGATCTCCGACCCTACAAAAATGCCAGCTTTAAGTTTAGCATCGGTTTTCTTTTCACCAAATTTCTCTTTGAGATATTGGAATCCATCAGAATTATTGGCCATTCCTTTAACAAAATTCGGGATAAGGCCAAGTTTGATATGAAGTGGTGGAAAGTATATCTTCTGTGGATGTACCAAAGGCACGTGCTTCACATTGTATCGGCCAACTATATGTTCTTCTCTTTCGGGCCACCTTTTGACAATATAATGATTCCTGTCGTCACGTCTGTTACATAGGCATAAGAAGCACATATTCTTTGTATATCCTAGCTGCAGTCTAAGAAGTAAAGAAATTACCTTTTGATCGCCACAGATATTGCACTTATGATGCGAGTAATGAAGACCTTCCATTACTCGCATCCCAGCAATAAGTGCGACAGGAATTAAAGTTTTTTTTTGTTACTATTGTGTAGCAACACAGCTTTGAGGCTAGAAGTGCTTGCATCGATGAATAGTCTCATAGCTGATTCATGAGGCCATTAACATCACTACAGAAACAAGCACCATCTTCTTCTTTATAGAAGGAAGCTAAGGCCTCATGGATTTACGGAAAATAGATGTTTTTTGCACCGTCCTCTAGAAGGTTCCATTACTGTAGTCTGGAGCCCAACAGTTCTGCATTCTTCTTTGACACAATGAAAAATCCCTCACCAAATCATTCAATCTTTCTTGATTTATCAACTGGATCTTCTTTTCCTTAGAATCATCCTCATTGTTATCCGCCTCTTCAGGCGATGATTCATCTTCTTTAACTGCACTAGCTGATGGAGGAACTGGGATTGGCATCTCTATATTATGGGGGACTGGTTTTCTAGCTGACTTACAATCTGGATATACAATTTTTGACTTGTTCTTATTTGAGAATCCCGCAATATTTGTCATACAAAAGTAGCAATCAAAAACATGATTTGTTGGCTCACACCACATCATTGGTACAGCAAAAGGCATACCCTTCCGTTCGCCATTTAACCACTGAGTGAGCCCCGTATAACACACAGTACAAAATTTGTGAGGTGCCCAGGGCTTGTCTTGGTCACCAACTTTACAACCAAATTAATAATTGTATGTAGTTTTCATTCTTTTAGCTAAATTTTTCCGCTGGTTGCTTGGAGTATATCTTTCACACATATAACAAAAGTTGTCTGGGCTATTTATACATCCTCGCCGATTCATGTTTTCAACTTAGTTTGTATATATCTTGTTATATACTTTTGTACAATCTTATTTCATTTACAAATTAATTGAGAGATAAATCTGAAAGAAAAATGCAATTAATCACTATATGTAAATACCGTTTCAACACCACTATTATAATGGCTAAATTTGACAAAGTGATAAAGCATGAGTGTAACGCAGGAACCAAAAACACACAACACATCCTCTCACTACGGTAGCCGAAGCAACACTGCCCATATTTGTAACTAAATATTATGTGTGTAACTCAGGAACCTTACGTGCTAGAACAATTCTGATTCCAGATTCAGAATCAGCATACTCTATTTAGTATAAATCACAAGCTAATACCCAAGTAGCAAAATCATTGTTGACTAGTGTTATGTGTAAGCTAGCCATTTCCTCTCCTTCCTACTGGAGTATATAACTTTTTAAGGTCTTACGCTTCGTTTTAAGAGTGAGTCATTGGGTGAAGGCGGTCATATTGTTTCCTTCCTACTGGAGGATATTCCGTTTGGAAGGCTCACGTTTGGTTTTGGGATTGAATCATTGGGTGGAATCCTGTCATATACTGGAGGATTTTCCCTTTGAAAAGCTCTCGCATGGTTCTGGGAGTGACTCATTATCTCTCCTATCTTTAGGGAGACATTCCTTAAGTAAGGCTCTTGCTTTATTTTGGGAGTGAATCACTGGGTAAGAGCTGGTCATACTCCTGGACAATGTTCCTTTTGGATGGCTCGCGCTTTGGTTGAAGGTCAGTCATTCTCTCTTCTTCTTACTGGAGGGTGTTTCTTTGGAAAGGATCGCACTTGGTTTGTTTCAAGAAGGATACATTGGATGGAAGCCGGTCATTCTCTCTCTTTCCTACAAGAGGACCCTCTTTTTTGAGGAAGCCAGTCATTCTCTTTCCCTCCCACTGGATGATTTTCCTTTTGGAATGCTCTTGTTTGGTTCCGGTTGGAAGCCGGTAATTCTCTCTCTTTTCTTACTGTACGATGTTTCATTTGTAAGGCTCAAAATTGGTTATGTGAGTGAGATATTGGTTGTAAGGTAGGAATTCTTTCTCTTTCCTACAAGAAGATGTTCTCTTAGCTAGGCTCTTGCTCGTTTCTCAGAGAAAATCCCTGGGGGGAAGCGGTTCATTCTCTTTCTTTCCTACTGGAGAATATTCCTTTTTTAAGGCTCTCCTTTGGTTTTCTCTCCTCCCTACTAGAGGATGCTTCTTTTAGAAGGCTTACGCTTGGTTTTCGGAGTGACTCATTAAGTGGAAGCCCGTCAATTTTTCTCCTTCCTCCTGGAGGATGTCCATTTTGGAATGCTTGCGCTTGGTTTTGTGAGTGACTCATTGGGTGGAAGCTGATCATGATTTCTTCTTCTTCCTACCGGAGGATGTTCCTTTTGGAAGGCTCGCGCTTAGTTTTAAGACTGATTCATTGGGTGGAAACCGGTCATTCTTTCTCCCTTCTACTGGAGGATGCTAGATTTGCAATGCTCGTGCTTGGTTTTAGGAGTGACTCATTGGGTGGAAACTGGTCATGCTTTTTCCTTTCAACTGGAGGATGTACCTTTTGGAAGGCTCGGGCTTGGTTTTGGCAGTGACCCATTGGGTGGAAGCAGGTCATTATTTATTCTTCCTAATGGAGGATGTTCCTTTTGGAATGCTAGCGCTTGGTTTTTGGAATGACATATTGAGTGGAAGCTGATCATGCTTTATTCTTCCTACTGCATGATGCTCCTTTTGAAAGGCTTGCGCTTACTTTTAGGAGTGACTCATTGGATGGAAGCTGGTCTTACTTTATCCTTCCTACTGGAGGATGTTCTCTTGGAATGCTCACGATTGGTTTTGGGAGTGACTCATTAGGTGGAATCCGGTCATTCTCTCTCTTTCCTACTAGAGTATCTCCCTTTTGGAATGCTCGAGCTTGGTTTTGAGAGTGACACATTGGGTGGAAGCCGGTCATTGTTTATCCTATCTACTGGAGGATGTTCCTTTTGGAATGCTCGCGTTTTGTTTTCGGAGTGACTCATTGCAGGTGTGTGTGTTGGGGAGGGGGCTAGTCATGCTTTCTTCTTCCTACCAGAGGATGTTACTTTTGGAAAGCTAACGCTTTGTTTTGGGAGTAACACATTGGGTGGAAACTGGTCATTTTTTCTTCATCCTACTTGAGGATGTTCCATTTGCAATGTTCGCGCTTGGTTTTCGGAGTGACTCATTGGGTGGAAGCAGGTCATGCTTTCTTCTTCCTGCTTGAGGATGTTCCTTTCAAAGGCTCTCATTTTGTTTTTGGAAGAGACTTATTGGGTGGAAGCCAGACATTCTTTGCCCTTCCACTGGAGGATGTTCCTTTTGGAATGCTCGCGCTTTGTTTTGGGAGTGACTCATTGGGTGGAAGCCGATCTTTCTTTCTCCTTACTGTAGGATGTTCCTTTTGGAAAGCCCTTGTTTGGTTCAGGGACTGCCCTATTTAATGGAAGACTGTCATTCTCTCTAATTCTTACTGGATGATGTCCCGTTTAAAAGGCTCTTACCTGGTTCAGGGGGCGACTTATTGGGTGGAAGCCAGTCATTCTCTCTCCATTGGTCAAGACTATGTTAAGCTGGTTTATCTTGTTCTATTCCATCAACTATAAGAGATTTTTATAGGTGTTTTAAACAGGGCACAATATGTTGTGATTGAGACTTTTCCTAGGAGGGAAGGGGATTTAAGAAGAATATTGGAATGTGAATGTTAGGTTACGCAAAGGGTAGTAGGACCGCATAATATGCAGGAAAAATTTTATGAAGATGTTTGATAGAAAAAAGTTGGACCGAGGAGTAAGTGGAGGATATTTTGTATGTTAGTTGTCCATAAAGAGGAGTTTCTGATGGCACTTTGTTAGTCAGATCCTGCCATCGCTATTACTGCTTATTCGGCGTAGGCAAAAGGATAGGTGACTTTGTAGTTAATAGAACATAATGGGAGTGAGAGGAGGCGTTGTTTTATTGGCGTTGATGCGCACCGACCTAATTTTCGGTGAAGTTCTAGATATTGAATGTTAATGATGCTATGCGTTGAAGAAGTATGCAGTAATTCTCTCTTTTTCCTTGTTACAAGGGAAGCCACAAAACACCCATCGTCCAATAATCCTGCCTCACTTGCCCCATAGTGGGGAGACCATTCCATTTATTGCCCTTAAATGTCTCCACATTTTGGGGCTGATGGGATGAGGTTTGGATTATTGTGTGTGGCGGGGGGAGGGAGGGGTAGGTACAACCAGGGAGGGATTCGTAGGAATCGAATCAGGACCCATTTTAGGGGTAGGGGGGAACTATTTGAGATATTTTATTCATATATTTTATTATTAAATCGTCCATTTATTTTTATTGTCGTTGTATGAATGCGCCTCCATTGGATTATGACCAAATCCTTTTCCCTTCTGGTAGTCGAATTCCAGACAGGTCCCAGGATTAAGGACTGACCAGGACTACCAGGGACTGTTGGCAACCCCCAGAGGAGAAGTCTCCTAAATAAAAAAAACTATCAGAGACTTAATCCTCAACATTTGTTTATGGTAAGATACATTTATGATGGTTAGTCTTTGGATAGGTCAATTTGGGGCATTGATGCGCGCCACCTAAACTGGAGAAAGTGGTAGATATTGAAAGGTTAAAGGTTACTGAGATAGGTACCAGACAGTGAAAACCCAGGGTTTATCCTTCCCTCTCTTCATCTCTCTCCCTCTTACCTCATTCTTTGCTACCCGAAAATGCCCTCGGGAGAGAGGAGGAAATTGCGTGCCCTCCATGCCCCCCCGCCCCTGATCCAAGTCTCCCCATCTTTCGATTGGTCCGACTGCGCAATTTTTAAATATTTTCACTTCACCCAATTTCACCATATCTAAGGACCCGTTTGATGCCCTCGTTGGTTTTAGTCTCACCTTCATCCATCCTCATGCTATAGCATATAGCATGAGGAACCCTGCTGCAGCTGACATCTAGAAGTTTGCGTGCCATCTAGGCCTCAACGTTAAATATCTTCCACACATTTTTACTTCCTTTATTTTCACTACTTTCCGGATCTTTACAAACGTTCTGCGGAGATGCCTTCGTTGGTTTTTGCTTAGCAGAAGATACACCACTGTTCCGGATGATGGGCGCCAATGCAACTCAATCTATATAAATGAATTTGTCAAATATGGCAGGGATACCAGACTCTCAGAGCAGAGGTTTCGTGTGTGTACCTGTGTGTACAATTAAGATTATGTGTATGTAGTGGTAAGGAGTATGTGAACATGTGTGCGTAAAGATAAGCAGTTTCTCACTTGTTTTTCTTCTTGGAATGAATACGTGGACCTGTGTATGTTCAAGGAGTATGGGTGCCATCAAATGTGTGTGTATTTAATGTGCACTTCTTTTTCTATGTTTCTATATCCGTCTCCGTGTACAGCTGTCGCTCATACATCCATGTGTGTATCTTCTGTGCAAAGTGTGAGAGAGAAGAATGTGTGTGTTCGCCCTAGTGTGATACTGTGTCTGTTTGTCCCATTGTGTCCGTATATGACTCCTCTATGTAAGTGAAAGAATAATTAGAGATAGAAATTTGTATACTTGTGTGTCGTGGTGACTATGTTAGTATTCTTTTGCAGGGATGCATATGTATACTTGTGTGCACGCGTCAATACTAATAATGCATGTTTGGATTTGTCTGTGTACGTTGACATGTCTATTTCGGTGTATAATTGTCCTCATGTTTTAGTCCAGGTGTCTAAGCAGATGTTTATACATGTGTATGGGAGAGACAAGCTTCCATGTTGTTGTTTTTTGTAATAGACTGCATGCAGTTGTATGCATTTATGTAAGTGTATGTGCGTGAGTGTTTATGAGTGGCTTTAATCCAGTCCATGCCTTGGTCGGGACCAGAAATGCTTGGTTGAGCCCCGTTTTAGGGCTAAACAGAACCTAATGGAATCTTCTACCAAAATGCGTCCCATGTCGGTGTAGAGTTATGTGCATGTGCACATACAAGACGGGATTAGGAAACGGAATGTGTTTGCGTGTGCATTTGTCTTTACCTGTGTGTGTGTACCAGTGGTATATATGCATATGGGGAAATAAAACTACGTGAGTATGTTGAATGGTATTAGGTAACATGCCAGTTTATATGTAGAATTTGGGCGGAATATAATTAACCTGGCTAAGGGGGGAGGGTGAAACTGTATGGTCAATGTGGGAAGTAGGTGAGGGTGTGTAAGAAGATGTGGTGATGATACTAGTGAATATAGACGTAAGTGAATGACGGAAAGTAACACGCTGTCATGTTCCCCTTCGACCTCCTCCTCTGCGGCAGCTCACATTTGCATCTGCGAATGGCCGTCCTCTTGCTGTGAATATCGTTCCAGAGAGTTTAAATACACCATTCCGCTCTAATCACTTCGACTTGAGACGGTTTGGTATTACAGGTCGCATAAACCATCTCACCCTTCCCATTCCCTCTATTCACTTTTCTTCTTCCCTTTCTCTACCTAGTCTATTTTCTCCTCATTGGATTCCATCAATTTCTCTGCTCCTCACTGACCGAATTATCTCTCAGGCCTATTGAGTCGTTAGGTCCCTTAGTTTCGGCCTTCACTTCAAGCCGTTCTCGTCCGGGATCCGACAACACTGGCGACGGATGGAATTTGGTGTCGCTCTTCTCTCCTCTTGGATCAACTACCAATTCTTTTTTTTATTTATTTACGCTTCTCGTCGTTTCCTTCGCGTTCTCTACGGATTGCCATGAAGGTAGATAGCCTCTATCTTTGTGTAATTTATAGCATTATTTATTTATTGGCTAGAGCTATTTATATACAAGGTGTCCTTAAAGTTTGGACACAGGCAAAATGCTTATTTTTAATAAAACCATATATTAATAAATAACAGCTTCAATGTGATTTCCACCATTTGTGATGCAAAATTCGATGCGCTTTGCGAGATTCATTCGATGAAACGAATGAATTAACTCCAATTTGAGCATTTCTGATGCGCTGTTCCCTCAGGTATCTCGTAATTTTCACCCATTCATTATTTGATCGTCTCCGAAATTTTATTTTAATTTTTTTTTTTAATATGAATTTTGTAAGTTCCCACATTTATACTAATAAAAAAAGGGATAGCAGGAAATGAAAAAATAAAAATATTACATTTATTTAATAATCTTAAAAAATTAAACAAAATAGGAATTATTTCTTAATATATTTACATAACTAATAATAACCTAAACCTAGAAAGTTGACTAGCATTTATATAAACAAAAATTATAGTGCGTTTTAAAATTAATAATATTAAATTTTAAGATTAATTCCATTATTTTTAAATATAATATTAGATGAAAATATTTAACAAATTTTCTTCTAAGTAAAAATGAAAAGATTATTTAAAATATTTCAGCCTAAGACTTTGAGTAATATTGAAAGCTTTCCTACTAAAAGCTCAGCATTGTCCTTAACAGGGGCCGGTGGCTGTATTCTAACTTTTTTAAGGAGAATTCTTTTGGGGTAATAAAAATATACAAGATTTAATTCATCTACAGGCGAGATCTTTAACACAAAAGTAGATCTTGTAAATTAAAAGGCAATGATTACAAGTATGAAATGCGATTAAAATAAAATGGCGTCCGGTAAAGATGGCTTGCCATCGCGTTTTAAATGTGCATAGATTTTGCAAGTTTATTTTCAGCGGACAATTGGATACAGTTTATCAATATTTTAACGGGCAATGTAATGTTAGTGAAATTCTTGATTCATTAATATATATATATATATATATATATATATATATATATATATATATATATATATATATATATATATATATATATATATATATATATATATATATATATATATATATATATATATATATATGATATCCATATACTGAAACTACTCTCGTAAATTAAACTTTTGGCTTCTATACAGTGGTTTCACTATCATATACCATAACTCGCCATTGAGTTCTATTACTTATATATATATATATATATATATATATATATATATATATATATATATATATATATATATATATATATATATATATATATATATATATATATATATATATATATATATATATATATATATATATATATATATATATATATATATATATATATATATATATATATATATATATATATATATATATATATATATATATATATATACACGAAGACTATATAACCGTATCTCATACTGGGTGTGACTCCTTATAAAATTAATTTTTATTTAGGTAATTCATTTGATGATAAAAATCTACTATAGACATTTTGCGTCACAGGAATGATTAGGGTCTTAATACAAAGTACTACGACGACTTATGTCATTGTGGTAATCGCCAGATGTGCGTTTATTTAAATAATTCACTTTATTTATTCCCCAAATTTCATCTTGTGAAACATCATTTGTCGCGTACTGATCATATCCATATTTAGTAGGGAATTGTTCTTTGGGTACTATTAATTTATGCTTTGTAGCGGAAATAGTAGGATATTTGGGGCCATATTCAGCAGGTAAAAATTATTATTGTGCGTTTGATCATTCTTTCTAATCTCCCTAAGTAAATTCTGGCGTACTTACCCCCTAATCTGTTTGGTTAGTAAATATCATTTGAATATTTCCTTTCTCGTAACTTTTACCCTAAATTGAAAACTTGTCACAAAAAGTTGTTAATAAAAAATGTTGGGGAGACTAAGGAAGATTTAATGTATACCAGACAAATTCATTACCGAAGTACCTTTATTAAAATCTGCCCACTGTTGCTTATTTCAGTACAATCGTGTTATGATTCTTTCCATTAACGAGAAGACTAATGCTTTTTCCTTTGGGCTAAACCTTATTTAATATAATAAAAATGTATTTAGTCCCATTACGGGACCAAAGTTGTATGCCTTACTGGTAACGCTAATTAAATAAACAACGGCGGGTGCAGATCTGGGAATATATTATATCAGTTTCTATATCCTCATATAATCTTCCATTGTATGGTGAAAACTGTGCTACTATGTACATTACTATATATATATATATATATATATATATATATATATATATATATATATATATATATATATATACGGGGACATTGCACATACATGTAGGCATATGCGTACATCTACAATTATATATGTACTACAACTCATTAGAGAGCATGTAAACCGTCATTAAATGTTAGTTCTTGCCTTCACCACAAACTCCCTTGCTTTGTAAGGCGGGTGTATAATAGGTGCAGGTATTACTAAGAGACGTGCTAGTACCAGAAGATAGTATTTTGTGTACAAGAGACCATCTTAGAATCGCTGTATTAAACCGAAGTGGGATGGTCTTGTGGAAGAATGTACACGATTCCTTAAAAAATAATATAAAGTCAATTGTCGAATAATCGTTACAAAAATGTACACACAAACGCTACCAGTGGGAGCTAGATTAAAAGCCCTTAGAGAGATACAAACTCCTAATTGCATGTTAGGATTAAGGAACTATACGTATGTGAAAAGGAAATCAATCTATAACCTTTTAAGTATAATGTTTTCGAAATTTGTCATTTCATATAGGCTTATAGATAATTTAAATACAGTTGCTTAAAATATTGACTCAAGTGATCATTTGTATATTGTATATAATTTAATTTTTCTATTATTTTTTTAACGATTTTTTTTCCATTTTTCATAATTATTATACGTTCTACGTAGTTTCCATCGATAAATCCGAATACTTGCATCTGTCAATAAAAAGATGATTACTGATATATGGAAAATTGACTATTAAAATAATGTGGGTAAAATGAAATAAAAATGTTTAAGATTTAACGCGAATCATCTGTTACTTTGTACCGTACGTAGCCTATTCTATCATGGATATCTTTTTTTAATTGAATTTGCTCTGACTTATACTTACTCGCATACATACTATCAAATTTAATTAAAAAATTCCCAAATGATTGGAATACTAAAATTGACAAGCATCTCCTCTAATGACGATGAAAATAAAACTAATTTACTTTGATGTCCAATAAACATTAAAAGATGTTCATACGTTTCTATAGAACGAAACGAGTAATTTACTCCTTCTGCAAGAACTTACAGAGATCTTGCTGCGAGAAACAAATTCGAGGTCAAAGGCTAATTCATCTATTGATACGCTTTGAGCAGTATCCACATGAACGCTAGAGACTCGCTTGGTTTGGTTTCTAAGAATCGCAAGAAAATTGTAGTTTTTACTGAAGCAACGCTTTAAAATGTCAAAGGTTGGGGCGTTTCATTGACAAATCCTACCTAAACTTCTTTATACAGTTTTTTCACAAGGACACGTTGCGTAAAACATTGATAATGAAAAATAAAACTAAGACTAAACCTTCTGCAAGCAGTAATGAAACAATTTAATGATTGATATTATACAGAAGTTTAGATATCGATTTTCTATAAATTCATTTTTTTATGTATTGTGGATCTTAAAATGTAATTGAATGAAATAATCACCGAGTAAAACACCACAAGCGCTTAGTATAGAAATAAATAAAAAAGAAAGAAGCGTCAGAAAAAGAGTTAAAAAAAAGGATCTTGGGTCGTGGACGCATATACAAATTTGAGTGGCCTCAAGTTCGAACGAAACAAAGGAGCAAAAAAGGAATAGAACTACGAGGTCAGAGGTCAGAGCTTTCTTGTTTAATTGGGTTACTAGGAATATTTCGAGAATCTGGAATCTGCTTTGTGGATTTTCTAGACTGGAATCTGAAATGGAATTCCTGAAAAGTCTTTTAAATTATAATTCCACCATCAATACAGCTACAACGTTCTTGTTATTTTCCAACCTTACGAAGTAAATACAATACAAAAAAAAATACATGACTTATAAAAAAGTACCTGGCTAAATACATCGGAAATGTTTACAAAGAGCGGTTTGGCAGTATGCACATAGAAGGGCAAACAACATGATTAGTTTAATTGGATGGCACATGCAACTTAATAAGCAAATAGAATTTAATCAATAAATTTTACATATATATTCTTAACCTATTAAATGTTGTTCTTTACTCACCATATTTGTATATTAAATTTAAAACTGTTCACTTTAGTCTTCTACTAGAGGAAAAAGGATGCTAAGTTCAGACTCCATCTCATAAAACTGGGTTTGAAATTTGCCCAATTTATACTTATTTTTGTGCATGAAGAGAGGTTATAAGAACGAGCTTCCAAGCCCTATTTTTTATGAAATATGCTGCAAGAGTATCGTTCTTAGCACGATTTTTTTACTGCCACACTCCTTTATTTTCACCCTCCTTCTTGTTTCTTTAAAAAGACAAATTTCCTCATCCGCTTGGCCAAGGACTCGAATTAGGATATTTGGGTCCATATCAGTCCTAATTTACCACAAGGTCAGGAGACATAAAATTTAAGACGTATTCAAGAGGAAGAAAAAACACGTGATGACCAACGTGGTACAGAGCTTAGCATGAAAAAAGGGGGAATTAATGGAGCTGGTACCCAGTCTTCTTAATTTTCTTGTCATGGCTTAGCTAATAAAGTTAAGTTTGAGAGCTTAAGATTTAAAGTACAAGATATTATGATATCAATAACTATAGAAATTGCCTAATACATATTGGAATCTTTAGGTGATATTAAGAAACATTGCTACGTTGAAAGTAATGATAAAGGTATCTTTCTCTTTCTTGAAAAATGAATACAACGCTATATTGTTTCATGTTTTAAACTCTTCTGACTCATCGTGGCTTTGCTTACTCACACCATGCAGTTTATTCAGCGGTTCGTTGGGGTAATATTAGATCATTGAATGTGCACTCACTATGTCTAGCGAGAGACAATCATAACACGGGATGTATTCATTTTAGAGGGGAGATTGGCATAAGGAACAAGAGTGTATTGGTGTTTATATGCATTCATTGTGCCCATTCAAGGAATGGATCTTTTTAGATAAAATATATAGCAGTTTATTACATTTTACACAAAACACATACGAGCACATATATAGGGCGTATTTAGGATAGTATACTTGACACAAAGATAACATTATTCTAAGTTGTGCATATACAATTAAGGCTTCATATACTCATGCATCCTATGCGTGTTTATATAGATTTAATTAGCATAATAACATAAGTTACAGTAGTTATGTTTCTAACTGCCGCATCTTACAGCGCCTAAATTTTGACTACCATTTACTAATCTCTGTTTGAGATGGTATAACAATTGCATCTATAATTTTAGTCAAGTTGCGCCAGACAACGTTTTATTAGCTAAATACAAGAAGGTACATTGCTCAGAATTATAGCTGTAGAAGTATCTATAGAGAGCTAGATTTAGGTGAAAGTTAGAGAAGGAGGGGAGGTCCTGATTTTAGCCTAAATTAGAATTCTAGGTTTAGAACTCTTCAAAGAGTCATGTTTCTTAAAATTCAGTAAATCTTCAGTCGCTAACGTTAGAGAAAGTGAAAATATAAGGTAAGAGATGATAAAAATTCAACAAGAATTGACTAAATCTCACTTTGGAAAAAATCTAAAAGTATTTGAGTTTTCTATTTACTCAAAAAAGTAAAATCAATTGAAGGCATTTGGGAATATATGTAGAACTGAAAAACAAAGTTAGTGCCTAAAGTTTATATGTTCAAGGAAGTTAAATTTTAAAACGTGCTGCAAGGTGGCAAAGTATAGATGTTTCTCATAAACTCATAAAACCCGCATAATGTTTATCTAGGCAGATGTAGATTCAGGAAAACCTCTTCAAATAAAGCACTTTTTTCGAGGTTGAGGAAGGCTAAAGTTTTAAATAAAGCAGAAATAGAATTTTATATGAAGATTTCTACAAAAAAGTCAGAACTACATAGATTTCAGTGTCACATAAATTTCCAATCCTGAAATTTACAAAAAGTATATAGTATGGACACTATAAAAGGCTACAATTAGGAAATCTAGATATCCAAACAGTCTGAATTCCAAGTGTATATATATATATATATATATATATATATATATATATATATATATATATATATATATATATATATATATATATATATATGAAACAAATTCTAAAACTTTAGAAATATAGATTTTTACCTCTAGGAGGTAGACTAAAGCTAGAATTCAAAGTCTAAAGGCTCAGGGAACAGTATAACTTGAAGTTGTCTGAATAAAGTCAGAATTAGTGAACGATAAACACCAGTTTTAGAAATTAAAATAACTACAAACCAGTGAAATTTCAAAGGGAAAACAATTCAGAATCTTAATCGAGATAAACAACACTGGTTTTCGCAACGACAGGTTTTGTAGAACTTGGATCATTTTATGGAAATATGATTAAGAAAGTTCTTGCTGTCTGCGTGAGAAGTCGGTCCCGATTACGATCTCACTGAGAGCTCTTTCTCGCCGTATGGATAAGGTGTCAGTCTGCTAACTTCGCGCTACCGAGTTCGATCCCGGCATGAGCGGACACAAACGTCGGCGCCCGTAGAGATCTGGCTACCAATTCGTGGACGCGCTACTTATCCTTCCACTTCTCACCACACACAGCCAATTGCCAATTGCAACACCGCTTTCTTTCCTCTCCCGTCTTCGCAACAAAGCACACCCACTCTCTGTTCTAAGAATCCTGTCGATGGGTATCTATACCCACATTCCTCTGACACGGATTATGTCGCCTGCCCTGGGGCGACGAAGGTTCATACCTGTATGCTGTTTGATGTCAAATCATAATTCTTCGTGGCACCAGCGATTGTCATACTGACCTTTATGTCTATTTCAGTATCCTGTCAGGATATGCCATGGCCAAGGCAGGATAGCGAACTACTACTACTATCTTACTGAAATACGATCATTTTTAGTTGAACTATCCAACAAGTGCTGGAAGAGCAAAGAAGAACTACACTTGGGAGAGTGAACAAAAAAAGGGACCAAAGGTAGAAAATATCTCAAATCTACGAAGCTGTCAAAGCTGAAGTTTGTAAAAAAAAAAGAGTTGGCATTCAAAAAGAACAGAGCGATCATTTTGAATATTACAATATATGCCAAAGGTATAAAAATCTGAAATCTCCGCATTTACCATGTAATTTAAAATGGCTAGAATTCAAAAACACTAAAAATATAATTAGAAAATTAACTAAAAAAGCCAATGGTATAAAAAAATCTGAAATTTACCCATTTGCCAAGACCAAATTTTTGAAATGCTAAAAGAACTGGAATTCGAAAAACAGAGCCACATATAAGTAATTAACAGAAACTGGAAAAATATGAAATGTGTCGAGAACCAGAATTGAAATTTTAAACAAAATAACAAAAGAAGTAAAGTAAAACTGCACTGTATGCAGTGATGGTATACTGTTAGTACAACAAGAAGTATACGCTTTCATACTGCATCAGTCACACCTGGAGGACGCCCTTTATCTACGGCAAGCAATTGACTGTATCCAATGTACAGCCCTAAAAAACACAGTATCAATTGGTTAATTTAATCTGTATTGTAAGATATAGCGTGCCTCCACGGGAGGGAGGGGGGCGATCCCGTGTACTGCGGCGGCTAAAGTGAAGGAAAAAATACACAATTGATACAGTTCTTTTAGAGTTGTATATTGGATACAGTTATTTGCATGCTGTGGATAAAGGGCGTCCCCTATGTGTGCCCGATGCAGTATGAATGTGCCTACTTATTGTTGTATTAACAACATGTCTAAATAGACTAAAAATTAGTTAAAATATACAAGATACAACTAGCTGAATATACACTTCTTTTCTTTCAGTTGTTTTTAGGAATACGAAAAATACATCGACACATTCATTCAGTGGAAACAAAAATTACTTAAAATATACACATAGCACCATTAATTCATAATACAAAGGAAATATACTATAATGGAAATATCTTAGTAGTATTAATACTATAAATATATTTAATAATGATCGAATTAATGTTAAGACAGATTTTCGTACAGGAAAACTCCAGAAAATTTCTGCTCCTCATCGCATCTGTAAAGAAAGCAAGTTAAAGCCAACATTAATTCAGCCAACACATTCAGCATAACATAGCACAGTGGTTCTCAACATATCGGGTGGAGTGCATTTGTAGTTTATTATTCATTGTATGTACTGAAAACTTTACTCCACACTTCTGTACTGTTACCCTTAGTAATGCAATTGTATTATATGTAGTGTTGCCTTGTAACTTTTTTTCGTAATATTGTAATGTTTGTATTTTATTGTTGTTGTTGTCTGGTCGAACAACCACGAGCTCTTGACAAAGGCTACGGCTGGCACCAGGCGCTACCATAAACTTTTGAGGAGTGTATTTTCTGTAGTCTGAGTAGGTGGTTATGGTTTCTGCAGTCTTTCATTATGTTTAAGGTATGGGTGAATCTGCTACAACCTGAAAAGACGTCCACGCTGAAGTCCTTCAGCCATTTCTGGTAGCACTGGACGGCTGAGTGGTACCCATATATCAGTCTGTCCAGCTAATTAAGCTTCCCCATCAAGCCGTCAGAAGGAGCTCTTCTCACAGTCACGATAGGATATCGTCGCATAAACCAGCCTTTCGAACGTTAGAAACGGTGGCTTATGCGCTATCCTCTCGTGACTGTGAGGAGAGGTCCTTCCGAGGGCTTGATGGGGAGCTTAGAGCTCCTTCCGAGGGCTTGATGGCGAGCTTACTTAGCTACAACATGGCATTCTTAAACGCATAATTATGATTGCACAATTGTAAATAATTCTCTCTCTCAATGATTAAAGTTGCATCTCACTTTTCTCCAATTTGTCTACCAATAATAAATTATGACAACATATAAACAACAGACTAAATAATTTAATACAAATGTTTCGGGACAAAAAAACAGGATAAAAACTAATGAAAATATTTTGGTACAAAACAACATAGAAACAACAGGATAATCACTTCAATAAAACAACATAGAAAAGACAACATAAATATTTCGGTACTAACTAGATAGAAACAAGAGAATAACACTTTAATATAAAGATTTCGGTACAAAACAAGAGAGAAAACAGAATAAAAACCTCAATGCAAATTTTTCTCTAACAACAACATAGTGAAAACAGCATAAATATTTCGATACTAAGTAGATATAAACAAGAGGATAGAGACTTCAATATAAACATTTTGTTACAAAATAATTAAATGCAAATATTTCTGTACAAACAACATAGAAACAACAACACAAATATTTGGTACAAACAAGATAGAAACAACATGATAAACACTTCAATATAAACGTTTTGTTACAAAATACTTCAATGCAAATATTTCAATACAAACAACAAACAACACTAAAAATTTCGGTACAAACAAGATAGAAACAACAGGATAAGCACTTCAATATAAACATTTCGGTACAAAACAAGAGAGAAACAACAGGATAAACACTTCAATATAAAAATTTTGGTACAAAACAAGAGAGAAACAACAGGCTAAATATTTCGATATAAATATTTCTGTCCAATTAATATAGAAACAACAGAATAAACACCCTAATACAAATATTTCGGTAAAAACAATAAAAAAAACAACAGAATAAACACTTTAATACAACTATTTTTGGTACAAACAACACTTCAATATAAATATTTCGGGACAAACAATAGGTCACAAACATTGCAATACTAAAATATCTCATATTTTATAAATAAAATACCCCTAAAAATACCAAGCAAGTTTTCAGTATATACAATGAATCTCAACATTGCAATGTTCTTACGATATACTTTTAAAAGTACAGTGGGTATAATACACCACAGAGGCAATAGTCCAAGCAATCAACAAGAATTCCATTGCAATACAAGGCAACAGGAAAAGCAAAGTCAAGTATATTGCAAGCCTTAAAAGAGCATCTATCCTACTGTGAGATGATCTTTAGAATGGATGAAACTGGAGGTCCGCGGGTAACTCGTTGAGAACCACTGATTCGGAGATCATAACACCAACGCAAAATGGCACCGATATAAATAAGGCGAATGCCAGGCGTTAATATAAGTTGGATTCAGTCATTGCAAAGGTTTTGATGACTTCTACAATTATTAATAAACGAATATAAGAAAAATATAGAATGTTAACCCCAAATTTAGCTGAAATAGACACGCTAAAACGAAGAAAATTAAACGATTACATTATCCTAAAATAGCACCGTAAGTTATGCAATAGAAGGAAAAAAGATTTTATGAAAAGGTTAAAAACAGATGATAAATATCAATTGATAAAAGCAAAAAGCCAAAGAATAAAAGCAGATTTCTTAGTTAGAGACATGGAGTTCAGTTTTCGCAATCAATTGACGACTACAAGACATTTCTAAAGTTAAGCCACATTGAGTATTGTCACTGATTGGATGGGAATATAATTTGAGTAGGTTGACTGTGTGTCAGGTGCTGTAAACTGAAGCGATCCGTGATTTTATTTATATGAAATTGGGTCCTGATTGAGACAAAAATGAAATAGTCTGAACTAAAACTTTCTCTCCCTCTCTCTTCGATGGGGTGAATACGTGGTAAAAACCGAACAACTCTCATTAGATGGGGGTGATTGCTTGTGAAAAAAACTACGCCCTAAAAAACTCTTTCACTCAGTGATTCTCTCTGATAGTCTGACGCTCTGTTTCTTCCTGCCTGTTAGTTGGTGTGCCTGGTAGAGATGTGCACTGCCATAACAAGCAAATATGAAATTGTAAAGTTAAAAATGTAGTTAAATTTGGTGTAATCTGAATCAGTGTTTCTGATCAGGTAGACCGTAGCTCATTTATGTTATGTATTCAGAAGTATACAGTGTGTATGTGTACAAGAGAAAGAGAGAGAGCGAGAGAGACAGGTAAGAGAAGGAGCATATTCACTGCTCAGGAAGTGAAGAGGTCCTTAAGTTAGCTCTCCTGTGATGACCCTGATTCGCCCATCTCCCGATGTCTAGTCTCACTTCACCTCTTACCTTCTTTTCCTCCCAAAACCACCTACCACAACCTCCAAATACCATTCTATCTGGTCCTGGCACTGCTAATGTCCTGAACGGGTTTCGATAGTAAGGTTATAGTAAGGCCTTAGGAAGGTCTGAAGGTATGTATGTGTAGGTAGAAGAAATCTTACGATTGGACCTCGAATACAGGCGTACAAATGGGCCAATTAGTGGAGTACAAGGTTGATTCTTAAGAGTTAAGGGGTGTATTAAACCACTTACAATGATTGTAAAAAGGTAAAATCTTTTAGAATCACATTGAACACTAATTGAATACCATTCAATGGTAATATATAACAAAAAAATATTAAAAAAACAAACAAATAAAGACGAGATGAAACAGATGAAAGATGACGAGTGATACTATGACAATTGCAAATGGTGCCAGTAATACTTTAAAGCACCAAAAAGTGGGTACTGAGAGGTACCTAAATTCAAAATGTACGAGTTAAGTCTCATTTTTCTAGGCTCTTTGAGGAGGCAGACTTAAAATACAAAGAACTGAAACTCCATTTTATGCATTCGTTCTTAACACGAAGGAAAACTACGAACACAGACTCAAAGGAACGATCTAACCATCCCACATTAATAAATATTTTTCAAAGGCTCCAAAACCATAAAGAAGCTGGTGCAAATATCCCAAGAAGGTCCTCAGCTCTAAGACGGAATAAGACTCTCTTAAGATCCTATCAACTCCATCTTTCTTTAAGAGTTTATGTGTTAGTTTGTGACTGCATTTGTATGTGAGTATGTGTGTGCGTACACAGAGAGATTAAGACACGCACGTGAGTCAAAATGTAAACACAAGAAAAGATGTCTGGTGGATGAACGCCTAAATGAAGATGGAATGTGCCGAGGATAAATACAATCATTTCAAAGATAAAAGTTAAGAGGATTGGGGGCGGAGAAGAGTGTGAAGTAGAGGTGCAGGCGAGGAGACGGTGGGGGTGGGGGCTTGTAGCAACACCTTTTAAGGTCAGTGCCTTCATCAATAGGTAATAGTGAGGCACACCTGGATAATGAGGTAAATACACCATCATTACTTCACTTGTTGGGTAAGAATCTAACACTTAACTTTGAAAAATAATAAATCTCTTTTACACTACTCTTTCTCATCTTTTTTTCTTGAACATGCCTGTACCATTTAAAAATCTTCGGTTCAATCATCTCAACAATAGCTTTCTTTACACCACTTTTCTTCTATTATATTTACTCATCCTATAACCAGAAATTTTCGCAAGTTATCCATTTTGAAGCCTTCTCACGTTTGATCTTTCTTATTGTAGAATGCACTCTCACACCCACACATTCTTACAACTAACGAGTGTCTTTCTACTGTGTTCAGGTGTGTCGAAATGGAAGTGAAAAGAATCGAGGTCTCTGCTCACCTGAGCGCGGACCACAGCAAGTACGACATCGCTAAGCGGCTCAACGTCAGCCGGATGACCGTCTACAGAGTCGCGGAGAGGCTCAAGAACGGGGAAGACCTCTACGTTCGACCTTCTTCAGGCAGACCTCAAGTTGTCAACCGTTTGGCTGTGAGGAAAGCCTTCGAAATTGCTCCGAAGCTCAAAATAACTGCACTCGCGAAGAACATCTCTGTGGCCATGTGTCCACTGGTCATCAGCAAGTAGGACGAACCCGTGGTATTCTTCAGCCTAGACGTCTAAGAGGGTTCGCTACGTGTACACGACCACGCCCTCGGCTTTCGTGATGATGCTCGGCGTCGTGGCTTCGAATAGCGAGAAAATGCCACCGGTGTGGTTAGTAGCCGGCAGGGACATCTTGGCCACGAAAGTCCTGCCCTTGGTGAGGAAAATCACGAAGAAGGCGGACTGAGTCTTTCAGCAGGACGGTGTCCAGACCTACACGGCCAAGACCGTGCAAGAGTGGTTGGCGACGAACGTGAACTCCTGGTTGAACGACTTTTGGCCGCCGCAGTCGCCCGACCTCAATCCCCTCGACTACGGTGTGTGAGCGCATGTCGAGGGCAGGGCTTACAAGGTCCGCCACAGCAACGTCGACCAGCTCAAGTCCTCCGTCAACCGCGTGGTGGCCCAGCATTAGGAAGGACTTCTTCCACAACGTGTGCGCGGCCACTTTGATTAATATTAAACTATAAACACATATTTATATGTTAAGACAATAAAAAAAACGCGTCTAACTGCATAAAAAATATAATTCTGTCCTTTGTTGAGAACATCGTAACGAGTGTAACAGGACTTTTGCAATAGCCGATACACACTTGACTTCACCATTTTCTTTACAGTCTTCTTTTTCCAAAACATTAAATCGTGAATGAAGTCATTGTTATTCTCGTTTTTATCAATATGTAAATAAAATTGTGAGTCTTTCTTTCATTACACGATGAACAACACATTACAAAGCCTAAGTGAGATTACAAGTTCGTTGATACACACCGCAGTCTCGATCAAACTACTAACTACCCCCCCCCCCTCCCTTCCACACACATTTTTACACACGCCAGGATCTTTTAATTCTTTGCTGATTTCAACACTCACTAAATCTATTTATCTTCACACACTCCACAGCAGCTCAGTTCTTTTAACTCCATCACCTTATTCTCTTGATCCATACAACTGCCTATGCTAAAAGTTTCGTCATAATATGTTTTCAAAGAGTTTAGGCAGGGTAAAATCTTGTCCCCCCCCCACCACCTCTTTTTACAGCTATAGCCTCTCTAAAATAGCCAAACAATTATTCTACACACTCCCTCAATCTCACTTTACACTTCTCCATGGACAATCAGCACGATAGCTTCACTTTAGTTTGGAAGGCAAATTCCTTTCACTCTTAATATTTTTGGATTGTATAAATATCCATATTCTTCCCTACTTTCATTTCGCTAAACATTAGCATTTTATATCAAGCAAGTCGGTTTTCACTCTTAAACTTGTACACTAACCCCTTAACTTCCATGGTAATGAGGTTACCACCAGTGTAACTTCCAATTAGCATGGCAGGCAAACCAATGCTATTCACATTTCCTTCGACTTCACCTACATTTTCATTATAAAGATGGCTCAAATGTCTTCCTATATAACTTTCACGGTCAGACTACTTTTCGTATTTCATTCCAAACAACTCGGTTTCTCTCACACGCTGGTGAGAAATCGACCCTTCTTTGCTTTTTTACTTGTTCTTTTCAAACTATTCCTCATCCATTAAGTTTATTCTATTCCTCATCGTATTCCACTTATTCCTCATCCTTTAACTTTCTTCTCTTCCTCGTCATATTCCACTTATTCTTCATCCTTTAACTTTCTTCTAGTCCTCGTCATATTCCACTTATTCCTCATCATTTAACTTTCTTTTATTCCTTCTACTATTCCACCTATTCCTCATCCATTAAATTTCTTCTATTCCTCGTATTATTCCACCCTCTGATTCTTTCAATCGCCATTTCCTGTCTATAAATTATTGACACGTACCTCGCCCGCAAATAGGCACGTTCTCTAGGCCCCACTGCCCGTAGTTGCGCTCCCTCCGGGCCCCAATGCCTGCAGGACGACCTGCTGTTACATATCTTCCACTACCTTCGCCTACGTTCACCACTTTCGTTTCAGATCCTTTCATTTCTTCCCTTTACAATTCGGTACCGTTGTCTAGCAGCCGGAGAAAGCTACATCCACTACCTACACCTTTTCTTTAATTACTTTAAGAGATTCCTTTTTTAAGCTCGCGTCATCCCCTCAATTCACTTTCCTCCATCTATATTTGCTTTCCATTCCTTATTATTTTTAACCCAATTATCGTTAATTTTCTTTATCTTCCAGCAAGTCTGAATTCACGGAAGAGAATCATGGGATGCAACATGTCCATTAAGTTCCTCCCTGAGTGTTGTTCTTAAATGGTCCTCGGAACCTCAAGAGCAGATTACCTCTGCTCCTGAGGTCATGACCCCAAATGACCTCCGCTCCCCCCGATCGCTTGGGAGAATAGGGGAAAATGCCTTCGATCCTACAGCCTGTGCTGCCGAGAGAATGCCTTCGATCCTATAGGCTTTGCTGTAGGGAGAAAGCCTTCGATCTACAGTATGAGATGTAGGCCGCCGTCAACGTTACCACAATTAAGTGAGGCCAAGCTTTCTGTAAGGCTGCATTGTAGGACAAGGTTATAGCGAAGGGAGGCTGTTGCATGCTGTGGGAATACATCCAAATGGGGCGGCCCCACTCCAAGATTGCATCCAGGTGGTGGCGTCAGAACCACTTGGAAATGACGTCACCACTCTACAGCTCTTCTTCTCTTTTCCTACAGGTTGATTGAGAGTTTAAAAGAACACAGGCTTGCTTGCTGGGCGTTCTGCCTGCCAAAGCAGTAGAGCCATTTGCACCCGAAAACGGCGGGGGGAGGGGGTCACCCCATTACACTCTGGCAAAGGGTTATTGGGGCAAAACGATCTCCCATTAATTGTACCCCTCCATGCTTTCACTTCATACACTACCACTAGCAAATCCTCAACCACTATAGGAAAATCAATGATACTTCTCCTTGGGTTTATTTTGTCCTTAGCATTCAGACGAGCTACACCAAAATTACCAACCACACTATTCTACCATACCCAATGTAAATACCATATAACTATTAGACATATCTACTCCCATTCCCGCCCTTAGCACTTTCGCTAAACTTTCCATGAGCATTTTTGTCCATTTACAACCATCATACCCATGCTGAAATACTCAACTTTACCTTAAGCAACCAGTCACGAATTTAAGCGCGAGTTCACACTCACACTACACTACTATTCTCCATTTGATTACAGATCGATACGGTGTTGTGGTATAATTGCTTTAGCCCTTCTGTCATTCATCATTCATAACATTCTACCCCGATTCATAATTTTCTCTCAGACTGGGCTCCGTCGGGGCAAGCAGGTCAAATCTACTACTTGGGAACACACTACCAACACCTTTACACTTGTTAGACACACACTCACATACATGCATACATACATCTTTCCTGAATTGTCGAGCTGTATGCCAAAGATGTAATCCAATGGGAACTAGTTGGTAAGGAAAGAGTAAGAGAGCGGACGGACAAGATGTGAAATTGATAAGTGCTGATAAAAATTGCAATATCAAAGGAGGATAAGATACAATGAAATATAATATAAAACAATATAATATAAAAATGAAGGTAATAAATATTCTTTCTCCAGGACTTCTACTGCCTTTTAGGTACAATGATTTTTTGACGAATTAGTGTTGCCGGCAGACTTTGCAATGTCTGATCCTGCTATGTTCTAAACAGCTCTCTAAATCAAAACATCAGCCATCATATTTAACTGTTACACACGACTTATATCGAACTCATGAAGTGAAAAATCTCCAGAATTTTCTTTTTCTCTCTTTAAACTTTTCATTTCTCTCAATGATCCATTCATATATTCTGTAATTAAAAATAGCTACCTCCAAGTTGGGCACCCATAATAACCAGGCTGATGCAGTGTCTTGTCGTATCTTGGCCTATTTGAGTTGTCCTCAACAAATATTTCATCATTCCGGATTCGATCCTCATTGAAATTATTTATTGTGTTGTCTTCTAAATTGAAATATGATTCTTTTAAGAGTCGCAAGGATAATTGAGTCTCCTATTTAGGTTAGGTTAGGTAAGTCTACCCTTAGAAAAAAAAATCTACTAGCGTGAGAAATAAGTTTTTTAGGAATTGTGTGTTCTAAATACGCTGCAGGATGGGTATATATATATATATATATATATATATATATATATATATATTAAAATTTAAACATGAGAAGAATTGTAATTGCAATGATGAATTAATCCACTGAGTATAGTCTATCGCTCGTGACTACCATGTTATTTCTGACGTTGATCGAATGTCAGTTCCCACTATGTATAAAGGTGTTAAGTTAAAGAAATTGGGACCCATGGCCCTAGTGTAGCGTACCGAGAAATGCAAACGAACGGTTTAAAAGCTGCGCTTGAATGAGTCTTTTTTGAGACTCAGGATGGCGCACTGGATTTGCGCTCGCTAACAATGGTTCAGTGACGCGGTAAGCTGTTCGTAACTCTTTATTTTTTATTCGTCCCTTTTCCTAGATACTTAAAACTTCGCACTTGTTTGACAATGACAAAACAGACTCGGATATCACCTTAATCCCATTGCCTTACACTTTCTTCCATTAAAATTTAGCTCCTTCCTCTCACACACCGTGTTAAAAACTTCGATCAGACTTTCCAAGTCCTTCTCACTCTTTAGCCAACAACCCCAGGGCATCAATTTATAACAACATAAATAGAACTCAGCCCTGACCATTTCTCATTAATCTCCCACAACTTTCATTTACATACGTACTTCTCTCAGTATTCCACATCTAAAAGGATATTAAACAGTCATGGTCACAACATACAACCTTGACTTACCCCACCCTTTTTCCGAATGTCTAATCGCTCATTTATGCTTTGACCCTACTGGCTCTAAACTACCATTTTTCATGGTTAATCAATGCCTCAGTTATCCTCTTATACACCCAACCAGAGCTTTTACATACACTTTACCTAAAAAACTCATCAGACTTATGCCCCTGTACCTCTTGTTTTCACCTTTCTTCACATCATCATTTAAACATTCAGCAGTTCGTGCCCTTTTTCACGTTGAGGCACATCCCTAACAGCCCTTCCACTCTCTTCTACCACTTCCTTAACATTTCCAACAATTGCTAGATTTCCATTCTCGCAGAAATGTCGGCTCTCTAACTCTCAACCATTCCCACATACACCTCTATCTCTTTGATTCAATAACCTTTCTCTCTGGTTCTCCCTTCTTTTCCACCTTCCTCACGTCGTCTCATCCATGCATCAACCAAATGCATAATCATGCGATTAGAGAGTTCCATCCCACATCTCATACAGCTTTCCTATCAAATACACCCGGCAGCATATTCTTTCTTACTAGCTCCAGATCAATCTTATGCTGGAGTTCTCCCTCTCTACTTTATCCAACCCATGTTTATTTATACACATCATTGTAGTGAAAGAATGGGTTGGCTACACACAATTATTTTCAGTCTAGCGTTCTACCACCATCTCTCTACTTCACTCTCTCCTGATGTATCAAACGTTCCAATTATCCACTTTCTCATTCAGATCACTTCTTCATTCATTCATATCTCTTACAACTATAAGCCGATACCAGTTCTAAATTCCATCCATAACTAGTTCTAAGTCATTCCTGAACTATTCTCAGCTTTACTTCTATCATACCAGGCTACATACAGTACAACCACACACCGTTTCATCCTTGCAGATTCCAACTTCACCCACATAATTTTTGAGCTAAAACATTCATACTAAACTATTCCATTATATCACATCTCATTCAAAATCACTGCCAACACCCCCTCTACCCCCTAAAACCATGATTCACATATCCTCGCCTTCCACTCATTCCATTCCACCCCAAATCCTCATTCACTGCCATGTCTGTCTTACAAAGAGAGAACATTTGAAATCTCCGTGTTTTAAAGACCTAGACTGACTTTCCCTTCATTCCCACCTCACATATACCCCTCACATTCCACACATCTATTCAGTTCATACATTGACGCGGATTAGCCGGCGTGAGTGGACTGTTGCCCCGATAGTACCAGCCATAACCGTCACTGCGCATTTCGTTTGTGAGATAACACCTGCGTGGGTGCGGCTTCTCTGGCCAGCGGTTCCTTATCGCGCCCGAGGACGATATCCGTATTCATACTACCCCACATGGCAACATTAGGGTTTTAGTTGCCGTTTATGCCACCGTAGAATTATATGCGTCTTCTCCCCCCAATACAAGTTATAAAGATACTAATTATGAGAATGTAAACCAATTTTCTCTAAAATATGGATTTCAATTATTTAAAAAAAAACTAAAAAGTGGATACAAAAAATCGACATCCAAGACTCTTTTTGGCCTTCGGTAAGTTTTCCTCACACATAGACTTTCTTTTAAGCTTAACATAGAAATGTTACATATTCGAAAACGTTGATATATTTAAGATTTTTTTTCGATATCATAATAGGAGTTCCAATGTCTTAGTGTTCCAAATTCCTTAAAAATTTTTAAATAAGTACACAAACAATTGTCTGTGGGGTGAGAAGAACACCTATACCATCTGAGGGCTTGTCATGCAAAAGGCGACTAACCATGAGTGTGGGGCTGCCAGCCTAGAAATCCGCGCGCCCCCAAGTGTTGAATGAGGCCTTGTTAAATAAAGGCAAAAGCGCTTGTAATCATAGTTTTTATTTTTTGCGAAGGTAATCTTCATGCATTCATCTATTATCATTTTATCTTGCAATATATCCAGCATCTCCATTTCCGAGCCTGTATGCATTCCTTTTTTTAATCTCATCTGTACTTTGTGTTTATGCTCTTAACCATTTTTATATTCTTTATACTTGTCATTAATTAAATAAAGAGTTCTAATTTCGTTTCCGTCGTCCTCAGTGTCTAAAGGAGATCTCTTACGGCCGTATTCTAGGAATGGTAAAGTGTAAATATTCTCTACGAGATCTTCAACTAAAGATGGATTGGCTTAATATTGTTCAGTATTGTTCAGTAAATATAATTTCATTTTGTTTTAAATTAAAATTCCTGAATATTGTCTTGACAAACTATACCCCTAACGCTTTCTTGACTGTCCCAGTAGCAACCACCCACTGACAGACTACACCAATTATCTCATCATCACCTACCCTTCCCTCGAACACCTATGCACCTACTATCATTCCACCTCACTAGAAGATCTATGGAGAAGACTGTTCGCTGTGGCCGGATTTCTGAGTGCTGCGGGGTTTGATTGGGGAGAGCCCAGGGTCCCAAAGGAGAGTAAGTTTTCTTCTCACTTAAAGTACTGTCGTATGCAGATTTGATGAACTAGGAGTCTCCTTTTCTCCTTATTTTTATCACATGTTAACTGACTGAGTAGAACTGAAATGACGATGTTGCATGTCCGAGAAGAATGTCACTGTCGGTTTTACTAAATCCTTGTTCCTGCAGTGCTTTTAGTACAGAATTGATGTTAACTGATTCGAAAGATTTTAAATTACCCATAAATGTCTCATGTATGTATTTTGTATTAATTAAGTTACTATTTTAATTTCTTCTGAAACTTGCCGGTTCAGCTGGCCTCTTGTAGGCGATTGTTTGGCGTAATCGTTAGATATATGCAAATTGTGGCTATTATGTATAGTGATAATACATGACTGATTGAGCTGTTATACTATAATTTTTCTGTTTAGTTTTTTTAAAGGCATAAAAAATGAGAATTGGGCCATATAAGTGTTTTCTTCTTTTAGTATGCACACCAAAGGAGAAGGTAGTTGTTGACAGAATAGTGAAAATAGCAAGTTGTATTAGGCAAAGTCTCTCAGCTATGAAATTAAGAAACGCAACGGTTTTTGAGATACTTACATACTTAAAATGTGACATGATTAAATGTAAAACCTTTGGAAATTACTTTTAAAGTAGTTTCGTGAGTTGAATAAATTTCCTCTATGAGTGCGAACACTTGAATTGACATTTCTAATTTGGGGATCCATAAAGAGCAAGTAACGTGGTTAGATTTGAAGATATGGGTATCATCTATAGGATAGAGATTTCAGATGACGAATTGCGCCATTGATGTAATAGAATATTGTTTGGTTAGATGGTCTCTGTGTTCGGTGGCTGTCAATTCAATGATTGATATGTTAGATTGTAAGGTTAGAAAAGTAGGTGGTAAGATTTTTTTTTCTCATTAACTGTCTGGTTGGCTCTGTGGCTGATTGCAACCTAAGGGAATAGATTCTTTCATCCATAAATAACTCTTAAAGACGCCCTCAAACACCCCTTCCCCCCTAACACATCCCCATTGAGGCCCACTCTCAAAAAGAAAAATTCATCACATAACTAAAACCTGAACCAAACACTTTGGCATCACAAAGAACAAACGAATTCCTTCCTTACGTGGATGTATGAAAGAACCCCAGACAATCATACTTCCTCCTCTTATTCAGTGTAAAAGTAATAAAGATACAATATAGGCGATAAAACCGCCAGGAAACATTGTTGAAGAAAAAACACTAAACGAAATAAACCCACTTTATTTTGTTGTCTGTGAGGCGTTTTTAAAGGAAGCCAAAAGTGAGGTGTACACGGGGATGAAAATGGTGTACGCATATAGATGTACCTACACGTGTTTACATACACAAGCACGCATATACGCGTTTGCAGAGAGTTATAAATACATACAATTTTACATAGTTGTATTAATTAATTGAGGTAGTGAGAGACAGACAAACAGACAGACAAAAGAGATTCCAATAAACAGCGAGCCACAAAGAGACATCGAGACTGTGAATTCCATTTGCAAAATCAAATTGCGTTTGTTCACATGCATGTGGCTGTGTGCGAATATGTGCGTATGTATATGAAAGATGTCGTCCACATAATCGTCATTACCCTGTCCTTCGCGTCTGTGCGAGACACCTTTCTCGATCCGTGGGATTCAAGATTTATGCGCTGTTGTCGGGCATTTCACAGGATCAACCCCTTTATATTGCGTGTGTGTGTATGTAAAAAAAAAGAAGAGTTACTCATGTATGTATGTATGTGTTTGTCTTGCTATTTGTATGTTTTTACTTTTTTATCGAAAATTTAAGTTTTTTTTTTCCATCTGTCTTCCTACCTGGATTTATTTATGCCTTTCTGTTTTTGTATGATCATATCTGTCTATATTTTTCTTTTCACTGAGGGTGTATTATGTGTCACATTAATACATTCTCTCACTTTTTCCATATATTAAATGTCACATTTAACCAGAAAATCCTAATCTCTACATTTCAACAACCAACTTATTAGCTTACACAACTTGAACGTTCAAAATGCAACGATTCTATCGGTTTGTTCTACTTATCACCGGATAAAACATACATGAAACTTTTAATTAATACTTACTTGATTTAAAATATAGTATTTAAATACTTACTTGCACGTATCATGGTTAAATTGCACTCCAGTAGAACACTCTCTCACTTTCCGGCAAATACACTGGCAATCTCGTTCGCTCCACCTCTGAAAATGGGAAATAATAATTTCAATGATTTTATATATGTATAATAGCGATTCGGTCCTCGCAATGCACCATACGTTTCTCATGGTTGTAATATTTTTAAATTATCGGAAATAGAGGAGATAAAATATGCTTGGTGTGGTTGTATGTTTGTCAGCAGTATTCTGGCAAAATATGCTTCCAGTCAAGGTAGTATCCAAACCCCCCAAAAGTTTGGGTAGTACAGAATTTGAAGAAGTGCTTCTGGAATTAATCGGACTCAGAATTTCGAAGAATATCGAAGTGGCACCTATTTGGTGGTATCTGAAAACTCAGCAGAGACATTTGTGGGGGGCCAAGAGCAATTTGTCTCATAATTCAAGCGCACACATCTCCAGGTTCATTCATTTGAACATCATGTGCGAGGTTAAATTATGGGCTCATATTGAATAAGAAAAAAATGAACAGTTGAAAATAATATTTCAAAAAAATATATATCAAAGTCAAAAGTGAAATTGAGTGTTATCGCTGAAATAACTCAGTTTCTGAAGATTGAATGATTTTATTTACAAAACCGCTTCCAAGTCAGTAAATGAAAAGAGCGGTTTTTTTAAACGTAAATATTGGTGGTAGTGTGGAAGGGGAGGAGGGGGAGGGGTGACCGTTATAGATCAACGAAATGATAATTTAGGAGCTGCAATTGAAAGATTCCTAAATCCACGTTGTACTTGCAATAAAATGTAGCATTTGACATTTAGTTTGGATTATCGATGCCCTGGAAAACTGACCTTAGTTTGTGGACAAGTGGTGTGGCTGCCCAGAGGGCATTTGCATAGGCAGTTATCTTCCTCGTAGATCTGACCCGGGCCGCAGTCACTCGCTTGTACCTGCAAAGAGTAATGGGGTCTAGTTGATCCAATGCTTCCTTTAAGGCAGGCCTCTATTTAAGGAGAGAGTGTTTGACGTAGGACGAAGGTATTAGTGCCATTCTGGTCTTACAAATACTTGAATTTCGTGTTATCTCGGAGCACAGAATGGTACAAACATGCTTGAAGGGTCAAAGACCAGTCGGAGGAAACTGAGGTGGCAACGGATCTATGCATCACCTAGGTTCAGGCATTAAGTCATGGAATATATTAATTATCACATATTCTTCCATTCATTAAGATCAGGGTAGTTTTGTTTTGTTTTTGTTTTATTGTTGTTTAGTTTTTGCCTTTGTTCGTTTGTTTTTCTTTGTTTGGTTTGTTATTTCGTGTGTGGCAGTCACCAGATGGGAGCTTATAAAAAATGCTAGCGAGAAACGCCATTTCAGCATCATCATAGGGGCCAAGTGCCGTTTCATTTGTAACAGGTGGAGAAAACCAACATACAGGCCACGTATGGTTAACTGCACTTCCCTATTCGCCCCTAAGTTAGCCGGGGATGCATTTTTGCTGTTGTTGTTGTTGTTTCTCAAATATAGAGGTACACTTGTTTGAGAAATAAATTTAACCGACTCCGGCTTCTTGTGTAGATTTGGCTAAAATATTTCCTAATTTTGAGGAAAAAGGAAATTCCGCTCTAAAGACTCCCTCTTTTGACACAAGGACAGGTCTTAAATTGATCCGTAGGAGATACTTGACTTTGAGAGTGCTCGAAGATTGTGATTTTTAGTAAGCATTGCATCTTATCCCAGCCAGAGGGCTCAAGACCCTACTTTTAAGTATATTTACTCTTTATAACGAACTTTTTTTGCTGGCTTCACAATTTGGCATTACAGTCCTTGTTATCCATAACTTGTTCATTTTCCTGTATTTCCTTTTATCTCCCTTTTCTTCCATCTGTTTCGGCCTTCCTTGATTCTTAAATTCCCTTTGTTGGTTATACAAGTTTCCTACAAACTTCTTAGGAAAGTGCTTCCCAAACTGAGGGTCGCGAGCATGCCGCTATGATATTATCTAAATTTGAAATATGGTAAACGTGTTGTAAGTTATCAACACCATGATTTGTAAAAGCATGATTTATTTAACCATGGCGTGGCTGAGTTTAAATTTTGCCTATTTTAATTTAAGCTTAATGCAAGAGTGTAAAAATAGTTACTATCGAAGCAAATACCGAAACTTTATGATCGCAGGAAAATTAAATATTTCTTAGAAATTTAAAAAATTCTGGAAAGAGCTGGCAACCATCAGGTAGGTATCAATAGGCATGTATAAATTTATTGATGGTCTTCCTTGCAAAAATTCAGGCAATTTATTCGTGGTAGTCCTTGCAATAATTCAGACAATTTATTAGTGGTAGTCCTTGAAATGATACAGGCAATTTATTGGTGGTAGTCCTTGCAATAATCAGACAATTTATTACTGTTAGTCCTTGCAATCTTTCAGACAATTTATTAGTGGTAGTCCTCTCAATAATCAGACAATTTATTACTGTTAGTCCTTGCAATATTTCAGACAATTTATTGGTGGTAGTCCTTGCAATCATCAGACAATTTATTAGTGGTAGTCCTTGAAATGATACAGGCAATTTATTGGTGGTAGTCCTCTCAATAATCAGACAATTTATTACTGTTAGTCCTTGCAATATTTCAGACAATTTATTAGTGGTAGCCCTTGTAATCATTCAGAAAATCTATTTGGTGTTCTCGATACATAAGAAGCAAATTCCTTCAAAGATGAGGATTTTGTTATTTTATTTGCTTATTTGACTGATATTTTTGAAAAGGTCGCGTAATGTTCACTTCAATGAAGAAAATATTATTGTGGATTAGAAATTTACAAAATTAAATTTTTTATTTATTTCTCAATTTCTTCATCAAGTAACATGAGACCAAATAAAATATTTACTATTAAGTCTTTGAATACCTTTCAAAAATATTTTCATTTTTATTTTAAATACTTGAATATGAATCTAGCAATTCCTGAAGTCTACAATGGAAATTTTTAAAACGAAATTTTTGTTATATTTAAAGACAGAACACGATGCTTTTATCAAGAAAATGAAATTCGATTTTTTCTTGCCATTTATTTCATAGCCTAATCTAATGAAACAAGATTTTCTGTGTTTGTGGTTTTAAAATCGAAATATCGCACTTGACTAATTACTAAGAATAAACTACGAATTGGTCATTGGTTTGAGCAAATATCAGATCACATTTGTTCTCAATTTCATTCAACCCGTATTAAAATGGTTAGAATCAGGCTTTTAATGATATTGTTTTCTATCTCAATTTGGTCTTAATTCTCACAACTTTTGATAAGCTTTCATCGAAAGAAATTTAAAGCAGGAAGGTCTTTATTTTAAGTCGAAATTTAAAACTTTTAAAAGAATCCAAATTTCATACAAAAAGACTTGCGAAGATCATTCAGCAAGGTCACCTGCTTAAAAAAAGTCGAAAATCACTGCCTTAGATAATGGATAGCGGCCTGACCTGGGGGATGGGGGAGGGGGACTTTTCCTGTGTTAAAGACCACATTAAGTTAATGGTAGGCCGCATTCATGAAATTTTAATTAGATATACTTAACTACTCATTTTGTATATAACTATCTACTATGACTATGTATCGGCTTAACAAAAATAAATATCTATTCTAAAGTTAACTAACACTTTAATTAATTTTTTTGCGAATACTTTTGGTAGGAAAGAAATAAATCGATTTGATCTGCAAAATTTGAGTTTATTCAGAAAGCATGTGGCCAAGGAGGCCACATGAGGTTCTGCAAAATTTGAGTTCATTCAGAAAGCATGTGGCCAAGGAGGCTACATGAGGTTTAGAGGACGCAAGTTCCCCATCCCTGGCCGAACCCTTACCCTCCGATCATTTGTACTCTTGGAATTCCAAACATTACGTCAGTTTAAGAAAACTTTGAGTCAATCCGACTCTAACTGGATCCCCATCTGGTTCCTCCCCTTGGCGCGGTCACTCATAAAAGAATTACAGTGAGACTGAACTACAGTAAGGCTGTACGGAAGACATGGCATTCCAAGGTTGAAGACCACGTGATGTTACTATGTTAAGCCTGTCCACTGAGGACGGGGAGGAAGTTTACCTGCTTCTAGTGTTTTTACTAAACTCTTCTTCCTCCGCCATTAACCGAAAAACTTACATTAGTTTGCTTGCTTTCTTTTCTCCACATGTTTGTATCTATGCTTGGCTTATACAGTCGTTTTACCTATTTGCCTGTTTGTTTCTGTGTAATCTGTCTATTCTACCTTGTTATTTGAATTCCTTTCTATGCTTTACTCTATGTTTAATTCTGTTTAAAACTTCTATGTTTCCATGTTATATTGATATCTTTCTATTTATGTACAATTTGTCTGTTTGCTTCTTTTTATGTTATGTTTCCCTCCCGTTTTAATATCATTCTGTATATGTTACATTTGCCTCTTTAGTTAAGTTTATGTTGCCTATGTTTGCATTCAGTGTGCATCCCATGTTTCTTTATTTCTGTGTGGTTATCTTTCGTTTCCTGCATGTTTGACTGCCTTTGTCTCAGTTTTATTTGTTCGCATCTGGAGTGCCGTGATTCCCGTGGCACTGTGACGGTCCTTACCTTGCATTTGCACTCGCATCTGACGTGTTCCTGGATCTTGGCTTTGTACACTGACTGATTCGTGAGGTGAGAGAGACGCAATACCTGTGGGATGACAAAAACCCTGAGACAAATGATTTGATCATTTCCTCGTGGGACACTCCTCAGCTCAAAATCCCCGAGGGCATTGATGAGGGTACTGGGTCCCTCTTTTGGGGCTTTAGGAATAAGCTTTTCTCTACAGAAATATTTAAAGATCCTGTTTGTTTTGGAATAGCTCTCAAGATTGTCACACACGATTATTTCCGCTTAATTCCTTCTATTTATTCTTCCTTCTATTTATTCTTCTCCTTTTTACTTCTTCCTTCGACCCCTTGGCGCTAAGAAAGTTGGCCTCACGCAACGAGTATATATTTTTTTCTTAGCAAAACTCTTATTGTAATAAGGTTGAGAATGCTACTAAATTATGAGAGGGAGAGTGTGTGTTTGAGGGGGGGAGCGAATGTGAGAGTGTGAAGGAGTGTCAAGAAATTAAGAAAGAAAGAGAGATTGTATGTGCAAGGAAGTGTGAGAGCATGAGAATGTGTAAGGAAAATGAGTGTGAGAGAGAGAGTGCGAGATACTGTCAAGAAAATGAGAGTGAGAGAGGAGAATAGAGAAAAAGAGAAAGTGTGTGTGAGCGAGTTTGAGAGCCTGAAAATGAAGAAAATGAGTGTGAGAGAGAGAGAGAGAGACAAAGTTTGTGAGCGAGTATGAGAGCATGAGAAAGTATGAAGAAAATGCGAAAGAATGAGCCAGTATGAGAGCACGGGAGAGTGTGGAGAAAATGAGTGAGTGTGTGAGAGATAGAGAGAGCAGTTACACCAGATCGAGGCTGAACTCTTTACCTTAGATCAACCGAAATATGCTTTGCCCCTCAACGGGTTACTTACATCAAACTTGCGCGTCCTGTTCCTGGTCGGGACACACTCTTCAAGGCGGGAGAGACAGCAGCCCGAGCACCTTTTTACGAGTACTTTACAAGGGTAATATTCTTCCCCTGTGTATGGTCCTTCCACTGGAACCATGACCTTCCGAGTTTTACACTTGGATTTCTCCAGAAGTTTGTCGATCCTTTTTTTCTTCCTGGTACTCACTGGGGACCAAAAAAGAAAGTAGGGGGTAATGCGAAATAATAATATTGAGTTGGGTCATTTTGGGTAAGGTTTGTTGGTTACCGATTTGCGGCTTTAGCATTATTGGATGCCAATTGGTGATCTTTCGATTAAGGCCATAGTTCGAGCCAAGGTCGTGAGAAATTTTGGTCTATGGGACTGCAGCTCATTTGTTCCCATTGATGTCCATTTATTGAAATTACGTTTGAATTGAGTTTTATATCCTAAAGGCGGGGAAAGAGTTTTGAGGGTTGTTCACCCTTTACGAGGACATTTTTGGCTACTTTAGCTATATATACTTTTGGCCGTTTCATTTTCCTCACAATCACCTCTTTCTTTACTTCTTGTTTCATGTTTTTTTTTAATTAAAAAAATAAATACATTTCCTTCGTAGTAATGAAAAACCAAGAGAACATCATTAAACCGTTTCCAATAAAAGGGGTCTGGCTGCTTCTTTGCCACTAAAACTACGAGCCCCTCCCACCCCACTTTAGGCACAACGCCATCCATCACTGGTCACGTCGAAGGCCTTACATAATAATAGGGTGCTATCCGCTGTAGCACACGTCACACATACCCTCCACGCACATCTGTCATACACAAGGCAAACCCTCATTCACGCAATCCACTCACCTTTTACGCGATCTTCCATGCCTTGTCGCGCTCTGACACACTCACGTATTCTCTTAGCAAGACCTTTGACATATCCGTACCGCTTAAGAGCACTCTCAGTCACAACCTCATCCACACTCTTCTTCGAACTATAAACATCTATTACACATTCGTTACTCTATCCACCTTTCGCACACCAAACCCACCTCTCAAGTTGTCTAGTTAAACTGCTCTCACTTAAGCAAGATCTTTCTCCCCACCTTACATATCATAACGATCTAATCACCCTTATGTGTTTACTACCATTAAAGTCTCGTAATCGTAATCTAATTCATCTGTTCAACTGTCATTTATAAACCATCATAAATACATTTAAAACAATCCCCTACCACATTCTCACCCTCCATATTGCCTCACTCTTTTTTGCATTCACTTTTAGACTCAACCTCTCACACACCCTGCCAAAAGCTTGGATCAACATTTCTAAATCTCTCTCATTCTCAAAAAGCAAACAAGGTCCTGAACCTATACTAACAAAGGGCACATCATTCACCATTCCTCATCACTCTCACAAACCTTTCATTCTCACACGTACTTCTCTCAGGTCTCCTAGAATAATGATATTAAACAGCCATGGCGATATCACCCAACCTTTTCTTAACCCACCACGTATGTCCTACCATTCACTACAGTCTAACTTTCACTCTAACGAACGCCTTACTTCACACCATCCAATAGTTTACAAGTCACTCCATACATTCTTTGCACTTGCCATAATGCTTCTCTCTATACAAGGAGTTACAAGGAAAGATAGTACCTCAGAAGACTAAGTTAGTCCATACCGAGGAGGTACTCATTTAATATTGATATTCAATCTACTCGTCATAGAAATAGTATAGTAAAGTTCAAGGCTCTCCCCTCCCACCTCTCCCGCCCGATCTTTCGGGCAATGAAAGATGAAAAGATACCCGCTGTGCTAGAAAAAAAGTACACAAACAGGAATTTCGACAGGAAAGCAGAAATGCATTTCTACATTATTATTTTTCTTTTAATATTCTTAATCTAATTATTTTCAGTGTAATCTTATGTTTTTAGTATGTAAGCGTATTTATGATTTTATCTAACCTCCTTTTAAACGCCTCGACACTGGGGCTCGAAACGACCTCTTCCGTTAACTGATTCCAAATATTTACTATTTTATACGAAAAGAAATTACCGCATACATTCAATTTGTATTTTGGAGGGATTAGCTTCATACTGTTATTCCTTGTTACATTTCTGTTGAACTCGAACCAGATTGAGTAATCCACATTATCAATTCTATTTAGTATTTTATATACTTGAATCAACTGGCCTCGTACACGTCTAGTTTACAACTTGTAAAGGTTTAGCTTGTCTATTCGTGTTTCATAACTATAATTTCTTAACGAAGGTATCATTTTAGTAGCTGTGGCCTGAACTCTTTCTAATCTTTCAATGTCTTTTCTGAAGGAGGGTGACCAAGCCTGCGCACAGTATTCCAAATGGGGTCTCACTAGGGCGTTATACAGGTTGATTACAGTTGTATCGCTTTTATAAGTGATTTGTCTCTTTATATAACCTAGTATCTTCCGCGCTTTCTTTTCAACATTGACGCACTGTCGAGTGAACTTGAGATCGTTTGTGACATAGATACCGAGATCTTTTTCGATTTCTGATTCTGTTATTGTTTCGCTCTCGAGTTTGTAATCTGCCTTAGGATTTTTGTGACCAATGTGCATTACTTTACATTTCTCCAGGTTAAGGGGAAGTTTCTACTTCCTAGACCATTCACTTATGTGATCAATGTCACTCTGAAAATCTAGTCTATCTTGCTCGGTGACTATGCTTTTACCCAGTTTACAATCGTCGGCGAATTTTGAGATTTTAGAAATTATTCCAACGTCTATGTCATTCACATATATAATGAAGAGCAAGGGTCCCAAGACCGATCCCTGGGGAACTCCACTAGTTACAGCTTTCCAATTGGACTCTTCTCCATTAATCACTACTCTTTGCTTACGATCGCTAAGCCAATCTTCAATCCAATTTGCTAATTTTCCACGTATTCCTAAGGCTCTGACTTTACACATTAGTTCCTTGTGTGGGACTTTATCGAAGGCCTTTTTAAAATCTAGATACAAAATGTCTACAGATCTATCACTATCATGAATTTTATTAATGTAATGTAAAAACTCTAATAAATTGGTAAGACAGGACCTATGCTTCCTAAATCCATGCTGCGTGTTGAATAGCAGTTCGTTTGTTTCTAGATGGCTCACTATTTTATCTGCAATAATACGCTCTAGCATCTTGCCTACCACCGATGTCAGGCTTATTGGTCGATAATTACTTGGTAAATCTTTTCGTCCTTTTTTGAATATTGGCGTGACATTAGCTAGTTTCCAGTCTTGAGGAACAGCCCCAGCTTCAAGGGATAAATTGAAGATGTACGTTAATTGATCCACTAGAACATCCTTTAATTCTTTTATTATTCTTGGCACTAGTTTGTCAGGCCCGGGGGATTTGAATCTCTTCATTTTATCTATTGCTATTTCTACATCAATCCCCGTGCATTCAATATTTTCTAGTGTGCCATTTCCTGAGTACTCACAGTAAGGCTCGATATTTGGATTAGAAGTGTCGTTGGTAAAAACAGATGCAAAATATTCGTTTAGTACAGTGGATATATCTTTATCTTTAACTTGTAACTTATTGTGTCCGTCCATGATTGGCCCAATACTGTTTTTTATTGGTTTTCTACTATTAACTAGGGCATCAAATTCTTTGGGGTTTCTTTTACAGTTTAGTGCCACCCTCATTTCTTCGTTACGCTTTGCTCTCCTTATTTCGGTTTTTACCCTTCTCCTCAGATTGAAATAATTCTTCTTGTTAGTGTCTGAACTGTTCAGTTTAAACATCTTATAAGCATTTTTTCTTCTATTGATGTCTCTTTTTATTTCACTTGTTAATCATTTGGGATTTTGTTTTTTTCCTAATTTAGTGATTGCTAAAGGAATGAATTGAGATTGTTGCCTTAGAAGATTGTCTCTAAACTTGTTCCACACTTCATTTATATCTGTACCGTTTATATTAAAGTTCCTGAGACTATTTCTTAACCCTCTTAAATTTGCCTTTCGGAAGTCAAATTTTGTAATACTACGTATATTCCTTACTTGGGGTAAGCTTAATTCAAATTCTATTTGATTATGGTCACTACCGCTAAGTTGGTCGCCGACGTAAACTCTTGAAATAAGTTCGTCATCCGAAGTTAAAATTAAGTCTAATATATTTCCTCCTCTTGTTGGCTCGGTGACCCACTGAGTTAACAAATTATCGTTTATAAAATTTAGTAATCTTTGGCCTTCCGAATCCGAGTTCTTTGTCAGCCAATTTATTTGGGGGCAATTAAAGTCGCCAATAATGAGACAGAATTTGTCTTTACTTACGTTCGTCAGAGTTTCATATAATCTTTGATCCGCTTCATATGAACAGTGGGGCTTTCTATAGACTAAGAAGATATGCAAACACTTTTTTATATTTAATGTTACTCCTATTAATTCTAAATCTGTGTCTATATTACAGTTAATAGGGTGAAGCTCCTCATTTAAATACAAAAGAACTCCACCTCCTTCTTTATATATTCTATCCTTGCTAAATAATTTGTAGCCTTGCAAATGATATTCACTAATATAGTCTCTCGTATGACTATGTATCCAAGTTTCAGTAATGCCTATTATGTCATACTTATTTAATGCTACCAACGTTTGGAATTCTGAAAATTTTTTTCGGAGTGATCTAGCGTTAAATAGGGTAGCTTTAAGAGAATTTCTCAAATTTTTACAAGAAATGTTTTTTATTCTTTTATCGCGCGGAACCTCTGTAGTATCTGAAAATTTGCGATTGCTTCTGTAAATAGTCTCGACAACCGAGTAGAGCCCATGTTATTGAGGTGAAGGCCGTCTGGGAGAAAAAGTTCACTTTTGTTATAGAAGTTATCCCAAAGGTTCACAAATTCAACACTCTCACTCCTGAAAATTGTTTCAAGACAATTATTAGTATAGTGGGCTCTACTGTAGAAACTGTCCCTGCCCTTACTACGCGGAAGAATTCCTGAAATGATGAAATTATTAGTTTTAGATTTAAAAGCTCGAATCATCTTCTTGTATTTGTCGAGTAGTTCTTCCGATCGAGTGGTCAGCGCATTATTTGTTCCCACATGTACAACCATGACTGTTTCCTTCTTTACGTCCTGAAAGAGAGGGTCAATCGAGTTAGTAATGTCGTCGACGGAGGCACCTGGTAGACAGAATCTTTTTCGTTTCGTTGGATTTAACCTGCAAAATGAGTCAAGTTGGCCCCTTGTTATGGAATCCCCCACAATTGCACATTCGACTTCTGATTCCTCCTTTCGATCTGCTAATGCTTGAAAAGAATTATGAGTCTTAATCGGGAGAAACATCTTTTGCTGTGGTCTTGCTCCTTTTTTTACCTGCTGAAAAGAGTTATTTTTATTGATAGGAATGTTTACTTTACTGCTAGCTGGCCGAGATGGTACTCCCTTCCCTTTTGTGGTAATTTGGTTTTCTTTTGTCGTTTTAGTCTTGGGATTATTAACTGCAACATTTCTTTCTATGAACTCCTGCAAAGAAGAGACCTTTTTTTCTAAGTTAGTAAATACTTCTAGCGAAACACTGGTAGGAGTAACGGGCGCATTTGTAGGGTGTTGGGTTCTAAGCTCGGCTATTTCCTTTCTAAGCGCGCATATAGTTTCGTTCAGTTCGTCTGTTTCCCTTTTATGTTCGTTTCTAATCTCACAAGCTCTCATCAGATTCATGAAACCAACATACACTCGATCCACACACGCCTTTACCTATAAATCCCTATTTTTCACCCTTTTTCTAACCTAGAGATATTTTTATTATACACCCAATCAGATTATTCCATCCACTTTACCTACTAAACTCAATAGACTTATTCCCATGTTATTCTTGCATTCACTCTTCTCCCCTATGTGCTTATAAACAGGACCATTTCTCCATTCTCGCAGTCCTCAGGCACAATTTCACTTTTAAATTACAACAAAGCTCCAGACGAATTCGACAACACAATCACCGACACTTTGTTTAGCCTTTCAACGAGTGTATCATATACTCCAGCTGCATTTCCATTTTTTCAGACCTTTGCCAGCAATAACAATATCCTGTGTGCTTATATCATTATCTTCATACCGTAATACAGCACCCAATTTACACCGATGAAGCTAATCGTATTAAATTTTTCATCATTTTGCATAGCCACATTGTACAAGTTATCAAATATTCTCCTCATCTATCTCTTACAACCTCATTGCACACAAGTGTCCTGTCATTGATGTTTTCATGTTCACATAACTATTTTACTTCTTCTGGTTCTTCGGCCTTATCACTTCCTTTCAGAATAGCTTCTTGTTTCCATCTGGATCCTCATTCACTTTTCTTCCAAATACTTTATCTGCTGCTTTGTCACTCTAATTCGGCACTTAGTTCACTTTCCGTTACGTCTCCTCGCACGCATTCAACCGAATCTCCAACATCCTCATAGGCATCATTAATCATTTAATCGTTTGTAAATACGCCTCCTATCCACTACACGTTTCACATCGTCATTTGACCATTCAGGTTCCGCTTCCTACTTCTGACCCCTCAAAACACAACCTTGCACTATTTCTTACCACTTCCCTCAATCTTTTTTAAATTTGATCTATCCTTATACTCGCAGTTATTCACTCTCTTCCAATCGCAAGAATTCTCACATACTCTTTCTTTCCCCTCTGATATAATAACCGTACACATTTTATTCTCCCTTCCATTCCACTTTGATTTGTCTTCTCTTCCATGGTCCAACCACTTTAACAAAACACAACACAATCATATCATCATATAGTCCGATACTCATACATTTTACCACTTTGACATGCAATACATCCTGAAAATTTCTTTTCTTACCAAACACCTACCACTCATACTCTGAACTTTTCCCCTTTCTCACTTATCATATCCATGTTTATGTATACGCATATTTGTGCCATTACACAGGAGCCTACTACACCTTCCTTATTTCTATTCTCTCCGAGTGTATCAAAGGCTCCAGTTATCCTCTCTTTCTTCCATTCTGTTCATATTCATCCATTTTTATTTCCTACAACCATCAAAAGATACCCATTCCCAATTCTATCTACTACTCGTCCAATATCATTCTATTACCCCTTTGTGGGGGAGACCGGCCCTCCAGCATCCCCCACAAGACTTGCATACACTTACACAGGCCTTTCCGTGCCACCAAGGAAACTTCTGGCTCAACTTCATCTATCTTATCGGAAGCGGAAGAAAGAATAATAAGGAGTAACAAGGAAAGAAAGTACCCTAGAAGACCTTACGGGCCATTCAATGAGGGTACCTTTGGATAGGCAGTCGAGCAGGCACATCTCTGCTCAAATGCTTTACGTCCTCCACCGGCCACTTTTCAAGACCCTGTCTAGTCTTGACTTGAACTGGTCAACAGATTCACTGTTGACAACTTCCACTGGAAGTGCGTTCCAACTACCGCACAGATCGCGGTTGTAACGCTTCAGTTCAAGTTTAAAGCCATGATTTCTTGTCCTGCTCTCAACAAGTGTGGAAATATCCCTGTATTCAACATTGTCGAAGCTTCGAAGTTTTTCGAAAACTTCGATGAGCTGACCACGCAGTCTACGGGTTTCCAACGAGAACAGATCTAATTCCCTTAATCTATCTTCATAACTTTTATGTCTGATAAAGGGAATCAGTTTGGTTGCCCTGGCTTGTACGCGTTCCAATCTCGCGATGTCCTTTTGAAATGAAGGACTCCAGAATTGTACGGCATACTCCAGGTGCGGTCGGACAAGTGAGTTGTACAAACACAGTACAATCTCCTTGTTCCGATATCCAAACTGGTGCTTTATGTAGCCTAGAATCCTTTGGCCTTTTTCTCCGTCTCAATGCACTGTTTCGAGAACTTGAGGTCACTAGTGATTGTTACACCCAGGTCCTTCTCAGTGTCGGTGGATTTAATAGCAGTGCCCTTAAGGATATACTGAGATCTGGGGTTTCGGTGCCCGATATGCATCACTTTGCATTTGTTCACGTTAAAAGGCATTTGCCACGTGTCCGACCACTCCCCAATCTTCCCAAGATCTTCCTGCAGGCAGGCAGTATTTCAATCCTTTGCAACGTTCATACCAAGCTTGGTATCGTCGGAAAATTTAGAAATCTTGGTAACTATGTCACCGTCCATGTCGTTGACGTAGATGATAAATAGTAGTGGTCCCAGGACAGAACCGTGAGGCACCCCGCTAGTAACGGGCACCCACTCAGAAGTCTGTCCATTTACCACTACCCGTTGCCGTCTGCCACTTAGCCAGTTCTCTATCCAGCCGGCTACTTTTCCGTCTATGCCCAGCGCTCGCACTTTCCGGAGAAGCCGGCGGTGTGGTACCCTATCAAAGGCGTTCTGAAAGTCTAAGTAGACTACATTTACCGCCTTGTCCCGATCGTGCTCGCTGAAGACAAAGTGGAAAAATTCCACAAGGTTCGTCAGGCATGACCGTTGCCATCGGAAGACGTGCTGGGAACTCCTCAGGAGCAGCTTTGACTCTAAATGCGACGTCATTTTGTCCACCATGATGCTTTCCATGAGTTTACCGACTATCGAAGTCAGACTGATAGGTTGGTAGTTCGAAGGGTTGGCTACGGTCTCCTTTCTGACGATAGGAGTCACCTCCGCTTCACGCCAGTCTCTAGGAACGCCTTCGGTCCGGATTGATATGTTGAAGATTGCGCTCAGGTGTCGTGAAACTTGATCGCGCACTTCTTTCAACCCTTTCGGTAGAAAGCCATCCGGGCCAGGTGACTTATTCATCGTTAGGTCACTGATCTTCTTTTTTATTTCTCCTTCGGTGAAGTCCATATCCTCCAGCTTTTCTACCGAGTAGGGATCCGTTGGCTGAGGGATGGGACCACATTCTTCAGTAAACACTAAAGAGAAGTAGTCGTTGAGGAGGTTAGCATTTTCTGTATCTGAATGCTTTAAGGTCCCCTCTTCATTCCTCAAAGGGCCAATCGTTCGACGGATTGGTTTACGGCTGTTTACATATCCAAAGAACTCCTTGGGATTCTCTTTACAAAGTTTCGCCACTCGGAGTTCCTCAGACCGCTTAGCCGCCCTTATGCGGCTAAGCAGAGAGAAAGAGAGAGAGAGAGAGGAGAGAGAGAGAGAGAGAGAGAGAGAGAGAGAGAGAGAGAGAGAGAGAGAGAGAGAGAGAGAGAGAGACAGAGATAGACAGAGAGAGAGACAGAGAGAAGCAATCCTTCTCCCCATTTCGCAGATAGAATTCTTGCTATTTCCTTTTCCGTTTTATCTGAAAGCAATTTATCCATAGAACGCAATTCTTCTTCCAGCAGGGAGAAACGCCAGATTCTCCCACTCAGGGAGGAACAAAACTACCTTGTCAAGAAGAGACACAGATCAGTCAGTCTCTTCAAGTCAGAGTTTATCCAAGTTCTTGCACACGTTGAGAAGACTAGGCGATTCCCGTTTCAGTCTTACACCTCTCTATCTCTTGCTGGTATTCATGGTAACTATACTATGGTAACGGACTCTGATCACATCTTCACCACATTCAAAAGCCTTCTTTCTAGTTTCTAGTATTACTTTACATAATTTAAAGACTATTTAATTCACTCCGCACATTCATCAAGTTTGACATACGGTGAAAAGGATAATTCTCAATTTATACATAATTAAAGTGCTTTCATAGTGGTTAAAGTGAAGCGAATAAATTAATTTCAATTAGCAAATAAATTAATTCTTATTAGCGTTTGCCGTCAAAGTGAATAATTACTTTGTATGCTACTATATTTTTTACATATTAAATTAACGTTCAATCAGTTATTTCTAAAAATAACGCATAAAATACAATCTCTTTTCTTGCAACCTTCAAGAGTAGTGAGTATGCAATCAAATGCCTCTATTGTTTTTCGATGTGAATAAAAAAAATAAAAAGAATTCCCGCAACGTACATTTTGGGAGTGTATTAAGAGATTACATTAACGGGAATACGTTCCAGAGGCGATGAAAAACAAACTGATAAAGCAACCGTAACCAAGCGCTAGTGAGAAGCTTTACGGATACAGCATACTATTGGAGGAACCATAGATTTAAAAACAACCCCCCTCAGCATCTTGTTCACTTTGTACTCCATATGGAGGACCACGTTATCTGAAATCTCCTGTCTGTATCTTGGTCACCTCATACTCACCATGTGCTGACTTAATAATGTTGCGGTAGGTGTTGATGTTGTGTATACCTATGTTCTTGAATATGATGGCGCTTAGCACGTTATGCTTTTAAGCCCCTCAGTTTATTAACGATTCTTTGAGACTATGGATCTGGCGCAGCCAACGACCTTTGGTAATCCAATAATGACTATACCTGGTAACCTCACGCTATTTCTGGCCTACTTATTCTGGCACGCGCCAGTGAGGCACATTATTGCATTTACACAACGCTCGACTGCCACCATTACTCCCCGCCAAGTGCCATCCTTTACATCAACCTCCAAGAAAGCTCTCCATCCACGCGAGTTACGAACCCGCTGACTTAAGGCACTCAAAAAGAATTCCAACCTGACCTTGTTAATAAATAAAAATTGTGACAATGTTTACTTAACCAACCCTTCCATTGGTGATCCCTTGAACTGCTCCAGATATTTTTGCCTTCGAATCGCACTGGCCCTGCGCAACCCTAATGAATTTTCTGCTCCATCTGAAATTCTCTGTCCTGTCTACGCTTATCAGTTTCCGTCTATCTTCTATTATACCTGTTTATCTCTACATTATATATATCTAATTAATGTAATCAGGCCATTAAAAATTACGGCAACATTTAGGTAATAATTGTTATTATGATTATCATTGATTTGATAATGTTAAACAGTACTTTTAAATTGAGCTTCGCCCTTTAAAATGAAATTCAACCTTATCTGGAAATAAATTTTGCAAAGGTTAACACAGAAACAAGATGAAACCTCTGATTTTGTATTTAATAATGATACCTTTTCGTTGTTTTGCTGTCTCACATTCTCTTCACTAGAAATTGAGCACTATACATTCCAAATACACCTCTTTTCCTCTAGTTTAAATTAATCCATCGGAAAATTGATCTCGCGTTCTGTTCATTTATAAAGCAAGAATATACCTCGTCTTAAATGATAAATTATTAGCTCTATAAAGATACAAATTTAAAAATGTTTTTATCTTTAACCGCTTTTCAAAAAATGATCGGTCCGCATAAACACCATTACATCCTCTCCTGAGCCTATGGAAAGACGTTATCTTCTGGTATCAAGCTTTACAATGGTTATGGTATCCATGTGTACAATGGAAAATATTTTGTACAGATTTCATGTGCGTAACGCTACAAAAGCACACGCATGTTTTTGAGGGTTTTTTCGCTACCACACTGAGGCGTGTCCCTGAAAGGATCAAATGTTTAAAGTGGTATCTGTCGCACATTCGCCTAATCTCAGATCAATCTCACTAACCAAATACAATGTAGCTTAACTTTACTCAGTGCCAAGCGGCATTTCCTCTCGGTGAGAGGTACTATGACAGAATTATCACAAGACTCACAGTGGGTCTGAAAATAAAATTTCAACAGAAAATTGGAAATTAGGTTGAAATTGGTGAGAAAGAATATAATACCTCAAAAGATATTGCTTAGGGAAAGCTGAGACATAACATTTACTGGAGCAACCTGAACATTTGATAAGATAAACATCACCTATATCTTTACTGGTTGTCCAGGTAAATTCTATATGCAGAATGGTAAACAACTTAAGGTACCTCACAACCAATATGAATATGGTGTAAGACGAAGTGAATATAATAGTTTTTCTTCTTCTATATTTCTGAAAAATATCAATTAATCAATTTGAATTTAGTTAAATTTATTTACCATTATAATGAACTGGCTAACGATAATGTTTGATTAATCACTTTGATAATTTTAAGATTTAACTCGGACTTTTTTAAAATTGATCCTGTCAATAAAAAACTGATTCTAATGGAATTTGTTCTTTATTACAATTCCTAGTTTCCCATATATTATCTGTTGTATTGTTTTGTTGGTTATTGCACTGCAATCGTAATACTTTAATTTATTTTATTTACTTATCGCTATTTTTTCCCTTTTTCTTTCCCATCTCTCCTTACACGTACCCTTCTCCCTTCCTCTATCTCTCTTGCGCTAATGTTTTTTATTATCCATGGCTGCTTTCTTTAGTTATGCCCGTTCTTGATATTACCTTGCTATCTGTCCCTAATAACTATGGATGTGTTACTCCTTCATCCTCCTGAATAGAGTTCGAAACTATTAGGAAGTATCGCATTTTTTTCCTATGAGATATTGCATTCATTGCTAACTTCACGTGCTACTTTGAGTTATATATATATATATATATATATATATATATATATATATATATATATATATATATATATTAATAAAACCAGTGTGGAGGAGCGTAGTATTTATTATCTCGAGACCAGTTTTGGCATGGAGTTTGTCATGCCAACCTCAGTTCCTAATCAGTGGGTGTGAATGTAAGTTCATTAAGGATATCTTTTAAGATTAGATCTTTGACGTAGGGGCTGCATTAGTATTGCCCATTCGAGAGGTTAAAGTTGGAGATTTCATCTATAAGGGTGGATTCAATGACCTTTCTTTTGTGGAAGTCCTTACACGGGTAGATTAGTTTGGCCTGTGGAAAGTCTATGGGGTGGTTAAAGTTATTAGTGTGTGTAAAAATACTACAGGCTGTGTTTCCCCGTCTAATGTCTCCTTTGTGTTCGTACATTCTCTGATCCAGATTTCTTCCTGTTTCGCCTATGTAAAATGATGGGCAGTTAATTTCTTTACAGGGGATTAAATAGACTCCTGTTTTGTTGGTTCCTTACATAGGTTTGGTGATAGGGAATGATCTTTTAATGGTCGAAGGGTATTTAAAAGTCGTGCGGTTAGGAGAAAGGATACTATTTAAACCTTTTAGTAGTGGAGAAAATGGAAGGAAGAGGCAGTTTCTTTTAGTATCTGGGTTCCTACTTTTAGGGCAATATAAGTTTGACTTGCCAATGGATAAGTAGATGAATTTTCCACCGGAGACTTGAGTGTAAATAATAATAATCTACCTACACCGACCCCTTACCAAACCGTGCAAGTCAACAATCAGAAGGAGTATCTAAAGGGATATTTACTTATCAAAGAAGAAAACTCAGAAGAAAGGTACGTGGACAAGGACTTATAAAATTCTCTTTATTCTATATCTTTTCCTACTCTCCCTCTATCCAATTAGGCCCTAAATAAAATTATATACAAATACAATTATATACAGATAGGCAAGTCATAATGTCCCCTCTCCCTCCCAGTGTCCTATATTAATACAATAGTACGGGTATCATGGTACACTAAAAACCCACTACAAACATGCGGGAAACAACAAGGATCCCGCTCAAAGCCCTAAACAGGAAAAAGCCCGACAGGGGGGACAGTTTTCGCAGCAATATATTCCAAAATAAATATTGCTTTGGTCAGATTAATCGAGAATCCCCAAGGCTACACAGCAATCTGTCAAAATGAGAAGGATGTCGAAACCTTGATGGCACAAAAGTCAGTGGACGTGCTAAAAGATATCGGACTACCTGCCAGAATCCCCCTCCCAAATACTGACCCATAGAAGCGTGATATGTAGGCGTCTAGGCCCATGGGTCGAGTCGCATAACACTGAAGAGCTAAAGACGGAAATTGAATCCAACCACAGCTGGGCGACAGTGATTAAAGTTATAAAATTTAGAGAATATACGCATGTATTTAAAGTCGTTTTTAGTGACACAAGTATAGCCCAAAAAGCAACTAAAACAGGACTATTGACTTTCAACATGAGGATCACTCCCGATCAAATTGAGAGGGAGGAATTCACAGAAGTACAGATCTGTTTCAGATGCTAGCGCATGGACGACAACCCCACAAGAGCCTGCACACAAGAGACAGATAAATGTTCTGAATGTAGTGCGGATAACAACAGTTGGAGGAGCTGCAATAGCGAGCGAAAAATGTGCCTGAATTGCGGCGGCGAAACCGCACCCTCGCAATGACATGCCCCTTCAAGAAAAACATAATAAAACAGAAAAAGAGGTAAACAACAGACAGGAAGAAGAGCAAAAGAGGAATAATACGTACTAGGTGGCAAAAGCATCAAAAGCACAACCAACCAAGGAAAATGTTGTCCTACACGTAGAGAATGAAAATTCAACGCAGATAATGGCCTGTATTTATTACGCCCACATTGCGAACCTTTCTAGACCAGGAACTTTCAAGACAGAACTAAATATGATGCTGGAAAACAACGGAATGCCACAAATATGGTTCCCGACAACCCTCTATCAGAAGAAGTTAGAAAATTAAACTTGTAAAACCTACATAAGGTCAACTACCTACTCAAGCAGGAAGAAACGCCTCCAACTGCAAGGATCCAAGGATTGCTGCACGAGAAGCGAGAAAGAAAGCGGAAACAGGCAAGAATCAAGAAAAACAAAATCATACTGCAGAGGAAATGGTAGCAGAAACTGAGCAGGAACAATTGAAAGAAAAAATCACAGAACGTACAGCCAGAGAACAAAAGAGGTCAAACAGCCAACAGAGGCAAAGATCCCCAACGTCTACTCCGAGGAAAAAACACCAGATTAACGCTAAAAGAATAAATCTCAAACTCTTCGCTACAGAAAACACTCAATACTTCATGGAACACCACGCCGAGGCCATCACTGAAGAAATCATAAACGGAAAAATAAAATGGCAATACGAGGATCAAATGCCAGAGAACGAGGTCGAAGAGCTCTTCTATCAAGGGAATTAAATACACTCCAGAAATATTCAACAACATTTCTCAGAGGGAATTTAATAAGAAACAAAACGGAAAATGCAGAACACCCTCTCACCAGGCCTCAGGATTAGAGCAAGACAGAAGAGAAGACTAAGAAAAAGGTACAACCAAGGTAAAACAAAGCAACAAAAACTACAGAAGAAACTTTCTACACAATGGACACTAATAATAAAACATTAAAACTAATGTATATGAATGTAAATGGTTGGACAAGGAAAAGTTCCGAATATGGAAACATAATTCAGAACCTTGATCCAGATATCATTTTAATATCCGAACACGGTATTGATAAAAGACACAAAGAAATAAAAATATTCAGATACCAAGTTTATTCAACAAGCCATACATATGAGGCCTTCAACGGAGCGGCGATTGCAATCCGAAAAGGACTCATGCACAAAGTTATTCCACAACCAGACGAGTCATACGTCGCGATAGAGGTTCAAACTACCATAGGGCACCTAACTATCGCTACTGGGTACCAACCCCAAAGAAGAGGGTACATTCCAATTCATAACTTCTTGAAGCTGTTTGTCCATAAAAACGGTGTTATTCGCAGGCGACCTTAACGCTAGATGCAGGGGTGCCGAGTACACCAGCACCAACGCAGTCAGACGAAATCTAGAACTTCTTTTAGAACGTAACATAGCTGTGCGCATTGGATCAGAGTTCCCGACCTATTATTCACCGAGAGGTGCAACTAAGTCCGACATAGTTCTAACGAGCCCAAAGTTTCCCATATAATTATCACATCGCTCTCGGACCCGTGATACCCAGCGACCACGAAACCTTAAACATCAGAATATCAACAAGCCCAATCCAAGTACCAATAAGGGAAAGGAAATCATATGTGCATGCAGAATGGGAGGCCTACTAGGCTGTTTGCCAGAATTACGTCCCGGCAAACCTAGAAGAATCTATCCCAGAAGAGATAGACGAAGAATTAAACCTCCTTGCAACAAATTTATCAGAAGCAGATAGAAATACCATCCCAAAGATATAGTATAAAACCCTTCCAGCTCCAAGATGGACACCAGGAATGATTGCCATTCAAGATGAATACAGAGGCTTAGTGGTCGCAATCAACAGATAGAGACCAAACAGGGACCTCCGCCAGATGATGCAGGAAAAAAGAACACCTACACCAGCTGATCATTCAGCAACAATCGGATATCTGGGACCGACTCATCGGAAAACTAGATGACAAAATGGACTCCAGAACATTCTGGCAAACAGTGAAGAGGTTAAGAGGGAAGCCAACCACCAAAACAGCAAATATAAAAAATCGGGAAGGTGAAGTGGTCACTGAACCTGAGGAGTTAGAAGAAATATTTAGAGAATACTGGTCTAATATATTTAAAATTTCCCCTGAAGAGGAAGAAATTTTAATACAGAATTCAGGAACGAGATATTAGACCAGTTAAACGAAGAAATAGAGCGAACATATCCGTTCAATAACGCCACAGCGGAACTACCCATGGTAGGACTAGGAAAAAAGATCTCGTTACAGGAATTTAACGAAACCCTGAAAACGTTTAAACAGCGTGCTCCAGGTCACTCAGGCCTAACGAAGGCAAACTTTAGCAACGCTCCACACAACATCAAAACAGGGACTAGATAACATAATGAACGCGGCCCTCAATATGGGATACTTTCCCGATGTCTGGAAGATATAAAAAATTATGTTCATTCCTAAATCGGGGAAGTCTCCAATCTCCACAGCAGACTACCACCCGATCTCTCTCCTCGAATTTGGAGAAAAAATCTTCGAAAAAATCATCGCCAACAGAGTGCAATCCTACCTGGAAGAAAATAACCTGCATAATCAAAAACAGCACGGATTTAGAAAGCAGAAAGTTACGGACACAACACTGGTGATGATAACAGAGAAACTAGCACAAATATAAATAGAGAAAAAGCATTCTGATTTAGTATTGAGGGATGTCAAAACAGCGTTAGACAAAGTGTGGTGTAGGGAACTACAGTTTAAGATCCTCCAACTGGGACTTAACCTCAGATTGAAGAAAATAACATGTGATTACGTCATGGACAGAAGAGCATTCATCAAGATAGGTGAATATCAAAGACCAGATTTCAACTGGAAGAGGGCCTTCCCCAATGTGGGTGCTTGAGTCCACTGCTGTACTCGATATACACTAGAGACCTCCCCAGTCTTAGGCTAGAATCTTTGTATTTCCAGTTCGCCGACGACGTGACACAGATATTGGTCTTCCCATAAAACAATGAAAGAACTATGGCAAGAATAACATCATACGAAATTGAGAACCTAAACATTTACGAAAGTCGCTGGAAAATCGCGACTAATCTGAACAAATTTACAATCATACCAGTCAACCGAAGTAAAACAGCTCCAATTTATGTAGGGGATGAAAGATATCCATACAAAAGAACAGGCAGAGTGTTAGGATTAAAAATAAATGCCAGGGGATACAAGGACCAAATTAACGGCATAATTGCAGGTACGAGAAAAGATATAGGAGAGCTATATCAATTTAAAGACCTAAGAAGGAACAACAAGAAGAAAATCTACTCTGCCTACATCTGACCAAAAGTATTGTATCCCCCAATGCCACTAGCGGCCATTCCAAAAACTTGGAAGATGGAATTGCAAAGAGTGCAAAATAAATCACTCTTAATAATATGCAACGCTAGAAGACGGGAAAGAAAACGCTAAAAACACTACATGAGGAAGCAAACATCAAGGCACTAAATAAAGACCTAGGTACCAGACCCCTCAAAATTTGGCAAAAGGTGGAAGGAAACTCCGACCCAGATTTCATCAGGAATCACTTCGGAATTCCCGACCTAATACAGAATTAGACTCGGAAAAGATTTCCCAGCAGCAGAAGAAGTGCGCGGCACAACAAGGAACCGATCTGCGCATAACTACCGTATAAACAATATATCTTAGAGACAATAAATACAATAGACAAAGTCACAAAATACACACCCAAAGAGGCTTGAAAGCTACTATATACATATGTTCAAATGTTTTGTACAAACTAATAATCATAGATTTTAATCAAATATAAAAAAGAAAAAAAGAAGGGAAGAAATATATATATATATATATATATATATATATATATATATATATATATATATATATATATATATATATATATATATATCAGACTATGCAAATGTTAGAAAACTTGAAAGGAATTGAAACTAAATAATAATAAAGATGGTTAAAAAGAACAAATACACCAACGTAAATAATACGAAACACAGATACCCTTTCCCCAAGGACCTATTTTATCTATCCCTTATTTCCAATTTTCATCACTAAAACTTTTTACTAACTAACTACTTCTCTATCTCTTCTTTATCTATCTAATTTCTCCACTTTTTATGTCCAAGTCCAAGTCCAAGAACATCCGAAGGAAGCAACGTTATTCGCAGTTAATACTTGATGTGCATACGTAAAGTTTTCTCGCCCAATAATATTCGTGCTTTTCGGAATTCTTACGTTCGAAGCAAGGATACGTGAGTCTAGCCAGCCGATTTTAAAACAGCTCTCCTGTTGTCTTTGGAAAGAGAGTTAATACTTTTATTTCATCGGTCACGCAAAACTGACATGAGCGCTTAAGCTCCCTACATCGTTCCCCGCCGGCGGACACCGTGCAATCGTGGACCTGAACTGCTCATAACCCTCGTCCCAACTATGCTAGTCGTCTGTGATGTGACATAATTGGGGGAATTGATATAAGCTGGTTTGAGAAGTAGTCCACAGCAGAAATCAATTTCAGAGGCACCCCCGGGAAAGGGGACGGACGGTGAACTCCGTTGATTTAGCTTTTAGCTTTATCGATCGGAGTTTACCACCCAAGATCATAAAGGTACATGCAACCGTCTCTATGCTATGGAAGATACAGTCGCGAATTTAAAAAACCTCAAGGGGCGGCACCCCCCGGGTGAAGGAAGTTGATTCGGCCTTCATCCATCATCAAGTCCGCCTTTATTCACCCATTGGGAGGATCCCTTCCCGGGCCCATCCTTAATCATCCATCACCCCATCAATTGCAGTACTGGTTCACGAAGGCACGGGACCGCACTACGGCGGAGAACACCCCTATTCTGAATTTATATCTCACTCACTGAGTACATAACATCACTCACATTAAACTCATTCATATAACACGATTCAAGAAAGAAGACTTGGAAAAATAAGAAGAGGAATAACCCGGAACAAGGACCCCACCCCCCTTAGGGTAGATGGAAACAACGAAGAGAGTCCCCCTCAGGGGGCTCCCTGGCTAAGCAGTTCCGGCCAAAGCTGATGTGTGTCTGGTTCTTTTTGAAGAACTTAAGGTTGCGCTGATCCGCCTGATCGACATACCCAATGGCTAAATAGCCATCTGCTCAGAAACGAAGGACATGGACGAAATACTGTCCTCCCGGGCTTAAGACAAGAATTCCCCCCCCCCCCCAGGTGGCAGCCAATAGGAGCGTCATCTGTCGAAAAATTGAAGGATGGATTGGGGAAAGAACCACCGAAGAAATAAAGAAGTAAATTGAGACACAAAACACATGGGCGAAGATAAAGGAACTAATCAAGTTCAATAACCACACCTATGTGTTCAAAATCACCTTCCAGACCACTGAAATGACACAAAAAACAAAAAGAGATGGGCTCCTAGCCTTCAGCATGAGGATCCCATCGGAAAACATTGAGCAGGAAAAATTCCACAATATTCAAATGTGCTTTTCCTGTTACAAACTGGAGAGTCATACAAGCCACTCTTGCCCCAACAAGGACAAGAAGCTATGCTTAGAATGCTGGCAAGAGGGACATAGATTTAAAGAATGGGCCTCAACAACAAAAAAGAGCCTAAAGTGCAACGTGGACCACCGAACTTTAGCACTTAATTGCCCCAGAAGAAAAAAAATAATAAAAAAGAAGGATGAAGAAGCTCGAGTCCGTAGTACCCAAAGCTATGCGACCGCAACATCAAGAAATAATCAGACAGTCGTAAATCAACCAACGATGCAGCTCAACTCAGAACTGAGCTCGAAGATTCTGACATACATCATCCACGCCCATATCACAAACATGGAAAACCAAATAAGTTACGACAGTGAACTCAATTCACTACTACAGGCGAACAACTTGCCTACTATCAAAGTGCCTAAGTCGCCGGACTCTCTACAAATACTGAATATGAGCACAGCCTCATCCATGCGACCACGACAAGAAAAGAAGCAGTCTATATCCGAGAAAGATTCGGATGATACTGAAGAAGAGTCATAAAGTGACTCGTAACCCGAAATGGAAGAGGACGAACCAAGAACGAGATCTCAGAGGGCCTCGAGGAGTAAATCGAAAACTCCCAGCCCACCCAGAAAACAACTACCAAAGAAGATTTTTTTTTTTATTTAAGGGGCTATCTGGCGACTGCCGACTTAGGCATAAGTCGCCGTAAACAAACAGCCTAGTTCTAGGCTACTTTAAAAAAATGAACAGGAAACAACATTAAAAAGAAATAACAATAACAATAACAAAACAATAACAAAAACAATAACAAAAACAACAATTAAACCTGGTTAAATGAAAGGTAGTTGTTTTCTGGGTGGGCTGGGAGTTTTCGATTTACTCCTCGAGGCCCTCTGAGATCTCGTTCTTGGTTCGTCCTCCCCCCAAAAGTCAACAAGTCCACCAGTCAATGTGCACGCACTCGTCCCGAGTGCAAGGGACAGGCGGTAGCGACCCGGCCCATCCCGGTACCGGGACAGGTATGAGAAGAACAAGGGCATGGAAGTAGTCCACGAAGAAACGAAGCAAAATCCATCCCCTGCTCCTCAAAAAGGTCCCTAACAGGGCCCCCAGACTGAAGAAGCCGTAGTTTAGACCTCATAATGCAAAGGGACAGCTTAAGAATCTTGAGCATCAACACCGACGGATGGACTGCGAAAAGAGTGCACTACGGTAACATTTTCCAACACATCGATGCTGACATAATACTTATTTCGGAGCAAAGAGTTTACACGGATAGGGACATAATCAAGATATGGAACTATGACGTGTTGACAGTGAACGATTCTCAAGAACGATACTATGGAGCAGCCATTGCGATAAAGAAAAGGGAATTAAATTCAAGCAACTCAGGAACTTGGAAGAATCCTACCTCGCCATAGAGGTAGAAATAAGCCTGGGAAGGATGGTGGTTGCCACGGGATATCAACCCCCAAGACGCGACTATTTGCCGAACCACACTCTCGCGAGTATACTAGGGCGAAGAGTCCCTACGATATTTATGGGGGCCCCGAACGCACGTTGTGCCGAGTCCGGGTATACCCGAAGCAACGGTGCAGGCAGATGCTTGAATACTCTCCTGGACAGAAACATCATCCAGAGACTGGGCCCTGACTTTCCGACCTTCATCACGGATAGGAGCGCCACCAAGCCGGACATCTACTTGGCCAACTTCCTCTTACCTTTTAACTATCACGTGAGCCCTGAAGTGATACCTTGTAGCGACCATATAGGTATTAATCTACATATCAACGTTAACCCTATGATGGTACCATCGTATACAAGGAAGAATTACAACAGAGCGAATTGGGATAATTACGAGCGAATGCTAAGAAATTACATCCCAGCGAACCTCGACGAAACAACGCTCGAAGAAAATAGACGAAGAAATGGAGCGACTAGAGACCCAGATGATCGAGACTGACAGAGAGTCGATTCCCAAAAGTACATACAAAGCAATTTCAACATACAAATGGACCGATCGTATGAAAGGTTTACTCCGTGAACTGAAAGGATTATATCAGGTGAGCATCAACACGGGGATATCCCGAGATATAATTTACTGAATGAGAGAGATTAAGGAAGAACTAAAAATTCTAATATACGAACAACAAGAGGCAAAATGGAATGAAGCTATCGAAGAACTAGATAGCAAAACAACATCGAGAGAATTCTGGACGAAAATAAGGAGAATGAGAGTAAAGACCCAGAAGAAAAAGATGGAATTAGAAGACGACTAAGGTAAAATGAAATCAGAGGAGAATAAAATGGTTAGGGCACATCCTAACCACCAAGTGAACAGGCAGGAAGGAGAAGAAAGAGTGACGCTAGAAGAACTAGAAAGCGCGCTCCACTCCTTTAAGCAAAAAGCTCCAGGACGGTCAGACATAACAAAATTAAACTTCGTCAAAGTATCGAGATGCGTGCGGGAAAGTTTATTCAACATCTTCAATGCTTGCCTAAATGTAGGTTACTTTCCCGACGCATACAAAACGGAAAAAATGGTCTTCATTACAAACCTGGAAAACCAACGAGGAGGAAGGAGAGTTATGGCCAAATATCCCTTCTGAAAATTGGGGGGAAACTCTTGAAGAAAATACTGAACAGAAGACTCATCGAACACTTGGAGGAAAATTCGATCTATGTACAACGAACAGCAATACGGCTTCAGAAAGAAGAGAAGCACCGAGGTGGCAATAAAAGTCATCACGGAAAAGATTGCTCGAGCGAAGAAAAACAGGAGCTATATCGACATAGTATGCAGAGACGTGTCAAAGGCATTTAATAAAGTATGTCTAAGGGGAAGGCAATACAAGATCCTCCAGCAGGGTTTAAGCTCAAACCTGGAAAAAATCATTGTGAATATGTCATGGAGAGGTCGGCCTACATCAGTATCGGGCACGCGAACGGTCTCGCCTTTAATCTACAGGCAGGATTGTCTCAAGGCGGGTGCCTTAGTCCAACCCTATACTTGATATATACAGCCGACATACCAGAGCCAACCTACCCCTCTAGCCTGAATATCCAATTCGCCGACGACATAAGTCAAATCATAGTAAGTGGATATAGAAACGCGCATTGGCAAGCTCGAAAGACTGCTGAGGAAATAAGAAAAATCAACGCTTATGAATCCAAATGGAAAATCCGAACTAATGGCGACAAATTCAAGATCGTCCCATTAGGAAGAAGAAAAACAGCTGATGTGAGAGCGGAGGATACGCGTTATCCCTATACAAACGAGTGCAACGTACTCAAGATGAAGATCAGTGGAAATGGGTACAAGAAGCACCTCACAGAACGGATCCAAGAACCCTCAACAGCTTCAGAAACCTCAGCCAAAAGAACAAAAAGAAACTGTACCTGACGCTAGTCAGACCCACCCTCATCTATCCCTCTGCATCTCTGTTCGGAGCCTCTAAAACAGCACGAAAAGAGTTGCAAAAGATGCAAAATAAATGTATGTATCTTATTACTAATACACCAAGGAGGGAAATGAGGAGGAAAGTGGATCTGCACAGAGCGGTGGACATCAAACCGCTCAATACGATCTTAAAGGAAAGAGCGTCAGATATGAAAGAGAAAATTACAATGTATAGCAACGAGGAAATGAGAGCACTCATCGCAGAAAACCAACAAGGTCCCAGTCGCGCAAGATTCCCAAGCAGCGTCAGCAAGCTTGGAGACGCAATTGTATCATTTTTTGCATAGGAGTAAACTATCGACCAAAACCGATGAAGAAAACTAACCGATAATGACCAACCGAACCGATTATACCTCAAGACCAAAGAAAACCAAAACAACCCAATGGAGACAACGAAGAAAAAAAAATAATATGAAGTAAACAGGTAAGTACGAAACACAGAACACACAAAACATAAATACAATACAACCAAAGATGAATTTAGCAAAATAGTTATAAAACCAAATAAAACAACACGTAGGAAATGATGTAGAAACAAAAAACATAAAAGTAATCTAAACAACCAAACTACACAAGTTAATATTAAAAAAGCAAAATAGTACAAGACTCCAAAGGTTTGAACGCCTTATAATAATAATAATATATACATGCATACATACTTGTATACATATATATATATATATATATATATATATATATATATATACATTTATAAAAAAACAATAATAATATAACAAACAAAACAAACAATGAAAGAGATTAGCCTGATCTCCAGGCACCTTTGCAAATCTTGCAACTCTCACCACTATCCCCAAACCCCACTATTCTAATACACCACTATCTCTCACACGCACATACTCACCACTTCTCCAAAGACAAGACAAGGCATCCGAAGGACTGCCATGGTTACCTTAGCTCGTCTGATTCTCTATACTTTTGTGAAGATTGTGCTACTGCCTAATTTTATCTCGCACCGAGTTTTGAGCGTTGTACCGCGCGTTTGGTAATTCCTTACGGACAAGTTTTAGCAGTGCTACTGAGAAATTTTCATTACGATTTGTGAATTAAAAACTGTGAAAATTTTCACTCGCTTTCGTGCGCCCGTGGCAAGGAGTGAACTTGGTTTCCCCCTCCCCCTCCGAACTCTTCATCGAGTCTCCTTGGTCGGACAACAACCTGCAGATATCTGATAAGCGCTCCACACGGAAGGTAAAGTTCCATTTATAGATTATATATTTTGGACTGGGACACTTTTCCTCAAACTCTTTTTGTTTCTCTCTTAAAAAGTGGTGGTAAGTCTCTCTCAAACTACACACACGCACACATCCAAACACTCACAATCACTCTGCGGGGTATTTTTCTTCTGTTTAAGTTCATTCTTCCAATCCTTGCTCATGAAGATATGGAAGAATAAATGAAGGAGACCCGGTGGATACCGCTGAAGATTCTCTCCGATGGCCCTAAGCCAGATCGAGGGGGGTCTCTTCTTAAATTTACAGAGATCTAGGGATTTCCCTAGTAAGGCTAATAGACACACACAATGGATATGCGGCTATTTGTTTAAAGAAGAGTGACTGCGAAGTCCACAACTCTCCTAAAGCAGCAGAATGCCTAAAAACGATTAACCTCAAGCCACACATTCGACCTCAAATAAAAACACACCGTAGCATTATCCTTCGCCGCCTCGATCCATGGGTTGGGGGGCACAGCATTGAAGAAATTCATGCTGAAGTGGAAAAAAACCCAGACATGGGCGAAGGTAGCTGAAATCATTAAATTCAAGGAATACACACACGTATTCAAAATTGTCTTTTGTGATACGTCAATGGCGCTTAAGGCCACGAAGGGAGGTATGCTCCTCTTTAACGTCCGTGTCTGCCCTGAGCAGATCGAACATGAGGAGTTTATCGACCTCCAGATGTGCTTCAAATGCTACAAGTATGAAGAGCACACCACGACCACCTTCCCCAGGGGGAACGTTCTTCTGTGCTCTATCTGCGCGTCGGATACACATTCTTGGAGGAGCCGTAAGAGCACCTCTATGAAGTGCCTGAATTGCGCTGGAGAACATAAGACGCTCTCCATGGCTCGCCCGATCAAGAAAGAAATGTTGAAGAAAAAGGCTAATCAAAAAAGACAAGATAAAGAAAATAAAGTGAATAGCACCTACGCCAAGGTTGCTAAAGCTGCTGTTGCGGAGTCCAAGGGAAATTCTACATTTCTCCACGTCGAGAACGAGAACTCGACAAAAATTATGTGTTACATCTATTATGCTTACATTGCAAATCTCTCCTCCCCGGGGTGCTTTGCAGATGAGCTTAATAGAATGCTGAAGCATAATGGAATGGAGAAGATGTGGTTTCCCCCAAACCCACGTTCGGAGGAGATTCTGAAGATTAGTCTCAAACCCCAATGCGAGACTAGCTGCCAGAAGCTCCCCAAATCAAGCAGTGCCCCAGCTCCCTCCAGGGATCCTAGGATCCAGGCTCAGGCAGCAAAAGATGCAAAGAAAAGCTCCGAAAAACAAAACAACACGCAAATTTCATAGGACACAAACTCGATCTCACACACACACAGGTAGATAATGAGGCTACGGTGACTGAGACTGCGAGACGTGAGGGGGAGGGGGGCACGTTCGCCTCGATCACGGAAAACCTCACAGTCTCAGAGACGGCCGAGATCGTCCTCTTCTTGTAAGAGGGAATCTAGGCACGCTTACCATTCAAGAAAAATTAACTTGAAGATATTCGCTGCTTAAAGGTCCCCTTTTCCTAAGGAGATAGATGTCCTTGATGTGTCGGAAGGAGTAATATCCGGAAGATACAAATGTGAATTTACCTCGGACGACTACAGCGAGAAAGAAGTCGAGGAGGCTCTACTCCAAGGCTTGATAAAATTGGCACCCGAAACCTTTATCACTCTAACGGACGGCGAATACAGGAAAAAACGAACAGAAAAAAACATCACGCCACCAAACACTCCACAAGGACCTAAGCTCGTAAAAGAATAAGTCCAAAAACAACATGACCACACACAGGAATCTTTAGTGAACTAGACAATGGAGACATTAAAAATATTACATTCTAACTCTGACGGCTGGACGAAGAAAAAAACACTATACGGTAACGTAATAAGACAATGCGACCTAGACGTTATATTTATCCCAGAACATGGAATGAATGACACATACAGGCTAAAAATTTTTCCCTACGAAGTCTTAATCAAAAATCACAGCGGAGAACGTTTCGACGGATGCGCGATAGCTGTGAAAAGAGGTCTTGACTTCAAATCAATAAGTGGACTCCACGAGTCATACCTCGCTTTGAGGTCCATACGGCAGTGGGCCCCCTGGTCCTGGCAACAGGGTACCAGCCCCAGAGAGGGTACTTGCCCCTTCACAACTTCCTGCAGTTTGTGGTCACGGTAGAACCGTTCTTTTTGCCGGCGACCTCAATGCGAGGAGTGCTGCCTCAGATTACATGTCGACCAACCCAGCAGGCAGGAATCTTGAGACACTTATTGAAAGACAAATTATGACAAGAATTGGACCAAACTTCCCCACATACATTACACACAGATTAGCCATAAAGCCAGACATAGTGCTCACTAGCACTATGTTCCCTTACAATTACTTCATTGAACCGGGTTCTCCTATACCCAGCGACCACCAGGCTATCCTTATTAAAATCTCAACCTCCCCCATTCAAGTCCCTATCCTAGAACACAAGAGCTACGCTCGAGCCAACTGGGATAATTATAAACGACTCCTCGAAAATTAAAACACTGACCCCTTAATTGATGCCACTCTAGAAGAAATTGACGAGGAGTTGGATAAAATTAATGATAATTTATTAAAAGCCGATAAGAAAGCAATTCCCCTAGTTAAATATAAAACTCTTCCTGCCCATTCCTGGACCCCTAGAATGAAATCCCTCGCAAGGGAATACGGGGAACGGATCAATGAAGTGAACCTCACTGGCCCCAACATCATTACGCAGAGACGAACACGACACATACGCGACGAATTAATGACTTATTAGGGACCAACAGAATGTACGAGTACTTTGGAACAATTTGATAGACGGACTAAACATAGAAAACGACTCGCCCCACCTAACATCTTATTGCGGCTCATGAATATCATGAATGCGTGCCTGAATGTGAGTTACTTCCCTGACCACTGGAAGGTAGCAAAAATGATATTCATTCCCAAAGCCGGTAAGCTACCGGACAGTCCAGCTAAATTGAGGCCTATATCTCTCTTAGAATTTGCAGGGAAAGTCTTCGAGAAGATATTGGCCAACAGGGTGAATACGTTCCTCGAGGATAACAATTCTCACAATAACCAGCAACATGGCTTCCGAAGGAAGCGGGGAACTGACACGGCACTAGCCGTGATCACCGAGAAGTTGGCAAAAGTAAAAGCTGAAAGACGTCACGGAAAACTGGTACTCCGCGACGTCAAAAAGGCCTTTGACAAAGTATGAAGGAGAGGCCTGCAATACAAAATCCTTCAACTGGGCCTCAATCCCATAATTGAAAGGATTCTATGCGACTACGTAATGGAGAGGAGGGCGTTCCTGAACATCAAGGATTTCAATGGCCCCGAGTATGAACTCGAGGCGGGGGTGCCACAAGGCGGGTGTATAAGTCCCCTGCTCTATAATATATACACCATCGACCTTCCCCAACCTCTGACTGAAGGTTCGTTGTACGTCAAATTTTCGGACGATATAACAATGATATGTATGACACCTTATCGGAATGTGAATTACATGGCACAGAGTACAGCGGTAGAAATCGAAAACATCAACTCTTTCGAGAGAAGATGGAACCAATGCCCCAAAGTTCCGTGTAATTCCACTATTCCAACAGACTCTCGCAGACATCCGTGTGGGGGGTGCAAGCATCCCATACCGCACGGAGGGCACGGTTCTGGGACTCCGTATTACGACTCGTCGATATGGGATTCATGTAGCTAAAACTACATCGAATGCACGGATGGACTTGGTGGAACTTTTCTACCTCATAAACCTGAGTACCTCCAACAAACTTAAGATCTATAATGCATGTATTCCATCCAAATTCCTGTATCCGTCGGTCCCTATAAACGCGAGTCCCAAGACCCAAGTCCTTAAACTGCAAAAGGTCCAAAATAAGGCAGTCTATATCATAACAGAAACCCGAAGGAGAGAGCCGAGAAGGCAGAGTTAGCTTCATGTTGTACTTGGGATAACTTCCATAAACGTGGAGCTTCACCTGAGAGCAATTAAGATCTGGGACAAAGTACACCGGCACCTCCCTCCTGAGTTTGTACTCGAGCACATGGACTTTGATGACATAGGACGCGCAATACCCTTTAAAAGCAGCAGACTACTCATTGACGATGACGTAGACCCAAGATTAACTTAGATTTGTTCACAATACCAAATAGAAATAAAGCCATACAATATCATCTCAATAAATTAGCAACGTACTAATTTTCTAAACTTCCCCTCAAATTTTAGCGCAATAAACTCGCCAAAAATTTTAAAAACAATAAAAACAACAAAAGTACAATATAAACAAAATAATAAAAAATTCAAAATCTGGGTGTAAACAACCCAGATAAGAAGATGCAAGTCTTCACAAAACCAGTAGAGAGTAAAAAACCCGCTAATACAAAAGCCTGAATGCCTTCTATATATATATATATATATATATATATATATATATATATATATAGTATATATATATAACATAAAATATATATCAAAACGCAAAGAAAGCCAGAGATGCCCTATCCTACTTTTTATTTTCGCTTTCCTATAATTTTCCCCACTATTTTCTCCTACTAAAAACCCTCTACCTCTATATTTCTCACTTTTATATGACCAATGTCCAATGAACATCCGAATAATTAAAAGATTGCCTCCCAGACCCAGAACCCAAATAAAAGATATAGACGACATCATTGAGGACCCAGAGTTTCTCTCGAGAGAATTTAGAGCTCACTAGCAAGATATTTTCGCTATATCACCTGAGGAGAATGACGACTTCGACCAGGACTTCGAAGACCAATTGCTCGATGACCTCGGTATAGTGATACATAGAATCAACCCACACCCGCAAGTATCTCAGGAAAGAGTGATGGTTGAACACGGATGCCCAATAACTGTCGAAGAGACCTTAAACACTATGAGGTCCTTCAAGCAGAGGGCTCCAGGCTGGTCTGGGATTACGAAGAATAACCTCGTAAATGCCCCAAGGCAAATTATTCAGGGTTTGGCGAACACAATGAACGCTGCCCTAAATACAGGCTACTTCCCTGACGGGTACAAGATGGCCAAAATCATATTTATTTCGAAAGGGAACAAGCCCCCAGACGAGGTGGCTAACTATCGCCCGATCTCTCTTCTTGAGATACAGGGAAAAATATTCGAGAAGATATTAGCAGATAGGCTACAAGCTCAACTGAGCGAGTTAAGAGCGCTAACCCCCAACAACATGGGTTCCGCACAAAAAGGGGCACAAATACCGCCCTAGCGCTCCTAACAGAGGAAGTAGCATACTCCCAAGCGAACAGGTTATATGTAGACATTTTGTTGAGGGACATGCAAAAGGCCTTCGATAAACTCTGGCTGGAAGGACTTCAATACAAGATCCTAAGCCTCTAGCTAGACCCAATCCTGGAAAGGATCCTCTGTGACTTCGTCATGGACAGAAGGGCCTGTCTCATGATAGAAGGGTACAGAGGGCTTGAATTCAAACTAAAGGCGGGGGGGTTCCTCAGGGAAGCTGCCTGAGTCCTCTGCTTTACTTTGTCTTCACAATTGACCTCCAAACTCGGATGCACAGGGACACGATATATATGCAATTCGCAGATGACGTCACTCAAATTGTCCCATGCCCGGGAAGGAAAGCAAGGGCGCAGGCGGTTCACACAATAGCGGAAATCAACAACATCAGCTAGTACAAGAGACGATGGAAGATCAGGACCAACAGGGACAAATTCAAGATCGTTCCGCTGAGCCGCGAGTTGACATGGCCCATCATCATAGATAAGAGTAGATACGGCTACTCCGCCGAAGGCACTGTCCTTGGCCTTAAAATCACCGACCATGGATACTCGAGACACCACACGGAGAGGCGGAACCTGGCAAGGAGAGAAATATCCAAGCTATACAGGTTTAGAGATCTTAGCTCGGCCAACATCAGGAAAATATATTTGATGTATGTCCGGGCTAAGCTCATCTACCCTGCAGTGGTTTCTCAAGCGGCCAATAAAACCTCGATGAAAAGGCTACAACGTGTCCAGAACACTGCAAAGAGATTTGCACAGGAGGAAACGTTTGGAGCTTATCAATATCATCACCCAAAAATTTGTAAAAAAGGTCTGATCCACTCTAACGAAAGTGTCATTCCTGAGCTACAGGGAACAGGCGGCAGGCTTAATATACCTGCAAGGATACGGGCGAAAGTCTCACGCCAAAGTCGGTTTCCGAGCACAAAATTATGCACACAAGAAGTCATTACACCAATATATATATACATAGACAAAACACGATACAAAATATAAGAACATTGCATCAATACATACATAAATGAAAACAGCAAACAATACAATTATTACAACACAAGAAATCCAAGGTAAATTGTCAGCATTTAGAGCTAACAAAGGCTTGAAAGCTGAAGGTTTCCAACAAAAATAAGTACAACTAATCATTAGAGAACAAACAATAAGAATAACACTAAAACTCATGAAATTACACAAACATAGGATAAAAAGTATAAACAAACAACAAAAGCAAAGATAAAAATAAATAAAAAATAAAGCGATACCCTCCCTACTAGCTCACCCCCCCTCCCTCCCCGCTATAATTTTGACCTACTATATCTTCCCCTATCCCAACTTCTACTAAAAACTGAGTATATCATCGAATAATTCCATTTCTGCTCGTTCCCTGAAGATAACCTAACATGGTCGAAAGACGTCTAGGAATAAAGAATGTCATTCGTGGATGTTTTTTCTCGCTTCGAAGACCTCGTTAAAAAATTTGTAAGAAATATTAAGAAAATACAAGTTAAATTTAATAACACTGCCACAGCTGTAGACCTCAATAGAACCTGCATACAACATGGCCTTTTACCTAATTACATATATATATATATATATATATATATATATATATATATATATATATATATATATATATAAAATTGCATGAACCCTTTCTTACATTCGTTCTTCTTAGACCCTCGTCTAGAGTTTCTGACGGACCTTATCCTTGGAACCGTAGGTCCAAGGGCGTGATCCGCAGATTGGTGTATGGGGTTGCATCGCTTCTTATAGAATTCCATATGGTAGCTCTGGAATGAAAAGTAAAAATAAATTTCATCCAATTCCTATCACACATCCAGGTGCTTTTTTAAGGGGATGAGGCACGAGTTATCTCCAAATTTCAGGTTCCTTGCAATTATGGCCTGAAAAGACGTGATGACAATGAAAAAGGTAATAAATATTCCATTAATATCTTGAATGTGAATTTTTGAATGTGAATTTTTATTAGTAATAAGGGGAAAGAAAAGTGTCTAAATATAGATATGAAAGAGAAAGAATTTGATTTTAAGAAAAAGCAGCTAAATTGAAAAAAAGAGTTTTAGCTTTTTAATTCAAGTGCATAAAAGGTATCAATTTTGATCTACGTACTCGAATTTGCTAACAATAATACATTTGAAGAAAATCTTTTTAGAAATAAAGTTTTTTCATTTTAAGATATATTATAATGGGCGAATTAAATTAATGCCAAAGAGTATGATAAAAAAAAATCATCTCATAAAGCAATTTGTATCTTACCGATTTCAAGCCGAAGTCGAGCCCTTGGGCATAATAATTGCAGAAGGGGTCGATTCGTGCCGATTTCTCGTAGAGTTCAAGGTTTTTTTTCGATTTTCGGTAATTTGTTTGGTTCTGAAAGTCCGTCGAAGAAGAAGAGTTACTGAGATGAATGGTATGGAAGAATGTGGAAAACGGATCAGGTGAGGGAGGAGGTAAGCCAAAGGGTTACCACTTAAAGCAACTGTTAGGATTTTAGGTTCATTGAAAGTGTGGTTGAATGGTTTGCTAAAAACATTTTAGTTAAGGAAAGATCAATCGAAATAAGAATGTTATAAAAAACTATGATAAAAAATTGATCTCAAAGGTTTATATATGTATTACATTTGAGTGTTAAGGAAGAAGACTTCACGGTACCGAATGATGGTATGCGGTTAGTATAGGAATGAGTATCCACCTTCACACCATCGGGCGCACCTGATGGACGCTCTTCATCCACGTCAGGCAAGTGACAAAAGAAAGGTTAAAAACCCAATTGCTACAGTTCTTTTTAGTGCTGCTAGTTCGATCTAAAGGATACAGTCACTTGCATGGCGTGAACCAGGAGTGGCCCCGAGGCGTGCTTAATTCAGTGCGGAAGTGGCTATTTATTCCTATACTAAATCTATACTTTCGGGTATAGTGTAAACTAGCACAGGTACCCGGCCTTGCTCGGGATAAAAAGTCCTATCGCAAATAAATACGGTATTACATTAATGATTGAAATTCTTATATTGTAGCACATAAATATTTTTACTTGCTGATTATTATTATTATTTGTGGAGTAAAGGCAGATTCAAGAGAGTTGCGCATTCTCCCTATCATATAATATACAATGAGTAAACTTTCACATCGTACGCCCGGCAGTTTACGCGCACGTGTGAATAACCGTTAGTTATGAGCGAACGACGACGTGGCCGCACGTACAGATCGAGTGTCTTATAGATATAGGTGAAGCGTCATTTTAGTGCATAAACTAATATTCGATCTTTTACGATCGATTCTATGTTCCTTTGCCATGAAATGAGAACAGATGTGGAGTTTGGAATACCCAAGTTGGATATTATAGCAATGCCAACTTTGCACTTTGATTCTTCATTAAAACTAATTTTAATTAGCGTAAATTGTACTCTTGTTAATCCACAAATCTTATCCTATGGACAAATGTCATTCAAGCATTATCTTTATTACGAGTACGGGATGGCAGTAAAAAATGGTCCATGTCTCGTAATCTTTATGTTATTTTATGTAACAATGCTGCAAATGTGTCTAAAAAAGTTTATACGAATTCTTCGAACGTTTTTACACCTCAAATAAAGATTAGTAGTTTACAATGAACCAGGTGGCCTTGGTTAGTAGTCGAGTCTTTTAATTTACTCGAAATGATTGATTTAAGGAGCGAGTGAACGATGTACTTCGGAGTTTGAATGAACAATAAAACTGGAATGGCGCAAGGTGGAATATTTAATGTTTAGTGCCGCGCACTTAATTTATTATGCAATCAAACAGTTACAAAACATGTACAGATATAATCCCACGCTGTCTTTGCACACTTCGCTGCTATTGCAGCATTGATCATTTGTTAATAGTAGAAATAAGCTCCTGGTTTATTTTGTGGTTATCCATATCGTGGGAGGCTTCAGGTTTTTTCAACCGCTTGGTTAAATTCTTTTTATTCAAAGACGGACCATGAATCAATGGAATAGAAAAGCCAAGATGAGAGAGGCGTGTATAGATGAAATATTTTTCTGATATGTTGCAAAAATAATGGGATCAACATCAAGTGAAAATATGGTAAAGACGTATGTAGATCTTTTTTTATAAAGTATCCTATACCGTTGGTATAATAATGCGTACTAACTTCACAATGCATCGGGCGCGCCTAGGGGACGCTCTTCATCAATGTCATGCAAGTGACTGCATCCGATACACCAATCTAAGAGCCATAAAATAATATCAAGTGGATATTTTTAACAATAACTTTTGCCGTCAAAGGACACAGGATCGTATTGATCCAGCGGTCGGTGGTCGCAATAAAAGGGATCGTATCCACACACCGGTCATCGCAGTTCTTGAGATCGTATTCACTCACTGGTAGTCGCAATGCACGAGAATAGTATGAACACACTTGTCATTGGAGTACACAGGATCGTATTAACCAACTGGTCGTTGCAGCACACGGGATCGTATTCACCCACCTGTCATCGCAGTACACGGGATCGTATTCACACACCAGTCGTTGCAGTACAACAAACCGTATTGACACACCGGACGTCGCGGTACACCGGATCGTATTCACTCAGCGGTAGTCGCAGTACACGAGGTCGTATGCACACACTGGTCGTCGCAGTACATGGGATCGTATTCACACAACGATCGGCGCAGTACACGAGATAGTATTCACCCACGGGTCATCGCAGTAAATGGTATCGTATCCACCCACTGGTTGTCGCAGTACATAGGATCGGATTCACAAGCAGGTCGTCGCAGTACACAAGATCGTATTTACCCACCGGTCGTCGCAGCACAGGAGATCGTATTCAGCCACTGGTCGTCGCAGTACACGAGATCGTATTCACCCACCGGTCATTACAGTAAATGGGATCGTATTCACACACCAGCCATCGCAGTACATGAGATCGTATTCACCAACTGGTAGTCGCAGTGCACGGGATCGTATTCATCCACGGGTCGTCGCAGTAAAATGGATCGGATTCACACACCGGAAGTTACAGTACATGAGATCGTATTCACCCTCCGTTAGTCGCAGTATACAGGATAGTATGAACACATGATCGTATTGACCCACTAGTCGGTGGGGGCAGTACACGGGATCGTATTCACACACCGGTAGTCGCAGTACATGAGATCGTATTCACCCACGGGTAGTCGCAGTGCACGGCAAAGTATAAAAACAGGATCGTATTGACCCACCAGTTGGTGGTCGCAGTACATAAGATTATATCCAAACACCGGTTGTCTCAGTTCTTGAGATCGTATTCACCCACTGATAGCCGCAGTGCAAGGAATAGTATGAACGCACATGTCGTTGAAGTACACGTGATCGTACTCACCCAGCGGTTGTCGCAGTACACGGGATCGTATTAACCCACCGGTCGTCGAAGTACACGGGATCGTATTCACACGCCGGTCGTCGCACTATAACAAACCGTATTGACACACTGGTCGTCGTAGCACATACACGGAATCGTATTCACTCAGCGGTAGTCGCAGTACACGATATCGTATCCATACACCGACCGTCGCAGTAAATGAGATCGTATCCACCCACCGTTTGTGACAGTACATGGGATCGGATTCACAAACAGGTCGTCGCACTACACAGGATCGTATTCACAGACCGGTCGTCGCAATACACGAAATCGTATTCACCCAAGGGTCGTCGCAGTAAAAGGGATCGTATTCCCACACCAATCGTCGCAGTACATGATATCATATTCACCCACAGGTAGTCGCAGTGCACGGAATGGTATGAACATAGGATCGTATTGACCCACCGGTCGGTGGTCGAGGTAAAGGGGATCGTATTCACACAAGGATTTTCGCAGTACACGGGGTCATATTCACCCACCGGTCGTCACAGTAAATGGGATCGTATCCATCCACCGGTCATCGCAGTACATGGGACTGTATTAACAAACTGGTCGTCGCAGTACGCGATATATCCTATACCAACCGGTCGTCGCAGTACAGGGGATCCTATCCATCCACCGCTCGTCGCAGTACATAGGATCGTATTCACACTCGCCGGTCTTTTCAGTACATGGGATCGTATTCACCCAGCGGTTGTCGGAGGACACGATATCGTTACTTACACCGGTCGTCGCAGTACACCGGATCGTATTCACCCACTGGTCGGCGAAGCACAGGGGATCGCATTCACCGACTAGGCTTCGCAGTAACAAGATCGTATTCACCCCCCGGTAGTCGCAGTGCACGGGAAAGTATGAACACACCTGTAGTTGCAGTACACGGGATCGTATTCAGCAACCGGTTTTGCAGCACACGGGGATGAATTCACCCACCGGTCGTCGTAGTACACGTGATCGTATTCACACACCAGTCATTACAGTAAATGGGATCGTATTCAACCACCGGCCATCGCAGTACATGAGATCGTATTCACCAACTGGTAGTCGCAGTGCACGGGATCGTATTCATCCACGGGTCGTCGCAGTAAAATGGATCGGATTCAAAAACCGGAAGTTACAGTACATGAGATCGTATTTACCCCTCCGTTAGTCGCAGTGTACAGGATAGTATGAACACATGATCGTATTGACCAACTAGTCGGTGGGGGCAGTACACGGGATCGTATTCACACACCGGTAGTCGCAGTACATGAGATCATATTCACCCACGGGTAGTCGCAGTGCACAGGATAGTATAAAAACAGGATCGTATTGACCCACCGGTTGGTGGTCGCAGTACATAAGATTATATCCAAACACCGGTTGTCTCAGTTCTTGAGATCGTATTCACCCACCGATAGGCGCAGTGCAAGGAATAGTATGAACGCACATGTCGTTGAAGTACACGGGATCGTATTCACCCACCGGTCGTCGCAGTACACGGGATAGTATTCACACACCGGTCGTCGCACTATAACAAACCGTATTGACACACTGGTCGTCGTAGCACGTACACATAATCGTATTCACTCAGCGATAGTCGCAGTACACGAGATCGTATCCACACACCGGTCGTCACAGTAAATGAGATCGTATCCACCCACCGTTTGTGACAGTACATGGGATCGGATTCACAAACAGGTCGTCACACTACACAGGATCGTATGCACAGACCGATCGTCGCAATACACGAAATCGTATTCACCCAAGGGTCGTCGCAGTAAAAGGGATCGTATTCCCACACCGGTCGTCGCAGTACATGATATCATATTCACCCACAGGTAGTCGCAGTGCACGGGATGGTATGAACATAGGATCGTATTGACCCACCGTTCGGTGGTCATGGTAAAGGGGATCGTATTCACACAAGGATTTTCGCAGTACACGGGATCGTATTCACCCACCGGTCGTCGCAGTAAATGGGATCATATCCATCCACCGGTTATCGCAGTACATGGGATTGTATTAACAAACTGGTCGTCACAGTACGCGATATATCCTATACCAACCGGTCGTCGCAGCACAGGGGATCCTATCCATCCACCGCTCGTCGCAGTACATGGGATCGTATTCACACTCGCTGGTCTTTTCAGTACACGGGATCGTATTCCCTCACAGTTTGGCGCAGCACAGGGGATCACATTCACCGACCGGTCGTCGCAGTAACAAGATCGTATTCACCCACCGGTAGTCGCAGTGAACGGGAAAGTATGAACACACCTGTAGTTGCAGTACACGGGATCGTATTCACCAACCGGTTTTGCAGCACACGGGATTGAATTCACCCTCTGGTCGTCGTAGTACACGTGATCGTATTCACACACTGGTCGTCGCAGTACAAAAAACCGTAGTGACACACCGGTGTTCGCAGTACACGGGATCGTCTCCACCCAGCAGTCGTCGCAGTACATGGGATCGTATTAAAACACCGATCGTCGCAGTACACGAGATGGTATACACCCACCGCTAATCGCAGTAAATGGGATCGTATCCACCCACCGGCCATCGCAGTAAATAGGATCGTTTCCACCTACCGATGTCACAAGACATGGGATCGGATTCACAAAGAGGTCTTCGCAGTACACGTAATCGTATTCACCCACCGGGCGTCACATTACACGGGATCGTATTCACCCACAAGTCGTCGCACTAAATGAGATCGTATTCACCCACCGGTAATCGCAGTAGACGGGATAGTATGAACAAAGGATCGTATTGACCCACCGGTCGGTGTTCGCATTGCAGGGGATAGTATCCAAGCACTGGTTGTCGCGATACATGAGATCGTATTTACCCACCGGTATTCGCAGTGTACGGGAGAATATGAACACAGGGTTGTATTGACCAACCGTTCAGTGGTCGCAGTACTCGGGATCGTATTCACAAACCGGTCGTCGCAAAACACGTGATTGTATTCACCCACCGGTCGTCGCAGTAAATATGATCGTATCCACCCACCAGTCGTCGCAGTACATGCGATTGTATTTACAAACCGCTCATCGCAGTACACGAGATATCCTTCACCAACCGGTCTTCGCAGTGCAGGGGATCCTTCCATCCACCGGTCGTCGCAGTAAACGGGATCGTATTTATACACTGGTCATCGAAGTACACGGTATCGTATTCACCTACCGGTTATTGCAGTAGACGAGATCGTTACTTACACCGGTCGTCGCAGTACACGAGATCGTATTTATACACTGGTCATCGAAGTACACGGTATCGTATTCACCTACCGGTTATTGCAGTAGACGAGATCGTTACTTACAACGGTCGTCGCAGGACATAGAATCGTATTCAAACACCTGTCTTCGCACCACACAGCATCGTATTCACCACCTGGTCATTGCAGCACATAGGATCGTATGCTCCTACCGGTCGTCGCAGTACACGGGATCGTATTCGCACACTGGTCGTCGCAGTACAACAAACCGTAGTGACACACCGGTAGTCGCAGTACACGGGATCGTATTCACTCAGCGGCAGTCGCAGTACACAAGATCGTATCTACCCAGCCATTGTCGCAGTACATGGGATCTTATTCACACCCCTATCGTCGCAGTACACGAGGTCGTATTCACCCACTGTTCATCGCAGTAAATGGGATCGTATCCACTCACCAGTTATCTCAGTACGTGAGATCGGATTCAGAAAATAGGTCGTCGTAGTACACGATATCGTATTCACCCACCGGTCGTCGCAGTAGACGGGATCGTATTCACCCACCGGTCGTCGCAGTACATGATATCGTATTCACCCAACGGTAGTTGCAGTGCACGGGAGAGTATAAACACAGGATTGAATTGACCCACCGATCGGTATTCACAGTACAAGGGATCGTATTCACACACCAGTCGTCGCAGTTCTTGAGATCGTATTAACTCACCGGTGGTCGCAGTACACAGGATAAAATGAACACACCTGTCGTTGCAGTACACGGGATCGTATTCACCCACCGGTCTTTGCCGCATACGGGATCGTATTCACCCACCGGGCGTCGCAGTACACGGGATTGTATTCACACACCGGTCGTCGCAGTACAGGAGATCGTATTCACCCATCGTTAGTCGCAGTACCCAGGATAGTCTGAACACAGGGTCGAATGACCCACGGGTCGTCGGTCGTAGTACACGGTATCGTATTCACACACCGGTCGTCCCAGTACATCAGATCCTATCCACTCACCGTTCGTCGCAGTACACGATATCGTATTTACACACTAGTAGTCGCAGTACATGGGATCGTATTCACCTAACGGTTGTTGCAGTACACGAGATCGTTGCTTCTAATGGGCGTCGCAGTATACGGAATCGTATTCCCAACCGGTCGTCGCATTACACAGGATCGTATTCACCCACCGGTCCTCGCATTGCACGAGATCGTATTCTCCAAACAGTGCAGCAGTCCACGAGATCGTATTCACTCACCGGTCCTCGCAGTACACGAGATCGTACTCACCCACCAGTCGTTGGAGCACACTGGATCGTATTCATCCACCGGTCGTCGCAGAACATGCGATCCTATCTACCCACCAGTTGTCATAGTACACTGGCTCGTATTAATCCACCGGTCCTCGCAGTGCACGATATCGTATTCACCCAACGGTCTTTGCAGTCTACGGGGTCCTCTTCACCCACCTGTCCTCCTAGTACACGAGATCGTATTCAACCCCCGTTCTTCACAGCACACGGGATCGTTTTCATCCACCGGTCTTCGCAGTAAACGGTATCGTATTCATCCACCGGTCGCCGCAGTACAAGGATTCTATTCACAGGATGGTCGTCGCAGTAGACGGGATCGTATTTACCCACCGGTCGTTGCAGTACATGCGATCGTATTCACAAACCGGTCGTCGCAGTACAAGTCTTTACCCACCGGTCTTCGCAATAGAGAGGATCATATCTACCCACCGCTCGACGCGGTACCTGGGATCGTATTTACTAACTGGTTGTCGCAATACACGAGATCGCATTTTGCCACCGGTCGTCACAGCACACGAGATCGGATTCACCCACCGATCGTCGCAGTACACGCGATCGTATTCACCAACCGGTCGTCGCAGGACACGGGGTCGTATTCACTCATCGGTATTCGCAGTTAACGAGATCGTATTCACCTACCGGTCGTTGCAGCACAGAGCATCGTATTCACCGACTGGTTTTCGCAGTACATGCAAACGTATTCACTTTACGGGGGCCGCAGTACACAGGATCGTTTTCACACACCGGTCGTCGCATTACATGAGATCGTATTAAACCTACTGGCATCGCAGTACATGATATCGTATTCACCCATCGGGCGTCCAACAAACGGTATCATATCTACCCACTGGTTATCGGAGTACACAGGATTGTATCTTTCACCGGTTGTCGAAGTACAGGGGATCGGATTAAGAAAACGGTCGACGCAGTACATAAGATCTTGATCACCAACCGGTCCTCGCAGTGCACGAGATTCACTCAATGGTCCTCGCAGTACACGGGATCGTATTCACCCATCTGTCCTCGCAGTACACGAGATCGTACTTACCCACCAGTCGTTAGAGCACACGAGATCGTATTCATCCACCGGTCGTCGCAGAACATGGGACCCTATCTACCCACCAGTTGTCACAGTACACGGGATCGTATTCACCTTCGGGTTGTCTCATTACACGATGTCATTGATTACACCGATTGTCGCAGTACACGGGATCGTATTCACTCACCGGTTTTCGCAGCACACGGGATCTTATTCATCCACCAGTCGTCACATTATACGGTATAGTATTTACCTCCCGGTCGCCGCAGTACCCGGGATCTTATTCATTCCCCGTTCGTCGCAATCCACAGGATCGTATTCACCCACCGGTCCTCGCAGTGCACGACATCGTATCGACCCAACGGTCTTCGCAGTCTACAGGATCGTATTCACCCACCGGTCTTCGCAGTACATACGATCCTATTTACACATCGATCGTCGCAGTACACGAGATCGTATGCTCCTACCGGTCTTCGCAGCACAGGGGATCGTATTCAACCACCGATCGTCGCAGTACAGGCGATCCCATTCACTTACCGGTCCTCGCAGTGCACGAAATCGTATTGACCTAACGGACTTTGCCGTCCACAGGATCGTATTCACCCACCGGTTTTCGCAGAACACGGGATCGTATTCAACCACCTGTCGTCAAGGTATACGATATCGTATTCACCCACTGGTCGCCGCAGTACACGGAAACGTATTCACACACCGGTCGTTGCAGTACACGGGATCATATTCACCAACCGGTCGTCGCAGTAAATAGGATCGTATCAACCATCCGGTCGTCGCAGCCAACGAGATCGTATTCACCCAACGGTCATCGCAGTGCACGACATCGTATTCACACAACGGTCTTCGGACTCCATGGGATCCTATTCACACACCAGTCGTCGCAGTCCAAGGGATCGTATTCACCCACCGGTGCTCGCAATGCACGACATCGTATTGACCCAATGGTCTTCGCAGTCCACAGGATCGTATTCACCCACCGGTATTCGCAGCACATGGGATCGTATTCATCCACCGGTCGTCGCAGTATACGATATCGTATTCACCCACCAGTCGCCGCAGTACACGGGATCGTATTTACAACCGATCGTCGAAGTACAAGGGATCCTATTCACCAACCGGTCGTCGCAGTAAATAAGATCGTATCAACCCACCGGTCGTCGCAGTATATGCGATCGTATTCACACACCGGTCGTGGCAGTATAACAGATAGTGTTCACACACCGCTCCTTGCAGTACCTTGTATCCTATTTACCCACCGGTCGTCACAGTACATGAGATCGTATTTACCCACCGGTAATCGCATTACACGAGATCGTATTCCTCCACTGGTCTTCGCAGCCTACGGGATCGTATTCACCCACCGGTCGTCGCATTACAGGCGATCGTATTCACCAACCGGTCGTTGCAGGACACGGGATCGTATTAATCCACAAGTTTTCGCAGTATACGATATCGTATTCACCTACCGGTCGCCGCAGTACACGGGATCGTATTCACACACCAGTCATCGCAGAACACGAGATCGTATTCACCAACCGGTCGTCACAGTAAATGGGATCGTATCAACCCACCGATCGTCGCAGTATATGCGATTTTATTTACACACCGGACGATGCAGTACATGAGATAGCCTTCACCAACTGGTTGTCGCAATACAGGGGATCTTATCCTCCCACCGATCGTCCCAGTACACGGGATCGTATTCACACACCAATTAGCGAAGTACACAAAATCGTTACTTCCACCGGTAGTGGCAGCACACGGGATATTATTTACCCACTGGTTATCACAGTTCATGGGATTGTACTCACCCACCGGTCGTCGCAGTACACGGGATCGTATTTACACACCGGTCGTCGCAGTACACGGGATCGTATTCACTGGTCATCCGCGGGAGTACAAGGGATCATTTTTACACACTGGTAGTCGCAGTACATGAGATCATATTCACCCACTGGACGTCGCAGTACATAATATCGTATTCACCCACCGGTCTTCGCTGCACACGGTATCCTATATACCTACCGGTCTTCGCACTACATGGGATCGTATCTACCCACCAGTTCTCGCAGTACATGGGATCGGATTCACAAATCGGTCTTCGCAGTACAAGAGATAGTATTCAGCCACCAGTTGTCGGAGTACACGTGATCGTATTCATCCACCAGTCGTTGCAGAATATGGGATCCTATCTACCCACGAGTTGTCTCAGTGCACGGGAACGTATTCACTCACCGGTTGTCGCATTACACGAGATCATTGCTTCCACCGGTTGTCGCAGTGCACGGATCATATTCACCCATCGGTCGTCGGAGTCTAAGGAATCGTATTCACCCACTGGCACTCGCATTGAACGAAATCGTATTCACTCAACGGTCATCGCATTCCACGGGATCGTATTCACCCACCGTCCTCGCAGTACACGAGATCGTATTCACCCACCGATCGTCCTAGGCACACAGGATCGTATTCATACACCGCTCGCCATAGTATACGGTATCGTATTCACCTACCGGTCGTTGCAGCACACAGCATCGTATTCACCCACCGGTTTTCGCAGTACACGCGATCGTATTCACTGGACGGGCGCGGTAATACACGGGATCGTGTTCACACATCGGTCGTGGAAGGACATAAGATCGTATTCACCCACCGGAAGGCGTAGTACATAATATCGTATTCACCCACCGGTCGCCGCCGCACACGGTATCCTATCTCCCCTCTGGTCATTGCACTAAACTAGTTCGTATCTACCCACCGGTTGTCGCAGTACATGATCTGGACCGGATTTACAAATCGGTATTCGCAGTACAAGAGATAGTATTCAGCTACCAGTTCGTTGAAGCACACGTGATCGTATTCATCCACCGGTCGTCGCAGAATATGGGACCCTATCTACCCACCAGTTGTCTGAGTGCACGGGATCGTATTCACTCACCGGTTGTCGCATTACACGAGATCATTGCTTCCACCGGTTGTCACAGTAGACGGATCGTATTCACCCACCGGTCGTTGCAGTCTAAGAAATCGTATTCACCCACTGGTCCTCGCATTTAACAAGATCGTATTCGCTTAACGGCCATCGCATCCCACGGGATCGTATTCACCCACCGTCCTAGCAGTACACGAGATCGTATTTACCCACCGATAGTCCTAGCACACGGGATTGTATTCATCCACCGGTCGCCACAGTATACGGTATCGTAAACACCTACCGGTCGTCGCAGCACACAGCATCGTATTCACCCACCGGTTTTCGCAGTACACGCGATCGTATTCACTGGACGGGCTCGACAATACACGGGATTGTGTTCACACATTGGTCGTCGCAGGACATGAGATTGTATTCACCCACCGGAAGTCGCAGTACATAATATCGTATTCACCCACCGGTCGTCACCGCACACGGTATCCTATCTACCCACCGGTCTTCGCACTACACGAGTTCGTATCTACCCACTGGTTGTCGCAGTACATGGGATCGGATTCACAAACCGGTCTTCACAGTACAAGATATAGTATTCACCCACCGGTTTTCGCAGTACTCAGGATCGTATTCACCCACCGGTCGTCGCATTACAAGGGATCGTATCCACCCAACGTTTGTCGCTGTACATGAGATCGTATTCACACACCGTCATCGCAGTACACAAGATAGCCTTCACAAACCGGTCGTTGCAGTATATCTTATCATATCTACCCACCGGTCGTCGCAGTACTCGGGATCATTCTCACACACCGTTCATCGCAGTACACGGCATCGTATTCACCCACTGGTTTCCGTAGTACACGAGATCGTTACTTCCACCGGTCGTCGCAGTACACAAGATCTTATTCACCCCCGTTTGTCGCATTCCTCGGGATCGTATTCAGCCACCATTCCTCGCAGTACACGAGATCTTATTCACCCACCCGTCTTCGTAGCACACGAGATCGTATTCATCCAACTGTCTTCGCAGTACACCCGATCGTGTTCAACCCCTGTTCGTCGCAGCACTCGAGATCGTATTCACCCACCGGTCGTCGCAGTAAATGAGATCGTAGTCACCCACTGGTCTTCGCAGCATACGGGATCTTATTCATACACGGGTTTTCGCAGTACAGGCGAATGTATTGACCCACCGGTCGTCGCAATACACTTGATCGTATTCAACCACCGGTCGCGCAGTACACAGGATCGTATCCACACCCAGGTCATTGCAGTCCACACGATCGTATTCACCCACCGTTTGTCACAATAAACGCTATCTTATTCACCTAACGATCGTTGCAGTGCACGGGGTCGTATTCACCCATCGGTCGACGCAGTAAACGGGATCGTATTAATCAACCGGTCATTGCACTGCACAGGGTCGTATTCACACAACGGTCTTTGCAGTACACGGGATCGTATTCACTCCCCGCTCTTCGAAGCACACGGCATCATATTCCCCCATTGGTTGTTGCAATACACGATATTGTATTCACCCACCGGTCCTCGCAGTACTCGGGATCGTATCCACCCAACGGTCGTCGCAGTACATGGGATCCTATTCACACACACTGGTCGTCGCTGTACATGAGATCGTATTCACTCACTGGTCGTCTCAGTAAATGGGATCGTACTCGCCCACGGCAATCGTAGTACATGGGATCGTATTAACAGACTGGTCGTTGCAGTACACAGGAGCGTATTCACACCATGGTCATTGCAGTAAACACGATCGTATTCACCCACCGTTCGTCACAATACACGCTATCGTATTCACCTAACGCTCGTCGCAGTACATGGGATCGTATTCACCCACTAGTCGTCGCAGTGCACGGGATCGTATTAACCCACCGGTCATTGCCCTGCACATGGTCGTATTCACACACTGGTATTCGCTTTACACGGGATCGTATTCACTCTCCGCTCGTCGACGCACACGGGATCGTATTCACTCATAGGTCGTCGCACCACACGAGATTTTATTCCTCCACCGGTCGTCGTGGTACACGATTGTATACACCCTCCGGTCGTCGCGCTACACAGGATCGTATTCACCCACCGCTAGTCACAGTACACGGGATCGTATCAACCCACCGTTCTTCCCAGTACACGGGATCGTATTCACACACCGGTTATCGCAGTATACGAGATCGTATCCACCCACCGCTCGTCGCAGTACACGAGATCGTTTTCTTCCACCGGTCGTCGTAGTACACTGGATCGTATTAACCCACCGGTCATCGCAGTACACAGGGTCGTATTCACCCACCGGTCGTCGCAGTACACGGGATCGTATTCACCCACGGATGTCGCATTACACGGGGTCGTATTCACCCTCCGGTCATCGCAGTACATAAGGTCGTATTCACTGATAGGTCTTCGCACCACACGGGACCGTATTCACCCACCAGTCTTCGCAGTACACGAGATTGCATTCGCCCACCGGTCGTTGCAGTATACGAGATCTGATTCACCCACCAGTTGTCGCAGTACACGAGATGGTATTCACCCACCGGTCTCCACAGTACCCGGGATCGTATCCACACACCGGTCTTCGCAGCACACGGGATCGTATTCACTTACCGGTCTTCCCAGTACACGAGATCGTATTTATCCACCAGTTTTCGCAGTACATGGGATCCTATTCATCCATCCGTGGGCAGACGCTATATCTTTCCATTGTAAGGTGCATTATGAAAGTAGCTACTTATTTCTGTACTAACCGCATACCATCACTGCGTACAGTGCAGTTTACCCTACAAAAGGGAAAGAGTAACAAAATTTGATTGTATTAAGGGGAAAGGTTTAATATATACATCAACAACATTTCGAGAAGTTTGGTAGACAAATAAACGAATGATAACACTTTTTACGAACATTTGAAATCAAAGCGTGTTCAGACCACAGTGCGTAAGAGTAAAGAATAAACAAAAGAAATAAAATTAATTGCAAACAAAGCTTCGATGAAAAGATAAAAGAAAAAGAAAATAACGAATGTAAATATAAACAGAATTACCAAGGCAAGTTAAATAAAATGGAAAGCGATGCACTCATCACCCCGGCAATCCCCTGCCCCCTCTTTTATCTTGTACTATCAAATCACCTTTACCTATGAGTACATCGTAAAAATTCATACCATACACATTTTGATAATAAATAGGTAATAGTAGAAGGTGATACATAGGTCTTTCCACGTTAAGAGAATTCCCTCTTTAAACCGTTAACTAAGTATCCGCAAAGAATACAATCTGAAATAAAGAATATAAATCGTTATAACGTCTCTGGCAATAGACTGAGAAAGGATCAATATTCCTGTTTTGGTCCATTTAAGACATTTTCAACACATCTTGTAATTGTTCACAGGATTAAATTTTCTTACTGCGGAGAGACTTTTGAGGCGCCCTAACCCCTTTTGCTTAATGTAATTCCTCAAACGATTATTAGTTTTTAACTAAGTTCAAACAAACTTGGGATGGAATTTTAACCCAATCGTCTTTGCACAACTTCTCCAATTCATTGATGTTTTGGGAGTGTCTTGCATGGACGCTATGGTCATTTCAAAATGCTCATTTTAGGAATGTCTTATTGAAAGACCTACTTCTTCCTAGGCCAAGCTTGCAAGCATCATCCCTCTTCAGATAATCTTCAAGAATCTTTCTGTTGTATTCTTTATTCATCGTTCCATTGATACGATGAAGGGTTATAATGCGTGTTACAAAGAAACTGCTCCATAACAAAATAGATCGACCTCTAGTTTTACTATGGGAACATTTTAGGGCGGAAGAAATTCTTCACTACTTCTACACCAAACATACCTGGCATCATTTGTGGTGAACAACCTAATCTTCGATTTATCTGGCCATATCTCATGGTTCCAAAATTTTAAATCTTTCTCCAAATGATCGTTGCCGTACTTCAGACGGGCTTTCAAATTAACATTTTTTATTAAAGGTGATTTCCTCGGACGACGTCCATGAATTTCGGATTTATGCAACATATTTTGCCACTGTATTCAAACTAACATCGATGCTTCCCTCTCCTAAACGCTCGTTATCTTCATTTAAGTCATCCTTGGGTTATTTAAATAGATCTAAGGATCGTCCGAACCGTGTGGGGGTGGGATTTTCCGACGACAACCCAAACTAGGGAAATTTACAGTTATCCGTAATTTCTTAATTAAACTTTCTTATACATAACTGTAAATTTAGGGGCATTTAATTAATTAGAAGTATTCTTGTAGCTCATCTTAAATTAGAATTCTGTAATTATTCTCGATTTAATATCGGGAGACCGATCATTACGTTTCACCTTGACGATTGTTGTTAGTTTGTCTATTTTTTATGTTTAATTTTCCCGCAGCCATTGGACTCATAAAAAACTGTGTGTAGAATAAAGGTTGTCATGTGGACAAAAAGAGTTATTACAACGTTCTAGAGTCTTCCTGAATAATCCAAATTATAAACAGGTCACAGAAGCAACGTATGCACATTCGAAACTGTTTCATAAGTTAAACCATATCAATTTTAACACACAAATGTTAAATGATATCGTATGAATACTTTTGGGTTACAAATTTTATTGTGTTGTTACTTCTTTATCTGTCAAACTTATTGAAATTTTGTGGCAAATTCGACATTCTTATCTAATCATTCAAATTTCGCTATCCTGAATACAATGGTTCTATGAACTATGGAAAAAAAAGTTGTGGTATTAGGTAGAGGTATGAATACCTTCTGGAGTAAGTATATTGTAGTATACATGGTGGTCCGAAAGTTTTATCACTCCCTGTAAATATTGCTTTAATTTTCTATTTCAAATATTGTTTTAATTTATTATTTAGGACGACCAGTACATGTGTTTGTTATTATAATATTGTTCATATTACTTTCCGATAGGGAGTGACAAGACTTTCGGACCACCCTGTACATAGTGCCCAAAAAGTTGCTATACATAGCTAATATTTAAACAAAAGAAACAACAGTTTTGCTGTGGGTGGATTTGTCTTTAAGATCTCGTTATATGACCTGAGATACCATAAATCCCTGACTCCATTATTTTTAAGTGTCAAGATTAATTACAGGCCAGGGGAGGGGGTCTAATATTTTCTCTGGATAGTGACTTTTGGGACACCCGGTACTGTAATAGTCTTAACATGTTCAGGGAGAAAACGTGGAATGCAAGATTTAGTTGGAATTTCATATGTGCTGATGTAAATCGAAGATATAAAAGGACCCTTTTACTTCTCCATTCGGATCAGAATTCTTTGTTGTTAGGTAAAAGGGATCAATCATAGACAACGACCCTCAGCCTATGTTGGGGGTCATTATCTAGGAATGATCTTTTAATTGATAATAAGATTAAGATAAAAAGATAAAGTAAAATGCTACCTATAATTGAATTTGGTTAAGATAATATTGGTTAGATTAGGTTAGGCTCAAATAACCTAACCTAACTTAATCTAATCTACCCTAAGCTAACTTAACCTAATCTAACCTACTTACTCATTCACCTAACCTACCTAACCTAACTTAACATAACAACTTAATTTAATCTATATGGCAGAATGTATTCGATTTGAGTGGATTTGAAATTTTTTGCCATCATTTTTTTTTTCTACCCCTTGGATTAATATTTTTCTTTCTTTGTTTAATTTGTTTCTGTAGTTTTTTTGTTCTTTAATAAAAGTTATTTTACCGAATATTTCTTTAAATATTCCAATAAGTTTCTTGGGAGTCATTAAATATGTTCGATATTTGGGAGTGATCATTTTTTAGGATTGAAATTTCTTGAGAGTCATTAATTTGGGATGGGGTTTTCGAGGGTCGTAGTCGAGGTAAGCATCGAAAACCAACGAGGGCATCTCAGACAGAAAGTTAATGTTGGGAGATTTGTAAAGTAAGTAGAAAAGATGAAGTAAAAAAGGCTGGAGGATACAAAGCTGCGGATCAACCTGGTAGGCAGGGGTGGGGACGGGAGAGGGGGGGGGACACGCAATATTCCAGATGTCAACTGCAACATGGTTGCCTAGGCTACACTTGATAGTCCGTGTGGGTCAAAACTACTGTAGTGATTAAAGGGATTGAGTGAAAGAGTGGATCGAGACCATTGAATACCTTAAAATATAATACTCGTCCCTAGTGCTTAGTTCGGTCGAACGAGGTTACCCTGGTATCTAAATCATAAGGTTTGTAGTAAGGAAAACTACAGTGTACAGGGTGATGGTATACGGTTAGTATAAGGATGGGTAGACACCATCATACTGTATCGTGCATGCCTGGGAGGTCCCCTCCACCCACGACATGCAACTGTATCAATTACACCGAACTAAAAAGAACTGTAGTAATTGGGTTTTTAACCTTCACTTTTGTCACTTGCTTGGCGTGGATGAAGAGCGTGCCCCAGGTACGCCCGTTGGTGTGAAGGTGGATACTCATTGCTATAGCAACCACTTAAGGTCTGTAATTTGGATTGTGGGTAAAAGAAAGATAAAGACGAGTCCTGAAAGAAACCTACTCCTACTTCCAGCTGCTCTGTGAATAGTTTCGAAGTTAGAGTTTCTAGTAAATTTGTTCCGCTTAATTGTGGTAACTTTTGCGGGGTATATAAAAAGACTAAGATCAAAGTCTTCTCCCTTAATTTCCCAAGCAGTCTGAGGAAGCAGAAACGTCAGCTGTTCCCGGGGAGCTAAGAGTACAAACAACCGCATTTACCTCGAAGGTCCGGTTGGTACTGCGGCCAGGATAAAGACGCCTTCTTCTGTGGCGAACTGATCCTTCGACGAGGCTGTTGAACAGCAGAAGAGTCACCAAAAAGAGAAGTATCCTGTAAAGAGAAACATAATCAGTAATGTGACCCATTCTGAGTGTAATTTCAACCTTTGCCTTAATTATGTTCATGCAGCGTTTTTACTCGGCTATGTTATAGTCCGACGAGTGGTATGAGTTTCTAGGGGATTAGTAGTGAGGTTTTGAGCGAAGGTGCATTAAAACCCAAGACATCCAGGTGTACTGTAGTAAACCTTGAGTGATAGTGAGTGTTAATGTAAAAGTTAGTCCTTAGAAAGGCTCAACTAACAGGAAAACTTCGAATATATTTCTCCTTATTCGTGAATTACATAAAAACATACTTATTCCAAGAGGATTGCTCTCCCTGGCTTAAAGGAATGAAACTGTGAACAGAAAAAAAGACCTCAACGGAAGAAAAACTCTTCTAACAGCTCTAAAACCACCACTGTTTTCTTTTTCCACAAGTTCAGTCAGAAAGACAATGGAAAAAGTTTACTTTTCTCTCTTCATAATTAAAATTACTCTAAATAATCGAAAAAATAACATTTTCCTATAGTTCAATTCACTATAACTTGTTTCATTGGGGATTTTAGCGGATTGTAATTTTGAATTAATTTTTGCGATATCCAATTTGGGTGTTTTCTATGGGCAAATCTTTTGCAGAAGCCGAAGTGTCATGTCCTTCTCGAACTCAAGGCCAATACTATTAAAGGAGTAATAATTATACATATAATAATTGGTTGTTCAGAGATAGTCAATGACAATTAGAACGAACGATCTTAAATTCAGGACTGGGAACTCGTACTATTATTATTAGCAAAAAAAAGGGGGGAAAAAGAAGACGCAATTCAACGGAAAAACTTTATTCTGGAGTTTTTTTGGGAAGTGACTGATTTCCATTTTGAGGTCATCGTTTTTGAACTGAAGTTAGAAGCCAGCCACTTCCGAAATTAGGGTCCTTAAGATGGAAGGTAGTCACTTCCGAAACTATTTTCGTGAAGATGGAAGCTAAGTCACTCCTGAAACTATTCTCCTGAAGATGAAAACCAGTCACTTCCGAAACTTGGTCTTCAGAATAAAGTTTTTCCCATTAAACTTCGTCCTTTTTCGCTCAAGCAAGAAACACGATAGTGAATGGAAAATTACTCCTAGTATTATTATACATATTTGTTCATATGATAGTCAATGAGATAATTACTAACAAAATCAAAGGCGCATTTGCACATACACACACAAGCATGAACACACACACATACACAATCCAGATCCAGCGGGGAGAATTATGGACTTTAATTAACGGTCGAGTTCCTCCTCCGCTACTCCACCCAGATCACATCTACCAATCTCTACGTCACATCTCCATATCACAACCCATTCATGTCTGTATTTCCTCCCACCCACATCTTAAATCTCAACCCAATCTCGAAGAAGTTGATGTTCGTAGGTTGGAGCCCCTGTGTTCTTTTGTACAATGGTGTTCATGGAGTTCTGAAATATATTCCCCCTTCCTTTTTCCAGCCATATCATTCTTTGTTTTTTTCTATTCTTTACTCTTCTACAAATTTTCTCCCCTCTGCCTTGTCCCCCAACTCACTCTTTCCCGGGTGAGATTAGAGATCGTTGTGTGAAACACATCCTTTTTCCCCCCAAATAATTAAAATTCTTCTATGCATCCCATCATTTGTAGACGGTAAATAAAATAGTGAATGTGGCTAAAAAAAAACAGATACTAAAAAAGCATCAATAATTCCAAACTTCAAAATTTCTTTGTTATCGTTGAATTAACTATTTTGTTAACAAGCTCGAAGCCACATTACTTAAGACTCATTGATTTTACTTGACATTCTCTGTAAATCGTCGCAGTTTGCACGGTTAAATTGACGCTATTAAATATGAGGCGGTTTCGTAAAATTCCCCACGAGTTGTTATCAGATTTTAATTATTAAACGGGCGATAATAGCTTGTCAAGAAGTGATTTAACACTAATAGTTTTTTCTCCCATAAAATTACATAGGAATTAATTTACCTTCCCAAGTCGTTGAAAGCATCTCAGTAATTAAATTAAAAGACTATAATGGACAAATATTAATTTAATATCACTTATTAAAGCTGGATTATAACTGATATTCGATTTGTTTTTCATCTTCACATTACGTTTACTCTGATATTCGTTGTTTCCTTTCTCGGACTCGTCTCAAGTGGGATCTTAGGATCTTGGCGGCTCCCTAATTCTGCAGATCCCTACAAAACAACAACAACAACAAAAACCTCCTTTGTGTCTACCGATCTCCTCATCTTCGAGGATGACTGCTTTTCCCTCTCGAGTGAACTCCCCCTTGATCTGTCTCACTGTTGCAAGTGTTTGTGTTGCGAAGGGATAAGTGGGAGTCCATTAATTGCCACTCAGGTGTTTGGGTGCGAGAGGGGGGAGGAGAATGCGTGGAAGAGGGGGAGGTCTAATTTTACCCCGGTTTCGGGTTGGATGCCGGGGGAGGGGGCATTTCAACTTTCTTCTCGGACTGAAATAATACAAGCCAGGAGAGTTGCCCCCCCCCTTCCCTTTGCGGTACTGTACCTTCCATACAGTGGATTTCCACTCACTTTGTTGACGAAACTCTTTGCAGTCACCTTCTTTGACATTCCTTCGTTGGATTACCTAAGAGTCGACAGATCTGACCGAGTCAGTCCCAGGATCGTCTAACCAGGTCGTTCAGTCGGGTTGCTTCTCCTGTCTCATCGCGAATCAATTTGCGTTCGTATATTCGAATCGGTGTGTTCATTTGTGCGAACTCTCCCCTCAGAGTTGGGTGAAATAGCCTTACTCAAACTTTTTTTTTCATTCTTTTATCATTCACGTTTTGTCATTCACATCATCTTCACTTTCACCATTCCTTTGTTCGGCCCTTACATCCCTTACTTGGATTATACTTTTATCATTCACATTCTCTTAAACATTTACCATTCATTTGATCGTTCCTTACACCTTCTACTTTGTGTATACTTTCACCCCCCTCCCCCGATCTACTGATCAGGGTATGAACCAGGACTTTCTACTACATGCAACCACCACAAAATTGTTACCATGGCCTCCCATCGGACAACTGCCATAACGAATCTAATTTGACTTCCCTCAACGTGGTAAGCGGTGGGTTGATTAATAATATGGACATTCGTGTATGGTCCTTCAAGGCTATGGCCCTTCACAGAAGGATTCTTTCAGACATGCTTGAAAACACCATTGAAGGAGGTGTTTATAGCAATAGGCAGATCATTCCACATCTATGGAGCAAAAATCCAGGAAGCAGGATAAGCCATGCAGTAGTAATTACTGCCAAGAACAATCAGAAATAGGGTGGTGTGGGCGGAATGTAGGGTTTTCATGTGTTGGGATAGGAGAAGTGAGAGGGATAAGTAGGTGGGAGCTGCGGCATTTAAGATCTTATATGTATGAAGGGGGATATTGAAGGTGATTTTGTGTCGAATAGGGAGCCAGTGCAGATCCTGCAGCATGGGAGAAATGCCCCCGGGGCTGAAGAACCACAAGGGCTACAACGCTTTAAACCAGTCGGAAGGGTCGAATGGTGGAGGATCGTAATCCAATGAGGACTCGCAGTAAGGCGACAGGTAAAGAAAGCGTGAATCACAATCTCAAAACAGTGGTGGTAAAAGTAGCAAAAAATTAAGATTAGGGAAAAATCAGAGAGAGGATTTGCAGATGTTTGAGAGCATGAGATTTAAGAGAGCTGACTATCAACGATAACTCCCAGATTTTTCTTTTACTATATTAAAGAGAGGGACTGAGGAGGCGCCAAAATTAACTAGGGTCCAATAATTTTACAGTGCGCCACATCCACTGCAGCACTTATCAGTAATACTTCTGTTTTCTGCTGGTTGAGTTTCAGAAAGTGGTTCGAGAAGCAAAGGAGAGTTGGGAAAAGAACAGATTAATTTGCGTAGAATTGAAATGATATACAGAGATAACACCTAAGAGTAACGAAGGGAAGAAGATAGAAGCAAAACAATAGCGGACCAAGAATCGACCTTTGCGGAACACCAAAACGCACATCCTTCCTTCAAGATATATCATTACAAATAACAATAGGTTGAGTGATAAATGAAAGATAAGGGCAAAAACAGTTAAGTTCAGTTAGAGAGAACCATGGGTTAACGGAAATGGCTTAAAAGAACAGTACGATCTACACTGCCAATTGCAGATGTGAATCGAGAAGTTCCAGAATGAGGAGAGAAAGAAATTTGGGTGGGTGGGGGAAAACACCAGGTTACCAGGTGGCAATTTTGTCAGAAGAGGCAGAGAATCCAGCAGAGGAGAAGGAAAAAAAAATACTGGTTTCAAGGGGCATAGAGATGAGCAGGGAGCTTAAACAAGGTTTGTGTGTTGTTTTTGTTATTTGCGTGGATGCGGCGGGTGTGTGCATCAGGGGACACTGTAGGAGTAAGTAACAAGGAATAGGCTACGGAGAAAATTGCTATCATTGTCTCTCCGCACTACTAGTACGAGTAGTCTGAAGTTGCGTCTCTCATGCTGAAGACCACGAAGAATGTAGTCGGCAAGTAGGAGTGGGAAGAAGGGGAGCTGGACGTCGAGGCAGATGGTGAAAGTCCGAAAAAATCCCCGCACAATCCGGGATATAGTGGTCAATTTTTAATAACAGACCAAAACGGAAAGTCCTTGAAGAATAATAGGATTGAAATCAACAAACGAAATAATAAAAATGATGGTCGAATTTTTTTTTTTTTTATCGTTCCTATTTAGCGGCGTCAAGGCAGAAAAGTATTGCCATAAAAATCCCCCATAACATAAGTGTTGAGGCCGAGGGGTGCATTCAAGTTCTCTAAGAAGATGCTCGTAAAAAAGACCAACCCTAGACGGCACAGATTCGAACCCTTTATGCAGGGTCCTACCTCATCCTTCACGCCAAAACCACGTTGGATGGATAGAGTTAGATGACAGTAAAATTAAGAAATATATATATATATATATATATATATATATATATATATTGAATATTTTCATTCTTACTTGATTAATTTGTTCATGGATTTGACGAATTTTGACGTTAATACTCCACACAAGAGCTCTTCTCTCAGGTTAACGTGACCTGCCGATAACCTCACATAAATCTCTTGATACCCTCACAGTGTGTCAATGCTCTCTGCTGTTTTGCAAAGTTATCAGCAAAGGCATATTTAGATGAGCCTGCATATCACTGTTGATAATACATCTATGAGAAAATGCTATAAAATTTCACTAATACACCCGTAAAAAGCTGCTACTCGGTAGCGTCACATAAATCTCTTGATACCCTCACAGTGTGTCAATGCTCTCTGCTGTTTTGCAAAGTTATCAGCAAAGGCATATTTAGATGAGCCTGCATATCACTGTTGATAATACATCTATGAGAAAATGCTATAAAATTTCACTAATACACCCGTAAAAAGCTGCTACTCGGTAGCGTCGCTGGTGTTACACTCCTACATTACTTTCATTGAAGTGGCGTTTTGAGAGGGGCGTGTCCTTGGAACGTCCTTTATAAATTTATAATTTCAATTGACTGAATGATTTAGGCGTTTATTTAATTACCTTCCTATCGATTCTTTTACATCGATGTGCCTATCATAGCCTGGCGACAGCGATATTGAACTTAACTGCCGGTATGCATTCTTCCAAACAACCCATTGGAAGCACAACAGTTCTTTACTTATTTAAACAGACACGAATATTATACTTCATTTATACTACACTTATACAAAGGTGCTTATATAATTTCATTCATATTGTACAAAAGTACCGCTGTTTTTGTTGGTACAACCATAACAGTTACTGCTACATATCAGTTCTATTACACTCATACGATATGGTTGGTTAATATACTTAATTATTAAAATACTTAGATGAAGTCACTACTACACTATAATTGTATATTTAAGCATGGCTACTACTGCACCTAGCTGCCAATGAATGCATGCACGAGACTATTGTCACTCACTGCTGCCAGACAAGACGTGGCAGACTGGTGATTCATTGCAAGTTGCTGTTTTTACTGCACCTTCAATGTCCTCTACACTGTATTTATTGGATACAAACAATCAATACATTTGCCTACATATGTATACCTTGTTGGTACCACACCATACATGTTTTTGTTATCTTGCCTCCATAAAACTTAGCTTCTAGAACACTTAATCAGGTTGATTAACTGTGTTTACAGTTTATAACTTAAATTTCTGTACTCAAGCTATTAGAGTATTATTCTGGGTACCCGACTCCACTAGAAGTACAGACCGCTCCTGCTCAACCCGCCCTCCGCTTCTTCGTTGTTTCCACGTGAGTGTCCGTCCACCCTGTATCAAGCCCAAGTACTTTTCACATTGATGTTTCTCCGCCTTTCGGAATTCGGCGGAGAGTGATGTGTGAACGGAAAACATTGGCGACCGGACAGCGCCGATAAGTACGAGTGGCCATTTCGTTGGGGTTGTTGTTTTGTTGGCCAATGTCACGGTGTCCAATGAACGGCCACGATTTCCTCTGGGATCGCTAATTGCATCCCGTCAATTCAGGATGACGAAATATTATAAGCGGAATTTAGGTTCGCAGATCGAGGTTATTTGTTCTTTTGTACGTTCATATTAATGGTTTGAAGGTTTTCCTCTCTTATTTCGCGATTACTGTTCTTTCTTGCAGTCCTCCGTCTTCCACTCCCTGTTCTCTCTTCTTTCGATAAGGTCCCCCTTTTCCCCTTGTGCCCTTCTCCCTATCACCCTGCCCGGTAAAGTGGGTTGCTAGTTGGATGAGAACTGATCCGGGAGAACCTTCGCTTCTTCATTGCTCCACTCCGGCAGACGGTGTCGTAAGTCGGTGGTTGCGTAATTGAGTTACGAATTGGGTGATTCACGGGTGCGGCTGTGAAGCCTTTTCCTACCCTGCTACGCCTAAGATTGAAGAGTGTGGCGCCCTCTCACGAAGGAATAGGCGCCTGGGGGGCGGATGATGGAAGACGGCGGAAAATAAAATAAATCAGATTAAACGTAAAGAAAATGGAAAAGTTATGGAACAAATGAAGGAAAATGGCAAAAGAGTGAATAAAATAATAGACATGTGGAAAAAAGTGAAGGTAAAGAATGTGCAAATGTATGTAAGTTAGATGGTCAAAATTGGGGTGAGTTTGGCGGGAATTGACCTGACATCGAGCGGAGTCAAAATTCTTTTAAGAGCCCCCCTCCCCCTCAAATTTGCAACCACTGGAGAGTCTTTTGCGTTGGCATTGAGACAAGGAAACAAAACCTTTACCTACGAACGAGACGAAAGAGAGAAAAGATACGGATTAGAGAATGAGTGAAGAAGAAACCAGAATGAAAAACATAGATCACGAATGACAAGAAATACTGCTACAACATCAACAACCACATCAGTCCAGAATACCCATGAACCACATGAAAGAAACCTGCGGATGTTCGTAATTACATTTAGCAAATCCATATCTAAAAGAGTCGCTTCCTCAATCCAGAAACCACCAAAGCCAGCAAATCCGAGGAATTAATTCCCCTAATCTTCTTATTATATTTTTTTATTGTATTGTAACCATTTTATTTTTATCAGTTTGCTCGCGGCCCTTATATATTTTGTTGGCACTGCATTGTTTTAATACCATACAACTTACAATGCTTCAAGCGAAACTATATCTGTTTTCAATTAAATACGAAAACAAACATACAATTCACTGTACTTTCCTCATATCCCCACACCCCGAATAATAATCCTTGCCCATCTTAATCCTGAGTCCGTTACACTGTGTAACACGATTTTTGTTACAGAGCAGAAAATAGATGATTCTAGATGATTTTTAGGCTCTGATTACAAAATTGTCTTTAGAATTTGCATATCACATCTAGTTTTTGTGTAATTTGAATTTTAATTTTCAAGCCATATTTAATATATATATAATAATATATATTAATAAATAATATATATATATTAAATATATGTTAACATTTTAATATATATATATAATATATACTATATTGAAGCTCAAATATCATTGAATTCTAATTACTGTTTTTAGTTCAGATTTTTCAGATTTTCAGATTAATACATACTTATTTGTGATAACTTTTCTGCTACTGATAACTGGTAAAGAAGATAACACGTTTATCAAAATTTTGCTCTGATAAGAACCTTATGATAAGGATCTCACAGTGTATCGTTTGCTTGCTCAAATTAATATTGGAAATCTTGTCAGGGCTTCAGGTTCTAGACGCGGGTGTGTAAACAGCCCTAACATATTTTGTTATGCTTGTGGGCAATTTACACAATTGGCACAATGGAGAAAAATAGAAACAACAGTAACGATGAAGCAAGCCTACAGATACTATTTTGGATGCAAAGTAGGGGACCAGGATAAAGATTGGGCCCCTCATATTTGCTGCACTTAGTGTAACACAATTTTGACAGCTTGGTTAAATGGGAAGAGGAAGGCAATGCCATTTGATGTTCCCTTGATATGGTGTGAGCCTTCAAATCACTTTGATGATTGTTATTTCTGCCTAACAAATGTGGCTGGATTTTCAAAGAAAAACAAATCTAAAATTGTTTATCAAAATTGCCCATCAGCGTTGAAACCGGCACCACATGATGAATCTACTCCAGTACCGAAGCCACCTACTACAATAACTGAAAATATTTTAGTTCAGATGATGATTCTACATTGATTTCTGGAGAAATTGAAGAAGATCAAACATATGTTCCAATTGATCAAGATACAGAACAAAATTTATTTTGCCAACAAAGTTTAAACGACTTGGTACGAGATTTAGATCTTGGTAAAGAAAAGGCTGAGTTACTTGCCTCCAGATTACAGGGAAAATAATCTTCTTCTTCCAGATGTCAGGGTATATTTCTTCCGAGATCGTCTCCAGAAGTTCTAAAAATTTTATTCACAAGAAAATACTGTATGTTACTGCAACAATATTAATGGCTTGATGCAGGAAATCGGCTGTGACTATGATCCTAATTAGTGGAGACTTTTCATTGACTCTATTAAGGTAAGTCTTAAAGCTATTCTGCTGCACAATGGGAATGAAAAAGCTGTAATTCCTGTAGCCCACGCTACAGGTCTTCAAGAAACATATTCATCAATGCAACTATTGATGAAACTTATTGAGTACAAAGAGCATAACTGGAGCATCTGTTGTGATTTGAAAGTTGTATCACTTCTTCTTGGGTTACAGTTGGGATACACAATGTACAATTGCTTTTTATGTCTATGGGATAGCAAAGATGATAAAAATCAATATAAAAAGCAAGAATGGCCAGCCAGAGAAAAACACATTGTTGGCAAACATAATGTTAAGCATGATGCTGTATTAGATCCCCAAAAAGTTCATCTTCCACCTCTTCACATTAAATTAGGGTTAATGAAAAATTTTGTAAAGTGTATGTATCAAAGAAGTGAAGCTTTCAATATTTTAAAAACAAATTCAAAGGATCATTAACTGATGCAAAAATAGAAGCTGGAGTTTTCACTGAACCACAAATTCACAGAGTTGTTTCTGATGATTCCTTAACTTTGTGTCTCAATGAAAAGGAACACAAAGCGTGGACATCCTTTGTGGAAGTCACTGAAAACTTTCTCGGCAATTCTAAATCTCCAAATTGCCGAGAAATAGTAAACAATATGCTGGAAGCCTATGAAAAGATAGGATGTAGATTGTCACTTAAAATGCATTTTCTGTATTCTCAACTCGATTTTTTTTCCTGAAAATCTGGGAGCGGTTAGTGATGAACATGGTGAACGTTTTCATCCACAAATTTTGGTTATGGAGACGAGGTACCAAGGAAAATTTAATCCAAATAAGATGGGGGATTATTGCTGGTCTTTACAAAAACAAACTTTGATGTCTCACAAAAGAAAAACGATAAGGCCTCAGCAAAGTTTCTTTAAACTTTAAGTGCATAACAAACTTAATCAATACAATAAAATCTTCATAACACTCTGTCCGAAGCCAGAATAAAGAAGGAAGGTTCCCCACTTTTAAAATATTTTTGCTTAAAAATTTAAAAATGACAAAATAAAAAGATTTTTTTTCTTTATTAATCGGAACAAATAGCGAAAGGGAGGGAAGGGTCATTGCACAAAATCTAGAAGTGATAGAGAATTTTGGTTTTCAAATTCACATTTAGCGCCGTCGAACTAATTAGAAACACTTATAAACATGCCTGTAACAAACAAAAAGTTAAAATGTGTTGCCTAGTGTTATCGATTACCCATTTTAAGCAGTCTCAACCCACATTTCAATGTAGCTTCATGTATTTAAGAAATTTCATTCCCTCGAAGTATGTTCATATATTTGTTAACATCTAAACTAAGTATGTATATAAAGCTCTGTCTTCAATTCCATAACTTACAACTATCCACCTTTGATAATGATACATGTGTGTATCGAAACGCGTTAGGCCAATAAATATTTTGTTTTGCTCAATGAACTAGTTTCCTGCCCTCGTTCGTTACTACTTTTCTAGTGAATTTTGGTGAACTTATCTATGGGCTAACTCAGACCAAAAGCGTGATATATATATATATATATATATATATATATATATATATATATATATATATATATATATATATATATATATATATATATATATATATATATATATATATATATATATATATATATATATATATATATATATATATATATATATATATATATATATATATATATATATATATATATATATATATATATATATATATATATATATATATATATATATATATATATATATATATATATATATATATATATATATATATATATATATATATATATATATATATATATATATATATATATATATATATATATATATATATATATATATATATATATATATATATATATATATATATATATATATATATATATATATATATATATATATATATATATATATATATATATATATATATATATATATATATATATATATATATATATATATATATATATATATATATATATATATATATATATATATATATATATATATATATATATATATATATATATATATATATATATATATATATATATATATATATATATATATATATATATATATATATATATATATATATATATATATATATATATATATATATATATATATATATATATATATATATATATATATATATATATATATATATATATATATATATATATATATATATATATATATATATATATATATATATATATATATATATATATATATATATATATATAAATATATATATATATATATATATATATATATATATATATATATATATATATATATATATATATATATATATATATATATATATATATATATATATATATATATATATATATATATATATATATATATATATGCGAACAGAGATCTTACACAGACCCCGAAAAAGCCAGGAGAAAAAAAAACCGTGACTCCGTCAAGAACTCACACCTCAGACCTCTACCACTGAGATAACGTGATCAACGCAAATCAACATATTTTTCCCAAATAAACTTATTCCGTTTGTTCTCAAAGATCGCACCACCGAAACTGTGCTTGTAGGGTGATATATGGTGAACAGAAAAGTGGACGCATCCTTTCTTTGTACGACCGAGAGCTATCGGTCATTTGTGGTTAGCGTGTAAGTTAGCAAGCGTCTATCATATTCAGGCGTATACTGCTTGATAAAGGAAGTGTCTGCAAAGGTTAAACAGATCAGGAAAACAGATCTCTCTCTCTCTCTCTCTCTCTCTCTATATATATATATACTCTCTCTCTCTCTATATATATATATATATATATATATATATATATATATATATATATATATATATATATATATATATATATATATATATATATATATATATATATATATATATATATATAAATGAATGCAATAAACCAGATTGAAAGAGAAAAAGGGATAAATTTTTCTTACAGTAATATTTATTACCTTTTTTCGAAAAAATCCGTGCAGGGAAGGGATTCGAACCATGGACACTGAGGCAGCGAACAAGCACTGCTTTAATCACAGTTAAAAGTATGCCCTTAGTGCACTATGCTAGCACGGATTTTTTCGTAAAAAGGTAATAAATATTACTGTAAGAAAAAGTTATTCCGTTTTCTCTTTCATTGTGCTTTATTGCATTCACCTTCATCATTCTCTCACGCTAATTTGAGAGATATATTATATATATATATATATATATATATATATATATATATATATATATATATATATATATATATATATATATATATATATATATATCCTATGGACAGAAAAATATTTCTTAATTAAAACATGCACTAATATTATCTGCCTCATCCTCCTCTTCCATCCTTCATAACTCATATCATCATCATCATCATCATCATCATCATCATCACTTCATCATCACTTCATCATCATCTCACTAACTCCATAATTTAGGAAGGGGATTTTATGAGCATTTGAATAATAATTTTATCTTAGTTTGGTTATGACTTATGTTTTTTTATCTAAGTTATTTCCAATAATTCTTTTATAATATCAAAAACAAAATGGTGAAGTTCAGAAATAAATATAAGTATCGGAATTTTGTGAATTTTTTAAAACCCAAAGAAATACAAATGATGAAGTTCAGAAAAATTATTTTTATATATCTTCTTCTATAACTACATTTAAGCAACGTGATATTTTGAAAGGGGGGAAATTTAGTTTAGAGTTCCTTTTTAAAAATTATTATAATTGGCGAAGTTCAGAAAATTTATAAAAATTTAACCATGGCTGCTTTTTTAGATTTTAAATTTTAATCTTAATAGCGAAGCCATTGCCTGGCATATATATATATATATATATATATATATATATATATATATATATATATATATATATATATATATATATCAGCAGAGGCGACTCCAGGTCATCAGCGTCACTCGGGCTCATCACTGATATCGCATAAGACACATGTATAAAAGAAATTAAGAGATGTAATGCACACCGCAGACTTATATGTGCACTGATAATTTAACAAAGAGACAGAAATATAGTTTTAATATAAAAATTACTCACTTCATTTATAAATGAACTCCAGTCGTCTTGGTTTGATGGCGTTTCACGTTTTTCCGCAAATTTCTAGCCCCAAATGGCCTGTTTTTTGCATCTAGCACTATGTCTTTCTCCATTTCTAAGTTAAGGGTAAAAATAAAGCAGCCCTGCAAAACACAACTGATTTTCACACACAGATGCACATAATAACAACAATCAAATATCGTCAGCGGCGTGCACAACAAACATTAGCCAGAGACCGATCTGACTGTCGCCTGTACTGTACTCTTGACAAGAGATGTCAGTTAGTCTTTTACACCTACCAGGCTCGTTCGTATTAGCCCGAGTTGTTGGATAATATTTCGTTCCTTTAAAAATATTGTAAAAAGGAAACCTTTCATAGATTGTATTTTAAATCCTAATCTCTATATAAATCTATTGTTTTAAGAAAACATTGAATTTTAATTACTTTTAATTTTTACGATTATAGATAACACCTCGGGTTGTAACTTCTGAGCCCCGAGTCAAGCACGTGTAAACAATGCCGAGAGAACGTCTCCTATGAATGATATTTTTTGACACAGGGCACCTCTAAGATGAACGCTAGACGCTGAGCGAAAATATATGAGCTGCGACCAGGCTCAATAAAAGGAACCCGATTTATTGGCTGCAATTACTTACTCGAAGTCAGTGTTGGCAGAAATTAAATCAGCTTGCAAATACACGTTCACTCTACTAAATTTATATTTGGACTAAGCTCGAACGGCCCGAGTGTCGTAGTCACCACTGAGATATATATATATATATATATATATATATATATATATATATATATATATATATATATATATATATATATAGAGAGAGAGAGAGAGAGGGTGTTTCAGTATTTTGAGTACATCACTTTGAATACCTCTAAACTTTCTTATAACAACTTCCTTAAAGGGTATCGCCTCTTATGGGCATTGGAAGCGATTATTTCAACTCTGTATCAACGCTGATAAATGCAGTCATACCCTTGAGTGTTATTGGTGTCCCAAAGGGAGGCAGATGTCTACCCAAAACCTTCCTCTCTGCTATAATCGACAGAAAAGTGACAGCTATCCATCGATCCTTTCGTGGTTCAAGGGGGATAAGATGACCGTGTGTTCTCGAATGATGACTTTTATTAGAAGTTCATCTCTCTTTGCCTTATTCTATCTTAATCTCGAACTAACGTTTGAGTACACGTTACATATCTGTTTGCTCATACTTTCAATGGAGTACAAATCTACTCTTCATTCTCTTCCCTCAATAATTGGAGAAGAAAAAGCAAACCTGAACTAACTAATGCAGACATATGTACAGGAGGTGGACGGTATAATGGAAACACATCGATAAATGAAAATTTTATTATTAAATCTGGAGTTAGTCTTCCTTTACAGCACAAATTGCTCGAATGTATAGAGAAATTGAGTCACAGATTTATGACAGTGGTTAATGGAATTTTAAACCCTTTTTAATGGAAAGCCTTTTCCAGTTCCTTCAGTGGCACTGGCAAGAGAAGGCGGTTCTCTATTTATTGCTCCACTACAAATCACAGATGATCGATTATAAGATCCTACATTTGTGGACGACACTTTAAGTGTTTCACTTCAGTATCAGACTCGCTTGGCCAGTCTCTAACACTGATAGTAGTGTTGGTTGAATCACTATCATCTTGGAAGATCGTGAAATTATTAAAGAACAATATGTGTACTGTAGGATGGCCCCGATAAATTTAAACTACCATATTTCAATAGTGTTAATCCTACTTTGGACCGCTACAGAGTGACCAAAAGAATTCCATTATATTGCTACCCCAACCATCACAGTACCGACTTCATGCTTCATGGTGAGGGCGAGGCCATCGGGATTAAAAGTTTGATTGGGTTGTATCCATAACACTGGTCTGCGTCAAAAATGTACCTTAGGTTTTCTATAGTGTTTCTTAATAAAATTGACCTCCTAAATCCGAATCTGTCATCCTTTTTTCTCTATCACCTACAGTTTTTGCGATACAGGGGGTGATAATAATTTTATAGTTTATACATCTCCTATATTACATCAAATTTCAATAGTTTTTGCACTGCTCTATTCGCAGTAAATTTTGTGTACATTTTAAGTAATTATGCAAATAGGTTTATATTTTGCAGGTTAAAAATTGCTTAGCATTATAATAATAAGAATAATAATAATAGTGGTTGAGTTAAAAATGAACAGAAAATGTAAGAATAGCTCCGACAGATTTTGCTATGTTTGCGGCAAAGTGACTTTTCCCGAGCAGCAAAGTACAATCCCTCGTGTAATTAAATCTTTGTATCATGCATATTTTGAAGTAAGGCTAAGAGATCAAGATAAAAGTTTTGCACCACATATCTGCTGCAAGGGATGCTACATAAGTTTAAGACGCTGGAGTCAGGGCGAACAGAAGTCCCTCTCTTTTGGTGTTCCCATGGTGTGGAGAGATGGCAAGGACCACACTACGGACTGCTATTTTTGCATGACAAATCTTAAAGGTGAGCATTGTATCAAGTATTTAAGCTTTCTGTATTATACTGGCTCCTGAAAATGTCATTATTATGCAAAGACTTAGCATAAAATTAAAAACTAACATAGTTCACTTCAGCATGAACATATCCTTTACTAAACATTTATGTACTATCTGCAACTCCAAATCAATTCCTATATGTAATATGCAATTATATTTTCCACAGGTATAAATAAGAAGAATAAACATAGTGTGGCATATCCGGATGTTCCTTCTGCCATCAAACCCCTGCCCCATGGCCCAGGAATTCCTATACCTTCTCCCCCTGAACATATAGAGGTACATGAAGAGATTAATATGGAAGTTGACCAAGATTATGACACATCTGAGTCTTATCAGGTTTCCACACATGATATGGTCGCAAGACCATTCACTCAAGTTCAGTTAAATGACCTGACCAGGGATCTGGGGGTTTCAAAGGCGAATACACAACTTCTTGGCTCTCGACTTCGTAAAAGTAATCTTCTCGCTTAAGAAACAACATTTCTTTGGTACAGAAATAGAGAACAAGAGTTTCGAAGCTATTTTTTACAGCATTCTTCCAGCTCCTTAGTATACTGCGCAATATTAAAGGACTTGTTGAGGCCCTTGGAATTCCATACAACCCATTAGAATGGAGACTGTTCATAGATTCCTCCAGTAGAAGTTTAAAAGCTGTGTTACTGAATATTGGTAACAAGATAGCTTCCGTTCCTATAGGTTATTCAATCCAACTTACTGAAAGTTATGAAAATATGAAAAAATTGCTGGATGCAATAAATTACTCTACCTATAAGTGGAGGATATGTGGTGACTTAAACGTAAGATCATTTTACACTTGGCTTTTCTAAGCTTTTTGATATTGACATTTTCATTTTTAATTGTTAATACTTGTATACACCTTTTGGACAACTTACATTTTACAAGAATGCAAATCTGGAAATCATGAGTCATTTTTGAGTTATATTTTTTGTTGAAGTGTGTCTCTATAGGTTAATGCATCCTATTGGGTTAATGGAGAACTTATCCTAATTGAGAAGGTATACAACACAACTCAATAAACTCAAAATAAGATGTACATATATCCAATTAGTTCCAATACGATGATTTAATGCATCGGCATACAGGATTTTTCAGTACATATTTATATTCTTATTGTTTTAAGAAATATTACTTTGAATTTGTTTTTAGAAATATTACACTGAATTTACATACCGTGCTAAATTTTTTTTCAGGTAGTGTCTCTTACGCTTGGGACGCAAACAGGCTACACGAAGCATCCCTGTTTCCTATGTTTATGGGACAGTCGTGCAGATAGTATGCACTATGAGAAGAAGGTTTGGCCTCCACGAGAAGCATTTAGAATTAGATCAAACAATGTGATAGCTGAACCTTTAGTGCCTCCTCAAAAAATACTCCTCCCTCCACTGCATATAAAGCTTGGCATAATGAAAAATTATGTCAAAACTCTTAATAAAGTAGGCCAAGCTTTTAAATTTCTTCTTCAAAAATTTCCACAAATCAGTGGCGCTAAGCTCCATAGGGGAATTTTTTATGGACTTCAAATCAGGAACTTGATCAGCAATTTGATGCATCAATGAAGGACATAGAAAAAGATGCCTGGAAAGCTTTCAAAGCTCTAGTTAACAATTTTCTAGGCAATAAAAGAAGCCCAGAAGAATATGTTGCCCTGGTCAATCAGCTCTTAACAAGTCTCAAACATTTGGGAGCTCGAATGTCTATAAAGATACACTTTTTACAGTCCCATCTGGATTATTTTCCCGAAAACTGCCGGGATTACAGTAAAGAACAGGGGCAAAGATTTCACCAGGAAATCAAAACAATGGAATCCAGGTACCAGTGTAAATGGAACGGAAACATGCTTGCTGACTACTGTTGGTGTTTGAAGCGTGATGCACCAGATGACAGGCACAAACGAAAATCGTCAACGGCGTCTGTTCTTCGAAATTATAATTATTTTCTTTATTATGTTGCATTCTTTTATTTTTTGTTTATTAAAAGAATTATAGTTTACATACGTGTATTCCTGTTTATATGATATAACAGTAATAATGCATTATTAGATAGAGAATTTTTTTTTTTTTAATTCAGAAAAAATGAGGTAATCTCAATGAAAATGGTGTATGCTGTACTGAGAAAATCTGACCTGATTGAACAAATATACATTCATTTTTGAGCTCAGGAGGTTGGATTCATTAAGAAACCACAAAGAAATCCTGACGAACATAAAAAAATGTTTAAACGCAGGCCTGTGTAATTCTGAGGATTAAAAAACACTCTCCGTTTTCTATTACCAGTTTTAACTAATTATCAGTACACCCTTTTTTCACTTTTCCATTATGACACCAGAAAGAAGAGTTTTAGTAATGCAGCTCTTCCATGGAATCTAGCAGCTTGAAGCTCTCAAGGAATTGATTTAGTTGACTCTAAGTTACAAAGTGGTTAATTTACCTCTGCAATTACTCTAACATCTTTGGCTTTATGTATCTTCAGCACAATGCGTTTTATTACTATGCGATCTTGCTCATTGTATTTTGCCTTCCACCCAGAGATACGTGTACCAGGGATTAGTTTGTCTCGATATTTGTAGTGCAAAGTTAATTCAGATACAGTTTCTCTCAAATCATGACACAAATCTACAATTTGTGAAGGGCTGCTTAGTTTACTGTGTATTAATACATAGACCCGAAAAAACTCCTAAATTGATTTTAATAACATCAGATATGAGGTAGCTCCAATGCATGTAAACACAATTTGTCGATAACTATAGTTTTTTTTTGCACAATCGCTGGCAGAATTATGGCTGTAATAAGTTAATAACAGCTGATGTTTTTATTATTTAATTCACTCCTTTCTCGGAATAGATGAAAAACAAAGGAGAAAAGAGAACAGACGGGCGGGAAATAATGAGAAACAGAGTTGTTAGCTCATCTCATCCACCTTCCAGATTCTATGTTATGGCTGAAAAAAAAATACTCTAACGTTTGTGTTTAAGAGAGTCACAAGGAATTGTAGTACCTCAAATGGCATTGCTGACCACACCAAGGAGGTACTATTTCGGGAAACCCCTAACATGCAAGATTAGAAAAGCATAGCACAGATGAAGGCTATCCCCCCCCACCTCTCCCACCACCCGCTTTTGCGTGTACAGAAAGAGGAAAAGATACCTGATTGTGCTGTGAAAAAGGACATAATCAGGAATTTTAATAGTAAAGCTGAAACACATCTAATTTACTTGTATAATCTGTTCAACACTACGTTTTATACATATTCATAGAACACATGACCCGATCTAGATTTGAACTGTTCTATTAAGGAACTATTCATCACCTTTACCGGAAGACAATTCCAAGTACCGAAGATCTTATACGAGACGTAGTTTCCGCAAATACTAGTCTGGAATCAGAATAAAACATTGACTTAAATGGACAGGTCTGTCAGCTTCGCGTCGTGGTTGCAAGGATACTAAGCTGCGTTGAAGGGGAAAGATGGGTGAATAGTAAGAATTGCTACGATAACTAAATCAACAGATTTAGAGTAAGGAAAAAGAATGTTAACGATCAAAGTGATCTTAAATTCAAATTATGATTTAGAGAACGCAATCAGTTGCTAATTACACGATCCACTCTTGTCAGCGTTGAAGAAACTACAAAATCTTTGTTATAAATCTCTCTCTTGGAGAGAGTCACGATACTACTTAATCCGATACTATCAGCTAGATTATAGAAAGAAGTTAACTGGTTAAAAGTATATAGATACACGCACTACTTCTCGCATACACACAAGAGACTTGATAATCCGGATTAAACGTAATCTGTTAATGTAGACAACCCCTATCCTAACCATGTTGGTCTCTGTCACTTGGTATTTTAATCTCAGATTGCAGATAAAGATAAGGACAAATTATTCAAATCAGACAGATATTTTTAACCATATCTAAAGCGATACTTTAATCCTTTTTACTTTCCGAGCTGTCTCGATCTACCAGACACGAAGAGCCATCTGAATCGCGTGGCATGTGAATTTCCCGTCTCAGCGCTAAGGGTCAACGGGCAAACTTGGACATCGACATGGGTGGATATCCACGGGTATGTATTATGAGATGGAGATAATGAGCTTACCTATATAACGGAGGGAACGTATTGAGTTGTGTGAAAGGGGAATTTATAGTGTATTTTCCCGTGTCCGAAAAGGGGTGTGGCAAAACTTTTATGCATCTTTTCTCGTCTCTACCATTTCGAACGTGGTATAGGATTTAATGGAAAATATGGAATTTTCCACAGAGCAGCAAATTTATCAGATTTCTCCAACTTAAAAGGGAATATTGAGTTAAGGGGACACATTTTGATTTAAAAAATAATATAAAATTTGAAAGAAATGTATTTACTAAATATTACCAGAATTTTTATAAATGCAAAATTGGGTAAATATTTTCAGGTTAAAATAAAAAAAGGTATTTTCAGAGGATGTTGGATTTTGTGAGCCACCGATTGTGAATCTTGTGGTAGGCAATTTGCTCGAGAAGGAATTTTTAAAGACGTATCGTATAGAAAGTTTGTAAGTTTGTAAGGGAAGATTTGTAAAGAAAGAGGGACTAAAAATGTGCGGAAGATATATAGCAGAAATTGAGCCAGGGTGTGGGGGCACACTAGTTTCAAGATGTTAGCTACAACCAACGGAGAGAACCTCAGATGAAGTGAGAGAGAGGGGGGTACAGAAAACGGATTAACGAGGACGAAAGTCTGAAAAGCACGATCGTGTCAACATGTAAACAAAAAGGAATGTAAACATTGGAATGAGGAGAAGAAATTCAACCCAACCAGAAGCAGTAACAACACAAATGCAGATAACATCTTTGACAAACTGACCTGCGTGATCGCGAAGTTGACTTCGATGACTGGTAGGAGGTGCTTTGAAAGTCCTGAAGACCTGGCTATGAAGCAGTGGGGCCTTTGCCTTGTCAATAGCAGTGAGGCCCTTGCCTGGTCCATAATATGGCCTCTTTTCAAAAGCGTTAACAACGAGAAACGAGCTTTACTCTATTTCAGATGAAGCCATGACATGGCCGTCGTCTAATATCGTTTACTCTGTGCTTCTTCACATGTCTGTGTCTGTCCTTTAATTTGCGTGTCTGTCTATTTGTGTATCTGTCTATTTGGTCATTTGAGGCCAACTCCTATAATATCGATTTGTCCCTACGATTCGGAATCTCGTTTTGATGGACGAAACTTCACCTGCGGGACCAGCAAGCTAGTTCTTTATGGTTCTTTTTGTGAGTGCTTTGGTGAAATTGTACTAATTTCTTCATGGAGTTTTATATTCTACCGTCCCGTTTTAATTTTTAATTTATACAATTTTTGTCGCAATATTTGTGATATTTTTTCATTTTCATTCTTTTCTTAGATTATTATTTATCAAGATATTTCTTAATTTGACCGTCTCCTTCCCCAATATTTCAATACCTCCTTTGGTGACTTGGGTCATATACATATCTTCCACAATTATTCCCATCCCCTAACTTCAGCAGTTTATTTAGGAACATCTCTTCTGATATTTTCTGACACTGATACCCTTTCGGGTCTATAGATTTATTAATAATAAATTTCCATTTTTTCAAGCGACAATTAACATTTCACGAGCGTCTAAGTGTTTTGAAAGTTGCGATGCAACAGCGAAATGGCGAAGTTGTTATAAGAGGTAATGGAAGCAATACGTGGGACCCAATTCTTTGCATACCTTTCCTTCAATGGTTCTTTGCCCATTCTTCGTTCAATGGTTTTTTGCCCATATTTCGTTGAATGAATATTTGGCAATCCTTCGTTTAATGCTTCTTTACCCATCTTTCGTTCAGTGCTTCTTTACCCAATCTTCGTTCAATATTTCTTTGTCCTTCCTTCGTACAATGATTCTTTGCCATCCTTCGTTCAATGATTTGCGACCACTATATACCGATCTTCCATGCCCCAAAGTTGGTCAGAGATGACAATGTCAAAGAGACATCGACCCAAAACCCTAAGGTGGATTCGAATTGAGGGACTGGTAATGCAAACCTTCAACAAGCATTGTGTTGTTTAGACATTGAAGCGAAAGCCGAAGGGGCAAGATAGAACAACAAGAGTATGTACATAATAAAAGATAGAGAGAGACCAACCACCATCTGTCATCTAGTTAAAATACATTGTTCTACTCCAATGGGCTACGGCAATTAACAAGGACGACATAAAGAATAAACATGAAAAAAAAAATGGAGAGTGCATAGGAAAGGGAGTGCCGCATTGGTCCAGGTAAGGTAGAGATGTATTTCAGAGAATATGTGATTAAAAAGTCTCTAAAAGAAAATACAGGGGGTAAAATTTACGAACTAAGCTCTCTTTTTGTTGATTCGCCAATGCAATGATGTAGAGAGAGGTTCAGGTACATTAGGAAATAGCACCAGAACAAATGTATAGAATATTTAAGAAACAAGATTCCATGAGTAAAAGACGCCATATTCAAACTAAATTAAAATAAAACAAGTTTGGAGAATAAATACATACATTAATGTCAGCGCAATTTACCTCTTGAACGCTTTGATAGCCGAGCCGAAACTTGCTCCAAACTTGTTTATTTCCGATTAGACAGCGACTTGAAACACGAATTAAACATGTTTTATAGACTTACCAGATTACGTTCACAACTGAGAACATACTTGAGAGACAGACACAAGAGGGGTTTGGTAGGATTGCAGTAGAACGAGATGGGTGAGGTGCAGTATGTAGTAAGTATGCTGCATTCCTATGTGATTAACGACATTCATTCAAACACGTTGGGAATCCAGCTGTAATTATTAGCATTAGCGGCACCCCTCCTCTTCTTCCTCTTTATAATAATACTACTATCACTCCTATTAAACTACTATTACGACCATTAATACTACTCTTACCATTACTATAACTACCTTTACTCTTACCACTACATTCTTGTGAAATGAGTAGGGAAACCATTTAAGACAAGTGTCTATTTCTAGGGAGCTGTTGTTATTCGAATCACGAAGACGCCATTAATAGGAAGAAAAATAATTAATTTCTCCCCCTCTCCGTTGAACAGGTGGGGAGTATTGCCCCATATTCGGCCCTCTCCCACAACCATTCTCATACCGAACAGTAAGATCCATAGCTTCGGAGACTATGGATTACACTTACACACATATGAAGGTCAGGGGTCTGAAAGAACCCCATCACCTCCAACTAAATTTACAAAGGGAAAATGATCAAATTTAGGCGGAATTCTTTTATCGCATCATTTATTCATTCGAGAATCGATAAAGTTCATTTTAGTCGTTTAGAGAAGATAAATGAAAGATTTATTGGAAATTTCATCTGAGTTTTCTTTTTCTTCTTAAATAAGAAAAAAGTATGCAAAAGGAAGAATAAACAAGTCATTTACTTTTGTTTAAGTGATATAACTAGCTACCAAATAGGGTTGGGAATATATATATATATATATATATATATATATATATATATATATATATATATATATATATATATATATATATATATATATATATATATGTTGTAGAATGGGGTAGAGTGCAACCATTCCTGCGTTTCTCAGCCGAGAGATTTTTTTTTTTTTTTTTTTTTATAGAGCCCATCTGGCAACTACCCACTTGGGCATAAGTCGCCGAAAAACACGACAGCCTAGAATTAGGCTACTTTAAAGTTAAAATATGAAAACTTAACAATCAATATAAATTTGAAAAACTTAACAATCGAAGCAATCTCCGGCAGCGGGGGGAGGTCCCCCTCACCCCGGTGCAGGAGAGTGCAATCTAAAACAAAACAATAACAAAAAAAGGAACCTTAAATAAAGGGGAGAAGGCCGGCCTCCCCCAAAAAGTCAATAAGTCCACCAGTCATGGTGCACGCACTCGTCCCGAGTACAAGGGACAGGCGGTAGCGACCCCGCCCATCCCGGTACCGAGACAGGTATCGTGCGCGAAGATCACCCAGACTGGGACATTCGACAAGAATATGCCAAACAGTCTGGGGGACGACGCAGTCGTTGCAATAGGGCACATGCGAGCGCTCCACCAAGTAACGATGCGTCACACGAGTGTGTCCGATTCGAAGACGACAGAAAGCAACCTGAAGCCGCCGCGGCATTGGGGGATAGGTCCATGGGAACAGTCGCGGCGCAATGGCACGCAACTTTAAGTTCCCCTCGACCGTCTCCCATCTTCTTTGCCAAGCAGTCCGAAGAGCTGCCCGTATTCCTGCCATGTAGTCGGTGTGAGGAAGAGCGAAACGCTGGTCCGGTCGCAGAGTCCTCGCGGACTCTTTGGCGCCCTCATCGGCGCGCTCATTCCCCGCAATTCCTACATGTCCAGGAACCCAGCAGAAGATAATCTCGACATCTGCCCGGCTCGCCAAAACCGTGGCGTCACGGATTTCGCGAACCAGGGGATGCGGAGATTCCAATGCCCCGAGAGCACTCAGGGCGCTTTGTGAGTCGCTATAGATCACAATCCGGTCTCCGAACCGGGCACGTCGCGTAATCTCCCGTACCGAGTGGTGTATTGCCACCAGCTCGGCCGTGAAGACAGACGCAGCGCCTGGTAGAGCCCCGCTGACTTCAAACAGAGGGGATACGGCGTGGAAGCCGACCCCCTCTTGGGACTTGGAGCCATCCGTATACACTGGCACGGTACCAGCGTGACACGATGTGTGCTCCAAAAAGATCGAACGCAATACTCCCGGCGCAGTACAAGCTTTGGGAGCAGAGGCGTGGCGACAAATAGCCAAATGTGGTACCCTCCAGGGTGGCGTCCTGGGCAGAACCAGGGGCGCCACCGGCCCGAGAGCTATATCTACCTCTCGAAGGAGTTTCCTGGCCCTAAACCCAAAGGGCTTAGGGTATGACTGGCGTCTCTCGGCGGCATAGGCACCATCGAGATCAGCTGCGGATGCAGTGAGAGCTGTTGGCGACTGGGGGAGGCGCCGGGCTCGCGCGTACAGGCGAGTGATGCACTGCACGCGGCGCAGAGCGAGTGGCATCTCCCCAGCATCGACCAACAGGCTCTCAATGGGGGAAGTGCGGAAGGCACCGGTCGCAAGGCGAAGGCCGGTGTGGTGGATCGAATCCACCTTCCGCAATAAACGCTCGGCTGCGGATGCATAAAACTCGCATCCGTAGTCGAGCTTCGAGCGAACAAAGGATCGATAAAAAAGTAAGGCGGTAGCCCTATCAGCGCCCCAAGCGCTGAACGTCACGGAACGGAGAATGTCCATGGCGCGGGTACAAGAGACCCTAAGGTTGCGAATGTGAGCCTCCCAGGTGAGGCGTCGGTCGAATACAAGACCAAGGAAACGGTGCGACTCAACCACATCCAGGCGCACCCCATTAAGAAACAAATCTGGGTCGGGATGAAGCCGTGGATGGCGGCAGAAGTGCACCACCTTAGTCTTGGCCAAAGAAAACCGAAACCTGTGCGCTTTGGCATAGCAAGAGACGCGGTTCAATGCCTGTTGGAGTCGGCGCTCCAGAGTTGGCATCTGGGCCGCGCCAAAAGAGATCGAAAGGTCGTCCACGTAGAGCGTAGCGAGAACATCTTCCGGCAGCACCGAGGTGATGCCGTTGATGCTCAGGGCAAAGAGTGTGACACTGAGGACACTTCCCTGCGTGACACCCTCTTCCTGCTCCTTTGGGCCGGAGAGGGCTCCCCCCACCCGTACGCGGAATCGACGATCTCGCAAAAATTCAGATATAAACATTGGGAGGCGTCCCCTCGCCCCCATCGTGTGGAGAGTCTCCATGATACCGTATCGCCATGCGGTATCATAGGCTTTCTCCAGATCAAAAAACACCGTGGCGTAGTGCTGTCTACGAAGGAAAGCCTCGCAGACGGCATTTTCCAGTCGGAGCAGAGCATCCGACGTGGAGTGGAACTTACGGAAGCCGCACTGTGCAGAAGACAGATGGCCTCCGCTGTCCAGGAAATAGGCTAATCTAACATTTACCAATTTCTCCATCAACTTGCACACGCAAGAGGTTAGAGAGATTGGGCGGAAACCGGTCGGAGTAGAGTGATCTCTCCCCGGCTTGCGAAAGGCGAGCACAGTAGCGATTCGCCAGGAGTCTGGGAGGAGACCTTCCACCCAGATCCTGTTGAACAAATCTAATAGAAAGGCCATGCCTCGCTCACCCAGGTGTCGAAGCATGGCGTACGGGACATCGTCCGGACCATGGGCGGTGTCCGCGCACGAAGCGAGAGCGGAACGCAACTCACTCACAGTAAACTTGTCGTTGAAGGGTTCTCCGCCTCTGGAGGTAAAGTCCAGCCGGCGGCCTTCCGCGACATCACGACGTGCATTGAATGCTGGCGGAGCAGCATCACGGCTAGAGAATGCGGAAAAAGCGGTCGCTAAGGATTCCGCCACGGACGCGGGGTCCGAGATTGCGGTCCCATTCTCCTGGAGAACGGGAGGGGGGTCCTGCGAGAACTTGCCCCGAATCCTTTTGACTCGCTTCCACACCTCAGCTAAAGGGGTCTTCCCGTTAAGTGAAGACACGTATGCCCGCCAAGAAGAGCGGCGGGCGTGCTTCGAAATATACCGGAACCTAGCCCTAGCCCGACGAAATTCAGCGACGGTGAAATCGTTCGGGCGGCGCTTATAGCGCATGTAGGCATAACGCTTCTGTTTGAGGGCCGTCTCACACTCGGCCGACCACCATGGGAGTGGTCGGCGTGCAAAACGGCCAGACGTCCTAGGAATAGTAGTCAGGCCCACGGCGATGAGGTTGCCGGAGAAGAACTCGACGGCCTCATCTACCGACCTAAACTCCTTGACTGAGATAGAGAATTCAGTCATTTCCTGAAATGCAGGCCACCGCGCCCGCGCCAAGCACCACCGAGGTGGTCTCTCAGGCGGCAGTTGCCCTGAAAATGATATTTGAATGGGAAAGTGATCACTACCATGGAGGTCATCGACCACCCCCCAATCAAAATCAGGCTGTGCATCCGAAGAGCACAAAGATAGGTCAAGGCAAGAAAATGAAGCGGTTCTCGGACAGTGATGCGTAAACTCATCCACGTTTAGGACACCCATCTCAAGCTCTTCGATCAGATCGGCAAGGACTTGTCCCCTGGGATTTATGGTGTAATCTCCCCAGAGAGGATGCCTGCCGTTCAGATCTCCAAGCAAGAGATAGGGCCTCGGCAACCGTGCCACGACGCGGCGAAAGTCCCCCGCGTCGAAGTCAGCTGACGGTGGAATGTACGCAGAAATGATAGTATACCTCCTATCCAGGTGCAGCTGCACAGCCACTGCCTGAAAGGAGGTATCTAAAGAGAAAGGAAGAACGGAGACATCATGCCGGGTGTAAACCGCGCATCCCCCAGCCCGGCCGTCCCGCGGTGGTTGGGTCGCAAGACCCTTATACCCCGGGAGGGCAGGCAGGGGGCACGCGCCTAGCATGGTCTCCTGCAAAAAAATAGCTAACGGGGAACGGGATGAGGCGAGCCTCCGCAGCTCCTCCCAGTTGGCCCGGAGTCCACGGCAATTCCATTGAAGGAATATGCCCTCCAGGCCTAGCTCGGAGGAGACGCGGGGGCCCTCCTCGAATTGAAGACCCTCACGGGAATGGCCGTACGCTTCCCGGGGGCAGAACCCCGGGCGCTGTTGGCCGGACAAAGCGCTGAAGGCGCTGTCGCCTTCGAGGACTTATTGGGGGAGGTTGGGCTCGCCATGCGAGTCTTTTCCTCCCTCCGCCTCGAAACTTTAGGCGGGCGTTGCGGCTTCGGAGGCGGGGGGCCCTCTTTTCGAGGAACCACCGTCTCCGAGCCACTCGCTCCACCTCGGGGCGTGGGCAAAGGGGCCGAAGCTCCTTTGTTGCTGTCCTCCTTTCGGGGAACAGCTTTAGGAACCCCGGAAGATGGCCTAGCGACCATCTTCAGGGGTGTTGCCTCCTGTGAGTCTAACGACTCGGTGGAGGCGCGTGGCCGTTTCGCTTTACGCGAAACGGTCACGCTGGGGGAAGAGGGGGGAGCCCTGGTTTTAGCCGGGGCAGGGTATGAACCCTTTTTGCCGCCAGCTTTACCAGGGGAGCGCCCAGGTTGGGTAGAGCCCACAGAAGGGCTCCGAATGGGCGCGGAAACAACCGTGCTCGTTGGCCTGGATGGGCCAGGAGCAGAGGGTGCCTTTCTAACTATTGAGGCATATGACGTCCCAGGCAGAGCCGGGCGCGCCAGGACCAAGTCCTTTGCCTCGCGGAATGAGAGTCGATCCTGGGCCTGAACGGCCAGGATTTCTTTCTCAAGGAGATATGCACCACATTGCTTCGAAGAAGCAGGGTGCGGCTCTCCGCAATTGACACACTTGGCCACACACGATTTGGACTTATCGTGTGCGACCTTGGAGCAATTTACACAGACTTCGGGTGACCCCGATTTTGCACGTCTACATGATCGATTCGTATGGCCGAAGCGGTGGCAGTAATAGCACCGCCGCGGCAGTGGCACGAATGCCTTCACGCGGTAGCGGTACCAACCGGCACGCACCGACTCAGGGAGCTTGTCACAGTCGAACGTGACGAAGAGTGTAGGGGTGGGTCTCGAGGCCCCTCCCTGTTTTCTCATCACACGTTCGACCTTGACCGCCCCATGGTCGGCCAGCTCTAGGGTGATGTCCTCAATGGAGTAGTCAACGAGTTCCCTCGCATAAACTACTCCTTTCACAAAGTTCATGGTAGAGTGCGGCGTCACACTCACCGGGGTGCCATGAAGTGTCCGAAGAGCACTTATCTTGGCCGCCTCGGCGGGATTCGCCGCATTCGCCAGAAGGCTCCCGTCCGAGAAACGGGTTACCTTCGGCTCTCTACCAATTGCACTAGCTAATCCTCTCCTCTGATGGATCATGTTGCCCTTGGACAACATGGTGCCATCAGTGGAGCGAATAACGAGGAAGCGTTTGAAGCCAGCGGGCTCGAAAACGCCAGGTAACCTCTGAATCAGGGGCCCCGATGTCATCGAGGCTCCGCCCTGTGCATTCTTGGTCTTAGTCGTAGTCATGGGCTCCGCACACGAGGGGGTAGAGGGGCCGGATGTGCCGATCTTGGCTTGGTCGCCTACCAAAGTGGCAGCAGACCCATCCGTCCCCGCAGCCCCCGCGGATGGAGAGGAGCCCCGAGTCTTCTTCGTCTTTTGAGTCTTTTTAGTCTTTTTCTTTTTAGGAGAGGAGGGCGGGGAATGAACCCGCTTTTCACCTCCGCCGGCAGAAGTCCCCAGGCCAGATGGACCAGCCTCAGCCAGGTCCCTCTCCGAAATGGAGAAGGTCCTGGTTGTCGTAGGGGCACCTGTCGGAGGAGATCACTCCCCTCCTTCTACTGCCTCGGAGCCCTCAGCCATTTGAGGAGGACCTTGCATAGGGGCGGATTCGGGTTCGGTGCTTGGCGCCGAGCCCGAATTCCCCCCCATGGAAGGCCCTACCGTCTGGGGCTGGGTCTCCTCAAGGACCATGTCTATCACAGGAGGGGCCTCCAGTTGGCCATCCCCTCCCAGGACATCGCAGGTCCCCTTGGCAGTATTGTCACTAGTCAGGTGGTGTGGGGAGGCACAGGCCTTGACCCCAGCAAGGTTCAAAATTCTTGCCAGCAGGTCTTTTGAGGGAAGCGACCGAAGGGGCCTGGCTTCCCTCTCCCCCCTAAGGGGGTTTGCCCTACCGAGCCGCTTGCACGAGGGGCGGTCGGCAATGGGCTGCCTGCTGGCTTTCTTGGCAGTCCCCTTAGAAAGCAAAGGAGGGACTGCCGCTGGAGATAGGGAGGTGCCCGAAAGCACCTCCAGAGAAGGGGGTGAGGGGGAGTCCCCTACACCCGTAGGCGTAGGAGAGGAGTAAGCCTCCTCTCCGGTTAAAGAATTATGGAGGGTCCCTTGCGCAAGCACAAGGGGGGGGGGACCTCCATTTTCTCGGTGGAGCTGCCCGAGGGCGGCTCCGTAGATGTTTTTGGGGAAGTTGGGGGTTGGGGTTTTTGTTTTTTTCCATACATGGGCATGGTGACCCTCTTTTGATTACGGGACGCAATAGCTCATCACCTCTCGCAGTTGCCCGCACTGCGAGAGGTGCTTACAAGCCCGGCAGAGCCAGGCGCCGCCATTCGGGACCACCCCTCCCGCCTGGTGGCCTGGCAGTCCTTCGGCATGGCGGCTCCACCTTGGACACGGCGTAAAAAATATAGGTTGTGAAGAGGAGAGGAAAAGGGATGTGAGGAAGATGTGGGTGGGGATGAAGCAGGTTGTTAAAAAAAACCCATCCCGAACCGGAGCTGAGGGGTTAGGGAACAATGTCCCCTCCCCCCCTCAGCCCCGATCCGGGGTGGTTGGCTTGAGAAGAAGGTCAGCATTCTACCCTGTGAAATTAGAGGCTGACCAGAGAAAGTTGTGGGAGAGGTTGTATGAAAAGCGACGAGGTAGGGGAGAAATCGGGCTATCTGAAGGAAGGAAGAGAGGCTAAGCTGGGGCCGGACGGAGCGCTGGATCCCGTCAGCACGGCGGCCAGGATGGCAAATCGCCGCGCCCCTTACGGGGCTCAGCCGAGAGAGATGATGAGTGTGTGCGTTGAAGATTTATAATACAAATTAACCGAATTTTAGGTTGGCCAAATAGTCAGCTATCTTGGAAGGTTCTGGGACAATAGAAAACGTGTACAAAAATAACTTTACTTTTATGAAAATTAATATTCTTTTTACAAAGGTTAAAATGGGGGCTTAAAGCAAGCTATACAACACATTAGGCGTACACGAGTACACGTACACTTAGCGAGGACGGTCGCTGTACACACGAATGAACAATACTGACCGAAGGGTCGATCGAATGACCTTGAGCGTACACGAAGCCGAAGATGGCCGCTTACACTAGGGGAGAGGTAGAAAGAGCACTTGCGCAGGAGAGTTGCGCGTTGTTGTTACCTCGAAGATTTAGTCCGAGGGAGTAATCCTTGCCTTGACGCAAAGTTCAAATAATAGTCTCTTGACAATGACTACTAACGGGATGAACTTAGGTCTTGCCTTCGAGACTAGGCGCGTTGCGTTAGAGAAACGAGGAACAACGAGTACGGGAGAGACTCACGCGAATTAGACGAGAATACCCAAAGCTTGAGGGGTTCTGCGTGGAATTGTGCAGAGTCCAGCGGGACACGAAAGAGCGGGTACGAACGGGAAAGTGCAGACGACCGGTACTGACGGGGGCGGGCAGGGGGGCGGACACTTATGTGGCAGGCAGGCGGCGGATACTGCATCTGGTACCGGAGGATTTATAGTGGGGTCGAATGGGTTTTTCCTCTCTCCGCCCGAATGGAAGTGTTCCAGGGTCCGATGCATCGCCAGGTGAGGGTAGTCTCGCCCTATTAGCACCATCGCTGGAAAGTTCCTAAGCCGGTGAGGCGAAACTTTGTCCGACTTCCAATAAGAACTTCAAGCTTCTCACAGCTTTCCGCGATGACGGGCTTTCAGGCCACCACGGCCTCTCGTGATTTCTCTAATTCATTAGCGCAGACAAAAGAGTCGACCATATCTCTCTTCTCTCTCTTTGAAAAGTCGTGGCCGCGCGCATCTTCCTCTCTCTCTCTTTCTCTGATATCTGATAATATATATATATATATATATATATATATATATATATATATATATAGAGAGAGAGAGAGAGAGAGAGAGAGAGAGAGAAGAAAAAAATTTGTGACATCCTTTGGAAACTTCATTTTGTATCAAAATCAAAGCCAAGACCAGTATTCGGAACATGTGTAGTTAGAACATGTATATTTGGACGTTTCGAACATTGACTATACCTATCATCAGCCTATAATAGAGCATAACAAATCAATTATAAGCGATACAAGGTAAGAATGCATATTAAAATGCGACTAATCTTTAGAAGAAATTACATTATGTATATATAGATTAAAAGTGAGACAATAAATGTAAAAAGGTAAATTGCAGATCTTAAAAAAATAAATCAGTGAAAAATTGCAAAAAAAATATAAAACTTACAAACTTGAGCAAATGACAGAAACCGAATGATAAAAAAGATTAAATATTAACAGAGGTAAACTTTGGAAACAATTGTAAAATAATTGGAATAATGGAGAAGCAACTAATCGGGTAATTTATCTGCCCAGTCATTAAGTTAATTGGTGAACAAGGGTGTATGTAAAATGTAAAGCAAATGTGTAGTGCTAAAGCAAATGAAAATGCACGCTGTAGTCGTTGCCATAAAAGCTCAGCATAATGATTGCTCACTTTATGAATGTTGCTCGATCCTTCCATACCAAGGTTAGAAAAGTCCTGGGAAGTTGCTGATAGGGATCCAACATTAGCAGAAAAAACAAAATACATTCTACGTGTTCTAATATCACAAAGTAGAAGAAAATTTTCAAGAAAACTCCGAAAAGTCGATCAGAGACCTTGCAAATGACTTCAAGGTCTCATAATGCACTAGCAGAAGAGTTTATCATGAAGATAACCGTTACAAGTCATATGTGATGCGAAGAGGTCAGTTCATATCAGGTAAGAAGAAAGAGAATTGTTTGATCCGTGAAAAGCGCTTGCACTCCATGTTAAAACATTGAGGAGCTGGAATGGTTTGGTATTTCTCCGATAAGAAAAACTTCAAACAAGACTAAAAGGTAAACACAAGGAATGACAGATGGTTATACATACTACAGCGAGATTCCAACTATAATGAATACCACTTTCCAACAACTGGGATGGTTTGGGCGATCGTTAGCAGTGATGGAGTTTTATGCCCCTTCAATTTTTTTCAAAAGGTTTAAAATCAATGAGGCTGCCTACCCAGGTGTGTTTGGATAAAGTTGCGAGGCCCTGGGTAGACAGACGCGTGCAAAGCGATTGCTCTCCATGTTGAAACAACAGGAAGCTGGAATGCTTTAGCTTTCGCTGATGAGAAAAACTTCGACCAGGTTCAAAAGGAATGACAGATGTCTTCGAATCCCAATAAATCATACTATAAGAATAAACAATTTAAGTATGATGCGTGTAAATTTCCACGATCATGTTCTCCCAGACACATGGCCTCCTAGCTCACCCGTCCTTAATCAACTGTATGGGGCGTCGTCGAGAGAGGTCACTCAATACTATCATAACAGCATTAAATATCTCAAGTCCGATATAACAAATACTATGCCAGAAATTGATAAAGTTCATTTGATTGGGCATGTAAACGCTTCAGCCGCCGAATTGAAGAATTCATTGTGGCTAATGGTGGATGCATTCAATAGGAGTGTAATATTCAAGATTATTTGTACAAATTTTTATTTAAATACATCTTTTCTCTGATGTTTTATGCGTCTTTATCTACCTTCCTACAAATTACCTTAAAATACTGACGCCCCTCTATATATTCTACATACTTTTAGTTAACGCAGGTTAATTTAATTTACAACGCATGTGAAACTTTATGTTATAAATACAATGTAACAATCATAAAAGCAAAATAGTGAAACTTAACAAGGTAAGAGTTTACAACTTATTCATATAAACATGGCTTAGTACTTGGTTGCATAACCATTGTTGTCAATTACAGCTTACAGGCACTTTGATTATTCCCCTACGATCTTTCCACAGGGGTTTGGGTTGATTTTGTTCCATTCCTCCCCCCAAAATTCTTTAAATCAGATAAGTTAGTCGAATCTCGTTTCTGGACCATGTGTTTCAATTCCCTCCACAAATTTTAGATGAGATTGAGGTCAAGAGATTGACTTGGCCATTCCTAAACATTAGTTTTACCTGTATGCAGCCAATTCTTAGCTTCTTTTGCTGTATTCTGGGGGTAATTGTCTCGTTGAAATGCACATCCTAGTTTCGATTCAGAGAATCAACGTTAGATAAAAATTGTCTTTCCAAAATTCTACTGTACATTTCGCCGTTCATTTTTCCTTAGACTATCTCTATTCTTACAGTCTCCGATGAGCAAAAATAACCCCATACGATGATTCATCCACCACCGAATCTGAGTGTAGGGATCGTTTCTTTGGCGCGTCAGCTTCACACTTTTTTTCTCCAAAGCCACAAGATGGAATTTTGACCGAAATTATTTATTTTCGTTTCATCTGACCAAAGGATTTGTTCCCAGAACGTTGCCGGTTTATTTAAATGTCCATTTGCAAACGCCAAGCGAGATTTACACTGTGTTGCGGATTTAAATGAAAAATGCGATCACTGGTAACTACCTCCCCAACACAAAAGAAATAAATGATAAACTAAAAAAATAGTCGACTGTATAATATAAGTTACTCACTTGTGGTATTTATAATGATGGAAATAGTAGCATCCCTTAAAACTATATTGAAATCCTACCAAGTGCACTAGGGTTCAGTGAGAAGCGTAATAGCTATAACACAACGGAAATCAACATATAAAGAGAATACTTATGTGAACAATGGTGGCAGTTTCTTGCTGTGGGGGGCTAACTTCCGCCGGTCAGGATGAAGACAGGGTCATACGGAATCTTACCCGCACGTAAATCAATATAAGTAGTTATGGCAAATTCAGAAGGTTCTGTGTTCTGTACAACACTGAGGAAGTTTTATATAGAGGAATTATCAACGGTTTAAGTGCTGATTGATACGAGGTAGAGCAAGTTTCGCGCGACGGTCAGTATGGCTAACGGACAACGACTGCCCACATAAAATTTACCTGCATGAACCTAGTTCGCTCCTCGTTTTCTTTGGGCTCGCGCATTAAAAGGTGGTTGTCTCGAGTAATGGGCATATTAGCTAATATTTAAACCGTAATTTCTGGGGGGTATTTTAACCACCCAAAATAAAATAATAAATTTACCATTCTCCTTTTCGAAACTTCTGGGGTGAAATACACCACACACTGAGTTTTCTTAAAGAGTGGGGGTCTTTCTTGCACTACGAGAGAAGAGACTATAACGACGCAGCGTTCTACTTCTTGCATCCTTGCAAACTTCAACTCCACTTGTTTCCAGATCACATACTGTTTTAGCAAGGTTTCGTGCTGCACGTTATGTTAACATCCAAGGGCGAGTTGAACGATCTAAAGGATGAATTGAATTACGATACTTCCAGTTGCACATTATGGTACCAACTGAAATTAAAGATACTTTAAGCAATACAGAGATCTTTCTCTACCAAAGGCCAAACTTATGAAGGGCTACTTAGAATGTGCTTACGATGATCTTGACTGATTTGTTTTTGTTTTTTTTCCATAATGATGTCGAAGGCACAATTATCTTTTAAGGAATGACGCTGAAGCCTTATGCGATGCAGAAAGAAACCTCGCATTTAGTTTAGAATATTCTTGATATTCGGGAACAATGCAGATTAGTTTTTTTAATGAGATACTTTGCAGATGTAACCTTTTTATGTTTTTATATAAATGGTTGAAAACTGTTCGTTGTCAAATTTCACTATTGTCCTTATAAAGTTTTTCCTGTTTACCATTATGCTTCTCTGATCGTTAGATTATATTTATTATATAAAGTTCCACCTGCGTTGTAGATTTCATTAACCTGCGTTAACTTAAACCATATAATATAATTTGCATTTCTAAGAGTGTATTGTAAAGCCCCCCTATATATATATATATATATATATATATATATATATATATATATATATATATATATATATATATATATATATAGTTATATAGTTATATGAGTTGCTGCTGACGAAAGTAAGGACACATAGGAGGCTGAGATTCATGTGATTTATTTAGTATTAAGGAACAATTATCTGGTAATATATATATATATATATATATATATATATATATATATATATATATATATATATATATATAATAAGTTAGTGCAATAGTAAGAATTCTTTAATCCGCTAAAAAAGTTTTTGGGACTTCCTCAACCCTTTTCAGAAGCGCACCCCTACGACTACTGGATAACGTGGTTTTTATTGTTCTTTTATTTAAAAGTTCAACCACCAACGGCTACAAAAGGCTTCTTGAAAATCTTTTAAAAGAAATGGATACACAGGATGAAGACGGAATTCGTTCGCAATTTTCAACTTCTAATTTTGCGCATATTTTCTTTAACTTCGTTTTCCGTCCTTTTTTCCTTCAAAACAATTTCCAGTTTAGCTTCATTTTTTCGCAGAATGATTGACTATGGAAATTGTTGAACACCTCAAGTTGGGGAAGAAGCATGGAGTCATCCATGGAATTTGCACAGAAAATACAAACAAAGAGATTTCAGACTTCCTCGTCGTCAACAGAAGGATGGTGGAAAAGGTGAGAAAGGAGCTAGAAGATTCATGATTCGACTACTAGCCGACAACAGAGAGGAAAACGCATGGTCGATGATCTGACGCCATCAGAATCCCGGAATTCGTCTGTGAAATCCAAGAGATTATCAACAATGTTCAGAATAAATTGATGCATACCATTGCGAGGGAGATATGTGCACATGAAAAGCTTTTCAAGCTGGTGGTGCATAAGGACATTCACTACTGTTCATAAGGGATGAAGAAGGGACAAAGTGTGTCCAAGGTGATCTAGGAAAATCAATTCAAGTACACCCAGAAGTTGAGCTACAAGTTGGAATACACGTTGGAGCAAGACATGCTGTAGTTCTTCTTTGACGAGAAGAATTTCTGCGAAGACCAGAAGATCAACTGCCAGAACGATAGGTGACTCGCTATCAAACTCATGGACGTGCACATATCATGCAAATGAAATTTCCAACAACGATCATCATCTTCACTGTCCTCAGCAGTGAAGGTAACGTCATGCCACCCTACTTCTTCCTGATGGCCTAGGGCTGAACACCGACGCTTCATCCTAGTTCTAAGCGTGGTGGAAAAAACCTGGATCGACTGGGTAGCTACAGCGAGGCCTTACCCGTGGCAGCAAGACTCTGCGCCTTGCGACATCAGCCGGAAGACCCAGGCCTGGCTGTCGGAGTCTTTCTTCCATTAGAGAACAGCTGACATTTGCCCTCCCAACTCCCCTGAGTGCAACCCCTTCGACTTCTTTGTGTGGGGTGCGGTGGAAGAAAAAAAATAACAAATAAAGCTACAACACGAAGGGGGAGCTGAGGGCCGGGATTATCAGGGCCTTCATCACCCTAAAACGAGAGCTATTGACGAAAATCTGGGGGCATGACTTCGGAAATGGCCCCATGCAAACGAACACTGTTTTTAATAATACTAAATCTGCGGATTTTGCTATTAAGTTCGATTTAGCCTCTGGTTTTTACCATATTCCACATCCTTAATTGTCTGGCTAAAATTTTCAATTAAAGTTTACAAATTGACTTTTTAAAATCGACATTAACACATTGTAAACAGCTAGAGTATTTAGGAGATATAATTAATCTCAGCACACGAACAAACCAATTAACTGCTCCACATGAAATTTAAAATTTGTCATGCTCTTAAATTCGTGAATTTTAATAATCTCAAGGGCAAATTTAGGATGCGACTGGTTGATTTGCTTACTTTTATCCTTTACCCCTTGCACCTCCCATTTTATTGAAATCAATTATGTCGTAAAAAATCTCCCTTATGTTCAGGTATATTTCACCTTATTCATAGCAAAAAGGTTCCATGGAAAAAAGGAAAAGCAAACTGTGTAAGGTACATTGTGACCTATCCCTTACGGGCATGGATATACGTCTTGGTTTCGCATCTATGGTATGGCAGGGTTGCCATTTTCAAAAACTTTCTAATATCTACCTATTGGAATACATCACTATCCTAATAGCTACCATTATGGTTCCTAAGGCCCTTATTTTCATTGGTAATATGGCAGTTTATTATAATATTCGTGGAGGAAAAATTGGTATGGAAATTCTTGTTTTCTTTCACCTACCTCATTGCATAATATGTCTAAAATATTTACTAAAGCGTCACTTAATTGTTTATTTATCAGCTCTGTCAAATATCCAGCGGACTGGGTGTCCCGGATGGTCCTGAATTCCATTTAGCCTTACCCTCTCGCCGTTATGAGTATATAAGGTACGAAGGGACCGGGTGACTTACAGTCCGTTCTTTGACCGCGTGACTTACAGTCCGTTCTTTGACCGCGTGACTTACAGTCCATTCTTTGACCGCGTGACTTACAGTCCGTTCTTTGACCGCGTGACTTACAGTCCGTTCTTTGACCGCGTGACTTACAGTCCGTTTTTTGACCGCGTGACTTACAGTCCGTTCTTTGACCGCGTGACTTACAGTCCGTTCTTTGACCGCGTGACTTACAGTCCGTTCTTTGAACGCGTGACTTAAAGTCCGTTCTTTGACCGCGTGACTTACAGTCCGTTCTTTGACCGCGTGACTTACAGTCCGTTCTTTGATCGAGTGACTTACAGTCCATTCTTTGACCGCGTGACTTACAGTCCGTTCTTTGATCGAGTGACTTACAGTCCATTCTTTGACCGCGTGACTTACAGTCCGTTCTTTGATCGAGTGACTTACAGTCCATTCTTTGCCTGCGTGACTTACAGTCCGTTCTTTGACCGCGTGAACTTCCCAGTCAAATTGCAATTTTTAATTTTCAAATTTTGTAAAATTTTCCTTTTGAAAACGGTCTTTTTCCTCTGCAAAACGGTTTCTTTCTTAAGCGTTATTCTCTATCTCACGTTAAAGTCGGTTTTGTAACCGTCATTTTATGTATACATTCTGTAACGGTTTTTCTAAAATATTGTAAATTTGAATATTGCAATAAAAAATACGGGAGAACCCTGCTGTAGAAAGTGTTACAACACTTATTCCAAATAGTTGTTAAAAAGAAACATTTTTGAATGCATGAAAATAAAATATTTCGCGAACTTCATTTACTCTGCAGCCTATCAGGATTCTGAATAAAAACCCTGTTTGTTTATCTTCCCAAATATTGACTCTCGCTCAATCCACCATTCTTCCAGCTTTGCCTTTCATGTATTCAAGAACTCCACTCCTTATATTCTCTTATTCCTTGATAAAGTCTTATTAAAAACCAACGCGCCTTGAATCAGTTTACTTATCCTACGGGCCTAAGATAATTACTGTCTCATATTGGCTTTCTCTTTTCAGTCCACTAAGCTAACGAATATGTTACTATCCACATCCCTCCAAAAGAATGTGTCAACACACTTTATAGGCAGAACAATTTAGGTAATTCTTTGAAATGTTAGGAGTAAATACGAACGCGTATGTAATACGATGGATATATCTGAAGATGATACGAGTTGTATCGCGTCAATTAAATAAATCTAGTAGTAAAGTGCTTTAGTTTTCAATGAATTATGAGAACTTATTCATGCGTTGAATACAGACTCAAAAAATAGTTACCAATGCGAAAGTAGCTGTTGCTTTTAACAAAACTTGCTATAAATATATATTTGCCAAATTCACACACACACACACACACACACACACACACACACATATATATATATATATATATATATATATATATATATATATATATATATATATATATATATATATATATATATATGTTGAACAAAATAATGGAAACATTAACTAATGTACACATTCACACCCAAAAAGATTCTAAAGCTTGTTTAGAATGCCTGATAATGACGTTAAACACATATTAGTCTCCATAATTCACAGATCTTGTCATAATCAAGTTTTTTTTTGTGTACATTGGAGCAAAAACTAAGGGATATATTCCCTCTAAAAGGCGTCTACGAAGGAGCTAGAGCAGGTTTCACCCGAAACCAGTTAAATTCGTATAGATACAGCACAAAACTGTATGAATCGATTGGTCAGCGTATTGAATCTATTTATATTGCTAAGGAGGAGGGGACTCAAAGTCAGTAATTTAATTAATGTTTCCATTATTTTGTCCACCCCCTGTATATACACATATGCATATATACACTTCATATATACTTTTGATTAAAATATAATATAACAACATTCATTATTTTAGGTATGTCGTTTGTTTGCAGAATGGCATAACACGAACCAAAACTGAAGTGTGGCTAGTTGGTCAACACAGCGATGTTAACTCGTGGGCGACTTTCTTCTTCAAGAAAAATACTTCAGCGTCTGTTTTATCTCCTAAGAAATAGGAAACTATCTGTCCATGCAAATAAACTGTATTTCGGTAAGTTAAAAAAAATCTTGGAAAACTAAAATTCCTATTGTGTAACATCGAAACATTATTGCTCCCCAAATTCCTGCTTTGTATCAAAAAATGGCGAAATCTCGAAAAGTGAAAATGTCGGGTTTCAAAGACGGAGATCAGTAAAAAAGACCTTTTTTTCCTCAAAACGGACCGCGATGCTGTATACATTCTCTCTCTCTCTCTCTCTCTCTCTCTCTCTCTCTCTATATATATATATATATATATATATATATATATATATATATATATATATATGTTATGTGTGTGTGTGTATGTAATGAAATAGTGAATTAAACAGTTATGCCGTAATCTACCTACCTGTAAAAATGACTTAATAGGTCGGCAACTAATATTTAATGAATTATCATCATATCAGTTGCTTAAAGAATTTTAAAGCAATTGACCTGGGGTTAGCCCACTTCCAGAGAGAAGATGAATGCTACAAAACGCCCTCATCCACACATTTATATGTACTTTACCCGCAAATTATTTATATAGATCTTAAAGCTACACAATTAGCTCTGCCATTTTATATCCTAGCCCTAATTTCCCATTCTTTCGTTTATTTTTATCTTTCCCCTTTCACTCTATTTCTAAACCCAAATTTTATCCCTCGGCGGGATACCCAAGTTCCCCTTCGATTTTACTGATGCCCAAGTAGCGCGGGCCTAATCTGAGAGCACGAAGGGTGAAAACAGATGAGAGGCGAAAACAGACTAAGAGAGAAAACAGACGAAGGGTGAAGACAGACGAATGGAGAAAACAGACTAAGGGAGAACGCAGATGTAATGTGAAAACAGACCAATGGAGAAAGGAGATTAAAGGAAAAAACAGACGAAGGGAAAAACTAAGGGAGAAAATAGACGAATGAAGAAAACAGACGATGGGAGCAAAAAGACGAAGTGTGAAAGCAGACTAAAGAAGAAAACAGGCGATGGGAGCAAAGATACGAATTGTGAAAACAGACGAAGGGAGAAAACAGAAGAAGAGAAAACAGCCGAACTGTGAAAACAGACGATGGGAGAAAACGGAAGATGAGAGAAAACAGACGAAGAGAGAAAACAGACGAAAAGAGAAAAAAGTCGAAGGGAAAAGGGCAGTTTAGGGAGAGCGCGGAATACAGGGAGCAACGACTGATGCGGAAAGTCACGAATCACAGATAATTTTTACTGCTGCTATGAATGGCTAAAAGAGCACTCCAACACTTTCACATGCTGCAAATACGAACGAAGCCGTTTGGAGTAAGTACTGTACACAAACCAACAGAAGTCTGTCGAATGTGCAAGGGTATTGTGGTAATGGTAAAGGGAGGGGGGGGCGGATTATCGTATATTCTGGTTAATCCAATTCAGAGATCTTCATTGTTTGGTAGGGACAGTTACCAACACATTTCTCTAAGCTTTCCTGGCGTGCTGAGGGCACGATGGGTAGGGGGTAATATTCACAGACCCACACCCTTACTTACTTTTGATTGTTTCTTACAACACAAAAGTGACACGATAAGTGATTGAAATCAAAGTTGCTCCTCTCATCATATGAAAGAATCGCAAAAAACAATCTGATTTTCACTGACTTTTGCTTCAATTTAGTAACATTTTTGTGTTTGTGCGAATGTGTCTGTGTTTGTTTTTGGACCTTAATATATGCATGTCATTAGGTGTTTTTATATCTTAATTATGGTTAAGTGTGGCATGTTGAGAGGGCGATAAGCGCATGTATGCATTCACATCAATGTGTGTGATTATGTAAAATAAAAAAAAATGTATAATTGACTATGAATGACAGTTTATTATGCGGTTATCTGAAAGTGTATGAACAGAGTGCAAACTCAAAAAAAAGAAACTGGATCTTGTGGAGGATTTTGCACATGCACACACACACATATAGTAGTATGAGAATAATACTTTGTTGCTACACTCCCCTGGCTGATTCTTAGCCACGGTACCAAATGACTTGGTGTTATTATGTGGATTAATGGTGTGAGATGGAAATAAAAAATATAAGGTAGAAATGTCATGGGAGGAGTGCCCTGACCCGTTGCCATTCTATCTTGGTAGTAAATATGGGCAAACGTCAGTCTCCAATTAACATCTTTCTTCCTTCTCTAACAGGAGAGCGCCTTTAACCGTTGCTATTATATCTTCGTTACGAACATGGGTAAAAGTTCGTGTTCAATAAGCTAACCTAATTTTCGCTCTAGCAGGAGAGTTTCCTATCCCTTTGCTATTCTATCTTCCTAGTGAACAGTGGTGAACGCTCGTGTTCAATTAGCTTCCCTTATTCAAGCCTACTAGGATAGACACCTGACCTGTTGTTATTCTATCTTAGTAGTGAACATGGGTAAGCCTTCGTGTTCAATTAGCCCACCTTACTCAGGCTCCAGCAGGAGAGTCCCATGACCCGTTTCCTTTCTATCTTCGTAGTGAAAGTGTGAAACGTTCGTGTTCATCAATTTTCTGTCTTTTCAATTTTAAAAGTTCATTTCAATTTAAAAATGTTTAATTAAACCACTCATATCATTTACGGTGGTCCCAGCCCAGCTCTGCGCTCCATTTCACGCATAAATATATCTATAACCACGACGTGTAGCTGACATTATTTCGGAGGTTTTCTCATTTTTTTCGAAATAAAATTCTTTATTCATTAGAAATTTCCGTCCACCCTATCTCTTCTGTTCTTTGTCTTTGTACATTTAGTTGTTTGTGCTAGTATTCATCTGTTTCTTTTATCCATTGTTTGTGATTGTCTGCATCCGTTTCTCCTTGCTAACGCCTCTATGCAAATCTCCCGCCTGTTATTGCATGTTCGCGCGCACTCGTCCGCTGGTTTATCTGTGTGAGCTGTTCTATCATTGCTTCGTTAATCGTACTCTTTGTCGCTTATTTAGCAAAATTAAAAGTTATGACGAAGCAGCAAAGGATAATACGAAATAAACTGATAAATTAAAAATACCAGTGTAAATTACATTCAGGGATGACAGACGCCAAACGGCCCTTTGAGCAGAAGCACTTCCTCTCGCCACATCTGCTGACGAGCATACGTTTAATTCTTTGGATGTTGTTAAAGTTCAACCACCGATTGACGCTCGTATGGCGACAATCGCAGTGGAAGAACAACCTTCTTGGCGACAAACTGTGGCCAATATTTAGGTGTTTGTACCAATGCAAATAGGGGTAAGGCTTTCTTTAGGTGGGACCTAGGAGCTGAACGAATTGTTGTGACGTGGAATCTAATTTATCGCTAGGGTCTAGATCATAGAATGTAAGATTGATTGCCAGATACCGAGATTACTAAATTGCAAATATACCACTCTGTCGCACTCTCTTGATAAATACAAGTGAAAAATAAAAGCTTTGAGAGAGAACGACTTTTTTGATTCACAAGTACCGGACTAGTTTTGCAGCATCATGCTCCATCCTTTAGCTATACAAAGACTGACAAAATATTACCTAAACACATTACTTATATGCAAAATGAGAGAGATAAACGAAAATAACTCCAAAAAAAGAGCGACACGGACAAAACAAAACCTGCATGGCCTGGCTCCTCTCAGGCTTCAGATGATACCTATTTGGGAGCCGATAAGGGATATGACCACGGGATTAAATTTGAAATTCCCTTTCCATAGACGGTGATACTCCCAAACTAGTCCTGTACTTGGAAATCAAAACTCATTCTCTCGCAAAGCTTTTTCTTCACTGGTTAACAGCCAAAATGGTTCACATATCAGATTATGCTTACACAACTAATTTCATATTGCTGAATTTGAATCTGATATTTGTCTTGTTCTATCAAACTAGGCTTTATAAAAAAATCACTAGGTACAAATATTTAATATTCCGTCACTTGTGTCGTGCAAGAGATATTTAACCCACCAAACACCAGCTTGTTTCTTATGTGACTGTGCTTACATGACTAATTTCACATTGTTGAGTATGATTTAGATGTTTTATTCTACTATCAGATTTACTTTCTTAAACAATCAGAAAAATAGTAAATATGATGACATTAATTGTCTCACGCAATATAACGATATAAACACGTCACATATAAGCGCATAAGAAATTGTACCAGAAAGCATAAGTTCAAATCCTTTATAATTGACAAAATATGAAGTTCTAAAGGTGCTTCTGAACTTTTTCCTTTCGTTTGTACAGCTCGCTCTCTTTTTGTTGCAGCGTCCAGCAATAATCACCCATCATGTTAAGACTGAATTGTGTCTGATATCTGCTCTCCATTATGGCGATGTCTTGATGAAATCTTCCACCGTGTTCATCACTAATGTCTCAAAGTTTATCTGTGAAAAAATCAATATGAGAGTGGAAAAAATGCAATTTCAAGGACATCCTTGCTCCAAATTCAAGATAATTCTGCAGCATGGTTGTAACGATTTATTTGTAGTTGTCAGCACGATAGTTTCCAAGAAAAAGCTTTGACACATTGACAAATGATTCCCATGAGTTTTTCTCCAGTGGGTTCAAGGCCTTGGTGAATTCACTATCATGAACTAGTATGCGAATCTGTGGTCCATTCAAGACATCTGCTTTCAACTTGGCTTCGGAAACCACACCACCTAGTTCCTGACATAAGTATAGAAACCCAGCACCGGGTTGATCCATAGCCTTGATGAAATCTTTAGCCAAACCGAACTTTAGATGCAGTGGAGGCAAAAATATCTTTTCTGGATTTACAAGAGGATTGTGAACACAGTTGAACCTTCCAGGTGCATCTCTTGGTCTTGTCGGCCATTTCTTTCTCACATAGTACTCTGAATCAGCTCTGCTGTCCCACAAATACAAAAAACACATGTGCTTTGTGTAGCCACTCTGAAATCCCAATAGTAAACAGATGACTTTGAGATCCCCACATATCTTACACTGGTGTTTCTCGTACTATATAGCGGCTAACAAAATCTTCATTCTTTCATAGCTTTCAGCCATCTTTGCTGCGTATGCTATTGGAACAGATGGAAACCGATTGCCATTGTGTAAAAGAACAGTTTTCAGAGAGTCTTTTCCAGAGTCTATGAACAGCCTCCAATCATCTGACTTGTATGGTTCAGACTTGCAGAATTGTTGCATGAGATATACTGCGTTCTCACAGTAACAAAGATTGTCTCCCCATCTTGAAAAATGCAGACAGCTCTCTATGTCGGCAACGAGCTGTAGTGATACGTCCTCCAGCTCCCAGCAGGTTACCCTGCTTTAGTCTGGATCCCAGAACTTGGGCCTTTTCTTTGGACAAGTCTAGGTCCCTGATGAGATCATGAAGCGCTTCTTGAGTAAAGATTTTAGGCCTGGCATTTTCAGTCATCCTGGTAGTTGTCTTCATTTGAGGTAGAATTAGAATAGGAATTAGTTGGTGGATTTGGGATTGGGAGTTCAGCACTGTGTGGAGCTGGTCGGATTACAGAAACAATATTTGGGTACTGCACCTTGCCTCGTGTTTTGATGGTTATTCCCTTGATGTTTGTGAGACAGAAGTAGCAGTCACTGCAGTGGTCTTTGCTTTCACGCCATATCATTGGTACAGCAAATGACATTCCTGAGCTTCGCTTACCACACACCCTCTCGCTCAGGTGGTTGACACAAGACTGACAAGCTATATGAGGTGCCCATTTCTTATCTTGGTCACCCAAAGGACATTTGAAGTAACTTTTGTAGTTCAGTCGAACAGCTTTTGTGATTGGTTTCTGGAGGCTAGCATGAGTGAAGGCGCCACATATGTAACAAAAACGACCAGCATCGTTTATGCAATTGCTACGTTTTATGTTTTGTTAAGTTCAGAGTAATTAGAAATTAGCCAGTTGTAGATATGTACTATAATAAACCAGCAATCTGGAACAAACAAAAAAAACACAAATTAGGAAAAGATTATTGCTTAAGTGGAACCAATGGCATAAATTAGTGTATGAATAACATGGTGCACCAGATATATAGATATGCTGGTTCTGGAGAACTGAGCCCGATACGAAGGGCGGTCAATAAGTTTTGCAATTCGGATATAAGGAAACGAGATACGAGGGGCGCTCAATAAGTTTTGCGAATCGGTAGGGCAAAACAGAGGAAGGAAAAAGGCTGTTTGTGGGGGTGTTAGGACAAGTTATGAAAAGTCAGGATCTGCAGCCGCACGCTCCTGCAGCATCTATTTAAGAAGAAGTAGCTGATCGCAGATCGTCCGTCACAAATTTTTCAACAATGGAGAAGGTTGAACACCGCGCAATGATCAAATTTTTGACCAAGGAAGGCAAGAATGCAAAAGAGATGCATGAACGCTTGGCTGCAGTGTACACTGACACCGCCCCTTACTATGCAACCATTGCTCGCTGGAATAGGGAGTTCCGCATTAAGCGTGAGTCCCTTGAAGATGACCCCCGTTCAGGACGCCCGTCAGACGTGACCAACGAGTACAATGTGGCCCGTGTGGAGAGGATAATACTCGAAAATCGATGGGTGAAGGTCGAAGAAATCGAGCGAGAACTTGGAATACCACATGGAAGTGTTATCAGCATCATCCAGGACAATTTGGCCATGACCAAGGTCTCTGCCCGTTGGGTCCCTAGAAACCTAACGCCCCATGATCGACTTCAACATCGTCAAAGTCCACAAGGCTAGAGTTGCACAAGCTGCCCTACGCAAGTGTGGATTCGAGGAGCTCAACATCCCCCCTACAGTCCGGATCTGGCCCCTAGCGACTACTTTTTATTCCGCCAGCTCAAGGCTGCACTGCGTGGACGCTGGTTTAGGGACGATGAAGATGACCAGCTCGCCGTCCAGGAGTGGATTGAACAGCAGTCGGGAGATTTCTGGTTGTCGGGAATTCGAAGTCTCAGGGACAAGTGGCGCAAATGCATTGAAGTCAAGGGTAGTTAGATTAAAAAATAGTAAAACACTTTTCCTCATACTCGTACATCTATACGAATGTCATTATTGAATCCAGCACATACAATTACCCTACAATGACAATTTTGATCCAGAACCATGAGCATTTTTTTTACCAGTGTTATCAGCATTACACTACACTAATCCACTTAATGCAAGAAGTTGATGCTAAAAGCTACGAATCCTTTTTTTTTTTGCGGTGGTGGGGGCTCTTCATTTAGATCGCGATATACTTATATGGCATGATGGTAACCACCATTTTCATGACATTTTTTTATATTCAAACTAATGGATTGATGGTCAATCTGTAGTGGGACTATCTAAATGACGTTCGGAATCCCAGAATATTCCTTGATGATGCCCCCACAATCAATTTAATTAGGAAATAGTAGATCTGGACGATTTGAAAGAAATCTTTGCGGTGTCCAATGACCGGTTGTAAACAAACTTCATCTAAAGATCTTAAGTTGCAGGAAATCCTAAATTAGTCTTAGAACAGCAATGAACTCTCTTCCTAAGCTTTGTCATGTCATTTAGGGAGGGAGAAAACAAGGTATTTTTTAACATTCACTAATATTATGGTATTTCCTAGGATCCCTTTTCACCCTTAATTCTTCTTCATTCTTCCTCTTTATTTTTATTTACACCATAGCTTTTTTGTAATACATTAACATTAATGTGCATATCTTGCTTCCAACAAGATCACCAACAGTCATATGTGTTCATATTTACATAGAAATCTCTGCGAACATGGATTCGCATAACTTTAAATAAACTTTAAAATAAGCAGTTGTCTTAGGCGATCTTTACGAGAAACTGTTCCGCGTTAATTTAACAAAGATGCCTTTGTTGCAGTATCATCTCAAACACATGTCGGGGACCAACCTGGAACTCATATACCCAGGGCTTTCCTTGTCGTTTTATATTATATCTACATAGCCATTTCGAATGGCAATAGACCCCTTCTAAATTAGGCAGAAAAAGGAATAGTTTTACGCCATCTGTGCTGTCGGCTAGAATGTTCAACATTGGGGAAATAAATAATGAATGAACACGAACTTGGCAACGCTAGACGGATGTGGTGGAAGATTGCGAGCTTTTCCCTTTGCGAGGAATGAAACGGATATGGACTTGGCATGACCAGAGATGGAAAGGATTGACATCTCAACGATGTTTCGAAGACAAAGCCCTCCTTCAGGATCTTTTCAACACACAAATATCAACTTGAGTATCTAGAGAAGAAACATCTTGAAATCTGGAAGTATCTTAACAGACAGAATTACATTAATGGATTCGAAATGAGGTAACATCCAAAAGAAGGTTTGGTCTGTGAATAATTATTGATGGTAAGATCATCAGTGCCTGAATAATCACCAATTGATTTTACTGATTGACTGAATTCATTGTGTCTTGTTTTTATACGAATATCTTCGATTTTTCTTTATGTTTGTATATCTGTCATTTCCTGAATTATTAAGAAACGTTGTTCTAAAAATATGAGACTTCTAAGTTAATTAAAGCATCTTTGTTTGCTTCATGAAGAGCACTTGTGAGGTCTGGCGGGGAAGGCTATTCAGCGGGCAACCACTCGCTCAAACGTACCTTACAGTTCGCCTCGACCCTGAAGACTCAAGATTTTGTTTCATCCTCGCTCTCTTTGTACGGTATCTTTCTATTGAAATGTTTTCCTTTCACTCTTCTTAATACATTTGTTTGACCATCTCTCTATCAATTCGCACTCGTTTAAAGCTCTTCCAGTCGACTCCTTTCACAGACTTTAATGAAATTCTACAGAATGTAAGTATTTCTGTCTTCCCAATTCTTCCTCCAATCTTGTCCTCAAACCTCGTACATCCTTCTTATAGAGTAGGGCGTTCGTTCATCCTCCAAGCGCAGAATTTTCTCTATAGCGGTGGATTAACGTAGGAGATAAATAGACGAAGGCTGACAAAATACATTGATTGACGGTCCGGTAATGCGAGTGGTAAAAAAACGTGGAATTTTGAGACAAGTCTTCTTGGGATGAAGATTTTGGATATGGTCCAAGTAGAGCACAGAAACGAGTCACCATGGCTCTGTTGCTTATGCTTCTTTATGTTGTTGTTTGCTACTGTATCTGTTGCCGGGCTTTCATTTATGGTTATTGCTATGACTGAGGATATTACTGCAGTTTTGGGTACCGTATGGCTATGTACTTGGAATCTTGCCACATGGCCTTGCCAAATCCACTTCAAGTTTCTTATATGTAGCTTCTACTATATCCTGGTTTGCTTTGTTCACATATCAAAGTGGCTCATTGTTTGTCATGCCAAGTTATCCCCATCATAATGTGCTCATTGGCTTTTTACTGTTTTAAGTTTTAATGTGTTTTTTGGTCAGGCTCCAAGTTTCTGCTCTATAGGATTATGCATTGGTTTTGTACTTTTATTTTCAGGGACATAGTCCTTTTGCTTTTGAATATGACACTTGCCTTCCCAAATGCATTCCAACCTCGAGTGATTATGCATTGGATTTCTTGATCTTTTCCCGTTGAAAATGTAATATATTGATCAAGATTGGTATATTTGTGTACAATTCAATATATGTGCTGAAATGTCTGCATTGTTGGTATCGCACTCATCAGGTCTTTAAAACCACTGTAATAGTTGTGATTGTCTAGGATTTTAGGTTTTGCCATTGCTTTGTATGTGTTTCGACTCGCAAAGTGATCCCAAAGATGGTTTTTGCTTCACTTTAAACTAGAGCCAGTGGTACAAATATACTTAACGCAAATATGAAAATAATTAACAAAAATGACATTAGTTTGTTTCCGAAGCAGTCTCTAAATCGTTACTCTTGGGCAACGAGAAATATTTTAGGTACCATTTGATTTTCCCTGAGAATTGAATACACATACCTCCTACCTATTTCTCTACCTAATTTAAGTATCTATATGGTTGCCAAAGTTTACGACCCTTGTTATTTTCGTATTCCCTAAAAGACAAATGCTGACGCCCCCTTCGATTTCGACTGACATTCTCGCTCTGTTTATGTATTGAATCGGAATCATTCGGAATGTAATACAGGGTGAGTAAAGAAAAAAAAAGCTGATAGAAAATACAACCGTACTCAGGAGTAACTAAAATAGGTTCACCAATTTAAGTATACAGAGTCAGGGAGAGTCTTGATTTGTGAGCAGGTACTAAATTTCCTAAGAAGAAACAAGTGACAGCGGTGATGTAATTAGCGATGTGCTGGTGTATCCCCCGCAAGACGGACCTAAATGGAATGAGCCAAATTAAACCGAAAAGGTTGTTTGAGAAAGCATTGCCATCACTTGTGTCATAAATCATATAAACTCCCTTAAAATATAAAAAAAATGTCTTTCCTTCGATTCCTACGAGTAATAATACCTCAAAACCTTATACAAAGACCTTTCATCAATTGAATCTGTAAATGAGATTTAGAAATTGCAAGCAACGAACCATAAATCTACCAGATAGCACAATTCACTCAATTTGTATACATTTCTCCAAATCTCTTTACATAATAAGATTTGCATTCAAACCCGATACGGCCGAATCATGAGTGAGGGTTTTTTTTTATAAGATTCATGAGACGCAAACGAAAGAGGATTTGAATTGAAGAATTTATTGGCTCACTTAGTATTTTAATTACAGACTTTGAAGGAATCCTTTAATCCAAGTAACTCTATTTTAAACTTTGCATATTTGAGTGAGTTAAGTACTTGTATATAGGAACTGTGTGTACATGCCTTTTTGGTTAAGAATATACATGAATTTATGTGTAGGTATTGAAATATAAAGGGTAAAAGAAGAGATGAGTCTATTTTATGATGAAACTATCTTTTTATGATGAAGTGGATAAAGGATACTTATATTGATACTATTAACTCGTAAATTGCTACCGGCACAAAACTTTGATAGGGGTAAGAGAACGATTTTCCCTTATTAAAATATTTTCAAAACTACGATAAGTAGGTAAATGAAATTTCCGTGGAGATTTCATATGATACAATCGTATATTCAAGAAATTATACTAAATAAACTAACAAAATAAAATATTGACACGTACAAAATAAGAGAACGATTATTCAGAGAATTGAAGGGCAAGTAAATACAGTTGAAACAAAGCAAGATTTGACAACAATGAAACTTAAAACACTTAATATAAGGTGTTGAAGCCTTTGTTTTCTATTACTTTGGCACAACGACGACCACAGGACCTCACTAGTTTCTTGCAAAATTCTGGTGTTATTTTATTACAATATTGCTTCATTTTCGTCCATAAATCCGTCACAGTTGAATGCAACTGGTGTCAATCTTTGTCTCCAATGATCTTCCAGAGGTTCTCATTTGGGTTCAGGTCCGGGCTCTGAGCAAACCACCTCTTTATCTCGATATCTTCTTGCTCGAAGTACTCTTTTAATCTCTTTGCAAGCTAGTTCAGAGATGCTCGGACTGTAGGTATACCATGTTGTACGAGGTTTAGGTACACATTCGTATTAACCGTTCCAATTCTTCGCCCTAGCGGATCAACTCCTTCAGCCAAAAACATCCCTCCTACCATAACGATGCCTTCTCCATGCTTGAAAAACTACAACTCATCTAGCAAAGCGTTTGCCATTAGATCCAACGAAATTAAATTTACTTTCGTTGCTGAAATGAATTCCTCCCAATCTTCCTCCCTCCAAACAACATGAGTTCAGCATATTAGAGTCTGGCCTTTTGGTTCTTCTTACTGATGATTGGTTTGATTGGTGCAAAACGTGCATTTAAACTAGATGCATTGAAAAAACGAAACACTGTGAAAAGGCTCACTTATTTGCCACTATTGGTCTTAATTTGTCGAGAAATTCTTGCTGCAGTCTCACAGGGAACCTTCATAGAAAAACGGCTAATAGCACTGTATTTGCCGGAAATTTTTAGCGTTTATTTTCATTATATAATTTCAGACCACGCGGAATTATACTGATGGAATTCCTACCTCCCTTGAAATCGCATAAAGAGTCCTTCCCGAAGTCCTCAAACAAACAATTCTCTGAGGGAACTCAGGAGTCACTTTCACGTGTGATTGCATTTCTGCAGACTGAGTACGACAACAATGGCGGTTGTAAAATTCTTACATATTGAGCAAAATGTTCCAGGATGATTTCAAGAAGCTTCTAGAATGTTGCTAAACAAAAACCGTTCTCTTAATTTGCACGTGTCAATATTATATCTTATAGGTTTATCCAGTATAATTTCCTGAATATACAATTATATATATGTATTTATCTTCAACCCATAGAATAAGGGAAGACTGATTCCGAACCCTCTCCTCTATAATAAGAAATGATCAAATCACGGAATGAACGTATAGTGAGAGGGGCTCTTAAATACATGAAAATCAAGAGGGGAAGAATGGGGGAATAAGAACAGGTAAATGAAGTGGATGTGTGGGGGATACCTGCCATAAACCAAGGTGGAAGGAAGTCAATTTTTTATATTTTGTTTTTTAATGAGATGGTGGATAAATTCATCCAAGGAGACTAGACCTTTACTTCAATTGAAATTTGTTGTGTTTTAGGTGCATATGCACATCAGTATGATATTTCATACGATGTTTCTATCGTGTACTGGTGTTGTAGCACATTCTGAATCTATCTGATGTCTTAACGAGGCCATATGTACAAATAAAGACTTAATCACCTAAATTGAACAAAACGGGATATTTCCTTTCCTTGACGTGTTAATTCATAGAACTCTTTAATGGATTCAAATACCGTATATATTGAAAATCTACTTGCATTGATTTTTCGTCACCACCGAGGAGGAGATACAACTGATTCCGCACTCAGGGAAAGGGGTCTGTCCCTTTTAAGAGGGTGTCACGCGTGGGTTAATTTTAAATTTAAAAATAATGGCGGTTTCCATTAAGCGTCATATTTAATTCCCCAAAAGGCTTCTCCAGGTGGAGCTATGCAATAAAGGCTCCCTGAGGTGATGAAGGTATGACGTCAGAGCTCAAAGTTGAAAAATAAGGAAAAATCGTAGCTTCGAAGAATTATTAAATCGTAATCCTGCAACATCCCTACAAGAAAACTCGGAAAAGGCATCCTGGTAGGATGTTGCGTTGCGGCAATATGACAGCACAATGTTAAAACTTACATTGCAGCCTCATAAAGCTGCAACGACATAGGAGTATAATTACATTAGAACAATGTAAATTCAATGGTAGCAGGAGTATAGATGTTTGGAACGAAATTGCAAACAGAAGCCATCGGAATTTATGAGATAGGCTTCAAATCTCCGTGAAGGACATTGCAATGCATTTGCTAACACTCTGCAAACATACATGACAGATAAGTAGGATATCAGATGCAAACATACATGACATATAAGTAGGAGATCATATGCCCACATACATGACAAATAAGAAGGAGATCATATGTAAACATACATGGCAGAGAATTAAGAGACCATATGCATACATGGGTGATCCCCCCAAAAAAAAACCCCCGGACCTGCACACACTTTTTGTGATATATCCTTCATAAAGCACAATGTTAAAACTTACATTGCAGCCTCATAAAGCTGCAACGACATGGTAGTATAATTACATCAGAACAATGTAAATTCAATGGTAGCAGGAGTATAGATGTTTGGAACGAAATTGCAAACAGAAGCCATCGGAATTTAGGAGATAGGCTTCAGATCCCCGTGAAGGACATTGCAATGCATTTGCTAACACTCTGCAAACATACATGACAGATAAGTTGGATATCAGATGCAAACATACATGACATATAAGTAGGAGATCATATGCCCACATACATAAGAGATAAGTATGAGATCATATGCACACATACATGGCAGAGAATTAAGAGACCATATGCTCACATGGGTGACCCCCCAAAACGGACCTGCACACACTTTTTGTGATATATCCTTCCTTCCTTCATTTATTCATTCAATAATCACCCTTACTTTACAGGACATTACAGAATCAACGCCTGTGAACACAACGAGATCTCAATGGGAGCTCCAGCAAAGAATATACTGCGTCAAACATTACTACAAGACAGCCTCGTTCAAGAAAGTGCAGGACACTTTCGTGCATCAGTTCGAATGTGAAAAAGCCCCCTCTAAGAGCAGAATTCAGGACTGGGTGGGCCACTTCGAGAACTATGGGACAGTGGAGAATCTCAATGCAGCCAGTGACAACCGTCCAAGCCATTCAGGACTCCCCAGGAAGCGTACAGCTGAGCTGGTCGAGAGCATGAAAGAGTCAATTCAGCAGAGTCCAAAACGCTCTGTGTGCAAGCGAAGTCAGTCCCTCGGTATATCCCGTGAGACTTGCAGGAGAGTGCTAGTAATGGATGTAAAGGCATACCCATACAAAATACAGACGAGGTAGACTATTAGAGACTCAGACAAGGAGCAGAGAAAGGCTATGTATGGCAGGGCTGTCAAGATACTAGAGAAGATTCAGGAGACGCCAACTTTCCTTAACCTCCTTTGGATCTCAAATGAAGCTCACTTCCATCTTGAAGGAAAGGCAAACTCGAGGACAAATGTCTTTTGGAGGACCTCCAGACCAAATGAGGTAGCCACCAAGCCCCTACACCCCCCCAAGTGCACAGCATGGGCTGCAATCTCAGCCAGAGTCATCATCGGACCATTCTTCTTCGAGGAATCTGGCGCGAAAGTGACTGTCACCAAGGAGTGGTATGTTAAGGTCCTCAAAACCTTCAAGAGAGAGCTGCAGGCCCTGTTTCCGTCGCTTATGGAGAAGTTCTGGTTCCAGCAAGATGGAGCAAGCTCTCACACCTCAAAACTGTCGCGAGATTGACTGAAAGAGAACTTTGGTGGCCGTGTGATCAGTGTCAAGACTGATTTTGAGTGGGTACCTCAAGGCCCAGACCTTAGCCCCCCAGATTTCTTTCTCTGGGGCTACCTTAAAGACAGAGTGTACGCAGGGAGACCCAGGACCATCACGGAACTCAAGGAAGCCACCAGGGAGGAGATCAGAGCCATTAGTCGGTCGGTTTGTAAGGAAGTCGTGGACAACTTTGTGCTGCGCCTCAAGAAATGCACGGAGCTAAATGGAGGTCACCTCGAACACGTGCTCTAGAATAAAGAAAAAAAAGTCCCAAGACTCTCATGTTTTATATGATGATTTTAAACACAATAATCTAATTATCACCAAAGTTTCATTCAATCCTTGCAGAAAATTAATAAATGAGGCCTATCTAAATTTGGGGCCCGTTTTTTTTTGGGGGGGGTCACCCTGTACATGACAAGTAGGAGGCAATATGCACATATGCATGGCAGATAAGTAGTAGACCATATGTACACATACATGGCAGATAAGAAGGAGAGCATATTTGCACATACATGACAGATAAGTAGGAGACCATATGTACGCATATATGACAGATAATTAGGGGACCATATGAACACATATATGACAGATAAGTAGATCATATGTACACATACATATGTGACTGATAAGTAGGAGGCCATATCCACACATACATGACACATAAGTAGTAGACCATATGTACACATGTATGACAGTTTAGTAGGAGACCATATGCACACATACATGACAGTTAAGTATGAGACGAGACCATATGCACACATATATGACAGATAGGTTTGAGACTATATGCACACATAAATGGCATATAAGTAGGAGACCATCTGCACACTAATGGTCTCTTACTTAGCTAAAACTTGGCACAAATGTAGAGTTGTGTGAACTTAAAAGAGGCCATCAAAGGCCCCATGGTATCCCAGGCCTACATTAGCCGTATACTGCCATTCTTTTACAGTCAATTATCTCGTAAAATAATAGTTTTATCTAAAGACATCATTAAATATATGGTACTCCAAACAGATTTTAATATAGTACTGACCAGGTTATGTTTCTAATCTGTAGAGTTAAATTTATTAGGTAAATAATAAAAAACCCCTCGAAAATCAAAGCAATAAGTATATTTTTAAAGACAATATTCACAGAACTTGTGGCCTTTATAAGAAAACATACCGAAACAAATGTTCAAACCATAAATTTTTGCTTCTCATTTGCAACGATGTCTCTACCGTTGTGAAGACGGAAGCTTCTCTCTGTGCCAAATGGAGAGGAAATTATGAAGATCTTTGCAACCAAACGGCTTTATTTGACAACCTTATCAGTGATATCCAGAAAAGACCTGTCGCTGAATCTATAAACGGACTACCAATACTAGAAGTTAAATATGCGATCAAAAACTTGAAGAATAACAAAGTAGTATGAATAGATGGAATACCAGCAAAAGCATACAAAGTAGGAGGCAATCTGTTACAATCCAAACTAGATCTAATCTTTAAAATCTGGACAGATAAGGATGCACCATCTCAAAAAACTGACTGCGGGAACTATCATTGAATTTCCCTACAGCCACAATACCAGGAGTCCATCCACGATACGCCATCACCTCTGCAGCCTACATGCCCACTGTAACAGGCCAGAAGTTCAATGTCTTCTCGTTTAACGTTTGCAACTAACATCCGAGGCAACAGACTCGGTCCAAACAGCGTTCATGAGCTATTGCTTCCCGTAGAAAATTTAGGGTCACCATCCTCTGTTTTGCTTTTTCTTTGGAATGTTGTTATATACTAATTTGGAAGAATGAAAGAGACTGCGGGAAGAACGACAACAGGAACAGAGACATATTTCCCTCTCTGTGGAAGAACATCTTTGGCAAGAATCAAGTGCATCAATTCCCTTTTAGTTTATAGACAATGATAAAAACATAAAAACGAAAACCAACATACTCGATAACGAAGAATAACCACGACATATACAATTTATACTTTATTTTGAAAAAAAGAAAGGTCGGAGACATAAACGAAAATAAATCACTTCAATTACTGATATGCCATTTTTCTTACGAGTATCGGTCATCATGGATTGTGTGATATGTCAATTTCATTTAGAAGGCTCTCCAAGTATGAAAGTGACAAGAGGTTGGCAGGGCTTAATAACCGCCAGTCTGGCTCAAGAGGATGAATTACATGAACAATTCAAGAACAAAAACAAAGGAAAAAAGCAATAGCAACTATCTAGGAATCATGTAAACCTTAGGAAGGCGTAGTTTCAGGGGAATACTAGTATGCTGTGGATGATGGCCATCTTCTTCAGAAGGTAGTGTGGCCAATGCCCGCAGTGCAACAAGATATCTTTCAAGCCTCACATTATATGTACTCAAGTATTATGGCAAAAATATAAGTGTTTTTTAAGACTATCCGGCAACACCAACGATCAAATCTCATGAATAGAATCATCGAGCATTCAAGCACTATTCTGTTGAAGCTGCAATGAACGAAAGATTTTACAACTTTACCACAATAAGATTTCTTCTTTAATAAACCTAACAAAATGCATTTAATAAGCCAAACAAACACCTCAAGTTTGCTGGATTATAGTTATAGTTACCAATATTTATGCAACTACTTTCAGCTATTGTCCAAACTGCTTGGTCAATAGAAGATACTGGATAGAATGTAGCAGTAGTGGGTGACGACACGGATTTTGTTCTACCAATTGTTTCACCTTTTCAGTCATACACGTAAATGCTTTTTATTAACCCTGTTAAAGTCCAAGGCTTATAATATTTGTAAACTTTAAGCAAATCTGAGACATCTCCCAGAATACTGTTCGAGATGGACAAAAAACCAACATCCGCCAAATCGTTTTCAAATTCTACTATAACCCCAAATTACTTCACTTTTAAGATCACAGAAACATGGAATAACATACTCCACCGGGTGGTAGAAAACCTGACTTGATGAGTACTGTAATAGTGGAAATATAACATAGTAGCAACATAGATTAAAACGTCATCTCTAATAAGGAGTGAAAGAATAAAATAAAATGATAAATAAAAAGATGACAGGGACGTCCTCCTGCATGGCATGGGGTGAATGTAATTTTCCCTCTTTCTTTTATTGTCTCTCCTATACATTGATTATTTTCATCACTAGAAGGTGGAGAGTACTGTCCTATCATCCACCCCCTCCGTTCGGACTAGCGTATGCGTGCCTTTGAGGCAAATCTGAACCTGTATGTAAAAGAGTACATATGTAGATAAGTGTGCACCGTAGAATTGAAATAGTACAAAAAAAGAAAAAAAGCATGTTATGCTACCAGTAGATAGGTCATTTTGTCCGGGATATGCAAGTAGTAGTTTAATACCGTCTGGGTAAACGGACTAGACTTGAGCGGATCTTAGATTCTTTGCTGGTCCTTGTTTCTTTAGTTCTCTAGTTCTTCTACTTACGACATAAGCAAGATTCTCCAGGAGCAAGTTGTCGGCAGACCCCTTCTCTCCTGCTCTCCCGATCGTGACTATAGGACAGGAGGTCAGAAGAGAGGATGAACTACGACTACGAGTCCTATTTCAACCTCTTAAAGAATAAAAAGCGTCTAAGGGTAAGGTTGACAACGCTGGTAAAGCTTTTATCCTTTCTGTGTATGTTGCTCATGCAAAACAATCATCAGAGAAATGTCACTTTTATGCTACATGAGAAAATAGCAAAGAAGTCAATAAACATGAGTTTCACCTCTCCATATTGCCACTCACTGATGCAGCTCGTTTGCTCTATTTGTAGGTGTTCTTACAAATAGAGAAATGGCGTGACAACTCTCCCTCTCAATTCGAATGGCAATGGGAGAGTCATAAAACAGGAGCTAAACCACTTCCTTCCACCTAGCCTTTGGCTCCAGATGACCTGTTACATATAGTGAGAAGTAACTGTCGCAAGGGATTCTGCTATCACTGTAGATATCATAGAGTTAGTTTATCATGTGTACTATTTGAGTAGGATTATGAAGAGTCTCGAGACTGTTATAATGGACATAATTTTGGTGTGTGTTCTAAATGAGTGATGTTCAAATTTAATTCAAAACTTAATTACTATTATGAAACTTGTTTACATATAATAATCTCACTTTCCTCACCCAGTCTCCCCTGAAAAGCGCGCCTCAATACTCCGCTCATTGGCATAAAACTTGCTTTCCGCTTGATATTCTCCTACCCAATCTCTATGTTCAGTTCCTACCTGTCCTCCTACCACAGCTATGGTTAACTTCAACGCCTTCCTGTCTCAAGGTGAGGTGCCTTCGGACTGTAAACAGGCTGCTGTTCGTCCTATCATAAAGAAACAAAAAATATTGACCCTAATAATCGTTCAAATTATAGTCCTATCCCTCAACTTCCGTTCTTATTCTAGGCTCTTGAGTGGGCAGAGCTGACCGCATCACTGAATATGTCTTCCTTTTTCATCGACGTAACCTTACAGTCCGGCTTCAAGTCAAGTCACAGCTCTGAATCGCCTCTTCTACATTTGACTGACCGACTCCGTCACGAGGCAGATGCTGAGAGGCCTCGAATTCTGGTGCTTCTCGATCTCTCAGCAACATTTGAAACCATTGACTACAGTATCTGCGGTAAGTGGAACGCACTTCCAGTTGAAGTTGTAAACAGTGAATCTGTTGAAAAGTTCAAGTCAAGACTAGACAAAGTCTTGAAAAGTGGCCGTTTAGGGACGCAAAACAATTGAGCAGTCATGTGCCTGCTCGATTGATAGTCCAAAGGTACCCTCTTTGAATGGACCTTAAGGTCTCCTAGGGTACTTATTTTCCTTGTTACTCTTTTCTTCTCCACCGCCTTCGTGACTTCTTGGGTGTCTCTGGAACTGTTCTAAACTGGTTTCACTCTTATCTGTCATCTCCTACTCGGGAGTGAGGTGTCCCGGTCAGCTGTTGTGCCATAGGGTGTTTTTTAGGGCTTTGCCCTTGGACCGCTCCTCTTTCGTATCTGACTCCTTCATCTTGGCCTCCTTCTGCGTTAAGTCTATCCTTCCATTTCTATGACACAATTACTGAATGGCGATCGGATAACCTCTTCAAACTCAACCATGACAGAACTGAGGTTCTTTAGATGGGCACCTCAGCACACGTCGCTCGCTATAAAAATGTAGCCCCGTCTCTCAATCAAGATGGCTTCCCGATCGCAGATCTCCAGTAACAGATGATCTCTGCTCCCTCAGACCGCTAGGAAGATTAAGGGAGAAAGCTTTTGTTGTAGGACCCCGTCAACGCTACACAATTAAGTGGCACCGCTCCTCCTAGGAGACTGTCCTGAGGGACCAGGTTAAAGTGGAGGGAGGCTGTTGCATGCTATGGGAATTTTATAGAACCCCTTGTGATAGTGGTCTATACCACAGCTAGGAAGTGGGAGATCTATTGCAAATTCCCCTCACGTGGGACACATCCAACTAGAGTGGTCAAGCACCATGATTGCATCCAGGTGGGATGGTCCCTCTCCAGAATTGCATCCAGGTGGTCGTGTCATATCCACTTGGGAATGACTGACCACTCTACAACTCCTTTTCTCTTTCCTGCAGGGTGGCTAGAGTTTAAAAACCCCACATCCATGCTTCCTGCGAGTATTAATGAATAAATAAGAACTTCTGACTAATAATTATGTGAAATATTTTCCCTTTGCCATTTTTTATGTAAATGTAAGTATAATGATTTATGTATTACATATTTGTACAAAACACACATGTCCTACATATATTATTCATGGGTAGGCCATTTTGTCCCAGACAACTTGCTTGGTTCTGAAAAGAGCTCTCGCTAGCCCAGTGGATGGGGCGTGGGATTCCTAGCGTCGAGGCGCGAGGTCGTTCCAAGCGAACGCGGGCACAATAAACTTTCAGTGTCATTACGAGCTGGCTGCCCATTGGCAAATACGCTGAAATTTGCCCTTATGAAGGTAAGCAGTTCTACATGCGTCACACACAGAACAATTCACGACACTGCTATCATTCCATTCTCGTCTTCACAGTACAACATTCCCTCTGTCAGTTCTGGAACACTGCATATGGAGTACTAATGTTTCCCATAGGGGTAATCATGCCAACATACCCCTAATGAGGACTAACTTCCTCTCCCGATTTGGTTACGATCGCTGGTTAATGTCACCGACCCCCCCCTCCCTCTCCATTCGTCCAACGAGAACCGGATCTTTGTGCTATCAAGCACAAAGATTGTCAGTCAGATCTTTATGTGCATTTTATGACCCGGTCGTGGGATCTCGTCAAAGAGGCGAAAGACGAAGCGGAACTTTGTAAAGACAATATCTGGTAATTGGTAAACTTTTATTTTTCACGTAATTTATTATTTTAATAATAATAATATACATGATATTTGCAAGGAAAATAATAATCGAGATTGTTAAAAAGAATGTTTGATAGTTTATTTTTATTTGTATGGCCTTTTGTCATGTTGCCTGTGTTTGTTCCATCTTAACTTTCTTAATTTTTAAGATAATATATATATATATATATATATATATATATATATATATATATATATAAAGTTAGAAAGAAGAGAATTAGTTCTAAGATCTTGCTTTAGCAATGTTTTCTCATGTATACCACCATTTGTATAGAAATTGTCTTTGAAATGATACTTATCGCTTTGAATATGTTTTTTTCATTATTTTCCATATAAGTTCAACCCTGTTTGTAAAATAACCTGGTAATCCTTATACTACACTCAGTTTTGATCAACTTGTATTTAATTATGTTTTAGATAAAACCATTATTTTACAAGGTATTTGATTTTTAAATAACTGTAATAGGACGTCCATTTTTTAATATGGCGACTAACTTACATAGGGAAAACATGTGGTTTTTAATATGTTCCTCAGCTCAAAAATCTCTACATGCGGCTCTTGATATGTTCCTTAGTTAAAAACTCTCTAGATGTGGCTTTTGATATGTTCATCCGTTCGCAAATCTCTAGATGTGGCTTTTGATATGTTCCTCAGTTCACAGTTCTCTAAATGTGGACCAAATTTCACTTTTTTCCAATTTCTACCCTAAAAACCTTAATATCCTTGCATTAATTTATACGAGAGTAGTTTTTCATTTTTAATAGGAGTTACTATGCAAATGCATGTGCGGGAACAAAGGTGCCTGTAACTATGGAAACACGGACATATCAACCAATGTGGCTACGGGTTTATGGCTCCTCAATCGAAGATTTATGAGAGTCAAGTGAATTTAATGAGTCGTTTGATACTTCACACTATTGCATCGCTCCCTGATGACTGTCACTGCCTATTTATCTCTTTTTCTCTCTCGTCTTTGAGAGTCGGCAGATTTCGTTCCCTTTGATCTGAAAGAGAAATACTGATAAGCAAGAATATTAGAGACATTACGACAGAGAAGGAGAAAGCTAAAGACAAAAATAGAATAGGAGATATTAACAAATAAAAAAAAACAGATGGGTAGATAGATGGAGAAAAAAGAATGATGAAACGAAATGTAGATAAGGAAGAATATGAGAGACGTACCAACAAACAAAAAAAGAGATAGGCAAAGACAAAAATAGAATAGGTGTTAACGAACAAAGAACGGAGTCAGTTGATAGATGAAGGAAATAAAATATGATGAAGAACGAAGAAATGGCAGAGACGGAAAGGGCTAACTGACAGGTGGACTAACCGAGAGGTAGAGAACAGACATACCACTCATAAAACCAGAGAAAGAAACCGACATACTGGCACTACATCTGTGAGGCCCATTAGCAATTGCAATTACAAACTTGTAAACATAAACACATTTCTCGTCTGTCCCCTCCCCCTCCCCCCTCACTATTCCCCTTTATCACAAAAATGGATGAAACAGAGGCAATAAAAGGGCTAACTAAGTACACTCGCCAAATTGACCTCATGGGAATTAATATACCCCTACACCGACCCTTAATCTATACACCGTTATGTGAACACAATCATATAGACTCATTTCTACGCACACATGTTGATATACAACGTACACACAATGTGGAGATAAGAATATATGACAAAATGCGTACTTACAGTCATTGGTTAAGTTCAATGCGTCATTTATAGTGATTATTTGTATAGGTATTCTACTTAAGCCAGTGTACATACAAACATACATACAAATATACATACATTCATACATAAATACATACACGGTAGAGAACAAAAAAATGTTTGAGTGTAATCATAACACACTTCTCTAATCTAACACACAACAAGGTATTTATTCCTTAAGGTGTTGCAGCTACCATCTATATGGTTGATGCCCTCCCGCCGAATCCAACGTCGGTATGTAGATCTGCTGCTCTCTCCTACACATTTTCACATTATTTCACCACATTCTTTACAGATCTCTCCGTACAAACTTTCATACATAGATTTCATCTTTGGTTTTCGTTTGTTAGTGAAATAAAATCTCAATATTCCAACCTAAATCGTAGAATTTAAGACAATTAAAAAAAGCACAATACTAATTTTCCTGCGCTGCAAACATTAGCAACTATACGATTAACCAAGTATACTCATTACTTGTAATGCACCTCAGGGGACTGTAGGTACAGTAAGTACAGTGTCTATTTGATGCGGAGTATCACATTCCACCATATCTCAAATAGTCCGTTTGGGAGTTCTGTGAACATCGAGACGGAAAAGCGAACGGAGTAAAGAAAACGACTAAGGTTTTACCTTCAAATCCGCTGGTCGTGTGCACGGATTTGATCATTACGGGTTTAATAATGTTTCCCCCCGAAATCCTTAATTCACTTTGAAGGAGAATGAGATGAAGGGAATTTTACAAGGGGAAATTCATTTCGGAGAAGCTTGCGAAGGTATTACCATTTCAATGGGGGAGGGATTACATAATTATGAATTAGGAAGACCTTAAGATCGACTCGAGGTTAGGTCAAACAAGAAAAGAAAGGATGTAAGTCAGAAGTTCAGATTGGGTAAAGGAGGAAGAGAGATGGATAAATAATTGTATTATTTCTCTAAGACAAGTTATTCCAAATTTGCCTTATTTTCTAGGAAAAGAAATTTTAGGCTATCACATTTTTGAATATTTTACTAGTTTTGAATCCGTTATTTCTAGTTGCCACTTGGTTATCTAAAAAGTTGAAAAACGAAGTATAGACTGATATTTATTTAATTATTTTCATAATACAAGGTAATAGCACATAATAATAGGCTACAACGAAAGAAGATTGTATATGCTACCAGTTGATGTAAATAATATTTAATTGGAACGTCTTCTGCATCGATGACACGACCAAGACATTTAAGCTGATATTTCCTCCTAGCATTTTTTCCAGTTTGTTCTTCAGAACTTCAACACTGATGGTATTTGATACATGCTTTCTGCTATAGGATAGACTACACTCCAAACTTCATGGTGTTCAAATCTGGCGAACTGGGAGGCAAAACCCGTGCCCAGTCTTGAACATTTTTACTGTATGGGAGCTTGTTCCATCTCGTTGAAGAGTTACACCGTCATTTTCTTTGGTGACAAACACCATGTGATGACTTTCTTCTTCAATATGTCCAGATAAATAAACGTGTTAATGATCTTTACCCCCTCTTCAATGAAGATGAGAAGTGTTCTTTGGCTCGTTGATTTGTATGCACGCCTATACCATTACCGAAGCTGGCTTGTCTCTTGAAAAATATCTGCTGTACAACCGGAAAATCATTTTTATTTTGTTTTTTTGTGGCCTGGAGAGTGAACAACTCCATCTACAGAACTGAAAGCTGCGAGTCCTCGAGGAGCCGTTGAAGAGGCAGCTTTGCTTTTTCGACTCTCTTCTTTCTAGGGGCGTTGGAAAAGAGATGTCCTTTAATCTTGAATCAACGAAGTTTCAGATCATTTTTCAGCATTTTTTTTCCATCGTCACATGGCTCACTTTGGCTTACAAAGCAAGATCAAATCCATAGACTTCACTTGATCTTGTTCATCGTGTTCTTGATGAAGTTTAGAGTTTTTACTAATCGGAAAAGGGTAGTTCTTACTCTTAGAAAGACAACTTCATTTCTCTTTAAGCCGTTTGATAGCTCTAGCCCACCAGATCTGCTCAAATGGGTTCAACATTTGTCTTCCCGTTCCTCTACGGATACACGAATATTTCACATTTTCCGGTCATATTTGTAAACGGGTGTTGTTTTTTGATGAATTGACACGTTAATTCACAAGATCTAGCCAATCGTGAAAAGAGCCTGCAAGAAAGTAATTAGTGAAGTGTAAACATATTTAAAATCATTTGTAAAATGTAGTCCACACTTCGTGTTTTCACCCTGTAGCTCAAATATTGGGCCATTATTTGTATTTTTTAAACCAGTTTATTATTGTATATTCTTCAATAAGTTGGCCGCGGAGATGAGGATTTTTCAGGCAAAGAAATTGAGGTGCCTTAGCCTTTCTTCGTTATATCTATTTCTAGTTTAGGAATTAATTCCGTCGCTTGACATTGGAAGCGTTCCAACATTACAATGTCCCGTGGAATGTATGGAGACAAAAATGTCAAGCTACTCGTATGTATCCTAGAACCCGATTGACCTTTGATGATGATACTAAACATTGTTTTGAAAATTTTAGATCTTTCAAAATTTAGACTACGCATATTATAATCTCTGAGATTATCATGCCCTATGTACATTACTTTACACTTCTCAACATCTTCTTCTGCCATCTTTTCTGACCATTTTACTAGTCTATCAAAATCCCTTTACTAATACATTTTCCCTATTCCGCGCGATATTATTTTATGGCGAACAGTGTTAAAAACATTTTTTACTCGTAAATCGAAATAAACTCCATTTATAGCTTTATGTTGTTCAAACATTGTGATCATTTTGAAAGCCGTGTTGTCATTTGTTGTTATTTATTTCCAAATTATGCATGATCCAACAATGAACCCAAAGAGTTTACTAACGACCGAAGTAAGCGAGATAAGCGATAATTTTTAGGACCAGTCTTTATGCATTTTTTGGAAAATTGCTATAATTCTCTCTTTAAACTCCTTACGAACTATTGCCTCGCCAATAGTCTTTTAAAAATTATACAAAGTCGGTTTAAAAGTTCGCATTATAATTCATTAAGTTGGCTCAGATAGATTTGATCATGACCCAATGCTTTGGAAGTTTTCATCTTCGTAATATAAAATCTATTTTTATTTATCTTATTTCAATATTTGACGGATTAGTGTCTTCGCCAAAATTTATAACGTCTTATATCGTTGCTAACTTATTATATCTTCGAATGTATAAACATTAAAAAAAGGTTTATTTAATATCGTTACCACATGGCAGGATCGTCACTAAGGACACGCTCGACGCCCCGAAGGGGCCCGATGCTGTGTCTAAATGACTTTCGATAATTTATATATCTAAAAATCGCTTTAGCTCATATTTTGCCAGTGCGCTGATTCTTTTTTGCAGCTTCTTTTGTCTGTTCTTATTTTGAGTTTGACAAGGCGATCAAAATAAAGGTATGGGTTTCGACAAATGACAAATTTTGTGTTAGATTTGCAGAAATTTATATTGATCAGTATAGTGTTTTTGCGAACGGGACTCTCCTTTGTGATCTTCACTTTCCTATGTAGTCCTGATGGAAGATCCACAAATAAATATTCAGGTGCAGCCCGTCCCTCCACAATAACTCATTGCAGTCATATAATTCGCCTCATGGATTGATGAAGTGTGTCCCTTCATCCTGGTAGCGAACACTTAAAGCTCTTCCAAAGAAAACATTTGTCTCACTTATTCTTGGAATAATACCTGTAAACGTTATGTTACCATTTTTTCATTCAGCTTCCTCTGCAGTTGGCAGGACCTAACCAGAAGTTCCTCAAACCTTGCAGATAAGACATTATTAGTAAATACATATATGCATAATATGTGGTTAATAAAGGTGAGAAAAAAACAACAAATGAGGACTTATATATCAAATTTACTCAACATTAAACACAGGCCTAATGAGAGCATACCATGCATCCAAGAAGGAATATAGGTAATCCAAAGTACAAACTCAAACACCTTGTGGAATGGAGTCTGCGAAGAAGAAACAAAGGATTAAAGAATAAAAGGAATGAAATTGCAAGCCTCTCCATTCCGAAATGCTGAGAGCCAGAGGGTGCATACAGAACATACAGGATTAAGGCCATAGTGTTTGCAGGTACTCGGAAATACGAATGTCAACTTTTTAGGAAGTTCTAACTGCTTAAGAAGATTTTAAGTGAAAAGTTCGGTCTTTGAGGCAAATTTTATCACCCATTAAAGTTGCCCCTTTTGTTATCGTAGTGGATACAGAGTTGGTTTTATATCGTCGAGGTACGGGGCTCATTCCTAAGCAAGAGTCGACACAAACGTCAGCACACGTAGCGGTCTGGGCACCTAATGGTGGACCCGCTGTGCTTAATCTCGCGGGGATAGGCAGATCTTACCACTTCACACACATAGACAATCACAACACAACACACTTGCCTTTCATCTCCTGTCTTCACAGCACCATACACAGCATCTTCTCCTCTGTCCCGAAGAACCGTGCCGATGGGTAATTTGATCTACATATCCCTGAGGCGTAACAGGTCTCATTTCCCCCGAGTAACGAGGGTTTCTATCTGATAGCTGATTGGAATAAAAAAACCCAACAAATACTACCGATACTTTCCCTTCCAAATCGAAGACCGAACCCTGGTGCCCTCTGACTCACAGGCAATTAATCTTTATGTTGGTTTGATTATTCAGTCGTCAGTTCCGTCTTGGACCAAGAGAGTTATGGCTTTCTATACCATCCTACCTATCCAATAAACTTTAGGTTCATAAGATTAACGAACAGCCCAATGACAATATTATGGAAATTATAAAGTTAAACGTATACAATGTTCATTTCATTAGGTTATATTAGTTAAGTCTGGGCTTTGGTAGTTATTAGTGGTTTTAATGTGTATCATCCCTACCTTTTGTGAAAATGGTTAATAATGATGGTGGTGTTTAGTTATTAGTCAACGAACCTAAGATAACTGAATTTGACTTGGTTCAGAAATCACTTTCTTCGGAAAACATGCAAAATAGCACCCAAAGGTATTGAGTTCTCTATATTTGACAAAATGCAAATTTGCTTCTATTGTTAGTACTAGAGACACCTTTCCTATTTTATCTATTCTCTCCTCTTAGTTTCCTCTTTGAATGCCATGCTACCCTTTACAAATGATTATCCTATAAGTTAAGAACTTTATAAGAATGGCCTTTTAAATTATAGATAGGAAGGGTTTAGTTAGGGTTGTCATGTGCAAAATAATGGAGTTGGACGGGTTTTGTGCAAATAACCTTTGGACCTTGTAAAGCTCAGTGGCCCTTGAGTTATCTGATGGCAGCTTATCTTTACTAGTATATAAAGCGGTTTTTTTCTTTACAATTTGAGCAAATGAGTTTAGAATAATTTTCATTTGCAATGGTCAAAAGAACTTACAGATGAATGAACTTAGTGATTAGGTATTTTGTTTGTTGGATACTCAGCTAATTATAGATCGATCAAACAACGAAAATATTAAACCATTTTGAGTTGAAGATCATCTTCTAACTGTAGAGTGGATAAAGCGCACGTATAGAGTAAGCGAGGATATAAAAAGGAGTTAGAATTCGTATCTTCAAAAATAAAATTTGGAGAGAAAAGAAATAAGTAAGACACAAAATGTATACATAAATCAAGCTGAATAGATATTGAGAGGCAAATGTGTGGCATGATACAGCTCAATATTCGTTCAACTAAATATTTTTTTAATAATTTGACCTTTAATAATGGTATGGTAATGTCAGGTGGTATTTTTTTTGTTTAAATCCAGTTTTTTAATTTTCGTCGTTATCGCTTACGGGCATTTGGGGGGGTAACGCGGTAACTTATCTTTACCAGATTATTTACGGTTCTGAAGATATTTACAAGATGAACCCCGGGGTGATTATCTTTACGAGTTGAGTCCGGGGATGCTGATCCCGAAGAGCTGAATCCAGGAGTGTCGATCTTTGCAAGTTGAGTCATGGGGGAGCTGATCTTTAGGAATTGAGTTGGGGAGGGGGGGCTGATCTTTACGAGTTGAGTTCGGGGTAACGACATTTATAAGCCAACTTCGGGATGCGGATGTTTACAAGATTAGTCGAGGGGTACTGATCTTTACGAGTTAATTTGTGGGTGCTGATCTTTACAAGATGAGACTGGTGGTACAAATCATTATAACACTATTCTGGTGATGCTGATATTTACAAACTTAGTCCTGGAGTGCTGATCTTTATAAGTTGAGTCCAGCGGTGCCGATTTTTACCAACCGATTCTTGCGATGCAGATCTTTACAAGCTGAGTCCAGGGGTGTTGATCTTTACATGCCGATTTCGAGGATGTTTATATTTACAAGTTTAGTCCGGTGGCACCGATATTTATAAGCCAATTCCGGAGATGGTGATCTTTACAAGCTAATTCCAGCAATGCTGATATTTACAAGCCAAGACTGAGTATGCTGAACTTTACAAGCTGAGTCCTGATAGGCTGATCTTTACAAGCTAGGTCGCGGAATGGTGACCTTTACAAGTTGTTTCATTGAATGATGAACTTTGCAATTTGAACATGAGGTACAAGCTCTGTCCTGCTATGTTGATCTTTACAAGCTGTTTCTGGGGATGCTAATCTTTACGACTTGAGTCCGAGAATGCTGATCTTTACAAGCCAAGCATGGTGTTCCTGATATTTACGAGCTGAATCTGGGGGTGCTGATCTTTACGACTTGGGTCCAAGGATGGTGATATTTACTAGATGAGTCTGGGGGGAGCTGATCTTTACTAGTTGAGTTCGGAGATGCTCATCTTTACAAGCTGAGTCAAGGGATGCTAATCTTTGCAAACTGAGTCCGGTAGTGCAAATCATTACAACGGCCTAATCTTGAATTTTTAAAGTAAAAATTCTTTGAAGTCAAAAATCGAAAAATCTTGATCATAGTTTAAATTGGCTTACATAAACTAAAAAATTCCATTTTCGTCTTCCATCCCTTCAAAGTATAATTACTAATAAAATAGGTACCAATAAAATAAAAAAGGTCTAAAAATGTCTCTTTTCTCGAAGCCCTTCTTTTTGTCCGAAGAATTTCTTTCTTCAACTGATTACCCCCTTTCGAAAGAGAGCCAAACATTTTATAAGCGGCCCCATCACATTGCATGTTTAACTACCATAGCTCACGCTTAGTCCTCTCACTTGTACCCATAGAACTCAAGTATAAATAAAACTAAAACCATTTTATTCGTTATACAAACAAAAACCCGAAATGACCTTTGAAAAACCTGTTCTCAAAGAACCCCAACTCCCATTCACCTCATTAACAGCTTAAAGCCTCTACCTGAGAATGGATCTGTCGAATCAATTTCGAAATCCAGCTCAAAGAGTTTTGATTGATAAACGGATCGAGCCAGGCCTATAGAATCTTTAAATAGGCTTTAACTTATTCCATAAGTACCTTTGACACTTCTATGGTACATAAGACGCTAAAAGGCCCTATATTAGTGATGCCAATCACTGACCCAATGAGCACTACAAGTTTAGAATTGTCGGCATTTTGGTCGTCACTAAGGTGGTCTCATCTTTTTCTCGCGAATCCTCCCGAACCTTCTGTTCACCTGATTTAAATCCTTTTAAATCCAACTTTAAATGCTACTTTAAATACAAATTAAAACTTTATTTTGAAATCTTCCTAAAATATTAGTGAATTCAGCCCCAATTCCAGTTAAATCCCATACTAACGACTTTTATACTAAAATTGCTTAGAGTTGTGGGGTAATATATCAATACAGGGAGTTTAGGATCGTTCTGTGAGATTAAGCAAATTTTAAGCAATAAATGGGTTTAATGCCTTGAGGTAATTTCATGACTATTTGTTCAGCCTCTAGTTAGATGTGAATCTCCTTCTCTCCCTCTCTGACAAGACCAAGATTAGATTTAGGGCGAGTCAATAGTAAACTCTCTCGATACCAGCCAATTGTAGTTACCTATTCCGATACCCACAAGGCTGGATTGTTGATCTCCCATTCCAAGGTATATTACTTAATTAAGGTGAGGTAGAGATAGGTCATTGGTTTTTCATACAGCATTGTGTGTTTGGAGAGAGAGCGGGTAACAAACACGGACACAAACGAGACCTAGTGTACAGACAGAGAGAAGCACAGGCAATGAGATTACCTAAGTGACTCAAGACAGTGAGTGGCAAACTGAAGGAAGAGCAAACGAAACAATAAGATAAATAGAGCCGTGTTTCTGCGGGGCGTCATTGTGCCTTTCAAACCCTACACGGAAGCTTCTTGTTTACTTGAAGGACTGGACCATCTCAAAATTGAACATACAAACGGGGTAACGAAACATTAATAGAACTTGAAAGGAGGAAGAGACAAGACAAAAGTTAAAAGATTTACGAGATAAAAAGAAGGATTGAAGATAGTATGAACAATGAAAAAAACAAAAAAAACTCAGTAACCATAACAAACTCAAACCTATCTCAAAAAAACCGGAACAATTACATCACCACGACACCGGAACTTAAACTGATGGGGAGGCAGAAAAATGTCCTTTGGGAGCCGCCGAGGGATCGGCGCTGAGTGCATGGCACAACCCACTCTTTGAAAGAGTGGGGCTTATTTATAGTCATTTATCATTTATATCTGAAATGTTTGTCCGTTTTAGAACATTATGACGTCACCCCAGTTAGTATGTGCGTAATCCGGCGCCGGAAGGTTAACGAGTTCGGAGACAATGGATGGAATGAAAATGACAACTATATAGAAGGTGAATAGACAAACATCGATAAAAAATATGATATATGAGAATAATGAATGATTGGAGACTATGCCAACCCGCATTGTCACGAGAAGAATTGTGTGCCTCTCATTACCAATAATTTTAGGGATGCCAAAAGCAGTCAAGCCCTATCAAGGGTCATTCTAAGTCATGGATTGTACCCAGCACAAAACATCCCTCTAATTATTGCATCGCAATGCAAAGTATTTTGAGCTAACGATGTACCTTTCCCTAATATGCGACATAATGAGTATATTAGAATAGTTAAAATTCGCTTACTTATTCCCGGTAATAGGCTAGTCCTCGTTTATAGCCTGACTAGGCTATTCTAGTCCTCATTACTACACCTTTTTTTGCATAGGAATTCTTATTTTTTCAGACTTTTGTTCATTTTTTTTTAAACTAATAAAATCAGTAAAGAGTTGTATATCAAAACGGTAAATATATTATTAAATTTATTTAAAATATAATATATTTCTAAAGTGGTACAAACTTTCGGGATGTCCTAATATATATATATAATATTGAGGACAAATCCCAGAGCCACGAGAAACAGATGCAGCATCTTTTAATTTTTCACAACGTTTCGAAAACTACAAGTTTTCATCTTCAAGCTAGAATAAGTTTACAAAGTTAATACATATGAAGAAAACTTGAAAAGGCCAACAAGACATTATTTTAAAGGGCGACCAATTATAAAATATCAGTAAAATGTAAAATAAGTTAAATTTTTGGTTATTAAATATGACTTGGCAACAGTTAAATTTGCTTTAAAACTGACTCAAAAATTAGTTAATAAATTTAAGGTTTATTGCAGAAATTAATTAAAAACTATAAGAGAAATTGACCTGGCATTATTTAAAGATAGTAAACTTAAACTTTGTTTTTAATTTTGTAAAGACTGTAAGAGTTAAAAAACATTCAATATAAAAACGGTAAATTTGGGTACTTACTAAAGTGGATCCATCCTAGAGAGTGAATGGTGGGTTTAACAAGGGGCTAGTATTTATAGGTTACAGTGAGGCTTGGTTTGTTAAAAAGCAAACCAACTAACAAACTGTAGTTAAAATTAGTTAATTAATAATAATATTGCACTTAAATCTTCATTGAGTGTAGGTTTGTAGTGTTTTATATATAAAGATTCGAGGGTTCTTAGGCAATGTTTGTTGTTGTTAAAGGCTAATACTTTATGACACATCTCGAAGATCAAATGTTTTCTACTCATTTAGATTACAAACCCTCCTTCTACCGCCGTTTTGTTGATGATTCCTTGGCAATTTTTAATAATCCTACACATAGCCAACTTTTCTTGAATTTTTTGAACACTTTACACCCCAACATCAAATTCACCATGGAAGTAGAGTCAAATAAAAAGATGCCCTTTCTTGACCTTTTAATAAACCGAGATAATGACCAACGAAAAATTCAAACAACCATTTACCGAAAAAAAACTTTCACAGGACTAGGTTTGAACTACTTTAGTTTTTGTGATTTCAGATACAAAATATCCATAGTAAAAACTTTAATACATAGAAGTTTCTCGCTATCATCCACTTACCAATCAACCCATAATGAATTTATTTTTATTAGGAAGTATTTTATAAAAAAATTATTTCCCTCTGACCTATATGATAGAGTTTTAAAAAAGCTATTTGATAATCTCATTGAAACCCCTCAACCCTGCATAAAAGTTCCTAAAATGTCCATATATTTACTAATTTCAGAGATGGGTTTTTTAAACGATACTTTTAAAAGAAAAATCCTATTTATTTTTAAAAGATATTTTCCCCAAATCAACCCAAAAATAGTTTTTATAAACAAACTATCGATAGGAAGTTTCTTTAACAGTAAAGATCCTATCTCTTTGGAGTTCCGCAGTGATAATGTTTATTTATTTAAATGTCCCGGTTGTACTGGAGCCTCTTACATTGGCAGCACTATAAGGTCTCTTGGAGCTAGGTTCTCTGCTCATATGGAGATTAGTTGGCGCACAAACAAAATATTAAATAAAAAGGAAAAGTCATCTATTAGGGAACACACCATAAGCTGTAAAACTGACATTTCTATTGAGAATTTTCAAGTATTGGCCTTTAACAACATCAAACATTGCCTAAGAACCCTCGAATCTTTATATATCAAACACTACAAACCTACACTCAATGAAGATTTAAGTGCAATATCTTTATTAATTAACTAATTTTAACTACAGTTTGTTAGTTGGTTTGCTTTTTAACAAACTAAGCGTGACTGTAACCTATAAATACTAGCCCCTTGTTAAACCCACCATTCACTCTCTAGGATGGATCCACTTTAGTAAGTACCTAAATTTACCGTTTTTATATTAAATGTTTTTTAACTCTTACAGTCTTTACAAAATTAAAAACAAAGTTTAAGTTTACTATCTTTAAATAATGCCAGGTCAATTTCTCTTATAGTTTTTAATTAATTTCTGCAATAAACCTTAAATTTATTAACTAATTTTTGAGTCAGTTTTAAAGCAAATTTAACTGTTGCCAAGTCATATTTAATAACCAAAAATTTAACTTATTTTACATTTTACTGATATTTTATAATTGGTCACCCTTTAAAATAATGTCTTGTTGGCCTTTTAAAGTTTTCTTCATATGTATTAACTTTGTAAACTTATTCTAGCCTGAAGATGAAAACTTGTAGTTTTCGAAACGTTGTGAAAAATTAAAAGATGCTGCATCCGTTTCTCGTGGCTCTGGGATTTATCCTCAATATTAAACGCAGGTTTCACGGCCGAGCTCCATATGGATATATATATATATATATATATATATATATATATATATATATATATATATATATATATATATATATATATATATATATATATATATATATATATATATATATATATCAGCTGGAATACAGGGTGAGAGGGTGATATTCTCCACATGGAAATTTGTGGTAGAGAGATTTTCGTTTTGGGAATAAAGGGGTCAGTGAGCATTCTCCATACGATCCAAGAGTTCTTAATGTAACGCCCAATTAGAGATGGATTACATTATGCTCAAAGAAATGACAGTTAATCTCTGTTTTATGTTTAATAATGATGAGTGTCAAGAGAACTTGACAAAGTACCGATGCCAAACTTATCTTAAAATTTGCATATGGTATTACAGCCGATTTTATATAGCTTCTGAATAAAGTGCATTCATATTTGAATTTAACATATAGATTTATATTTCTCTACTTAGAACATCATTTCCCTATCTTTTAGAAAAAGCGCTATAACTCCTGTGATATCGAGATTACATAGTACTTGTGTGAAGCCGCCATGATCTTATATCCCCTAAATTTGTAAAGTTTAAGGTATTTTTAATTATAAATTTTAAAACCTGATCTATACACTTGTCAGCTTAAGACAGTTTCTCTCTCCCTACTATGCTTAAACCATTGATATACGACAAGTCTTCTGTCCAAAGCGTAGTTGATAGCTTGCAAATACTACGATTGCTATACGTTTGTCAAGATTTCAGGGTTTGGGGAAAATAAGAAGATACCCGGGGTAGAAATGCGTTGGTTTTATATCTTAGGGGGAGGGGAAGGGGACAGAAAGAATTATTCCAGTTTGGGGGATCTCCACGAACCTTACTTGTCCCAGTTCCAGGACGAGCTGGGACGCGACCGCTTGTCTACTCTACACCTATGGCTTAGCGTAGATTGGAAGAGGATGAGTTCTATTTTATTTAGTTTTCTTTGGCGTTTGGGGTTAGAATAGTGCGACGGGGGTTGCTTTTTCCTTTTGATTTTTGTGGGGTTTTCTTGTATGTTGTTGTTCATTTGCTTGTTGTTTTGTTTTTAACGTAGACATTTGGCAGGAGCCAAAAGAGAGCCCTCCTCAAAACCCCCCAGCGATGTGGGCGGATTTAACTAATTATTTCCACAAAACGGTATCTCAACTACGCACTGATTGGCGTTTAATGTGGAAAAAGAGAGGGCAAAATGAAGTAAAAGAGATGGCCTTGATTTTATCTTCCCTCAATAATCTTCATCATCATCATCATCATCATCATCATCATCGTCATAATCATTAAATAAAACCCAACGTCGGGTCTACTCATTTTTGCTATTACCATGGAATCGTCAAACCGTCGTTCGTTCCTGGTTTTGTTAGAAGTTACCTACCACTTAACCTCGGTCCCTTCGTCTTCCCGCGAGAGGGGGGGAGGGAAGGTCACGTGATATATGTAGGGTTGCGTGCCTTTCTGAACCCAACGCTAACAGGTGGATCTACGGCTCTATTTCCTTCACACATGATAACCTAGCCGCAAGTGGGAGTCAAGTTTAACATGTGCCAGATTGCTACAGCTGACATCTGGACTATTGCGTGCCCTCCCTGCCTCATTAGCCGGAGAAAGATCTAAATAAAGCCTTTTTACCCCCTCCCCCAATATTTTCACTCTTTCCATCTTCCCCACACTCGATTGCAGATCTCTCCTTGCAAACATTACGACAGAGTCGACTTCTTTGGTTTCCTATCTTAGTTTTATCCTCGTTTTCGCTTCGTACTTTTAAGTAATGATAAATAATAATAAAAATAAATAAATAATAATGATAATAATAATGTCTCTTCGTCTGCCTCGATTCAGCAGATAAATCCCTTTCCTCTTTCTCTGCTCATTTGTAGCGAGGTATTTATGAGCTAAAGTCTTTTTTTTTATATCCCACTCAGAGTATTAATTAATGCAGGTGCAGAATTGCAGCTGTTGGAAATACCCCCGAAGCGTTTGGCTATTTTTGCTGTTACTTTCTCCCCCCCCCCTCTCATACTTCACTAGATAGGGAGGGGGGAGTATATAATCGAGTTTGTGAAGAATATTATTCGGCCCCTCTCCCCAGTATTTCTTCAAATGAAACTGGATTAACTTGAGTTCCCTCAAATCAAGGTGAATTAACTTGAGTTCCCTCAAATCAAGGTGAATTAACTTGAGTTCCCTCAAATCAAGGTGAATTAACTTGAGTTCCCTCAAATCAAGGTGAATTAACTTGAGTTTCCTCAAATCAAGGTGAATTAACTTGAGTTCCCTCAAATCAAGCTAGAGTATGTTCAATTCACTCAAATCAAGTGGGCGTATCTTCAGTTACTTCAAACTATGGTGGAGTATCTTCAGCTCCCTCAAACTAAGGTGGAGTATCTTCAGCTCCCTGGAACTAAAGTGAAGTATCTTCAGTTCCCTCAAATCAAGGTGGAATATCTTAAGTTGCCTCATATCAAGTGGGAGTATCTTAAATTCCCTCAAACTACGGTGGAGTACTTTTAGTTCCTTTAAATCAAGGTGGAGTATCTTCAGTTCTCTCAAATCAAGGTGACGTATCGTCAGTTCCCTCAAACTAAAAGGAGAATCTTCAGTTCCCTCACACCACGGTGGAGTATCTTCAGTTCCCTCAAATCAAGCTGGAGTATCGGCAGTTCCTTCAAACTATGGTTGAGTATCTCTAGTTCCCTCAAATCAAGGTGGAGTATCGTCAGTTCCCTCAAACTAAAAGGAGTATCTTCAGTTCCATTAAACTAAACGGAGTATCTTCAGTTCCCTCAAGTCAAGATGAAGTATCTTCACTTCCATCAAATCAAGGTGGTGAATCTTCCGTTCCCACAAAACAACATGGACTATCTTCAGTTACCTCAAAATAATGTGGAGTAACCGCAGTTCCCTTAAATCTAGTTCGCGTATTTTCAGTTCCCTCAAACTAAAAAGAGTAGCTTCAGTTCCCTGAAATTAAACGGTGTATCCTCTGTTCCGTCAAATCAAGGTGAACTATCTTTACTTCCCTTAAATCAAGGTAGTCTATCTCCAGTTTCCTCGAATCAAGGTGGAGTATCTTCAATTGCCTAAACTAAGGTACAGTATTATCAGTTCCCTCTAATCAAGGTGGAGATTCTTCTTTTCGCTCAAATCAGGTGGAGTATCTTCAGTTCCCTCAAATCAAAGTGAAGTATTTTCACTACCCTCAAATCAACGTGGTCTATCTTTACTTCCCTCAAATCAAGGTGCGGTATCTTCACTTCCCTCAAATTAAGGTGGTGTATTTTCAGTTCACTCAAAATCAAGGTGGTATGTCTTCAGTACCCTCAAATCAAAGTGCGGTATCTTCAGTTTCTTCAAATCAAGGTGGAGTATCTTGAGTTCCCTCAAATCAAGGTCGAGTATTTTCACTTCCCTCAAATCAAGCTAAAGTATTTTCACTTCCCTCAAATTAAGGTGGAGTATATTCACTTTCCTCAAATCAAGGTGGTGTATCTTCAGTTCCCTCAAATCAAGGTGAAGTATCTTTAGTTATCTTAAACTAAGATCAAGCATCTTCAGTTCTCTCAAAATAAGGTGGAGTATCTTCATTTCTCTAAAATTAATGTGGAATATCTTCAATTTCATCAAACTAAGGTGGAGTATCTTCAGTTGACTCAAATCAAGTTGGAGTATCTTCAGTTGCCTCAAATCAAGGTGGAGTATCTTCAGTTTCCTCAAACTAAGGTGGGGTATCTTCAGCTCCCTCAAAATAAAGTAGAGTATTTTCAGTTCCCTCAAATCAAGGTGGAGTATCTTAAGTTGCCTCAAATCAAGGTCGAGTAAGTTAAGTTCCATCAAACTTAGGTGGAATATCTTCAGTTCCTTCAAATCAAGTTGGAGTATCTCTACTTCCCTTAAATCACGGTCGGGAAACTTCAATTCTTCAAATTAAGCTGGTGTATCTTCAGTTCCCTTCAATCAAGGTCGAGTATCTTCAGCTCCCTCAAACTAAAGTGGGGTATCTTCAGTTTCCTCAAATTAAGGTGAAGTATCTTCACTTGCCTCAAATTAAGGTGGAGTATCTTCACTTGCTCAAACTAGGGTGGAGTATCTTTACTTGCTCAAACTAGGGTGGAGTATCTTGAGTGATCAAATCAAGTTAGAGTATCTTCAGCTCCATCAAATTATAGTGGAGTATCTTCAGCTCCCTCAAACTAAAGTGGAGTATCTTCAGTTACCTCAAACTAAACTGGTGTATCTTTAGTTCCTTTCAATCAAGGTGGAGTATCTCCAGCTCTCTCAAACTAAATTGGAGTATCTTCAATAGGTGCATTCAGGGGGTCCTATTTTCAAAAGGTGAAGTTGGGTTCGACTAACATCCACTACATAAATGATTGCAAATAGGTTTTAACGGGATTTCCTTAATAATTATTTTAGCCTAATTTTTGTTCAAATTGAGGTTCGGCAGAGAACAATCGCGATGCGGTCATTTTCCAACTGTGCAGATTCTCTATCGCTTATACAATGGCTTCAGCAAAATGGATTATTAGAGAAACCTAAATGCTGCGAAAAGTACGTGCATGTTATTTGAAATGTACAGGGTGGCTCATATGTCCCAGGACACTCCACGTACAACCTTTGTTCCCATAGGACTTATGGCCCACTCTGTACAGTGTCTGCGGAAAAGGTGAGTGGAGGGGAGGAGGTAAGAGAAAGATGTGTGGGTGTAAAAAGAATTTAATCTCCTCAGTTATTTGACAAATTGGTGCCCGACATAGAGGCGCGAGGGAACCATTTGCCATCAGAGCGAGCAAAAAAATAAAGAGTTCTAAATATACTTCTGAGTTTTATTGCAACCACATCACTTACAAGTGAGTAGCACAAAGTTTAGGTAAGGATGCACACATATGTGCACACGTGCGCATACACTTAACCATCTCATTAAATTTCAGACATCAACAACTGTTGATTTTGAATCTCGCCTCAATGTTTACTTTTTTTTCCCTAGTGCTAAGAAGCAGCGCCGAGGAAAACAAATAATAAAACTACGATTCCTTACACACACGCACTGAATCAGAACCATACACAGATGTATACACCCACACACAATAGATTGCTTTACACACACTTAGAGCAATCAGAACACTGAACCGAATATACGCTCCATGGTTTGCTTAAAATGGAGTTCGTAATAATAATAAAAAAAAATATCGCGTTAGTATTTCTAATGTTTTTTTATTCTTTTATTTTCTTCTCTTTTCGTTCTAATTTTCTTCTCTTTCTCTCCAATCGCTTTAATCCTGATTATTATGAAATATCCATCAACCTCTCCTTTTATGCGCCCTTTTGACTAAGACTTCTCCCTTTCAATGGGACCTTCCGCTTGGGGTGGTCAGCAGGATTCTGGAGGAAGTGCGAGGACTAGGGAAGATGCGTTCCAGGCAGCGTAAAGGGGTGTTATTTTATGTATCACATTGAGGACAAACATACCATCCGGCCACACTACCCTGCGGTAAGGTAATGGGTAGGTGAGCACCCACCCTACTTTTTAGTTGACCTGCCAATCACTATTCTTCATTATTACCTACTCTACTCTTCACCCCCCCCCCTAATCAGCTTTTTATGCTATTTAGAGGTTCTGGTGTCTAGGAGCACTTGCGGCCTTGTATTCGAACCCAGTGAAGTGAGAGGATATAGTGCGAGGGCCGAAACTCCGATAAATGGGTAGGGTATAGGGTGAGAGGGTAAATGGTGGAGAAGGTAGAAGGCGGGGAGTATACTAGGCTGCCCTTTCTCTTCACCGCCTCCAGGGCATCACATCCTTCCGTCCGGGGTAGCCTCAATTAAGATTTTTCAGGTACAGATGCGTCCCGACCTACGTGTCCGTGTTTGTGCACCCTCTCTGCCCAACTGTTTGAACCCCGCAAGGTGCACCCTGTGTTGCCTGCAACTCCTGGCTGGTATCTGGAGTAGCGAGACGTCCTCACTACCCGGGTGTCCAGAGGATCTGGTGCCTGTGTGCACTTCCAGGCTTGTATTTAAAGCTAAATTAGTAGTAAAATATACCTTGTGCCAGCCCCTTGAATCTGCAGGCTGAGTATGAGTGAATGATCACCCATTTCCATGTGGAATTTGTCTTTCTCATCTGTATGGTTGTAATGGAGAGTACTAGTGAACCTCCGTTAGCGCATGGAGAACCGCGTCGAAGAGCGGCCTCGCACCTCCCCCTCCTAGGTGCTTGGGAAGGCAAGGAAACAAAAAGCACCTTCTTGATCTGGTAGTAAGGCTCCTTTCCAACCAACGTCCCCCGGAAAAGGGGTTTCGCCTTTGTCTACGTCTGAAATGGAGCAACTCTTCCCCGCACTGATCTGCCAGTGAACTCCTCCACGAAACTCGTAGGAGAAAGGTAGCTTCTTTCCACTCATTTGCCTACGGGTTCAAGGGGTTACTCTTTTACCCTCTTATTCACGGTCCCTGGTCAGAATTACTGAAATCTCGTGGTGCTGGCCATTTGGAGGCCCCTCCTGAGGTGGAAATCGACCAAGAGGTGCCCCTGCCCCCCAAAAGCAGGTATTTCCTGGAAGCAAAAAAATGATTCGGTAGGAATTACCCCAGAGTCCGCCTCTCTGCTAGATCCTCCAGAGTCGGCACGGGCCCTGATGACTCACAAGGAAAGTAAGGAACTCCTCCCTCGGGTGGATTTTCCTTCACAGTTAAATCCTTCCCCGACCCTGCACCAGTTTTAGTGGGGAGAAAATAAATTTCATTACCAGCCCTCTTCTCAAAAAAAAGTAAAAGAGGACTAGGGGTTCCCCTCTTTCCGGGGAGATTTCAAGGACGGAAAGGGTCTCCTGCCAATCAGGTTACGGATGTCACATCCGGTCTAGGGCCGTTCCCAGGTATGAAGGGTACCTCGACACTGAACAAAGCTGTAACTAAGATAAGCGGAACCTCGGAGACGACGGAGTCCCTCATCGGGAAGGTACCTGGCGTTCTTTAGCCCGCTGGCTTCAAACACCCGCTTGCCATTTGTTTTACAGTTTACTAATGGGCAAGGGTAACATGTTCCATCGGAGATAGGTATTTTATAAAGCAATTGGTGGAAAACCGAAGTTTCTTTCAAACGAGATCCTTCTGGTGAATGGGGCGAACCATGCCCAAGCGTCCATTATTAGTGCTCTTCGGACACTCAATGGGTCACCGATGCAAGTAGCGCCACAGTTTAGCAAGAATTCATGAATTTTGTTAAAGGAGTTGTTTATGCGAAGGAACTCGTAAACTACTTTTTGAAAAACACCACCAAAGAGCTAATTGACCAAGAAGCGCTCAATGTCGATCGTATGATGATTTAACAGCGGGGAGATCTCGATACCCACCCCGGATTTTGAGTGTTCCCTGAGTGCTTTCAAAGCGTTGGAGTGTCTGTACTCCCTTGTTCTTGGTATCCGTGAGACTACACCTGCCTCGATCCGGGATAATGCCAAGATTATTCCCACTTGGCTCCTGGATATGTATGAATTCATAAAATTAACGCCCTGACAAGAGCGTCAAACATTCCGCAATGATTGGACAATCAGACCTCACTTTCTCCCACTCTGACTACATGGCAGGATTCAGGTCAGCCGTCCGGGATACCTGCCAAACAAAAATGGGAGACGGCCGATCAGAACATAGAGTTGCGTGTTATTGTGAGCGACTGTTCCCTTGGACCTACTCCCAATGATTCGACGGCTTTAGTTCTCTTTCACTCATCTCTGAATCGGCCACACTCGCGGGACGCACTGCCATTTGATGAACCACTCTCTTGAACCTTACTCCAAAGATTGCGTCGTCTCCCATTCTTGTCGAGTGTCCCACTTTGAGAGATCTGCGAGCATGTTATCTGTCCCGGTACCGACCGAGCAGGGTGCTACCGCTATTTTCTTGTACTCAGACATTTCCCTGCAGACAGGACCGAGCCTAACAGCTTTGGAGGACGTTAGCCTAATAAATTTGTATGTATATTGTTGTTTGATTTAAGTTGCCTGATCCGGCGCCAGAGGGAAGAGAGATTCGTTCCGATGCCGAAGAAGGCTTTTTATTTCCATTTTATGTTGGCTTAGCTGGGCGGGGGGTGCTTTTTATAGTGTTTTGTTCATTTATTTTTAAATTGACCTAATGAAGAGGCTCTTTGATTTCAGCATATTAGTAGTAGTAGTAGTTCGCCCTCCTGCTTTGGCCATGGCAGATCCTGACTAGATAATTAAAGGACCGGTTGTGCGTCAGAGGTATGTGGATATAGATACACATGGTCAGGATTCCTTGGAGTGTGTCTTCCGCTGCGAAGACGGGATGGGAAAGAAAGAAATGAGAAGTGTAAGGTTTACCCACCCCAGTGGAAGGATATACACAGCCCATCAACCAATGGGTAGCTTAATCTTTAAGTGCACTGACGTTTGTATCCGCTCGTGCCCGGATCGAACCTGCTACCACGACTCTAGAAGAGTGAAGCCGTATCCACTCAACTAGCAAAAGTTGTGTAGTCAGTGCTTCAGATTTGTACTCATTCTGGCACTCCATCAATTATTTTACTTAATTTTAATCTTAGTTAAACGAGCCTTCCTTATATCTTTATGTCCATTATTAGCAAAGTGATTGGAGAATTCACAAGTGTTCCTCTTCGGAAACCTGTGAAATAGATTGGTAATTTCTGAGTTCGAATACACAAATCGAATCTGTTGCGATGGTTTGGCTTAGTTTTATATTTAATTAGTATTTTGTGAGAAGTAAAGATGGTATTCCGCGATTCCTTAACTATTTTTTTTCCTTGAACATTCCACTCTTCACCTATTAGCCTTTTGGGGGTTCCTAGCCATACACTAGAAAAGTAATTCCCAATCTAAATCAAAAGTAAGGAGTATTTTAATTATTATATAAAAATATTTACATAGATGCATACACGTACGTACATTTCGGTATAAATCTATTGTTGTCTATTTACTTCTTGCATTTTTGTATATATGTGATGATATTCCAAATAGCCTGATTCATTAAAAAACACAAAAAACGACCTGTCTCTTTATAAGGGAGCCTGATGACCCGTTTCTCTCTCAAAGGGCAAAAGGTCTCGGTACCTAATCTTCTCACATCAGCCTGGCGCGAGCGGGGGATGCAAGAGGTCCCAGTCCCTCATCTACCTCGGCCCACATCAGCCTGGCGGGAGTGGGGGATGCTTGTCTGGGTCGGGTTAGGGAAACAGGTTGCTCTTCCCTGGTCTCTGAACACGACTAGCTCACCTTCAAGCGAATAGATACCCACTAAACCGTGCTGTGGACGCCCTCCAGCCACACGCTTAAATTACACGCACATAATTACCACCCACAGTAGCTAGCCGTAGTGAGATACACATACAGCCGTCTATTCTTGGAAGACATCGCCACATTCTGTTTATATATGACAAGAGTCGACCAGACGTCGAAAAATGTCTTTTATTGAAGGTCAAAAGCGTGAAGTATTTTAATCTATTTAATTTTCATTCAGTAAATTTAAAATAGTCTCAAACGAGATTTGGAAAGGGAGGAATATAGGTAGAGTAAAGATGATTAGAAGGCATAAAATGTGTAGTAAAGGCAAAACAGATTTGTGACTAACTTTCGCATATCCTTCCTAGATGGCGACACTTGATTATTTGGATAAGGATTGAGCCAGTGATCCGATTAGGTCATAAGGGAGACCCTGAATAAATACGGTCGATAATTGCAAACCAAGATAAAAACAATCTAGGGACGCACACATACAAACTCGTACATACGCACACCATGCTTAGGCTCCCACCGCTTGCATTGGCGGGGGAGGGTGTGTGGAGGGGGGGGGGGGGGAGGTAGAGAAGTTGAATGCATAGTGACTGTGGGCTTGGGAGGACGGGGGGAGGTAGAGAAGTTGAATGCATAGTGACTGTGGGCTTGGGAGGGGGGGGGGGGAATCATCAAATATGACTTGTCCTCAGGTAATTTGGGGAAGATCACATATTTTCGCCACATACACAGTAAGTTACGCATCCACATGGCGTCCTGAAATGCATTCAAATATATACACATGAGCGCAAATAAATATCCATTGTATAATTCAATTCATACACACACACCGATGTTATTGGATTTTTAAAGGCAAACTAGGGTGGTCGACTGAACGGGCACCCATGGGCGGGGGCATTGGAATGGGTGGTGCAGCAGAGCCCCAATATGTACACCCTGAGGGAGTGTTAGGTGTAACAAGGACTAGCATGGTGAAGCTATAGTTCGAAGGATAATGTGCCCTCCAGGCCCCAACATCCGTAAGGGGTTCCGTTGCTGTATATCTTCCAAACACTTTTACCTTCGGCAAACCGCTGTCACGGACCACTGTAGAATCGAGTGCCCCTCCCAACACCCGCCGTTTTCCATCCTGGGTTCATTGTCTGCAGGAGGGTCTGCGGCTATGCCCCCCCACCCCCATTTTCTTTATACAAACTTCCGGCGGGATATTCCTTCGTTGGTTTGGCCTTAAATGCAAACAAAGGGGGGGGGGGGAGGGGCCTACGGCGTAAAGGAGTCAAATCCTTGAGTTGGGAGCGAGGCGCGGCCGCCTCCTTCGAGGAACCTCGGCTCTCATTGGCGTCGTCTTGTGTGACCTCCTCTCAGATGGACCCACCCTCCTCCCTCCCTCCCTCCCTCAGCTCCACACAAAAAAAAGATTGAAGGAGAAATTTTCTTCTTTTTTCATCTCTTATGTTTCCTTTCCTTTTCATATCTGCATCTTTTCTTTTCCTTTTCATCTCTAAGTTATTTTTTCTTTTCTTTTTTCATCGCTGTTTCTTTTATTTTATTTTTTCTCATCTCTGAGTTTCTTTTCTTTTCATTTTTAAGTTACTTTTTTATTCCTTTTTCATCTCAAAGTTATTCTCGCTTGGCACCACCATCTCTCTCGTTCCTTTTCATGTCCCTATGCTCGGCCCTTCCCTGGGCGATTATTTTGGGGGAAGTGGGGCACGTTTTGTAGAAGACTCAAACGCCGCAGCAGAAGAGGTTCTCCTACGTCGCTGAATGTTGCACACCGTAGTCATCTAAAACCCCCTTTTCTTCTTTTTCCATACACAGACATACACATAAATGAGACTGACAAACACTCGGTTTCTAACAACCATAGAGGGATATACCCACCCAAACATACCCTCCCCTTCACTTACGTAATCACAGCGAACCATATACGGACTTACAAACGCACACACACACCTTTTCTTAGCCACTTGGAACTTTTAGTATCATTAAATATATATATCTCTCTCTCTCTCTCTCTCTCTCTCTCTCAACGACACACAAGCTCACTAAACTGTACCAACCTCTTCATACACTTAGATTGTCCCTTCTCTATTTCATTCTAAATCTTTCAAACGTAAAGACATCCGTAATGGCATTTTTCGACAGCTTTCTCCACCTCCCACTTTTTCCCTCTCTCCGAAGGGATAAAAGAGGTCCTGCATACGATTCATTACCTGTTTCTTGTTTTTTTTTATCTCTTAACTTTTATTTACACATCCTTTCTACCTAGTTTTTTGGCAGAGCATTCTTTTCCTGGTGACCATCGCGTGTCTCTGCCACTCGTCTCCTTTGCCACTCGTGTCAGCAAGTTGCTATAGGTCGCTATTTATGTAGCAATAAATGTTCTCGTTAATGGAGGATTCGGACGTCGTTTCAAAAAGGTTCCAATACGTAGTCTCCAAGTCTAGCAATCGCGATCGACCGCATAGAACTAAACTTTATATTTACAAATTATTTAACTAGAATAATTGTGACACCTTCAAAACAAATGATACGCGAAATGATTAGCGAAAAAAAGATTATTTTTGAAAATCATCGGGACTATGTTTAAAAAACTAAGACACTACAGAGTGTAGTAGATGAAAAACAGAGGACTAATGAAAATGGGTATAATAAAATGTTAAAAAAAAATAATTGCGTGCTAGCAACCAAAAGAACCAGCATTAAAAAAAGGCTTAGTCAAATGCTATAACTTAAACCAAAGGTCGACTTTAAAATTTACAAAAAGATGTCAAAAAAGGCATTTGTTGGACACTCTATATCTAGTTAAAAATAATACAGCCATCGTGTTAATAAACTAATATAGAATACAACAAATTACTTTAATACGAAATATTTATATAATTAATTGCGAAAATATTTAATTCATATATCGTCATTAATCACCATCGAAGTATTGAGGATCCGATCCTATTCCCAGAGATGATGAGTTAATCGCTAATCTGTTAAAAGTTTTTTTTTCTCATATTTGGGGGTTCTTTAGAATTTTTTATTCTTTTACATTTTATAGTTTTTGGCCGTTTTTACGTGATTTCGAGCAAAAAACCCCCCAGGTTTTCTGTATTGTTTTATAATAACAAAATAACAATTAACTTCGGTTAGATTTTTAACTAATTAACGATAAACTGTGCCCACCTCTGCTTATCAGTGGGACCAGATCGCCCACCAATATGAAACTCATAGATTGCAGTGATTTGGGGGTCCATAAAAAGAAATGCAGTTCAGAAGGGGGAGGGGGGCGTCGACCAACAACAACGTTGTGTGGTTCTCTTCGAAGGAATAAAGCACACAAGCTGTCAGGGTGGAATAACAAAGTGCATTGAGGTCCATTTTCGCGATGCACCCTCCACCCTTCATTCGCAATAAATACACCCCCCATACACCTGTATATTTGCAGGTCAAAGTAGTGGTGGGACTACGTGACCTGGTTCTCTTTAACACTTATTTACATAATTACCTCATAAACAAACCAAATCGGTATCACCACACCTACTTTGCCTCGCGGGGTTCTCCTTTTGAATTGTAACGATTGGAGCACATCATCTCTATTACCATGTTCGCGGGAACAAAACGTTTCGTGTGCGCAGGTTTCCAGTTCCATATCTGGGCTTAGTTACTTCTTACGAAACCCGCCGGAAGATGCATTAGGTATTCTTTTCGACTCAGATACAGACACCATTTCTTTTCATTTCCCCGCGTGTTTATGACATCTATCAAGTGCTCATGCCTGTTTATTTGAGGGGTTTATCCGTCATTATTCTATACCAATACGCAAACATTTTGAGCTGAGAGAAGGCATAAAAGTGGGGAACCAACGAGGGAATTTTCACCCAGTGGGATAAAATAAGGGAGAAGAAACCGGGGAAGAATAAAGTGGGTGAATATAAATGGTTTTTAAATTTTAATGCCAAAACCAACGAGGGCATTCACGTAGGAATGTTAGAAAAGGAAGATCTGTAAAGAAAGTTGTGAAGATGGACGTTAGGGCCGGGAGGGCACACATTCTTTGGAATGACAGCTGCAACATGATTGTCCATGCTACGCCCCCCCTCCCTCGAGGATGATAAATATAAAGCTTGGTCTCGCATTCGTACATTCGAGTCTTTGAGTTTTGTTGATGTGTACTCGTTGCGACCTGTTCCATTTTGGTGGTGCCGGATGGCGTCGCGCTTTCCCTTTCTCACTTACTACGATACTTCAAGAGAGAGTCCTCGTTTTATTTTCACTCACACCGCAGCGAAACCTGACATTGTTACGAAGCGAGGTGTTAATTCAGGAGAGTTGTGCGACTAACCGCTATCGAATGCTTCGATTTGTCCCCTCTTTTCCGTACTCGACCTATTTACTTTACAAATATAAATTTCGCCTCGTTTTACGTTTATTTAACAATCACGTTTCAAAAGTTATGGTGATGATATATATATATATATATATATATATATATATATATATATATATATATATATATATATATATATATATATATATATATATATATATATATATATACGTTAGTTTTAGTTTTTAAAGACTATAAATAAATTAACCTTTGGAATAAATAAAGTCCGCCATCTTTAAAAAGCACAGCGAAAATAGATGTATGTCACTTACGAATTGACTGAATAATTCATCACTTTCACTCATTCAACTGATGAGCCAATTGATTAGTCTAATTAATTAAGTTCTACGTCAATTAAGTTTACAGTTAATTTTGACCAATCAATCAAGTATAACCTGATTTGATAGATTAAATAAATTTAATTATTTTACAATATTTAAAAAGATCGTAAACTTAAGCAAAATAGAAAAAAAAGAAGTCAATCCATCAAAGACAGAAGCAAAGATAACTAATCAATATATGATTGATCGAATGAAACTAAAATCTGTAAATCAAATAGTGGGAAAATGAATAAAAAAAAACTGAAATAAAAATGACGTAAATCGGTCATTGAGTCGAAGGATTCCTGAAACTTGCTGATGCGTTTAACGTTTTTGGACATTTTTGGTTAGATAGGAAATCTGAGAAAAGGGTCCGCGAAGCTATCCTTGCCCACGGCTGACCTTTCGTTGCTGTCTAGTGGGCAACCCCCACATAAACCTCACCCTATTTTAACTAAGATAAAGGGTATGGGGAAGGTTTATGAAAGGGGTTAGGTATTGACGCTGTTAGCGGGCGTTGGCGAAGGAAATGATTTTAAAGTTCGCCTCGTTTGATCTTTATTTTCGACCGAATTTAAATTTAGGGCCAATGTCTGACTGTCGCTGAACATCTCGCCCAATATATGCATAGTTAATGCATATATTTATGTCAAGTGGATTGTAATTTTGTTTGCCGACGGGAACGTGTGTGAGTGTGGAAATGATTGTGATCTTAATCGTTCTACTAACACGTAATTCAAACCTTTCCAGCCGTACGATCTCTTTGAAGTCTAATCAAAATGGCCCCACGGCTAAGATGAAAATCATTTTTCCTTTCCTTTCTCCACAAGTATATAATTATGGATCCCTCCTCTGAATATTCAGTTCGTCTTATTCGAATCTCATTTTTAAGAGGAGAAATTAATTATTATTATACCTACAAACTTCTGTTTCTCTGCTTAGCTTCACTCTAAACATAAAAACTTGTCATGAGATGTGAAATTTATTCCAACGCTTCAAACCACTTCTTCCGACGGGCCATATCCACCTGGACTTCAGCAACCATGGGTTATAAATGGTTGCTCGAGCTAATTGGCTATAATTTCATTCACACTCCAAATCGCAACTTTTGATGCTGCCATTACTGGAAGGTTAAAACAAGTTCAATTCTGTTATTTATTATTATTTGTCTCTTTTCTGATCCAAAACGGCAACAGGATATTCGAAGGTCCTCTGCGAAGAGATTTGCCAGCGATGGAATTAACGGACTCGTTTCTGATACTATTGCTGAACCAATACTGTCTCTCCTTCTACCCTGTCCTGTACAGGAGGTAAAAAAAAACAACATTGATAGGATCGAGGAATGAAAAGGAATAACTGAAGTTGTGAAAATGTATAGGGAATGACAGGATGAATACAAATTAATATGAACATGGTCGTTGAGACTTAAATATAGTCCTAATAAATAAACTCATATTTTTCTCCAAATTATTCATTTTAAAAGTCATCTCATCTAATCTTATTAACCAATTAATGAATAATATTGAATAAATGAGCTCGCCACCATATTGCTCAGTGAGAAAGGAGACGCGTCACGGTATTGTACCAATAAAAGAGCACAGGTATTCATTGTGATTATGTTCAATAAATGAATATTAGCACAAATCACAAATGTGCGCTGTAACTCATCTTAATATTGCCCAATAAATATACAGAGACAAGCATTACCCTAATGTTGAAAATGGCGGAGTGCTTGTGAGCAATATGATGGTATGTGCTGTAAGTGGAATAGTCTCACTGAGCATATAGTTAGTAGCCCTAGTGTTAACACCTTTAAAAATAGGTATGACCAGTACGAGACTCAGAACCAGAGAAGAGGCACTTTATATGAGCACTGACTCCCTTGACTCTTAATTTTCACTAAGGTAAGCATTCACTAAGGTAAGCATTCACTAAGGTAAGCATCCACTAAGGTAAGCATTCACTAAGGTAAGCATTCACTAAGGTAAGCATTCACTAAGGTAAGCATTCACTAAGGTAAGCATTCACTAAGGTAAGCCCTATTCTATGAAGGACCAATTTTGTGTTAAATAAAGCAAATATAATGTTTTGCTTTATGTTGATCGAGCATGGAGGGAAAAGAAGTCGCGTAGTATGAGCACCGACCTTAGTTTGCGGGAAAACGCTTAGTAATGATGATGAGAAATTGTAAATGACAAAATAAAACAAAATATCACGTAATAAATACGCTTAGTAATGATGATGAGAAATTGTAAATGACAAAATAAAACAAAATATCACGTAATAAATACGCTTAGTAATGATGATGAGAAATTGTAAATGACAAAATAAAACAAAATATCACGTAATAAATACGTTGAAGAAGAGTGTGAATCGCGTAAATTTGCAAAAAAGACCGAAATCAAGCCGAGTGGTAAGATTTAAATTAAGGTTAAAAGAATAAGTGTGAATCTTTGCCTGATAATGAGACTTTTGAAAAAAATAAGTCCATCTTTCAGATATTCCTCATATTTTTGTTACTTCCACTTCTTTAAGAACTTCCCTATTTAAAAAAGAAACTTTAAACGAAGATGCTCTAGTTGGTTTCTCGAAATAGGTTGTGAATGGTTGATATATAGATGGAAATAGGTATCTGGTGACGCGGTGAGAATAGAGGCCGTCGCTCTGAAACCTGAATATAGAACAACATTTATTATTTATAGGGAAGGCTTGCGTGCTAACAGACCCTACACCAAATTTTGACCATAAATGACCTCTGATCTGTGGCCTTTGACCACCTGCATGAGCTTCAAATAATCTACACTCAGTTATTTTCTACTTCATTTTTGCAAAAAAAAGAAGAAAAGTTCGAATATGTTTGGAAAATGACCTGTGGTCCTTGGATGGACACTTGCAAATGAAGCCAGAAGAAAAGAATATCGCCTGAAATCTTTCTCGTTCTGTATCTCCTCTTTTTGTCCCAAACGACTTCTTATAAAGACGGACTGCATATGTCCACGATGTTGTTTCTTTTATTTATGTGTCCTGTAACCTTTCCTGTCATTTCCTAGTGATTACTAATTTCGTTAAACGTCGATTTACCCTTTCTTTGCATTCGTTTATCAGCAGAGGACTAAAAAAAACAATGCAAATTTTAATTAGGGAAAATCTTTATAGCCCTCTACGTTCATTTGTTGCTGATGACATTACACAGATATAGTCATATGTGCGGAGTTTGTGAGTGTAAAAGAAAATGCGCATGAGAATCATATACATATATGGAAATATTTATTGGGACTTCGTTAACACGCACACACAAATACACCGACATTACACGCTGAAATTTCAAATGAGAACCCACTAATGTAGTCATTTGCAAAAGTTGAGAGGGTCAGGTAGTCTTATCGCTCAGCCATTTCTTCCAACACCACACGCCACATGCACCTTTCATCCACCCACCACACATCCACTACGCAGTCACCCCTTCAACTGAGGCTGACTGAAGAGCGGAAAGTATTTATCATGGGCGCTCAATTATACCTTATTGGGGCAACCATAAAACACTGTTTTAAAGTTGGCTAGAGCTCTACGTAAAAACTTAATCAACCTACATTCAACCAGTCCCGCAAATTGAAGGAATTTAAAACCAAAGGGGTTGTTTTGGTATTTTAAATAATTATATTATGTTTTTAAGTATTTTGATTTGTTGTTAATCTAGTTAGTTTTTTTATTCAAAGATTTTATTTAGGCAAGAGGATATGTTGTGCTTATGTGGTTATAAAGCTTATGTAAGTAATTTCATTGAGAGTAGTTTGTTCTGGGGGTCATTAAGGTGACTTCCCTAGGTAGGAAATATTTTAACGCGGCATTTATTCCTACAGGAGGAGAATTATTAGTCAGTAGAAGGATATTCACAGACGTCGTCTTGGTTTCTCTCAATGGCAAAATAAACAAATAGTGATGACTGATAGAGACAAAGTGTGGCATGAAGAGAGCACAAAGGGAAGACTATAATAGAAATAATAATGATAGCGAAAATGGGCAGGATAAATAGGGGAACCTCATTTCAAAGTTTCACAAAAGTTCGGAGATATAAACACAAGATCCAAAAGTACGGTGACCTTCATATTTGAAGGGGTACACACGGTTCTCACTCCCGTCCATGTGTAAAAGTAAATGAATGGGTGGAATTTAAGGCTTTTTGTAAACCTCATTAAAACCAAATATGTAGATAAGATTGGAGGCATATAAGACGCACATACACAGGAATAGAACCAACGATTTATACGTACATTAAGAAGCAAAAATATGCCACTAGCGAGACTTAAAGTACATATGTGTGGTTTTAGAATTATGTTCATACATATTGTGGGTCACTATTACTTATATTTAAGGATACATACTGGCGACTCCTAATATGGCTATGGGCGCTGAGAGGTATTGTGAGTACATTCCCAAAACATACACACACAAATGACCCTTACTTTGTAATGTATAGATATATAGATAGGGCTCAAACCTCTACCATGCTACTGCGCTTATAATCTGATTGAAGCATCCTTTTTCCCGGGTTGTGGATTGTAACCAATTGGTTAGCGCAATGGCCTGAAAAACGAACAGCCCCCCCTTTTTCTCACTTTTTTAAACGGGCAAAAGCGTTTTTCTCTTCCTTCTTTCTTAATCTATGTATGATCCGATTTCGGTCTTAGAAATCACGAAAGCTCTTGTGTATCATACTCTCCTTATTTCCTATGGGTTACTGAATATACGAGTATATATATATATATATATATATATATATATATATATATATATATATATATATATATATGAGGAGATGGAGAGAGAGAGAGAGAGAGAGAGATGAACAAAACCTTATATTTAAACTATACTTAGAACGACATAAAAATCCCCTGAACACATTATGCTGAGAATAAATTGGCATGACAGAAAATCAGCCATTTGGATACGTGACCAAGGCCAAACTTGAGGATACAGTGAAAACCTAAAATTGAGTTGGTCGGGTCATGTGGTAAGATTCCAAGAAGATAGATGAAGCATAGAAATAATCGATTGGACTCCACTTGATAAAGGACGACAGAAAAGAAGACCAAAGACAAGATGGAGAGATCTTGAAATATATGCTAAAAATTGGAAACAAATTGTACAAGACCGCCAAAAATTCACAAAGTGAGAAAGATTTTCCCTCAACAGTGGGAGGAAAATGCATGAAATAATTATATATATATATATATATATATATATATATATATATATATATATATATATATATATATATATATATATATATATATACCTATATATTAAATATAATCATGCCACACATCCAAGTCTTGCGATTTTTACAAACGGTATCGAAACGTTCCTAGAAGATGGAAATTAGTGGTAATGTAGAAATTATATTACTTATTAAATTAATGAAAACCTAATTTAAATATAAAAAAAAGTAATGATAAACAAAAAAATTACTTCATCTTTATTTGATGGCATTATAAAAACCTAAGCAACTCTAAGAATTAATAATATTTTGAAATGAACAAATATCATAATTATTATTTACATATGGAACCTCAGTGAAGAAGAGGAAATAATAATGATAATTTATTACAAAAAGTGTGGATATCGAAAGATTTCTACTAGGAAGATGGCGTAAATTAAGACTAGTTCAGCCGACATTCAAATATACTTACCCATATACTCGTATCTGCGCGCGTGTGCGTTAGATATATGTACATAGGTTCCTTGTCTATGCTTGTGTGTGCGCGTTTGTTTTTTATGTGTACTCCCCCCCCTTCCATTTCCACACACCTCCGTCAGCCAGTGACCGTCGTCTTTTCTTTCTTTTTTTCTCCAATCCTACACCTGTGCTCGGAAATGTCTAGTAGGCCCAAAGGTAGTCATGGAAATTGACCAACATTCTTAGAAGCCAATTTCAGGGACGGCTCATTCTTTAGATCCTTGTTTTTTGCCCTAAATAATCATCTCATCCTCTTGTGAGCGGGTGATTGGGGTTATATTGGCCATAAAAAAAATCATTGAAACCTTGGTGAGAGAGAGAGTGTGTGTGTGAGAGAGAGAAAGAGAGAGAGAGAGAGAGAGAGAGAGAGAGAGAAAGAGAGAGAGAGAGAGAGTGAGAGAGAGTGTGAGAAAGAGAGAGAGAGAGAGAGAGAGAGAGAGAGAGAGAGAGAGAAATATATAGAAGAGATAACATCTTTAGGAGACTACTGAAAGGGGCCATGTAACGTGGTATCCTTCCTAAGGGCGGCCCGGTTGGAGTACGAATGAAGAGTAGCTGGGAGGGACAAAGTACTCGTATATATATATATATATATATATATATATATATATATATATATATATATATATATATATCACTATTCATTTGGGTCAGGAGAGTAATTTACGAAATACGAGTAAATATCAGAAATGCATCAGTTGACTCATTACAACGAAGTAAAGAGATCAAAGAAGAGCTCAACCAGTTGATCCTCGAACAACAGCAGAGACGATGGGAGGATGCGATGGAGAGCGTCGATTGAGATACATCCTCCAAAGACTTTTGGAAGAAAGTCAGAAGTCTCAGAGGATCATCTGGAAAAAAAGAAGAAAATGGAAATCCTAAAAGAAGATGGATCCATTGAAACAGAAGACAGAAACATCGAAGTAATATTCCGGCGTTATTGGGAAAAAATCTTCAGTATACCCGAAGAAGAGAACGAAGATTTTGATATAGAGTTTGAAAATAACATCGTAGACGAACTTAACACGGAAATACACAGAACGCATCCTCATCACCAGGTGGACAGACTGCGCGACGGAGATGACGAGATCATCGAAGAAGAGATTCTTGGCGCACTCCGCTCATTCCGCCAAAAAGCCCCAGGCCAATCGGGGCTTACGAAGTTAAACTTCAAAAAGGCACCAGGAAACGTCATCGAATGAATGAGACGAATATTCAACGCATGTCTGAATACGGGGTACTTTCCAGATGCTTACAAGACGGCAAATATGATCTTCTTGCCCAATTATGGAAAGGACCCAATGTTGAGAGAGAGCTACCGCCCAATTTCACTTCTGGAATTTGGTGGGAAACTCTTTGAGAAGATCCTCAACGAGAAACTGGTGCCTCACCTGGAAGAGAACTCCCTCTACAACCCCTGCCAATACGGGTTTAGGAAGAAACGAAGTGCGGAAATGGCAATTACTGTCATTACGGAAAAGCTTGCCCAAGCCAAACGAGACAGGAGTTACGTAGATATTGTTTGTCGGGATGTATCAAAAGCGTTAGTTAAGGTGTGGCAGCGGGGTATGCAGTATAAGATCTTACGGTTGGGTCTAAGTAAAAACTTGGAAAAAACTCTCTGTGACGACGTCATGGAAAGAGCGGCGTATGCCAGTCTAGGGTGCACGGACGGACCAAAGTTTCCGCTCACTGCGGGCCTTCCCCAGGGGGGTGTCTGTTTCACACCCTTTACTCGATATACACCGTGGATGTCCCAGCCCCTGTGTATCTCTCTTTCCTCAATATTCAATACGCCGATGATTTCAGCCAGATAACCATGTCTCCATGGGGGAATGCACTGTGGCAAGCTCACATGACAGCGATAGAAATTGAAAATCTAAACACCTACGAGGCTCAATGGAAAATTAGAACTAACCAGGAGAAATTCAAGGTGGTCCCCATTGGACGCACCAGAAGAGCAAACGTGAGAGTGGGGGATACTCGTTATCCCTACACCAACGAATGGAATGTACTCGGTATGAAAATCACCTCTACCGGGTACAAGAAGCACGCCAAAGAAAGAATTTCTCGAGCCTCGGCCGCTGTCAAAACTCTATATACGTTCAAAAATCTACGTGAAAACAAGAAGAAGAAGATCTACAATGCCCTTGTTAGATACACGTTGCTTTACCCCGCCTCCACCTTCTCTTGTGTCTCAAAAACACAAAAGAGGTGACTTCAAGTAGTGCAAAATAAATGCATGTACCTAATCCCAGGTACACGCAGGCGAGAAAGAAGACGCCAAGAAGACCTGCACAGAGAGGCGGGGATAATTCCCATTAACAAAGTCATCGAAGAACGGACCCGGAAAATGCAAGATCTGGTTAATCGAGAACTGAGTGAAAAAATTCCTCAGATGATTAACCAGAACAGAAGAGCAGAATGTCGCGCCAGATTTCCAAGTTCCGTTAACCGAGTGGCTGGTGGGGATGAAGTGCCGCTCTACGCATGATGAGATGTAGAATCTAATCTAATCAAAGAAAACAACCGATTCAAGAATAAAACTCACAATTATGACTAAAACTCACCGAAGAAGACAAATGTAAAACCAAGAAAGAAGAAAACTACCGAATACGATGAGAATTCAACCGACTAAGAAAAAACTAAAACACACACATACAAAAAAAAACAACCATTGAGCACGCACTTAAAAGTTTGAAAACACATAAACAAACAAGCAATGCATAATCACACAACAAAGCTAAACTAAAGTTAGCAAGACGAATGGCTTGAACGCCATAAAAATAATAAATCAACGAAAACAACATAGAATACACGCTACAAAGAAATAATGAAAGTGATAGGCCTGATCACCAGGCTCTAGCATCTCTTTGCACCCTACCACGCTTCTTTCTCTTTTCACCGGTGTCTATTTTCTCTATCTATCCACACACCCAATCGTACTTCCCTACACGCACCCACACTTTAACTTAATTGGAATTGGAATTGGAATTGATCAGGAGCGAAGGCTGAAGAATTTATTGAGAAAAACTACGCTAATACTACATCTCTTACCCGATAAAGGAGGAAAAGGATTAGACAGGGCTGCTTCAAAACGTCAAGAACCACTTCACTATCCCCACGGGGCTCTGCTGAAGACTTTTTTAGCCTGCTCCTAGGCTACTTTATGTCGACCTAACCCCCCTCCCCCTCCATCGACGGAGTTACGAAGCTGAAATGAACTGAATTGCCATTCATCTAGTCTCGTTTCAACTATGTCGGTCCACTTTGATAGACATAATTGGAGACGAAAGGAAAGCTTTGGGAAAGAGTTCGCTCTAACCTCTAAGGGTAGTTTCCGGCCAAGACCACGGGGGGACATGCAACCTTCCCTGTGTAAGCTGGAAGCAGCATCGATAACCAAACCCCAGACGGAGCGGCACCCTCGGGTGGTGGTAGTTGATTCGATCACCACCTATCATTAATTCCACCACACTTCACCCGTCTGAGGGGCCTCCCCGGGTTCATCCATCATCATTCATCCCCTCATTTGGCAGTTCACGTTCACGGAAGCTGAGCGACGAAGTAGAGGGAGTCATCAATAAACAAATAAAGAAGAAAATATCATCGTAAGAAGAAAGGGAGCACGAAACTTTACTTGAATCAAGTTACCTCTAATAATAGACGTGGGGTAAAAAAAGAACCCAGTCCAGAAGGGCCACTCTCTCGAAGAGATGGCCCAAGACCATACAACCAGAATACCTCTGCGAGCAGTCGACGGACAGCCCAAGCCCAGCAGAAAGAAAGTATTCGAAGCTGTGTATGGTAAATTGGGCATTGCCATGGTAAGACTGCTGAAGATAACCTCGAAAAATATATCGCATTCCTCAAAAAAAAAGACATCGAGGATATCACCAAGGAGAAGGCAGTAGATGCCCTTAGGGGAATTAAGCTGCAGCCAGCAGTACCATCGCAGATCCTGGCCCACAGGAGCGTAGGGTGCCGGTGAATCGATCCATGGATCGGACAGCACTCCAAAGATGACATCAAGGAGGAAATCCAGCTTCGGCAAACCTGGGCCAAGGTAGCCGAAGTGATCAAGTTCAAAAATAGAAGGGATAACAGTGACTACACCCATGTCTTCAAGGTAGTCTTCACCGAAACCACTATGGCCCAAAAGGCAAAGGAACAAGGCTTATTAATGTTCAATGCCAAAATTAGTTGGGAACAGATAGATAAAGGAGAATTCACTCCAGTCCAGTTCTGTTTCAGTTGTTATGAAATGGAAGAACACGCCACTAAAGACTGTAAAGAGCCATAGGAATCATGCTCCAAATGCAGTGATAAAGGGCCCAATTGGAGGTCGTGCACTAATAACTTTGAAAAGTGCATTAACTGTGGCCAAGTACACAGAACAATGGCCATGCCATGTCCTGTAAAAAAAAGAAATAATTAAAAGTAAACACGAAGCGAAGAAGAAAGAGGAAACACGTAGAGCGAATACGTTCTAAGCCTAAACGGCAAAGGTGGCCCTCTCGGGCCACGAAGATTATGACGTGCATCCTTCACGCACACGTCATGAATCTCACACGCCCTAACACGTTTACAACTGAGCTAAATCAAATGTTAGCTAAAAATGGGATGGAACAAATGTAGTTCCCAGACAATCCCCCCCTCCGGGGATGTACTGCAACTGCAAATGGTTCCAAACCAACAGGCAAACGGTCAAGACACCACCAAAAATGTAACCAAGAAAGAAAAGAAACAAGCAGTCGATGTAAAAACTCCTGCACCGAAACAGAATCAAGAAATCACCACAGAGAAAGAAAATACTGACACCAATAGTTCCTCGGAATCCTCGGATTCCTCGGACACCGAAGTCCCACAAACCAAAAAAACCAATGGAAAGAAAAGGAAAAACAAAAGATTGCTGGCTGATAGCATCAATCTAAAAATCTAGCCTTGTGATCAGTTTCCCTTTCCCGAGGAGATGGAGGCCAAGGATATTTTCCATGGAATCAAAATCAAAATATACAAATGGGAATATGACTACAAGGTCGACCCCGAATCAGTAGACGAAGCTCTGCTCAGCCAAAATGTGACCCTACATCACAGCACCTGCGAGCAGATTTCAAACGCTGAGTTCAGGAAAAAGAGAAGTGGGAGGAAGAAAAACATCACCCCAAAACACTAAAGAAACAACCTGGAAAGAGTAATCAATAGAATGAGGATTCTGACACTCAACATAGATGGATGGGAGGGGAAAGCTACGGCATATGGAAACATATTCCGAGTGCTTGACTCCGACATCATTCTTATAACTGAGCACGGTATCGACACTACAGCTGGTCGAATTAAAATACCTGGCTACAAAGTAGTCATAAAAAATCATTCTCAGGAAAGGTTTGATGGTGTTGCAATAGCTGTCAAGGGGAACATCTCGTTCAAACAATTACCAGAACTTGATGAATCCTTTGTGGCGATCGAGCTCCACACACTGGTAGGAGACCTCGTGATAGCTGCAACCTATCAACCCCCTCGTCGAGCCTTTCTCCCGTTAAATAACTTCTACACACTGTTCGGGCACCGCAGAATGGCATTCTTAGGGGGAAACCTCAATGTCAGATGCCGTGCGGCGGGCTATGGTAGTACCAACGAAAGAGGCCGAAACTTGGAACTGATTATGGGAAGAATAAACATCCAGAGAATAGGGCCGGATTTTCAGACCTATGTCACTTTCAGATCAGCAACCAAACCCGACATCTTAACAAGTGAAGGCTTCCCATTCAACTACCATAGTGAGCCAGGCCCAACAGTCCCAAGTGATCACATAGCGATACTCACCACAGTATCTCTCGCTCCGATCCAGCTTCCAGTCCCTCTTCGAAAATCTACGCTTCGGCCAACTGGGATCGTTACAAGAGACGATTCATTCAGTACGCGCCAGCTGACCTAAGCGAGGCGTCATTGGAGGAGATAGATGGGGAGCTGGAGAGGATAACTACGTCCATACTGGGTATAAAACACCTCCTTAGCCCAGATGGACAGAGGAGATGAGAGATCGCTCGCGTTCACAGGGAAGTGTACGAAGAGATAAGACGGGAAGGTCCTAACCGGGAAAGAAGCTCACTCCTTTGACACCTAAGCACAGAGCTAAAAGAGGATATCAACCTCCAACAGGAGGAAATTTGGAACAACCTGATAGCCAAAGTCGATAGCGAACTCAACCCGGCTAAGTTTTGGGGTCAAGTCAAGAACTTAAAAGGACTAACAGCAAGACTAAAGGCTCGAATAAAAGAGAACGGAGACTATATAGAGGACCCGGCGGTTCTGGAAGACAGGTTCAGAATTTTTTGGAAAAACGTCTTCAGGATCACCCCTGAAGAAAATGACGAGTTCGACCAGGAATTCGAAGGCCAACAGATCGAAGAACTGAATCAGGTTATGCACTGCACGCACATACAACATCGAGTAGAAGAAGGCAGGGAGATGGCGGATCATGGCAGTCCCATAACACCAGAGGAGGTCATTGCCACTGTGAGAGCCTTCCAACAAAAGGCACCAAGCTGGACGGGCATCACCAGAAACAACTTGGTAAATGCCCCACAGCAGATCATTCAGGGAGTTACAAACATTTACAACACCTCTCTGAATACGGGTTACCTCCCTGAGGGTTTTAAGATCGCCAAAGTAATCTTCATACCCAAGGGAGGTAAACCCCCTAATCAACTGGTAAATTACAGCCAATCGCCCTGCTCGAATTCGTTGCGAAAGTCTACGAGAAGCTCCTGGCTGACAAGCTCCAAGAACAACTAACCGAGCTAGGAGATCACAACCCTCAGCAGCATGGGTTCCGCAGGAGACGAGGAACGGAAATCGCCCTCGCCCTCCTAACGTAAAAACTCGCTTGCAGCAAAGCTGAGAGAAGGTACGTACACGTGGTGCTGCGGGATGTAAAGAAGGCCTTGAATAAGGTATGACTGAGAGGGCTACAATTCAAGATCCTCAACCTCCAGCTAAACCCAATCCTGGAAAGAGTTCTTTGTAACTATGTCACGGATAGGAGAGCCCAAATCGAGATCGCGTGCTGCGAAGGACCTGAATTCGAACTCGAAGAGGGAGTTCCACAAGGCAGCTGTCTGAGTCATTTGTTGTACTTCGTGTACACAATTAACCTACCTGCTCGAATGAGGTACGATTTGATGTATCTGCAATACGCAGATGGCATCACTCAAATCGTCCTGAGTCGATTCAGGAACGCTGGAAGCCAAGCAAGGGTGACAGCTGCCGAGATTGACAACATCAGTCGCTAAGAAAGAAAGTGGAAGATAAAAACCAACCGCCAGAAGTTCGCTATAATTGCAATGAACCGCCGGAAAGTAGAAGACGTCCTCCTTGACAACGAACTCTATCCGTACTCTAACGAGGGAAAAGTCCTGGGCTTACGACTTTACAAAACAGGTTACAAGGCCCAAGGAAATACTAGTCTCCCTAGCCAAAAGAGAGTTGAAGAAACTTAACCGTTTCCGAAGCCTCAGCGTGCAAAATAAGAAAAAGCTGGACATGGCCTGGGTACGCTCAGTCCTGTGATCACGCAGATGGCAAGCTGTACCTCTCTCAGAACGATGCAGAGGGTACAGAACAAAGCCACACTGCTGATAACTGGCACGCAGAGGATCGACCATATTCGGCAATCGGTTCTACATGAAAGAATCGGACTAAAACCGATCAATATGGAGATCCAAAAGCTAGGGAGAAAGACTTGGGACAGAATCGATCAGGAAATACTCCCAACTATAAACAACGATCTAGACATACGAGGAAAAAGAAGACGCGCAGTTGGAAGAACAGCTCTATTCCCAAGCGGAAGAACCTGCACGAGAGAGAACGTACTATCGATATATACATAGAATTATACAAAAGAAAATAACAAACTTAAATCCAAGATAACTAATTTGACCAAAAAGAGGCGGTGCCCAAATTGAAAATTAAAATAAAAAGAGGCGAAGTGCCCAAATTTAACTTAATTAAAAATTAAATCAACAAACACAGAGAAATGAAAAACAAATCAACAAAATTAACCAACTATAATGAGAAGAGGAAGATAGATTAAAATAAACGAAAAGAGGCGAAGTGCCCAACTTAATACTTAAACTGAAAATAATAAATGAATAACTTTGTGATAGAACGAGTTGAAGCTGCGTTAATTTCAACTCCTACCACATGTTATTTAAAACCACGATGCTCACACGTGCATCTTCGCCTTGAAGCTTGGCGCCTTATCGCAGCCACCTGAGTCAATGTTTAAACAAGGAGGTTATTGTCCCCCCGTTCGCCCCCATACGCCGACCTCGCCAGATTGAGTTAGGCTTATGGGCAGATAAGGCATTGTTCTCCGGCTCGGCTGTGCGTTCCCTCGAAGCTTCCACCCCATTGTCCCCCCACGCCAAGGAGATGTCCTGGCTATTTATATGGAAACTTTACCACTAAGATCAGATTGGAGATCCAGATTTTCGTCGCGAAACATCACCACGACCCTCTCTCCCTTTGTGCGCCAAGGGACCTCGACCTCGAGATTCACCATCACTTGTCCAGAAGGAGGACAATATCCCTTGAGTGCCAAAGTTCGAGCCTTTGCGAGGCCGAGTCCAAAAGGCTTCCCCCTTGTTGTTCAGAGGAGAACAGCATTAGAACAGCCATTGTTCGCTCGAGTCCCGTTGACAAGAAACGGTTCTCACCCTTCCCCCTTGTTGTTCAGAGGAGAATAGCACTAGAACAGCCATTGTTCTTTTGAGGCCTTCGCCAAGAAACGGTTCTCACCCTTCCCCCTTGTTGTTAAGAGGAGAACAGCATTAGAACAGCCATTGTTCTTGAGCCCGTAAACAAGAGACGGTTCTCACCCTTCCCTCTTGTTGTTCAGAGGAGAACAACATTAGAACAGCCATTGTTCTTGAGCCCGTAGACAAGAGACGGTTCTCACTCCCCCTTTGTTCAGAAGAGAACAACGTAGAACAGCCATTGTTCTTCAAGCTGTTTGTCGAGAAACGGTTCTCCTTCCCAAGACGCCACGTCAGGATCCTTTTATCCCCCCCCCCCCTTCGGCTGGAACTCGCCAGCGGACCGAAACTCCTTCGCGCCACCTTCCACTGCACCACTAGTGCAAAAGTTACGTAAGCCAAACGTCACCTTTGAGTACTTAACCCTTTTGTCAATTCTATCCTGTGCTTTAAATGGTTTATCGAACCATCCCGTCTCTTTAACTCTATATTTGTTTTACCTTTTTAAATCCTTTAAATCCTTGGATTAGCCAAGCCTCAACGACCCTTTTTATTCCCTGTTTATGTCAATATTTTCCGTCTTGTGTTTCTTGATAGTTATTATTAATAAAACTCTATTTTATTAATGATAGCAATATTATTATCCTTGAGCTCAGTTCCACTTCTTAAGCATATCGAAGATACATAATATCGGCCGCCAGACATTAACGCACTCTAGAAATAATTAAGGAAGTTCCCTCAACGAATAGTGATATATGGTATCGTCGGGAGTCATTCTACGACAAACTTAATAAAATAAAACTAGCGATAATTATCATAATAAGAAACAATTGAAAGGCTTGAAAGCCACGACGGAGGATCAAATTAAACTAAAGAAATAAAAAAAATAAATATATATATATATATATATATATATATATATATATATATATATTATAAAGAGGCCATGTTGGATATAATTTGACAGCAGAAGAGGCATTTTTTTAGTTTCTTGATAACTTTCATAAATGATTATCCCTTAAAAGAGGGGGGACCTTAAATATCGTTTTAAATCATTATTTATTATTCGCCCGAGGCTTCTTTCAACCACATTGGTCATCTTGAGAATGGGTTCCTATCCGAAACGTCGGTACCAAGAAGTTATAATATAGTAATGAACTACCTAAATTTAGCCTGCTTATTTATCCTAAATATATATATATATATATATATATATATATATATATATATATATATATATATATATATATATATATATATATATATATTAAGAGAGGAGAGGGGTTGCGCGTTGCCAGGCGTATACGTTTTTTAGGATAAATAAGCAGGCTAGATTTAGGAAGTTCATTATTATATTATAACTTCTTGATACAGGAAACTGTGTAGCGTGTCGAGAGTATCTTGTCGGCAGTGATGCTGCTAGCATTTATGATTGGAAGCTTTTGCTCTCACAGAGGGTGCAACAGCTAACGGGTGTGATGCTGGCCACTCGACTGTGATGACTGCTTTCGGTAGCTCATCGGTGGCCGACTGACAACGATATATTCCATGTCCTGTTAAAAGTTTCATATTGGATTCATACCTGGAGACTGAGGCTTCGACTCCATCATAGTGATATTGTTGTCCCAGAACCACTGTATGGTGGACGCAGACTTGTGACGTGGGGCAATGTCCTGTTGGAAAATCGCATTTCTGGAGAGGTCTCGGACTGAGGGCAACATACAATCTCTCAGGACAGCTTGTCACTTCTCTGAATTCCGTGTGCCATTACAAACAGTGAGACGTTCAACTTCTGAACTTGACATTCAGCCTCTTACCATTAAATAGCGGCCACTCCGCTTTATTGTTGGCACTATCGATTCCAATGCTTCATAAGCTTCCTGCCTACTCTAACATTGCATGGAACGTGGAATCGTCGGACCATAAGACATGTCAACACTGACGCATGGTCCAATTGCGATGAGCACGTGCTCAGGCAATGAGGGATGCATTAAACTGGCCGCCCTCTGTCCATTCCTATCGTAGTTGGACTTCGGGTTTCTTGCGATCCCGAAGGCTCATAGGAAGCGTACTTACCATAGGTCGTACAGAACGAGGTCGGTCTATCATGTTTCCACTTTCTCGGATCCTCTTCAACACTTCTACAACACTGAAATGTGACCCGCCAACCTTCCGAGTAATATGTCGACAGCTGAGACTCTCCACGAAGAGCGTGCGTATTAGACTTCTTTCCTACTTGGTAGAGTTACGTGTTTCCACTATCATCACATCTATATCAGATCCTATCCACATGGAATTTCATATTAATCACTTAATATGTATTATATAAAGATATTTCGACTGTAACTTGCCTCAACTTGATACCAGAATTATATACATTTCAAAAGCATCGACATTTTAAATATTAAAAAAAAAGTTATAAGGAATCTTGTAGTTTTATTTTCATTTCGAGATATATTGAACACAAACAAACATGCAAACCTAAACCAACATATTAGTAGACATATCGAAGAGATAAGAAAAATTCCAGGTGTCCGAAAACTTTTGGTCGCGGCTCTACATACACTGTTGAAGCATTTGGCTTCAACCTCTTGGACACTAAAGCGAGTCAAAAACCTGACTAGGATCCTCGATGTCTACGAGTCGCTTGTCACGATGAGCGTTGAACGTGAGAGTTAATAAAAATGTTGATTGTGAGCGTAATTGAACGTTCATTAACAGACGCAGGCTGCAGGTCATCTTCAAGGATCTCTAGCAGAGTATAAGGATGTTATCTATTCTGCGCATTGTTTATTTACTTTACTTTGTCGTATCATGCCCTATAATAAACAACAGATTGAAAGTCATTTTCTTGATTCATTGCAAAGTGTACAAATAAGAAAATAATTATTTTTCGATGATGCTTTTGTTTTTTTAACCCATGATATTCTGATCGAAGCATTTTGGGTCATCCTTTCGTAAAATCCAAAGGTATACGTTTACGATTTGTTGATAATTATCATTATTATAATGAGAAAGTAAACAAAGGAGTGTGTACGAGTACATACACTAAAAGCACGTAAGAAATGGAACAAAATTTCCTGCAGACGTGTATTGAATACTTATTTGCTACAATGATTCAAGGAAGCAACTATTCCAATTAACTTATTGTTATATCCATGTAAAATATATATATATATATATATATATATATATATATATATATATATATATATATATATATATATATATATATGATGAAAATTAATGCAATATCGCAAGAAAAGATGAGGAATATATATATATGAGAAACAATCTGCTATAAGAAACAAACTCCGAATCGGCTATAAGAAAGAGGCTCCGAATCGACTATAAGAACAGGTGGAGCTAAATTAATCTTATATGATTTTTGACACTTTCATAGAAAGTGGAAGGAAGTTTATTTTGATGTGAAAAGCACAATAAATCGCGACCCCTCGTCGTGTTAGATGTTTAGTTGGAATACATTCTACTTCATTCAGATATCAAGTTCTACACCTCTTCAACATAGAATAATTAGTGTAAACTATGTTGCACTGGTATAATTCGTCATCTCTATTATTACACTTTTGCGGGAATAATAATATCTACGTTTAAAAATATATTTGAATTACAAGTTCTATCATTCTTTTCGTCAATGATATAAATAAAGACATCTCTTGCAATCATACGTAGTTTGCTTTGTCAAGTTCTATGATCTTTAAGCAAAATTATCATTATACGCATATATACATATATATATATATATATATATATATATATATATATATATATATATATATATATATATATATATATATATATATATGTATATATATATATATATATATATATATATATATATATATATAAATATATATATATATAGCTGCATTCTGTTGTTATATCTATTCCTTGATAATAAACATAAAAATATAGTTAAAAAGTATTTAGATTTCTCTTTTTATTTATTTGTGGACGATTTCTCCATATATATATTCCTGATCATAAGTATAGGACCAGTTGAAGAACTGTAAAAATGGACATTTAGCACCTACAGATTCTTATAAGGTTCTAAGTGAAGCTTCGATATACTAAAAGCTAAATTGTAGCTGATTCAAACAAAGGTATTTTAAACAAATTAAAGAGATACAGGCGGCCAGATAGATAGACCAGCAGCACAGGGCTAATAAGAGGTAAGTGCGTGAGGAGATTAATGGTTGGCCAAATGGAAGATTCAAATACCAGGTTTCATCCAAGACTATTGAAAGATTAAAAGACAAAAATAAAATTTAATTATACTAATTATGAAGATGTCTACAAAGGTAAATAAATGGGAGAATAATGTCGCTCCCAATGAAATAATAAATCAAATACTAATCAGTTTAACGAGGATCAAAATATGGGACTTGGTCAGACATAAAAATTGTTGGTAAACACTTGGGAGATCAATTGAAGGGTCAAGAGGAGGATATCAGGTGGTGAAGATAAAAGAGGAGATTGTCCTCGAAAAGGGGTAAAAGGGTTTTACCTTGACGGCTTGACACTTGATGAGAAGAGCGATTCTTACGAAGCTAGCTAGTCTTGCAGCTCTAGGGGCGTTGTACTCTTGACAGAGAGGTCGGAATTACCTGGGGCACGAGTAAGGTAATTTCCAGGCTGGGTGAGACACTCTCGAATTGGAATGAGTAATCTCAGACGAGGGGGCGAGGTTTCCTTGATGAGATGAGAAGAGTGGTTCGCGCAATTCTCCAAAGAAAAAGTCGTTTCACGAATTTGTCGATTGACTGTGGCCAAACTCACGACAATCTGTCTAGCCGACGAGACCTAACTCCGAGGTTCGACTCGAGACGAGGGTCTTTATCTACGCGAAAGGGCGGACAGTACTCTCTGACGAGTAACGGTTGACCTTAGTAGTAGTATTGTAGGTGAAGGGTCGAGTTCACACAAACTCGGCCTCCTATGAGCTTATCCAGATACGTACACACGCACATGGACTCGCAATCAAGTCTCCTTGCCCGCCCCCTCCCCCTCACAATACTTTGGTCAGTGACATTTTTTAGAGGAATTAGAATCTCTATACACACACACACACACACACGCACACTGGAGCTTTCTAAGGCATGGACTCGCACTTAAGTCTCCTGAAGATGTGTGTGGATTGGATTATAAATTTAGCCCACACTATTCATCTAAGGTTGATTTTTTAGATCATATTCAGCGACTTATTCATGAACACCCAATTGATTGGATTGAATTTCTCTATAGTTGGTCAGTCCAACCACCTTTCAACTATAATAACGGCAAAGAAGTGATTGAAAATCACCAGTTTATGGATTTAGAAGATCTTATGATCGGTGAAAAATTAAAAAATGAGCTTATGGATCAGTTTTTCTTTGTAGGAGGTCTATCCGATCGTCACAATACATGGGGGGATAGATTTTTCTGCATATTGCATTCTAACAGTGTGAATGATGGTGAGAAAGTAGTGAACATCGCTATATTTGACACAAAACCCTTGTTATTTCGATTTCTCTCATGGTATTCCCATCAGCTCACCGATACGATGAAAACCAAAATTGTAGAGGCAAGGATGAAAGAATTCCCCTTCTCACAAGGTCAAGAGAATGTGATGAGTTATTTTTAGACAAAATAAAACATTGGTAGCATAACGCGTATTATTTCATTTTATTTTATTCATATACTCGTAAATCAGAGAACATTATTAATAATTGAAAAATATATATATACACATAAAGAAAGAGCTAATAATAGCTGTCAGGTATTCGATGGACTTTTTAAAAAATATCTTGTAAGATCCCTTTGAAACCGAAAGGTATGGTTTGGTAACTGCCTGGGAGCTCACTACGTTTCCTAAAGGTCTTTCTCAAAAACTTTTCCCCTCTCACCTCTTTCACTCCACCGTGTTCCTCGGCTTTGGAACCCATAAATGGTACAATGATATGACTATCATCATTCTCTCTATTATCATCGGCTCCAACTATGCGTTTCATAGTATCGTAGGTTATTATATCCTTCGTGTGGATGTTAATGGTTAGTCCTTTAGCATGAAGTATATACTTCAACCCACTCGGCGTTTAGATGCGTACCGAATAAGATTTGGGACCCGTAGAGCAGAATGAATCTCCACACGCATCAGCACCGTACACATCCTTGATCTCATTGGTGAGATCACCTAGGAATTCTCCGAGTTGAGGTTGTGGATCATCTTTCCTAGAAATGAGGCACTGTCTGTGTTACATTGCAACAACCTTTCACCCAATGAGTCTAAGAGGCCATAGGGCTTGATTCAAGCATAGGCAGTTGTGAATGCTGTAATTGGAAAGTTCGTTGCGTGGAAGTTAACTCCTACATGTTCAGCATTCTCCACTTTCGCAATATATGCATTGCCAACTACATCTAACGAGTTCACAATTTAATCGTCGTTTTTGATCTGGTCGATTACATCATGGTCAGAACCACAGATGACCGTTTGCATTCCGCGAATCCTCTGAGCGAATTTTACTCAGAGACTAAAAGAAACAACATAAGCTGTTAATTAATGTAGTTTCAATAAAGATAAAGTTATCCAGAACACCAGATTCATTTACACTATTTAGAAGCCAGATCGGTTTAGAAGCTAAAATATAATTAATAGTTTTCTTTACATTAGAAAAGTCCGTCTTTCAACATCAGCTTATCTAGAGATGGAAAATAGGTTGCTTACATCAAACGCTAAGTACCCTATCACACAAGTTCGCATGCGAAATTTTACAATTGTGAGTGGAATATCAATGAGGAGTGTGGATAATATCTTCATGGGGCGAATACCTACACGCATGGTTATAGGAATGGTTGATCATTCTGCATTTTCTGGTAGTTTTGATGCATCACCGTTTGAATTTAAACCTAATAATGTGAATCGCATCACTATTTATATAAACGGGAATAAAGTTGAAAGACCATTTGAATTAGACTATTCGGACGATATAGATCCAGTTGCGTCAAAGGCTTTTTACTCGTTATATAACGGGATAGGGTGTATTGGAGGTGGGCAGAGTATTGGACTTACATATGAACAATTTATAAAAAGTAAAAATATTTATTGTATTAACCTAAATCAGGACAAGAGTACTACTTGTTTAGAGAATGTTCCAATCCTATACAATAGGGAACATTATTAGTACAGATACAGTTTAGATCTCCGTTAATAGACCCGGTTTCCCTTGTTATAGATGCAGAGTTCCAGTCTGTTATTGAGATACATAAGTTTAGAAATGTATTAGTTTATTCTTAATGAAATTAATGCAATAGAAATAGAAGCACTATTGTATCGAAATGAAACTACAGAGCGAGTTTTTCATGGCTGTTTTGCGAGAGACACTCAATTATGTCAACCTTGAAAACTGCCAGCAGCATATATAATTAATTTGGACAGCAGCCATAGACTTGGTGTGCATTGGATCGCTTTGTTTGTTAACAAAAAAGCTTGTATTATTTTGACAGCCTATGTCTAGGATTCCAGAATGATGTTTATATTCGTAAAAACTTAGTAAAGATGAATAAAAATATTATCGTCAACCCATTGAGAGTTCAGAGTTACTTTTCAAACTCATGTGACTTGTTTTGTGTCTATTCCATTCAGCAGATGACAAACGATAAATCATACTGATCTTTTATTGAGCAATTTGATTGATATAATGATCAAAGAAACAAAGAAATTGTTGTAAAGAATAATTTTAATAGAATGTAAAGAAAAAAATTATATTGTATACTCAATAAAATTGATTGTTGGAAGATATGTAATTGTGTAGCCTATCAACTCTTCTGTATTTATTATGTACCATTATATAATATGTTTAGCATTAATTAAATGTTTTTTTCGATTTATTAATCTGTAGAAAAATGCATGCATATTTGAATTACAATGTAAAATAAAACATTATAACAACCTTGACGTTTTTTTTAAACAAGTTACAAAAGGAAAATGAACAGGTATGATTTGCTACAATGTATGTGTGTGTGCGTACCTGTTTAGACAGAGCTTTGCTCTAAAATGCTTTCCATGATTCATTTCGATGTCATCTATTTTTATGTTTATCCTTTCACACTGATTCACCCTCTTTACATATTCCATTTTCTCCAGTATTTTTTTAGATTAATACTCCGATATCTATCTAGCATTCGCTTCATTAAACATACTAATTATTTTCAAAATGAAACGAGAAAACACCTGCATGTGACCAAGGATGGTAGTGATTAATGCTAGGGGTGGGGGAGAGGCATTTTACTCTGAACCAAACCCAATGTATGTGTGTGTAGACTCTAATTTCTTAGAAAGCTTCAGTGTGTATGTATATGTGTAGACTCTAATTCCTTCGCAAAAAAGGCACAGACCAAAGTATTGGGGAGGAAAGGGGCACCTGTATGTGACCAATATTAGGGGTGAGGGGGCGCCATTTTACTCATAACCTAATCCAATGTATGTAAGTGTGTGTGTGTGTGTGTGTGTGTGTAGACTCTAATTCCTTAGAAGAAAGATCACGGACCAAAGTATTGTGATGGGAAGGGGGAGTAAGTAGACTTGAGTGCGAGTCAATGTGCGTGTGTACACTCATAGGAGGCCGAGTTTGTGTGCACTCGACCCTTCGCCTACAATACTATTGATCTTAGGTTAAATATCCTGCTGGCTTCCTCACTAGAAACCCTGCAGGCATGGCGGTCCCTTGGGAGTTACCATTGGCACCAGTCTCTTTAGGCCCAGACGAGATAAGTCAACCGAGGAAGCCTCTTCCCGGGTCGACCCTAGCCTCCAGGCAGTGGAGGGTCGGAAAAGTGCGTCTCAGCAGGGGATAGGCCGACTGATCAAACACTGGTGTTACCAGCCGCTTTGAAGTTTTCCCACGCGAGAATAGTTCACTCTCCTTGTGTTTAGAGATCTAGCTTAGACCCACGTGGCCTCTGCTTGAAGGGGAGGGCTCAAAGTGGACCTTAGGGTTCGTTCCCTCACAAAGACCAATACCTCAAAACAAGAAAAACCTTAAAAACAGAATTAAACCTTCAGAATAAGGACTCAGTTGTGAGTGGCTCCACCATTCTTGTTGATAACCTGAAAAATTCGACGTTGCATGCCTGATACGAGGATTTATAAGATGGACGGGGGAACATTACTCCAGGTGGTCAAGATCGTCTCACGAAGGGCATCCACTGTCATGAACTCATGTCCATTTTTGTAGAATTCAATTGCAATCCATCCAGAAATGTTTTCAATTGGGTTTAGATCCGGTTAACACGCAGGATGGTTAAAAGAGGGACGTTATTCTCCTGGAGGAAGGTCGTGTCAGGCGGGCATTGTGAATTGACGCATTGTCTTGTTGGAGGACCCAGTCATCCTCACACAGACGAGGGCCCTCCATTGTGAGGGATGCCCTCTGCAGCATCTCTACATAACCAGCCGCTGTTTGACACCCCTGCACAACCCAAAGCCCCATTGTTCCATTGAAACAAAAATCTCCCCACACCATGATGGAGCCTTCACCAATGTGTCGTGTAGAAAACGTCTTCAACCGACTTCAACTGGTCTTATACTTATGATCAGGACTATATATATATATATATATATATATATATATATATATATATATATATATATATATATATATATATATATATATTATGACATACAATTATCTTTTGTTTAGATAGCAACAATATACTTAGGCTAGAACGTAAGGAATTGGAAGCACATCTCAGAATAACCCTTTCTACTATCAATAGGTTACTAGTCAAACTTACATTCAAAGTGGGACATCTTAAATGATTTCCCTCCTGGTTAAACAGGGTGGGGAATGGGGGGGCCTCAAATGGAAGTTTTGGTCCCTTTCGGCTCGGTTAAAAAACTTTTTTTTTAAAAGGTTCGAAAACTGAGCAAAACTCATAATTAGCACATCAAATCAAGAAAAGAAGGGATCTGTAAAAAGTTCTTCAATAATCTATACGAAACAACTTTTGTTCCCATCTTCAATTTCACTTCCACTATCTAGGTAAAGTGTAGAATATAAGGCGGTTTGGTACACTATTTCATTTCTTGATAAAATCCACTACCCTAATCTATCGAATCTATTCTTAAATATCCACTGGGAGGACGACCCACCGGACTTCAAAAGGCTTTCCCTGAAACTCATTCCAAACGAAAGAAAAAGATCACCAAAAGAAGTAGTGCAATGCATATTTATAGATCTGGAGATACCACTAATCAAATGCATTGAGACACCCTCTGGATTCACAGATATTTGCCCTGAAAACAAAGACGTAGAACAGCTACTTTCATCTGCTGGGAGCATTACGCTAAGGAAGTTGGACTTGGAAGCAAGAGTACCACCACAAATCACGGCTAACAGAAGTGTCATCTGCCGAAAAATCGAGTCCTGGGTAGGAGAGCACTCATGCAAAGAAATAAGAGAAGAACTTCAGGAGAGACAGGGACTTCTCGCTTCCAACATGAGGATTCCATCCGCCCACATACAAAGAGAGATCTTCACAAGTATACAGATATGCTTCAGATGTTATGCGTTGGAAGAACATACGACGCAAAATTGCCCTCAAAAAGACCTACTAATCTGTTCTGAATGTGGAACTGAAGGCCATTCTTGGCGATACTGCAACAACACAGTCAAAAGATGCATTAACTGCCGCCAAGGGGGACACAGAACTATGGCCATGATTTGTCCCAAAAGAAGAGAAATTATAAAGAGAAAAGAAACAGAGTCAAACGGAAATATTTCAAACGTAAATAAAAACTCGTCGCAGCAATGGCAAAAAGTGACCAACAAGGATCGGCAACTCAGATTAATTTAGATGGTACGCTCAACGTAAAAATACTTACTTTTATATTGCATGCCCACGTGATGAACATAGCTAACCCTGGAAGTTATGCAACAACAGCCAACAACATGTTACAAGAAAACGGGCTCGAACCGATGAAATTCCCCAAAGAGGTCGACGCATCGGCTATTTTCAGAATCAATGTCACAGAAAAGACAAAACATGAGTTAATTCAAGAGGCGAAAGGAAATCAACAGGCAGAAGAATCAGAAGAGGACACAATCAGCGAAGACTCAGAGACTGAAAACTCCGACGACACAGAGCAAGAGTGCACACGGGTTACTCGCCCGAAAGCCCAAAGAAAGGACAGATCTAAATCCGCAAGTAAAAGGGGTCCATCACCCAGAGATGAACTACCAGAAGGACCCTCGAATGCAGTCAGCAGAGGGAAAACCCAGGAGAAACGAAAGAAGAACCAGAAAAAGAAGAAACACCGATAACTTAACAGATAGGACAAACTAAACGGAAAACGAATAAACAAACGGAAATGGACAAATGGATTATAGATATTAAGAAATTAAAAATACTACAAATTATGTACGGAAACTTATTCGGAAAGATTGATCCAGATGTTATACTAATATCAGAACATCGAAGAAACACAGAAAACGAGAAATTAAAGATATGGAACTACAATGTTATTAGCACAAATCCTTCAGGAGAAACACACGACGGAGTGGCAAAAGCGGTCAAGGAAGGATTGCTATACAAAACAATACAAGGATTGGAGGATGCATATTTAACTATAGAAATTAAAATGGAATTAAGCAACATCATTGTCGCAACTTAATACCAGCCACCCAGGCGCCCCCAATTACCGGTACAAAACTTCACTAAACTCTTCAACTATAGGATATCGGTCATTTTGATGGGCGATTTAAAAGACCATTGAGGGGCTTCTGGGTACAGAAATACAAACAGAGTCGGAAAACAACTTAACACGCTTATCAATAGACGTATACTGCAAAGACTGGGACCCAATTTCCCTCCATACTTACGAAGAGATCCCGCAACAAAACCGGACATCTGCCTGGCTAACATCAATGTGCCCTTTAACTATTTTATGGAACCAGTGGATGTTCCTTGTAGTGACCACACTGCGACTCTAATGTACATAAACAAGAATCCTATACAAATCCCCTCGAAGAAATGGAAGGCGTACTATAGAGCGGATTGGGATAAGTATAAAGAATTACTTCAGACTTACGTGCCCAGCCCGCTCGGCGAAGCCACTCTAGAGGAAATCGACTGGGAGTTGGATAGGATCAGAGAAGAAATTAAAAGGGCAAAGAAGGGGACCGTCTCCATTAACTCGTTCCAAACCATTAAACAATTTAGGTGGACACCAGAAATGGTGGTTTTGAGCGAGGAGATTTGCCGAACGGCAGAACATATAAGAAGATTCGGAACATCAAGGGAAGCATACAACGCACTAAGGAGACAGAAAAGAGAACTAATAGCAGTAATTTATGAAAAACAGAAAGAAAAATGGGACCAATTCATCGAGAAAATAGATGTTGAAACATAAACAAGGAAATTTTGGAAACATATCAACAGATTAAAGACACGGGCAACAAGGTATAAAATGAAAATTAAGGGTGCAGGAAACAACATTTTAGAAGATGAAGAAGAAATAGAGGCATTATTTAGAGAGCGCTGGAGAAATGTATTCAAAATTAGCGAAGAAAAGAATGAGGACTATGACATTGATTTCGAACATCAGATCGTGGACAAACTTAATGGAGAGATCGAGAGATCGAAAGGACATATCTCTTCTACTTTGTCGATGAAAGGAGAAACCACAAAAACGGAATAGACGCAATCATTACATCTGAGGAGTTAAAAGAAACCATAGAGAACTTCCGACAGAGAGCTCCAGGCAGATGGGGACTCACCAGATTAAATTAAATCGAAGCACCCCTTAAAATACTGGAGTGAGTGAGAAACGTCTTCAATGCGTGCTTGAACACGGGATACTTTCCTGATAAACTGAAAGTGGTGAAGATGATATCCATACCCAAGGCGGGAAAACCCCCAGATCAAGCGGGTAACTACCGCCCCGTCTCGCTGCTAGATATCATCGGTATGGTATTAGAAAAAAATAGTAAATAACATACAGTCCAAATTCCTCGATGATAATGGCCGAAGAGACAGCTGCCAATTTGGCTTCAGGAAAAACAGAAGCACGGAGATGTCCCTTGGAGTCATCCTTGAAAAGATAACGAAAGCAAAGAGAGAAAAAATGAGCGTAGACATCGTAGGCCGGGACGTGTCCAAGGCATTCGACAAAGTATGGTAGAGGAGTATACAACTCAAGACGTGCTTATGTTGAAAAAGGACGACATCAGGGTGAAATATTCGAGTTCACTGCGGCTTTGCCCCAAGGTGGATGTCTGAGTCTGTCTCTCTATTCAATCTACACAGCAGATATACCACCACCAAGAAGTGAAAGATGCTTGAACATCAAATTTTCTTCGCTGTCCGATCCTAAAACCTTCTTCTTTTTCTCGCTCTCACTCCTAACCGCCGTACTCACAGTACTATGAACCTACTTTGGCTCTAGACAGTGTGACTATGGGGGTCTATAAAGGAGTACCGGGCCTCCCGCTCTCCCTCCTTGGCTGCTTCATGAGCGGCCAAGGAGCTGTTCTTTGTCCCTCACCTCTCTTTTCATTTCATTTCATTTCTATCATATGACTACTGAGCCTATTCCACTCATCTACCACTCAATTTATAAAGCAATTCTACTAAACTCTTTCCCTAACCTAAACTTGTTCAGTTTAAACCATTTGCTAGATGTCCTATCTTGTTCATTAAAAATAAGAACCTACCACATTATGTCAACTGTACCATTAAATTATCTACATTGTTTTGGGTCAGCTTGGGAGTCTATATAGGATGACCCTTTAAATAAAGATGAGGGGATAATTGGGATACTCAGTTAACGGCCAATTCCGTACTTTTATGCCAAAGCAAAGTTATTTCCTTGAGCGAAATCTTTTCTCGGATTTCAGAGAGAAAACTCATGGTTGAGTGTGGAGATTATTATAGAGACAGGTGTTTGATATAAACAACCTACAGAGTGGCACATCTGGTAAATTGCGTTTGAATTATTGAAACAATGGCATTTTTAGTCTTGCTTCAATGAAGTGAGCCACTGTTCTCAATTGAGCCGTTTGAAAAAGAATGTGCTATATCGACGGAAGATGGCGCTGTTTGCCCCACCGCAAAAAAAAACAACCCCGAAAGGAGGAACAAAAAAGTGATCAAACGACTTCTTAAGCCGTTTTAGTCGCCTGGCAGGAACGAAAGGAACACGTGTGTGTTACACTTAACAAGAGCGAGTAAAAGGTTCCCTCCGAGAGCAGAGCGACCCAATCAGAATTGTTCAATTCTTTACGCTAAACACGGTCAGAAATACCTCAAGGTAGAATTTTAAAAATCATTAATTTTATGCCTAGGCCGCGAGGCGCTGTTATTAGAGATGCTACAGGAAAGTCAACAAAGTAAGACGCGCTAAACTTTCATTGCTCAGTTATTTAGTGATAAAAATTGTAAAATGAAGTTATTAAAACAAAATATTGTGCATTTATTTACTTACGTTATGTAGCTGCGAATCTTTAATACACACACACACACACATATATATATATATATATATATATATATATATATATATATATATATATATATATATATATATATATATATATGAATGCAATGTCCAGCAGGAAAAAATGAAATGGTGTTTCCAAGTACTTTCGAACTTTATTAAGTTCCTTATCAAGGATAACTATAAGAAATAATATTATATTAGAGGTATATATACGAAAGAAAAGTATGAAAGATCGCCTCAAAAACAAGAAATCAACAATGAGGAAGACGGAAGGGGGAAGGTATAAATTCACATTAAGAATTACAAGAAGCAGGTAGTAAGGTCAAATTGAGAAGATGGAAAGGGTAACAGATTAAAAGAAATGGAGATAACTATCAAAGCGGTGCTCGCTGCCTCAGTGTGCCTGTTTCGAATTCCTTTCCTGCACAGATTTTTTCGAAAAAAGGTAATCAAAATTTTACTACAAGGAAAAATTATTCCGTATTCCCTTTCAATGTGGTTTAATGGATTCATATATATATATATATATATATATATATATATATATATATATCTGGAAGATAAGCCGAAACTAGTCCGATAGTTATAAATAAAATTTTTATTCAAATATTGTGGTTTACCATTATCTTCCACTGATATACATCACGTTTAATATGATATCTTCCATTTTATATATATATATATATATATATATATATATATATATATATATATATATATATATATATATATATATATATATATATATATATATATATATATGAAACAAAGCCCACAACGAAAATTAATACGAGGATTCCAAGTACTTTCGAACTTTATTTCGAGTTCTTTATCAAGGAATAACAAAAGTATTGAAAATTGTGATATTTATAAGGATGATACAGATGAGAGGAAATGCCCACAAAAAAAGCAAAAAACCAATCAACAAAATGAATTAATATGAAATGGAAACCTTAGGAGGAGCGAAGATAAATACAAAATAAGATTATTAAATTAGGTGAATTCAAAAGACTAAAGGTTGACAAGAGGATTAAAATACTGCCTAAGCAATTAGGGAGGGAGAAAATCTAAACGAGAGATTAACCTCAGAGGTCATGATCTAAAAACCAAGGTAAGATAAGTACAATTGTTCTAAAGACTTGACTCAAATGGAAATAAATACACAGATATAAACATAAGGTTACATAGATGCACAGAAAATAAAATTAAATAGTTTAAGATTAATATAAATATTTAGTCTCAAATTAAAAGTTTCGACAGTACATTGTGAATATAATTTAAAAAATAACCACCCACTTTATATAAGCCAAGACTTAAATTAAAATTTGGGAATTTACTAATAAAGGTCGATTCAACGATATTTCATATGACATATGAACATGAAATGAGCTGCTTTCTTCGCCACGACGAACATTATATTGATGCTGAGAAATTCGTTTCTTTAAACATTTACCTGATTCGCCATAGTAATATTTAGAGCAATCGATACATTTTACGTAATATAAATTACGTAAAATATAATATCCGTCTTGGTGAAGAAAGCAGCTCATTTTATGTTGATATGTCATATCTTAATCACAATATTGATTGGAATTCTGTTAAAATCATATGTCATAATAACAATACAATTCCACGAAATATCATTGAATCGACCTTTATTAGTAAATTCCGAAATTTTGACTTAAGTTATTTTTTAAATTATATTCACAATGTACTGTCGAAACTTTCAACTTGAGACTAAATATTTATATTAATCTTAATAAACTGTTAAATTTTATTTTGTTCGCATCTATGTAGACTTATGTTTATGTCTGTGTATTTATTTCCATTTGAGTCAAGTCTTTAAAACATTTGTTCTTATTCTACCTTGATTTTTAGATCATGACCTCTGAGGTTAATCTCTCGTTCAGATTTTCTCCCTCCCTAATTGCTTAGGCAGTATTTTAATCCTCTTGTCAACCTTTAGTCTTTTGAATTCACCTAATTTAATAATCTTATTTTGTATTTATCTTCGCTCCTCCTAAGGTTTCCATTTCATATTAATTCATTTTGTTGATTGTTTTTTTTTGTGAGTGTTCCCTCTCTTCTGTATCATCCTTATAAATATTACAATTTTCAATACTTCTGTTATTCCTTGATAAAGAACTCGATTAAAGTTCGAAAGTACTTGGAATCCTCGTATTAATTTTTCCCGTTGATGTGTTGCATTTATTGCTTACTCCCGCGATACTTTGTGAGTATATATATATATATATATATATATATATATATATATATATATATATATATATGGATATGAGAAACTCACAAAGTAGCGCGTGAGTAGAGCAATAAATGCAAAAAATCTCATAGGAAAATGAAAGGCGGATTCCAAGTACTTTTGAGCTTGTTCAGTTCATTATCAAGGAACAAGTTCGAAAGCACTTGGAATCCGCCTTTCAATTTCCTGAGGGATTTTTTTGTATATATATATATATATATATATATATATATATATATATATATATATATATCCCTGTAAGAAGAGAGAAGCTTTTCTTGTATGAATGATTGGTGGAAGACCAGGTTGAATTTAGGTTTGACTATTGACTAGCTTGAATTTATTTTCATTTTACGTATGTAATGATGCTTAAATGCTGGTGGGTAATGGAAGAGTAATCGGGATTAATCCATTTCATTTAAATAAACATTTGTTTCATTGGCCGTGAGCTTTTGCCTTACCTAAAGCATCTCCAGACCTGTCTAATATTTGCTCAAGGCTAATTTGAAGTACATCTTCGTTAGTCTGTTTTGTCTCCTTTACCAGTTGTGCGACGGTGGGAGAGAGAGAGAGAGAGAGAGAGAGAGAGAGAGAGAGAGAGAGAGAGAGAGAGAGAGAGAGAGACAGAGAGAGAGAGAGAGAGAGCGAGCGAGAGAGAGAGAGAGGGAGAGAGAGGGAGAGAGAGAGACACGCACACATGAATTTGGAACTTGTGACTATTTGTGTTGCGTACTTGTGAAAATGTATGTGTATTTTATTCGAAAACTTGTTTTTTCTAGCACCGGCGGAGTATTGACTATGTACTTGAAATAACTCACTAAAAAACTAAATTATAACCACAAACTCCATGATACCACTTAATAAAAAGGATGAAATTGAAAAGTACTAAAGAGCTATACACGAAAAATACATTCTTTTATACATCGATACAAACTCAATCGTGTCAATTTGAGAGAACGCTAACATCAAGGATTTCAAATGATAATTACAAGCACACAATCACTAATTAAGAACTTAAATTTAATTATCGATAATGAATTATTATTATAGATGGCATTCTAGAAAGAGTAGGACATGTGTGTCCAGTCCGGTTCATCAGTGTCGACTGATGACTCAAACTGTCATAATTTTTCGGTTGAGAAAAGTACAAAAGGTGAAGCAGTTGTCATTTCACATTTGTTTCACCATGAGAAGTTTTGGACCATTAATTCACCTGGCCCAATGCAAGTTGATAGCTATGGTCCGTCAGCAAAAGTAGTCGATATTGGGTTTTTATTTTTGGGGGGGGGGCATCTGGAATCAAGCCCTGAACGTGTTTAAAAGTCAAGCACACTAACCACTACGTTACCGAGCCTCATAAAGATTTCAATTAAAGGCTCGAAAGGGGGAGAATAAACTAATTCCTGTAGTGCCATTGAGAGCACATGTCACGGCAGAGCGCTGAATTAACTTAGTGCTTAAGAAACGGACGCTGGCACTAATTGGCACTGTCATTAAGGGAAAACCAAGGAAGATTAAACGAATGAAAAGGAAAGAAAAATCAAGTTGAAAACCCCCCAAAATAATAAGGACTCAAGAGCCTATTTTTGTGTTAGACAGGAGAAAGGGCTTACATCTACGTACATAGTAGGAACACACACATACGAACACGCATGATTCGAAAGTATGAACGTAGATCTTCCACATCGAGATATTAAGCTAGTGTCGTAGCTATCGACACTGACGCCTCTACTTAAGGGGAGAGGGGATGTCCATAGCTTTGGGTTGGCCGTTCGTACATGAATATGTATGGTTTGTATGTGCGAATTAATTCACTTCGTATTAAATGCACACAAACACTCGCTATCTTAATATATCTAGTTTAAGGGTAGATAGTGTAATATTTCTTGTGAACGCCTTTTCCATTTTTACTTCTTCCCCAGCGGCGATTTTGTCCTTTTTTTTGTCAATGAATACTACGAGTGTAATTAAAAATAGTGGAGTGGTGAAACCTTCCACAATTAGAGGGGGGTATGGGCGAAGCCCCCATTTCGAAATTATCTTAAAAATATAGATAATACAATATAATGCGATTAAGTGGACGAAATATTATGGAAAAGGACAAAAAAGAGGACAAAATCACCGCCGGGAAGCTCATCTTAAACTCCTCTGTATCTTTCGCCCCTCACCCACATTGAGGAGGGTGCCCATCAACTCTACACCATACTATCTTTTTCATCTCTTCCATTCTCGTTATTTTCCTCCCGTTTTTAAGCAGCCGTAAGGGTCATCTCAAATGGGGTTGATTGAAGAGAGTTGCGTGCACAACACAATTCCTGGGGCCCCAAATTGTCAATTCAGGCTTTATATTTTCCACCTATTTTTGCTACACTAACTTTACCATAATTTATAAGAATCTCTTTTAAGAACCTGGCAGAGATGCTCTCGTTGGTAAAAGAAAAGAAATTGTGTCCTTTTGTCCCCCCTCCCTCCTTTAAAAGCTCCTAATTTACAAGCACCCAATAAATAGGGGTAATATGGACAAGAATATCAGAAATATATTATTTTAATTAAAAAGTGTAGCAATTTTATTCTTTAATTTAATTAAAAATCTTACCTTTGTGTGCTGTGATTTATTTTCATTTTGTTAGCTGTTTTTGTTCCCACAAAATCTCAAAAGATCCAATGGGAAATATCTCCACAGAAAATTAATCCCGGATAAAGAAAATATTCTTTCCTTCAAAATCACCGTTAACACAGATTTTCTAGGTATTTTAACCCTTAACCAAGTTGCTTTAGTAATAATCCATTCACATTATCTTCACTTCCGATATAAAAAAAAACCCACGATAAGCACTCGATAAAAACAATTAAAAACCTTTCGCTCAAATCAGGAACGCCAATAACTCGTGAACAAATGTTAATCTAGAGAAAGAAAATTCGTTAATTTTGTGTTTTTTTAAACGTTTTAGTGGCACAAATTCGAGCTAATTATCGCTTCTGTGAAACTCGCCTCCCAACCTACTGCTCTCAACCGTAGCCAACTAGCGACTGCCCTCTCCTCTCTCCATGGGCAGGCAATTTCTATCTCTGGCGCCTACTCTTATATTTAAAGGGGGCGCTGCATCACATATTACAATATGCTCTTGAGATATAAAAGAATACATGCGTATTCACCCACTATTCATCGCTCTGCAAAAAGCCCAAATGAAAAAAGGTTAGTACATAAAAGAACTGGGCAATAAATCAGCATGAAGAACGGCCGTACACGCACACATACACACACTAAGAGATTCATGGAGCGGAAATTTGGACGACTGAAGCAAGTGTTCATCGGTGTTCGGGGGTTGAACACACCTGTATTAAATTCGACGGGTGGCGAAAAACGGTAATTGAATGACAGGAGGTAGACTGAGAGCAATAGATAGTAGACGGGTAGAAAAATGAGGATCGACAATGCTGAAAGGTACATTACAGGTAGAAAATCGACAGATGTAGATACGAAGTGCGATAGGATATAGATGACCATATATGTTAATTATCATACGTAAAAGATGGGAAAGTAGTGGTTTGATATGGAGTGACAAACAGGCGAGGGTAGACAACGGTAGATAGTAAAGGACAAGGAGTAGAATAAGGACACCAACAGCCTGTTGCGTCAAATGTAACTGGTTTTCACGCAGTCAAAATTAATCCTGGATTTTTCAGGGGGGAGTTTTCAATCTCGGAATAAGGAAATTTGGAAGCGCAGATGAAAATCGAATAGATGATTTTTCGATTTACATTCGCTTTGAAAGTAAAAAAAAAAAGAGAAGAAAATTTAAAATTAAAAACTTATTGAAATTCTCTGCTGGAATTCAATCTCAAGATGTGCTCTTATTAGTTAAAAGAGTACAGGTTCAAATGATGAAAGAGAGAGATGGATAAAAGTGTGTGGCAGGCAATAATAATTAAAAATAATAACATAAGAATAGACACATATACATAATGGTACTTGGGCGTTTTTTCTTTTTCTATGGAAGGATTGTGAGATTCTACTCGCACCCTTCCTCAGTTCTTTTATGACGCCCTTTTCTTATCCTTTCTTTCTCCTCTCTTTCGATGTCTCATTTTTCTTTCATTTCTACTTGCATCGCCTTTTTATCCCATGTCTTGGGCATTGCTTAGGTCACACCTCTAGCCGCCTTGCCTGTCTTGCCTCCCTTACCCGTGAGACCCAACTAATCTATCTCCTCGGTGCCAGGGCCCCTCCCAAAACTCTCCCTTTTTGGCCTAGTCCCCACTATCTTGTAGCTACCTAGGAAAGTTACTCCCTCCGAATAATGAAGTTAGCATGAAGATCAGACGGACAATAGCTGGTATCCAGAAGGTACGTTGGGATGGTCATCATTGAAGTTGAAGAAATGGTAGTGCAGTGGTTTGCTACCAATCTGCAATAGTGAGAATCTTACGTGGCCCGAGAAAAAGTCACCCTTTTGCCTCAGGGTAGTATGGAAATATAACTCCCTTCTGCGGGTTGCGTAGGTGCAAGAGTGGCCTGTCTGTTCGTGCGATATAACGACGTTTGCAAGAGAGAGCGGTGTCGCTATTGTCTATATGTGTGATTACATATATCCATGAACGTATAATACTCCTCGCTGTGACTCACTGTATAACCCCCCCCCCCACACACACACACACCCAGTTTAACACTTTCGTCCATCCCCTCAGTAAAAATGGGGAAATAGAGAAACCTTTTTTTTTTTTTGGCGAGCCTGACATGGACGAAATATTGCTATGTGTCGACGTCTTACCCATAAGAAGTGAACAACAGATGCTTAGCGATCAGGCGTTTAAAATCACCATAGCAACCAGAGGTAACTGATTTTTTTTCAGCAATGGCTTCTCTCTAGATGCGTAACTAAGCAGCCTTAACTAGCGTGTTTTTTGCTTCACATGTGTGCATATAGGAATACTCGCATAGAAATAAAGACAGAAAAAGTTGATATAATCCAACAACGCCCTTTTAGCTCTTTGGAGAGAAAGAGAAATCTATAAAATTAGAGTAAATACAACGACAATAAAATAGACAAAAGTGAAATTAAATGTGTAAACAAACATTCCCAGCGATAAGTAGAGGACCTTGGAAGCTCTTCTTCCAGACCCCAGCTTTTGGAAATGTGTAATTATAAACGAGAATTATACAGAGACGCAAAAATAAACAGATGCAAACAACAATATAATTTTACCCAGTAGAGCAAAAAATGGGGGGAGATAAATAAATAGAGATATTAGGACCACTAAATAGGGGATTGTGGAAAGGTCAAATATAAGATAATGGGAAATCAGACCAAAACCCACTGTGAGGTCTATCCATGGCAGGAGAGTTATTAGACATTAGACCTGTTCAGAGGGTTGCTACTAAGAACCAGCCCCTTAGTACTTCTGATATTAAATAGTGTGGAAGAATGAGAGAGAGAAGGAATCCCCCCCTTCCCCCTGACTTCCCAGTTCGCCGTTGACTGCTCTAAATTCGTCTGCCCTATATACTGCGAAAATTAGAACAATGGAAAGACCATTAAGTGGGCATCACGACTTCGCGCTATAGAACCTTATCGCGACCCAAGGCAATTAAGGAAGTCAGTTGGCGATGAATCTCTCTCCCCGTCTAGATAATTTCGGAGTATATATTCCACAGTTCAGAATTCACAAGCAGATTGTGTCTGAAGCCGCCGTCCACTACGTTAGCCCTAACGTCTTCGTTAGTCAAGAGTGAATCGACTACCTTCTCGTCCAGAGAAGAATTGAGTGATTGTCGAAGAGCCAAAGAAGAGCTAGTCATCACTCAGTGTTGTTCGTGGAAATAGTTAGGCACGCTTCAACCCTTCTCACCACGTCTTCGGATTTTAAGGATCGAAAAGCCATCCCCCAAGCACCCTCCGTTTGCCTCTTAAAGATAAGAGCCCACCCCCCTCCCAATTTCAGTCTCCCGAAGTTGAATTGAGTGTCGCGTGAGACGTCCACAAATTCAAGGTCGAACTTACCTACCTGGTTCTATTCGCCGCACATCAAGGTAAAAGGGATTTAACTCTCGCTTCGTCACGCTCCTCCCACCTTTACCGTCTCGAATCTCAAGGATCCCCTTTGCTCTAGAACTTTCATAATTGTGAAATCATTACTTAATTAACTATCCCTCGCTTCAGGCTTAATTGATAGTGTTAATCATCTTAGCAGTGAACCGTCAATATTTAATTGCAATGCCATTTAACTTGCCCTATATGTATATGTAATCTTTAGTCCTATTAAAGTATATTTTTGTAGCCGTGTTTGAATATTCCTTGGCCTAGCAACTGTGTATTTAAAGCACTCTTAATTTCGGTCGGCCAGTAGGCCAGTGTGCGTATAACGGCATACACCTGCTCATACCACGACACATAGTTGTGGGAAAATAGAGTTGAATCTTAAAGAATGAGAGGGGAAAATAACTAGAAATGTGTGGTATCGCTGAAGTGGAAGGATGGTACGTTTCGTTTTAATGTTTTAATTATTATGAGAAAAAAAATTGTGATAAGTGAATGAGAGATATTAATCCACACGAAGAGTAAGTACTGTGAGTTGAAGGTTATTATAGGAATGAATAAGCTACCAAAACACTGCCTTGGAGACCCCCTCCATCCACACCAAGCGAGTGACTGTATCCAATCGACCAACATACAATCACTTGCTCGGCGTAAGTGAGGAGTGTGCCCTAATCTACAGTCACTTGCATGGTATCGGTGAGGAGCGTCCCCCAGGCGTGCTCGATATAGTGTGAAGGTGGCTACTCATCGCTATAATTACCGCATACCATCACTGCTTTACAGTGCAGTTTTCCTTACTACTGAGAGTAAGTTTGCAGCGGATTAAACCTTGCCGATTGCGAGGCGCAACTAAAATGAAACCTTCGAGAATCTCAGATTAACAATGTCGTTGGGCTGCAACGGTGGGGAATAATGGCGTGACTTATCAAATGACCGCAATGGCGATGGAAATATGAATAACCGCAAGTGATAGGGGCGCAGGTACTCCTTTAAGTGGAGTGCTACGAAGAGGGATCGGTTTTAATCAAAGTGTGGATGAAGGCAGCGGAGAGAGAGCAGGAGAGATCCTGATGAATACTGCTCGACGAAACGTAGTAAAGTCTTGTTTGGTTGCAGCTGATGATCCCTCTGCGCGTACTCTCTGATCGTACTCTTTAGTATTTGTGATCGTAGTCTCTGGCATCTCCCTCGTAACCTCTGGTCTCTGTGTTCGTAGTCTCTGGTCTCTGTGTTCGTAGTATCTGGTATTTCTGCTCTAAATCTCTGATATTTCTGCTCGTAGTCTCGGGTCTCTGTGCTCGTAGTCTCTGGTTTCTCTGCTTGAAATCTCTAGTCTCTTTGCTCGTAGTCGCTAATCTCTCTGCTCGTAGTCACTGGTCCTTCTACACCTATTCTCAATGCTCGTAGTTCCTCTTCTCTCTGATCGTTATTTTGTTTTTCTGTACTTTTAACTTCTGGTCTCTTTCTCCATAGTCTTTGGTCTCTCTGCTCGTAGTTTCTGGTATCTCAGTTCATAGCCTTAATATATCTGTTCTCAATTCTCGTAGTTTCTGGTATCTCAGTTCATAGCCTTAATATCTCTGTTCTCAATTCTCGTAGTTTCTTGTCTCTCTGTTCTTATGTTATAGTCTCTCTTCCTTTAGTTTTTGGTCTCCCTGATAGTATTCTCTGCTATTAGTTGCCGGTCTCTTTGCTCGAAGTTTCTAGTCACTCTGCACGTAGTCGAAAGAGTCTCTTTAAATTTAAAAAAATCGAAGTCACTACTCTCTCTCCTGGTACTCTCTGGTTTCTGTTCGTGGTTTCGTGTAAATCTTTGCGAGGGAAGATTGTATTCTCGCTCTTTTTGAGTGGAGCACCACCCCGGCAAGGAGTTGTGCTGTTCTTTCCCTCTCATCTAGCGCAGTTTGCTGGTAGAATAAAGATAATTGTAGTGAATACCCAAGTGGGGATGTTTTCCAAGGTTGACGATCCTTGGACAATGACCCTTTGCAACTCGTGAAGCTACCTCGCTCAGCTCGAAAGCCGCCGTTTTCGTTTTCCTTATCAGACCGTTCTCGTTTACGCAGGCGAGCTGGGTGTGCCATGATGGGTTCAGCTGCAGCATAAGGGATTGTTAAACTCCCACACTTTTTAAACATCACACAAAATGTTTGTTTGCTTATCATTTAGTATTCTCTGCTATTAGTTGCCGGTCTCTTTGCTCGAAGTTTCTAGTCACTCTGCACGTAGTCGAAAGAGTCTCTTTAAATTTAAAAAAATCGAAGTCACTACTCTCTCTCCTGGTACTCTCTGGTTTCTGTTCGTGGTTTCGTGTAAATCTTTGCGAGGGAAGATTGTATTCTCGCTCTTTTTGAGTGGAGCACCACCCCGGCAAGGAGTTGTGCTGTTCTTTCCCTCTCATCTAGCGCAGTTTGCTGGTAGAATAAAGATAATTGTAGTGAATACCCAAGTGGGGATGTTTTCCAAGGTTGACGATCCTTGGACAATGACCCTTTGCAACTCGTGAAGCTACCTCGCTCAGCTCGAAAGCCGCCGTTTTCGTTTTCCTTATCAGACCGTTCTCGTTTACGCAGGCGAGCTGGGTGTGCCATGATGGGTTCAGCTGCAGCATAAGGGATTGTTAAACTCCCACACTTTTTAAACATCACACAAAATGTTTGTTTGCTTATCATTTACTAAGGATTTGAAGCATCTGATGCCCATTTAAGTGGGTATTTACAGTTTGACTCTAGTATTACTCACTGTAGTTTATGTCCCCTCTTACTTGAAAGTGGGGTTTCCACTTTGGTTTTAGTCCTCAAAAATATGTTTAATAGATTCTCTTCTTCGTGTTATGGTTCTTCATGAACTTCCCCTATCATTAGTTTCGCTTGTGCTCCCACAATGGGGTGTCATGTTTCTTGGGCAACCCTGTTGCAGCTGACATCTGTAGGATTAGGTGTTCTTTAGTCCTTAACGACCCTAGGTGGATCTGTGGTTACAAATTTTTCATACATTTTCACTGTCTCGTTCTTTACAAGTTTCTTTACGCATCTCTCCTTGCAACCCTTCTAGGGGAGATGCCTTCGTTAGGTTTTGCTTCTTTAAGTAATAATGACGAGCAATCAATGAAACTTTAAAGCCATAGCAATTTTATGTAGGCGTCAGAATTCCAAATATTACGAAGAGGTCCGTAACTAATGTGGGAAATCTTTTTGTTTTCCTGGTGGATAGTGTCAAACCACAATTTCCAACAATATGAATTTCTTTAGTCTTTTGTGAAACTTAACGATGAATATTACCTTGAAGAATATAGGGAACCATCAAATGAGAAGAACTGGTTGATTAAGTTGTAACTTCCAATGCATTTTATGTACTATTAACAATAATTATGGGTTCGAAGTATTTCCCTCAAGATTCAAAAAGTTGTGATGAATACCAACAGATAAAAATGATTTAGTTCAAACTATCGAGGAAAATTTGAACATAAGAAAACAAGGAGTCTGCAAAAAGCCTAATCCATTGCATATGCGAGGCAGCTGCTGTTCCCATCACCAAGTTTCACTCCCATTTTCTAGGTAAGGTGAAGAATATAAGGCGGTTTGGTACCTTATTACACCTCTGGCTAAAATCCACTACACCACTGAGCATCCTCACTCATAAATCTATCCAATCTATACTTAAAACTCCACAACGAGGACGCTTCTATCACACCAATAGTGAGCCTATTCTATTCATCTACCGCTCGATTTGTAAACCAATTTCGGATGAAGTAAAGATAGTCCCTCCAATTTTACCAAGTAAAGATCATTCCTCCAAAAGTTACACTAGTAAAGCTAATCCGTCCTAAGGCTAAAAAAAAAAATGTGTTAAAAAAATTACTTAGAAAAATATTTGTTAGAAAGTTTATTTTAAAACAATTAAAAATTGTAAACTTTGTAGAACTGTAGAAATTCAATTTTAATAACTTAGTTAAAACGGTATTGCTGACAATCGTATCGCAAAAATCATTGTATTTGTCTGTAAACTACATAAATTCATTTAGATAAGAGTTTAGCATTTCTCTCTTACATCCTCGCATGCGTTTAATGCTTAGTTTATGCTTATTCCAGTAGCTTTAAATTGACGATGTCATTTCCTCGTATACCTCCCATTTTACCAAGTAAAGGTCATCCCCTTCTAATTAACCAAGTAAAGTTAATCCCTCCTTTTTAGCCAGCTTCAACTCATTACTACGTGTCCAACCATGTTCGCTAAAAATAAGAACTTTACCTATATCTCCCCTATTACAACCTTTTACTAACTTGAAGACCTCAATCAAGTCCCCTCGAACTCTTCTCCTTTCTAAAGTAAGAAGATTTAGTCTCCTAAGCCTTTCACTTCTAAGGTATGTTCTTCAGCCCATGAATCATTTTAGTCATCCTTCTTTGCACAGACTCAAGCAAAACCAATATCCACTTGTCAAAGATGAGAGAAATGGAGATCAGACTTCTTTTTTTAGGTAACTTCCGTTTGATAAGACGCCATATAGCGAGCCTAATTGTAACAACGAGAGGTTCCGCGAGATGGCGTGAAGGACTAAATTCACTATCGGTGCCTCTGTATAGATAAAGTAAAATCCACTTCCTACGCCTCGGTAAAATTCACTTTCGGCGGGCCCGTATAAATAGTTAAGCGTTGGCCTGGGTAAGATTAGTATTTTGCCAAAGAAGACGCGACGAGGAAGAATTCTTTCTCTAGGCCTCCCTTACCCAAGAACCCGAAGACAAGAAAATTAAACAAGAAGAAATAAAAACTAGGAACGCGAATACCCCCACACTGCTGTATTCGACTCAGCTTCTCCGCAGCGAAATACTCCCTCGATCCCTCCTTTCGAGGCTAGCTATGGTTGTAGGAAGGCAGGTTGTATTCTCCTTCATAACTTTAGGGCAGACCGAGTACTAATCGGCCAAGTGCAAACCCAACCATGCCGCTGAAAAGAAATCGAGATCGACGCTCATACTCCCCCCCGTCCCCCCCCCCGACTTTCTCTCTGGTACAAAAATCATCGGGCGGCAGATCCACTCGGAATGGTATTTTCCCTTTTGTCGGTTGTGTACGTTTGTGAGTACGTGCTGACGGCTCCTGCCTGGAGCTGACGTGTGTAATCCTTTTGCCCATTTAGTTCGTTTGTATTTCTATGTTGTAGCCATTTTTTCATTTTTTGTTTGTACAGTAATACAGATTATTTTGTTTCCTCCAGTTTGATATCCAGAATCTCATAGTTAGTTGATTTAATTCGGCCAAGGAAAATAGTCACTCGCACTCGATTTAATGCAACCCACGTTTAAAGTGCATCATTCAGGGCAAGGCCAATCGCAGTGTCCTGGAGTCTTGACACGTTTCCTTCCGAGTCAAAGGAGACAAGCGGAGGTCAGGAAATCTAACCTGACCTAAGACACTACTCTATAATATAGTGACCGAAATTGCACCGCATAGTCAAGATGAGGCCTAACTAATGCCAGGTTCAGTTTCAAAATGACATCAGCACTCCTATTACTTACCCTATTAGCTCTGTTCCTAGCACTTATGCACTGCTGTCTAGTCCGAAGGTCTGAACTTACCAGGACACCTAAGTTTCGATAATGAATTTCACGAGTTTCAATTGTTCTTATTTTTAGTTACTTTTTAAGTTATATTTTTAGTTTGTGGTTCTTTTCAAAACTTAATTCAATTTTTGGATTGATTTAAAAATAATGAAATAAAAGGCAACAAAATCAAAATCCCCTTGACAATTTTGATGATGGTAATGAATAAGAAGGTGCTGAAAAACAACGGGCGTCCTCCCCCCTCCCCCCCAAACTTTAGTTAAAGTGTTTCGCGAAGAAAATGCGAGATGGTGATAGAAGAGCAAAGGAAATTGTATGGAAGTTACATACCCAAGGCACTACTAAGGGAGACCACTTATATCACTAGGAACAAGAAGACCCTCAACATTTTTAACCTACCTCCATTCCGCAACAAATCCAGATTCCCTTGTCAAGCCGTGAACGAGCTTGTTTATATCGGTTTAGTGGTTCATCCCTTCCTCACCATGAGTTATTTTGGAGCCAGGCTTCGTGTCCCGCCCAAACTATGATATCGTACGCAAAATCTCAATATTTATATAATTTACAAATAGGAAAACGTAGTAGTCCTAAAACAGTCCCTTATGGCACACCCCTTGTAAGAAAATCCATTTTCCAACGAGGCCTAATTTAGTGAAAGTCTTGGTTGTCGATCGTCAATCATGCTTTAATCGCCCCCACCCACGTAAATCCCCTCGGATTAGATATGCTGCAACTCTATCGATCGTTCTTTTGGTCCAAATTAAAGGGTTTCTTAAAATCTATGTGAATTACAGCGACGAATCTTTCTGAGTTATTTCTACGTTAAACCACCCATCTCTTTTAAAATCCCGGACGATTTAAAAGGATAATGAAATTAGCCTAACGATCAGAAAGAAAATGACTCACTATATACCAGACAACGAGTAAATAACTCCTCGTGAACATGGGGGAGGGCCCCCACTCAAAGTCAGGAGTATGTCGATTTGAATATCTCCTTCGGCAGTTTCCGAGATGGAAGAGTGGATATGTTGTGTGCGTGAAGACGGGGATGGAAGAGACAGCGGTAATGTTATTGGCTATGTGAGTGATGACCTGTGTAATTAGCTACTTGCCCTTATGGGCGGAATCACATTGGAATAGAACCCAGTACCTAGACGTTGGAAGTGCAACGCCCTATCCGCTGGGTTAATGAGAGCTCCTTTTTTTCGAAATTACCTTTGGTTGGTTGTCTTGCTAAAAATTATAAGGTTTTAATTGTTCGTTATTTTTGTCCTTTGTCCTTAAATCTAATAATTTGTCAATTGGGAAATAATTTGTAATTTTTTTTAATTAAAACGACCCCTTCCTTTCTTTTATTATGGTATAATTGTTGCTAATTTGTGACATTGATGGTCGATTATTTCTCAAGGTTTTTTTTCGATAGTTTTTTTAGTTCCCTTAAATGACATGGAGACCATATCGTGTCCTTAATATTTGTTGGGTTTCATATTCTATTATAGAATAATGACTGGGTTTTTTTTTGTAATAGGTCAGCTACGACGGTTTCTTCGTTAAAACCGCATTGCTTCGGAGTTTCTAAAATGTGGTCCAGGTTTTCTCGTGTGAATCCTGTTGCAAATGGATCAAGATATTCGTCGTCCTTCTTCGGTTGGATTTAAAAATAGTGGCTATGTCTCTTTTAAGGCCAATCGTGTCACGTCTTCTAGTTCCTTTATTGAGGTGATGATATAAATTTTGGATAGTTTCTGTACATTTCTTTCTTCCCTTGTCTTATATCATCGTTTGTAAGGCTATTACCTCGTATTGTTGGAAAATAAAAAAAAATATTCCAACGTGTGCACACTATTTTTAACTAGGGGTAACCTGATCTACGTATAGGGTTTAGTGATTTAAGAATAATATTATAAAATGAAATAAATCTTTATTGAATAAAGGAACAGAAACACGATTCAGGGGTACATTTAATTCCATGCATATTTATGTCCGAGGGATATTTAGTTATCGCCATCTCAGATTCTTAAAGAAATATACCTATGTATTTTTTCTGACGAATTTATCACAGCATAAATTGACGTCTGATAAGTGTTCTTCAAAGTAGTGGTCTGTGAACGGGTACCGGTTCCTGATCCACCGGCTGCTTGTTCCTGGAGAAATTCAAGAAGCGATGTGGCAAAGTGTTGGCGTTCATTCATGAGGCGTGCATGTTGTTAGTAATATCTTGTTTCAAACCATGCCTTCTTAACCCAACACTACTTTGTTCAGGAGTACAATTATTTGTAATTATGACAGTGACTGGGAGTTAAATCTTCTGAACTAGCTGCTGATAAAGGACAGGCGATGACTTTCGAGAGTAACCAATCACTAGTTTCCTTTTGGGATACCAGTGAGGACCGAAAACCCTTAACTACCTGAACTTAGGCTGAAGACTCTTCTTATATCCCATTCAACATGTGTAAAATTGGATTCTGACCCATTAAGACAAAATGAAGGAGAATATGGATATTAATTTTCCAATGAGCGTGGAAATGTTCATAATTGAACTACAGGGTGGTCGGAAAGTCTTGTCACACCCTGTAAATATTGTTTCAATTTTTTTTATTTTAAATATTGTTTTGATTTATTATTTCAAACGACCAAACATGTGTTTGATATTATTATATTGTTTTTCTATTTTTCTTATTAATTTTCAGTAAAGGGTGACAAGACTATCGAACAACCCTGTAGAGCTAGATAAGCTAACAAACAAGAAGCAGACTCACTCCACATTAATAAAGGTCTTGAATACCAAACAAACAACTATAGTTCCTTTCAATTCTACCTCATTGCCATTCTATAAAAGAAAGTTCGTTCACGTCATGTAGCAATGAATTACAGACGATTTTACTATCCACACGTAACGTTTTCAAAAGCATAAATCTATCGATAACCTTAAAAAAATTATTTTTTATCTAGAATAACCAGAATCCTTTGGCTTCTTTTTTTTCTTAACTTTTACTGAGATTTCCAAACGGTGGCGCCATCGTGCAACAAAATTGATACACGGATCGTGATAAAAATCATCTAAAGAGAGACTAAAGAAAATGGCTGATCAAACAAGACGGCTAATCGCAAAACTCCTCCTACGGTTTTAATCCACGAAAGTTTTAAGTGACATAAATCGGTGACATCGACTTGACACTCCCAAATACAAGGACACTAGATCCTGTAGGCCGAAACTGGAGGAGCGACATTTTTCTTATTAAGGAGAAGGCTTCTTAAGGAAAGGTTGTTAAAAGTAATTCCATTATTAGTAAATATTTAAAAACTCTGTTGAACGAGAATTTTGAGAACAAAAGAAAAGAAAGATTGTATAGAATTGGATCTCGTGTGGCGACTCCAGCCACTCTTTTCTTTCTAGTGACATAAGTATGTTGTGGATCGGAAAAGGGATGGATCTAACCATCAGCAAGTTTTACCGGGAGATTGTGAAAAGTCTTAAGATGTTTCTAGAAAATTTACAGCAAAATAAAGTGTCTAGGAAAATTCTTTCAAAGTTTCTAAGAATGTCACCACCGTCACCTTCTAATATAGTCTCCAAGGAAGCATTACATTTGTATCCCCTGTCTGTCCTAAAATATTGTCCTAATAGGAAAAATATAATGGTAATCACTGGTACCCCCCAAATATTTGCCTAATGGGACTTTTCCAATGGTAACAACTGTCACCCCTAAAATATTGGAACAGTTAGAAGATTCTAAAGGTAACCACTGTCTGCTCTAAAATATATGCTACAATGTATAATTCCCAAGGTATCCAATGTCAACCTTAAAATATTGGCTCCAGGGGATGATTTAATGGTAACCACTGCCAATCTAAAAAAATGGCTTTATGTGACGATTAAAAAGGTAACCACTCTCTCCCTCAAAATATTTGCTTCAAGTGATGATTGCAATGGTAGCCACTGTTACCCTTAAAAGTTCGAATCCAAGAGACGTGTCGTAGAATAGGCTCCCGACGATATATTATATATCTATTCTTTGTGGGGATTATTTTATATTCGAGTGCGGGGTTGATCAGATGGCCGAGAATGACTCTACGTAATAAATAAATAGGCCTGGAGAGGGCTTATTTATCTTCAATATACTTAAGTAGTGGAACGGAGCCCAAGGATAAATAATATTGCAAACATTAATAAAATAGAATTTTATTAATTAATCTAACAAAACAACACATGGAAAATATTTACATTACCGGGGAATAAAATGAGAGATACACAATGAACGAAAAAGGTCTTGGGAATATTTGACTAAGCGGAGGATTAAGATTTGAAGGGATTTAAAATGACAAAACAAACAAGAAGGGAAAGGGTTGGCAAAATCCGTTTAAAGCACAAAGTTACGCTGGCACAAAGTTAAATAGTTAAATGCAATGCGTAGCTTACGTATTTATAAGGTCATCGTGCAGAGGAAGGCGATTTGAAGGAATCTTCGGTCCAACTGGCGATTTCTTTTCCAGGAGAAGGGGATTTGAGGGGGATTGTCCTTAACGAGGGGGGAAGGACTGACTTCGAGGAGTGAGAGCGAAGTGGGGCTCGGAAGTACGAGCGATTCTTGAGACAGGATACCGGAGATGTTTTGGATGGACAATTGAGGTTATTGGTGTAACCAAGCGTTCTCTTGAAGAACGTTAAAAGGGGGGAATTAAATTATCACTGACGTGATATCAGGGGAACCAGAACCGTTTCTTTCTTGTCGAACGGGCTCGAAGAACAATGACGGTTCTAAATTTGTTCTCTTTCTGAACAACAGGGGGGGCGAGAACCGTTTCTTGTCGAACGGGCTCGAAGAACCATGACTGTTCTAAAGTTGTTCTCTTTCTGAACAACAGAGGGGCGAGAACCCTTTCTTGTCGATGGCCTTGAAGAACAATGACTGTTCTAAAGTTGTTCTCTTTCTGAACAACATGGGGGCGAGAACCGTTTCTTGTCGAACGAGCTCGAAGAACAATGACTGTTCTAAAGTTGTTCTCTTTCTGAACAACAGGGGGGTCCTGTTGACTTGGCGTTCGAGGGGCACGAACCTTGGCACTCAAGGATATTATCCTTTTCAAGGCAATAAGGAAGTTCTCGGGGTAGAGAGTTCCTAGGTGCACAAGGGAGACCGGATCGGCGTGATGCCTGACGAAGATAATCTCGATCTGATTCAAACGCGAAACTCTATCGCATAAATAGCCGGAGCCAGCCCCTCGGCATAGGGGACAATGGGGGGACTTCAATGGAATGTCGCGGTAGCGCTTGGAAAAATCTTATCTTCCCATAAGCTTAATTCAATCTGGCCAGATCGACGCCTGGAGGCAAACGGGGGATTGAACCTCCTTGATTAAACTTGGGAATAGTGGGCGATAAGAACGCCGTTCTACGCTCTCTCGCAAGATGCACGTGGGAAGCATGAGTTTCGATATGTGATAGAGGTTGAGGCATGGCGGCCTCAGGCCATTCTATCACAAGACGATTCTAAGATAACCAATGATACTCCCAAAATATTAGCCCAAGGGGACGATTCCAACAGTAACCACTGCCATCCCTAAAATATTGTCTCCAAAGTACCATTCCTATGGTAGCTACTCTCACACCTAAAAATATTGGTAACAACTCTCTGTTTTAAAACTTTGGCCAACTGGGATGATTCTAATGGTAACTAATGTCTGCACTAAAATATTTGCCCAATGGGTCGAGTCCAGTGGTAACCATTCTCTGGCCTAAAATATTTGTCCAATAGAACGATTTCAATGGTAACAACTGTCACCCCTTAATTTTTTGCCGCGAGGGACGATTCCAATGATAACAATTTTAACTCTTGAAATATTGGATCCAAGGAATGATTCCATTGGTAACCACTGTCTCCGATAACATATTGGCTCTAAGGGAAGATTCCAATATTAACCATTACCATTCCTAAAATATTAACATAGGTATGATTCTAATGGTAACCACTGTCACCCCTAAAATATTGTTCCTATGGGAAAATTCCAATTGTAACTAGTGTCTAGCCGAAAATATTAGCCCATTGCGAATATTTAAGTGGTAACCACTATTAACTCTAAAATTATCGTCTCAAGGTACGATTTTAATGGTAGCTACTGTCTGCCCTAAAATATTGACTCCAAGCAACGATTCCTTTGGTAACCACTGTCGCCTCTAAGTATTCGCCCCAAGAGAAGTTTCCATTGGTAACCACTGTCACACATAAATATTCGCCCCAAGAGTAGTTTCCATTGGTAACTACTGTCACCCATAAATATTCACACCAAGAGAAGTTTCCATTGGTAACCACTGTCACTCATAAATATTCACAGCAAGGGAAGTTTCCATTGGTAACCACTATCCCCCTTAAATATTCGCCCCAAGGGAAGTTTCCATTGGTAACTAGTGTCACCCATAAATATTCGCCCCAAGGGAAGTTTCCATTGGTAACCACTGCCCCCCATAAATATTCATCACAGGGGAAGTTTCCATTGGTAAGCACTGTCACCCATAAATATTCGCCCCAAGGGAATTTTCCATTAGTAACCACTGAAACCCCTATGATTTTGTCAAAAAAGGTCGATTCCAATAATAACCACTGTCGCTCCTCTATAATAGCATCTATTGGACGATTCTAATGGTAACCACTGTCCCCTCCTAAATAATACACTCAATGACGAAATTAATGGTACCACTGCCACAGCTAAATAATCGGAGCCAGTGACGGTTTTTTGGTAGCACCGTGGTAATAAATCCTATTCTCTTAATGCACACAAGATCAGTAACTTCGCCTCCAACATATTGACTTTTCTAAAAAATTGAACGGTCACTAATATAAATAAATAAGTCAATATTTGAGTTAGTTAACCGATTGGCCACTAGAAATAACGGATTCGATATAGTAAATAAAAGATGTAAATAAAATTTCCTTTCTTATAAAATAAAAGAAACTGGAAATAACTAGATCAAAAATTTCCTTTAAAACACTAGGGTAAAAATCTTTGAGAATAAAATCGATAATTACTAATTTAAAATATAAATTTACACAATTAAGTGATATTAAATTAAATCTTTACCCATATCTTGTTTTGTTTTTGCAGAGCTCCAACCCCTTATTTCTATCCTTTCCGTAATTTCTTGGAACTAACCTAAGGTAGATCTTTTGGTCTTTTATGGTTGGTAATTTTGTAAAATTGGAGTTTTAGAACTTTTGATCTTGAATCGCACTTTGAACCTTTTGCACTCAATTCATGAAGAAATTGACCTTCATTTTTCCGGTTCTGAGATGCGTCTCAAAATCAATTTTTTAAGAACTTAGGACAGATCAAGATCCTCTTTCCCTATAATTTGTCTTTATATTATTCATTAGCATAGGTCCCCGGCGTTGCCGGGGATAAAAAGCCCTGTCGCCAATAAATACCGATGCATATTGTTTGAAATTCTTATCTTGTGTCACAAAAATAACGCTGATTTTTATTATTATTTGTGGGGTTAAGGCAGATTCATGAAGGTTGTGCACTCTCCCTATCATATAATATTATAAAATAACATAAACTATCATACAATAATATATATAACCATATAATATCATATAATATACTTACAATGAGTAAGTGATTCACCGCGCGCGCCCGGCAGTTTACGCGCACGCGTTAATGACCGTTAGTTATGAGCGAACAACGTTGTGGCCGCAGGAACAGATCGAGCCTCTTATACATAGAGATTTCATTCTTTTTCTTCTCTTGGTTCCTGGTTTAATTTCGTATTTTTGAGTACCTCTCCTCTTTGTGCAAACTAATTCGTAGTAACAACAAGGAGTAACAACAAGGAAATACCCTAGGAGACCTTACGGTCCATTCAAGGAGGGTACCTTTGGACTAGCAAAGGAGCGGTCACATGGCTGCTCAATTGTTTTGCGTCCCTAAACGGCCACTTTTCAAGACTTTGTCTAGTCTTGACTTTAACTGGTCAACAGATTCACTGTTGACAACTTCCCCTGGAAGTGCGTTCCACTTACCGCAGATACTGTAGATAAAAAAGTTTCCACACAGATTGCGGTTGTAACGCTTCAGTTCAAGTTTGAAGCCGTGATTGCGCGTTCTGTTTTCACTCAGTGTGAAAATATCCCGGTAGTCAACATTGTTGAACCCTCGAAGTATTTTGAAAACTTCGATGAGCTTACCACGCAGTCTACGGGTTTCCAGCGAGAACAGATTTAATTCCCTTAGTCTATCCTCATAACTTTTATGTCGGATAGAGAAAATCAGTTTGGTTGCCCTAGCTTGTACGCGTTCCAACCTTGCGATGTCCTTTCGAAACGAAGGACTTCAAAATTGTACGGCATACTCCAGGTGCGGGCGAACCAGGGAGTTGTACAGACAAAGTACTATCTCCTTGTTACGGTATCCAAACTGGCGCTTTATGTAGCCTAACATCCTTTACGCTTTCTTCTCTGCCTTGATGCACTGTTTCGAGAACTTGAGGTCGCTAGTGATAGTCACACCCAAGTCCTTCTCAGTGTCACTCGATTCAAGAGCAGTGCCTTTAAGGATATACTGAGATTGAGGGTTTCTGTGGCCGATATGCATTACTTTGCATTTCCCCACGTTAAAAGGCATTTGCCACGTGTCCGACCACTCCCCAATCTTCCCAAGATCTTCCTGCAGGTGGTCAGTATTTCCATCTTTTGCAACGTTCATACCAAGCTTGGTATCATCGGCAAATTTGGAAATCTTGGCAACCATGTCACCATCCATGTCGTTGACGTAGATGATGAATAGTAGTGGTCCCAGGACAGAACCTTGAGGCACCCCGCTAGTAACGGGCACCCACTCAGGAGCCTGTCCATTTACCACCACCCGTTGCCGTCTGCCACTTAGCCAGTTCTCGATCCAGCCGGCTACTTTTCCGTTTATGCCCAGCGCTCGCACTTTCCGGAGAAGGCGGCAGTGTGGTACCTTATCAAAGGCTTTCTGAAAGTCTAAGTACACCACATCCACCGCCTTGTCCCGATCGTGCTCACTGAACACGAAGTGGAAGAATTCCACAAGGTTCGTCAGGCATGACCGTTGCCTTCGGAAGCCGTGCTGGGAACACTTCTGTAGCAGGTTTGACTCTAAATACGACGTCATTTTTTCCACCATCATGCTTTCCATGAGTTTACCGACTATCGAAGTCAGACTGATAGGTCGGTAGTTTGACGGTTGGCTACGGTCTCCTTTCTTGAAAATAGGAGTCACCTCCGCTTCACGCCAGTCTCTAGGAACGCATTCGGTCCGGATTGACATGTTGAAGATTGCGCTCAGGTGTCGTGACACTTGATCACGCACTTCTTTTAACACTTTAGGTAGAAACCCATCCGGGCTAGGTGACTTATTCGTCATTAGGTCAGTGATCTTTTTTATTTCCCCTTCGGTGAAGTCCATATCCTCCAGCTTTTCCCCCGAGTAGGAATCCATTAGCTGGGGGATGGGACCACACTCTTCAGTAAACACTGAAGAGAAATAGTCGTTGAGGAGGTTAGCATTTTCTGCATCTAAGTGCTTGAATTTCCCCTCTTCATTTCTCAAAGGGCCAATCGTTGGACGGATTGGTTTACGGCTGTTTACATATCCAAAAAACATTTTGGGATTCTCTTTACAGAGTCTTGCCACTCGGCGTTCCTCAAAACGCTTAGCCGCCCTTATGCTGGACTTCACTCTCCTTCCTGGCTAGCCTCCGGTATTCGTCAAAGTCACCCGAGATCTTCGATTGTCGGTACACAGTTCTCTTCTTCCTAAGCAGTTGGCCGATTTCTCGATTAAACCACTTTGGTTGAACAGAAGACCGACGGGGACATTTCAGAGGGATGAAACGCGATTGAAGACTCATGAATGTGGTTTTAAAACTGTTCCACGAGTCTTCAACAACATTGCACACTTCTAGCCTCGCGTCAGTCAGTCCAGCACGAAGACCTGCAAAGTCTGCTCTTTTTAAATCGAGTTTCTTCGATTTACTAGTTGCAGGCCCTGCCTTCGGAACTTTGACTACAAATATAATTAGTCGGTGGTCACTGCCACCGAGCTCTTCGCCAACAGAGAGGTCCTCAACGATGTCATCCTCAGAGGTGAAAACCAAGTCGAGGATATTGTTTCCTCTCGTTGGCTCTCTCACCCATTGAGTGAGGAACTCGTTGTTCGCGAACTCCAGGAGTAGTGCGTTCTCGCCACAGGGTTCTCTGGTTTCCAAGTCAACTTGTGTGTTGAAATGACGATACACACTCTGTCTTCGACAAGTTCTCCTAGTAGCTGGTAAAGATCTCTGTCCTTTTCAACGAGTTGGGCAGGAGGTCTATAAAGCACCAGGGTCCTGTATTTGGCAGGTCCTATCTCTAGGTCAACACCTAGTAGTTCATGGTCGGATACGATGTTGCAATCCGTCGAGTTGAGAGTATCCTTGACATACAACATCACACCGCCACCCTCTCTGTCTGGCCTATCTTTCAGGAAGAGCTGGTAACCAGGAATCGTGAATTCACCTTCAAAATCTCGGCTTGAGGTTTTTATTCATGACTCCGTTATGGCCACCATCTCAGGTTCCTCTGTTACTACGAGGCCATGGAGCTCAAGAAACTTATTCCTGATTGACCTCGCATTGAAAAGAAGAACTTTAAGGGAGTCCCCTAGTGTAGGACTCCCTACGCTCTTTCGTTTCCCGGCTTCTCTGTTTTCGTGGTCACACTCTTTTTGACGACCTCCGAGAAGGTCGTTCCAGGAGTGACACGGGCATGCTGGCGCACGTCCGCTTTCGCTCTGTTTTGAATGCTCCTTTGGGTGCGTTCCACGACATCTTGAATTAAGTTGGTGAGAAAGGCCTTCCCTTTAAAGGAGAGATGTACCCCGTCCCTTTGGTAGAGGTCGTCTCTACCGACAAAGGTACGATAGGGGTCCACGAAGAAGACTCCTTCTGCCGTGCAGAGATCCGCCAACCTTCTGTTTACTGCGATGTTTCTTTCGTGAGCGGTTCGGGATGGACCTCTTCTTGGAAGCATCCCAACCACCACACGTTGCGGGGTTTAAGCCCTATGTCAACCACGGCTCCCATCACCTTTTGGATGGTCTTACCACTGAGGCAGGTTTACCCCCTCTGAGGTAGAGGTCGTTGCCGCTCACCATCAGAGCAACAACTGAATTCTCAGAAATCTGAGCTTTCTCTGCCTCTACCCTGATGTTGTGGTTACCCCGTCCTGACAGGCAGCTTACCTTCACGCTAGTGCGAAGGCGGGCCGCTAGCAGCGGCTGCAGATCCCATGTTTGCGAGTCACCACTGAGGGTGACCTTCGGACATATTGTCTCTGAAGTCGGGGTCTTCCCTTGTGGAAGTCGCCACCCCTTTTCCTTTTTACTCTCCACATTCTTATCTTTATTTTTCTTCTTCTTTATCTGTTTTTCTTCTATTTTTGGTTCTACTTTTGTTTCAACTTTAAATGACCGTTAGTTATGAGCGAACAACGTTGTGGCCGCAGGAACAGATCGAGCCTCTTATACATAGAGATTTCATTCTTTTTCTTCTCCTGGTTCCTGGTTTAATTTCGTATTTTTGAGTACCTCTCCTCTTTGTGCAAACTAATTCGTAGATGTTTATAATGGGACCCTACTTGCCTCAATCTTTGCCAAATTTAATCATTATTCTAGTTCTTTTTCTTACCTCTTTTCCCTCGTCTATTTCTTCTGGTCCCATTAATTAGTAATTTTTTTAACCAAGGCTGCTATGTACCTTCTGCAAATTTTTATTTTCTCTAATTGCACCACTTTATTTTTTTAATCTTCTCTCAAAAACATCTCCTGTTTCGCAGCAGCTTGAGATTATCGCTGGCTAATTCCATCTTCCCTGTCATATGTGGCTATTCATCAGTGACCTCCTCGCACTGCTCCTTTGAACTGCGTGATCTGGGAGACAGTTTTGGTCTTAAGCGACTAAGCAGTGCAGCTGCTTTAGCAGCATCACGCCCCGAACGTCAAACTAACCCAGTAGCAATCACGCACATGCTATTCTTTAGTGAAGGTCCAAACTTGTTTGATTACTCTATGGGTAAATCACGAGAATAATAATTGCATTTTTAACAAATGCTCTTGTATCGCAGGCCAGGAGGGAGCACGGCTGATTACACGGTAGAACATTCTAGCGTATAGATGTAACGCCCGGGAAACATTGTTATGACGAATAATGGACATGCGTAAATTATTGCGTGGCAGGATTAGTCATGATTGGGGAGGGAGTGGGAAGTAAATAGGGGCCGCCCGTTAACCCTTGAAGCAATCCATATAAAATGGAAATCCATATGGAATTTGGCATGGTCGACAGTGAGTCAACAGATCCCCTTCCCTCCATCCTGGAAGTGATTTGGGGAGTTGAGAACTGAAGTGCGCCGTGTGAAAATGTTCTTCAATAGTCCATAAGTACAAATGTGAGAGTACAATGTTGAAATAGCAGAAAATTAATTCAAAATTATCGAGTTTGGACCATCATTAGAGACGCTATCAATTTTGCACTTAAAAACACGTTTCTTGGCATGGAATTTTATCATGAGTCTTTGAGATTGTTTGCACTTATAATTTCCCTCCCTCATTATGTATGCTTTTTCATTGTAAAATTTCTTTCTAATATCTGTACTCATTTGAGGAACAACGGTATTCTAAAATCTTTGTCAGAACTTTTTATACAGCAGAATTTGTGGTAACTTCCCATTCAACTATTATGTTCATGTTATTGAGATCCTTATGTATTGGAAATTTGTGCCTTTGCCAATAATTGAAGGAAAAGGCGATAACTAAAACGATTAAATTCGGACTTCTTGGATGATGAAAGATAAATACTGATCTAGTGAAAAGTTCCTTATAAAGATCGGAGTAAATAGCTAATAAAAGACTAAAGGATTATTCCAAAATAAAATAATCTAGCCCATTGTGTATGTTAATAGTGATCTATTAACGAAACAATTAATAATTAACCAGTTCAATGAAAAACACAACTAACTCAAATACCCTTTTCGTGGTTGGATAGGGAAAACAACTATATTTTAGAATTTGACAGAAGTTCATGAAATCTCACCAAGATGAAACAAGACTTTGTGAACTTAGTTCAAGAAAAGAACCCGAGAGAATTCTTTCCTGAAATAGTCAGAGTAATATAAGATCAAGAATGTTAGCTGATCTTTTTTAGACAATAATCAAAATTTCATCGACTATCATGGATGAGATGAAATAACACCTTGCTCGAATTGGTATTTGGTGTTAACATGAACGAACAGCGGCTTATCACTAACGGAAAGGTCAGAGCAACGTAAACGAATGTAAACATGTTCACAACATGGACAAAGGAAACCAAGGGTATCTTAAATGAAAACAGAAAATATGTGACATTTGTTTCAGACAGATTGATAAACCGTCGTAAACAAGTAGACACGCAATTTGTTTTCAGGGCAAGACATTTTGGAAAGATATAAGAAAAGAACATAAGAAAAGAAGGAGACTGCAAAAGACCATTCATGGCCTACACTTGGCAGCTCCTATAAATTTGGCAAATTTTCGTTGACCATGGGGAAGAACAAAAAGGATACGTTTGTATTTCAATATCCCTCCCGTATTCTTTTATTCGTAGGTATTCTCTCAAAGGTTGCGGAATGTATCGCACGTCCCCATAGTTTCATTGATTTTCAAGGCCGATGAATTATGGAGTTCTTATGCTCGTGTTATGAATCGTTCAAAATTTTCGTGTACTTGTAGCTCTGCTCTAAATATATACATTCTATCTATCTATCCATTCATCTCTGCTGCACGGACTAGTCTCGGGGTGAATTCAAGGTTCATTGCAAGTACGTGGTTCTGCAGTTGGATTCTGTCGTTCTGCGAATGCTCCCAATCCGACTCTGAGCCTCTCGTTTGAAAAATTACCACACCCTCGCAAGCACCTCTCCCGCCTGCCACTCAGCGTGTGCTGCGTGTACATTTACATTTGGCGTTAAATATGCATCTAACTAATTCATTTTAACTCAGCCTCTCACTCAGCGCATACACATGCATTCATACACAGTCAATTAGTATCAAGAACATGACGTAATTTCTAAAAGGAGGAATTTTTTTAAGTCGACATGGCAGAGAGTTTGCTCGAATAACCTATCGTGGTATGTGTGCGTACAAGTATGTACGAGTCTACGATCTTATGTAAGTATATTGGTATTCACATGCTGAGAAGGGAACGAGGGAGCGAACAAACAGAAAAAGAGGGCTAAATATAGAGGGAAGAATGGAACAAAATCGAGGACGATAGAAGTCGCTTGAAGAAACTCGTCCCCGAAATATGAGCGTCTGTAGGAGGGGGTTAAGGGTGTATTTACAGAAAGGATACCGTAAAAAAGAGCATCTGGGCCTAAACCTACGAACACCATCCCCCCTGACGGAATGAAATGGATCGAGGATAACAGACAATGCTTTATCAATGAAAAGGACACCACACGCTACCCCGCATGGGATCGAGTTCGCACAAATGAACACTAGACCTCCGAGAAACGAACCCCCCCACCAATTGGAGGTTTAATGAACCATCCCCCACACGCTGGAGGAGGTGACGAAGGAGAATGATTTTCATTGGAATGAGCCACTCACAGGGATTCCCTCTTGCACATACATCCCACTTCAGCTCATCTTCACCCTCCCCCCACGCTTTCCCACTCCAGCCTTCCGCCTCCCTCCCTCGTATCCGCTAATTTCCCCTCCCTAATAGATATCCCCTCCCAACGCGAAAATAGACAAAGAAATATTATGGGAGGCAAGAAATAGACAGCCTGGACACTCGCCAAGACAACCATTTAATCCGTTGCGCCCCGCCAAAACACCCACACATGTACATACATATAATCGCACGCGCACACGTCCATGAAATGTAAGATGATTGGTGTGTGTGTGTGTGGGATGGGATGGGGGGGGGGGGTACATGTCAGATAGCGGCGACTGACACAAGAATCTGAGCCACCCTGGCGCCACCGCCAATGAATGCTGGACGGAGGCACTCCCACGCTTCATACTCACCAATTTAATTCCCCGGTTACGACACTTAAGTGACATGCTGGAGGATAGGACCATTTGCCGCGCGCCCCTCGTCGTAAGGAGGAGATGAAATTTAGAAACTGAATCGCGAATTTGTGTTCGGATCTAAATTCCAGGGGGGGGGGGGACTACAGCCTGATACGCAAGAGAGGGAAGATGAACCCTGCTACTTTATACTGTTTATGGGTCGCTTGTCTCTTTTTTTTCTTTGCCAGTCTGTCTGTCTCTTCTGTCTTTTAGGCTGTAGCCTGTATATATCTTTTTCTGGCAGGCTGTATGCCAATCTTTTTTTTGTGCCAGACTGTTGTCTGTTTCATTTCGCTCTGTCATGTCGTCTCCTTACTTCTCTCTGTCAGGCTGCTTGCGTTTCTTATCTCTATCAGCCTGTAGGTTTCTCTTATTTTCACTCGCTGAAAGTCTGTTTTACTTTCTCTGTCAAGTTGTCTGCCCGTATAATCCCTCTCTGTCAAACTGTCTTTCTGTTTCTTTTCTCTCAGGTCGCTCTGCCTGTCTTTGTTATATGTGTCCGTCGGTCTACCTGTCTTTTTTGCATTTGCTAGACTTTCTAACTACCCCTTCTATGTTAGCTTGTATGATTTCTTTTCTATCGTCCAGTCTGTGTTCCTATTCTTCGCTTCTACATATGTAGGTCTGCCATTTCTTTCTTTTCTCTCTGTTAATGTCTACTAGTATCTCTTCTCCCCCCTCTCTCTCTCTCTCTTCCTTAACCTGTGTGCTTGTCTCTTTCCTCTCTTGGGGTCAACTTGCCTGATTCTTTCTCTCTTTCTCAGGCTTGCTACTTTTTTTTCTCTCCATTTCAGTCTGTCTATTTCTTCTCCTTGTGCCAGTCATTCTGCCAGCTTGTCTCTTTGAATGCCTCTTCTTTTTTCTGTTTCTCCTTCTGCCTATCTCTTCTCTATCTGTCCGTTTTTCTGCGCATCTTTTTTTCTGTTAGTTTGTCACTTTGTCTGACTGCTTCTCTTCCATTTATGTCTATATGCTTGTTTCTTCTCTTTCTGTCACTTTCTCTGCATTTCGCATTGAAAGCTGGTTGTCTGGGAAGTGGCAGATGGTTGTGATCCACGATCAGGCCTATCACTAGACGTCGGCGATGATGGAGTCCTTCAGACCTTCGCTCCGTGTTAGGCCTTGTTATTCATCGCCTTTATCAACGATATATTAATTAGCTAAGTTTGCAGACGATACAAAATGGGAGGGGAGAGGAGTCGACAGCCGAAAGCGTAGAGAGTTTTGAGAGCTAGCATACGCCGAATAAGGGAGTGGTCTTACACGTGACAGATGCCTTTTAACTTAGAAAGTGTTTGTAAGATAATGCACATAGGTTATAGCGGGTGACAGCCAAAAATTGTCCCCTTCATATAATGCTGTAATTTGTTAGCCATTAAACCTTGAAGGTAGAAATAAGTATCATTGCAAAGAACAATATTTGAAATTTTATTAGCTAGCTTTTTAACATTCTAAATCACCATCACCGGACTCTATGCACTTATCAATAGGATTAGCAAAATTTCTTATGACATTCTGCAGAATATTGACATTAATGGATGCAATGATTTCTCGAAACTCATTCTTCAGTTCTGGGATATTAGATGATGCAGCTCGAAATATGCTTTCTTTTACGACTCCCTAGAAAGTTGTCTAGAGTTGACGAGTCAGGTGACCTGAACGGCCATGGGAAATTTGTCTTATAAGACATTAGTCGTTGAGTAAATCGAGCCTTCAACCATGTCATGGTAACACATGCAGTATGCGCTAAAGCGCCATCTTGCTCAAACCATTCGTCAGGATATGTGCTATTGGCGAAAATTCTTTTGAGCATGTCAAAATATTTGGCAGCGTTAATTAACTGCGCTTGTCCTGTTTCATGGTCCTCAAAGAAATAGGGACCATAAATCTTATTTCCACTTAGTCCATACTTTACTGTTATCTTTGGGGAGTGCAAAATATTTTCAAAGTGATTATTTAGCTTAGTTAGTAACCACTTCCGATAATTCTGTTTATTTGGCATCTCTTTCAAGTAAACGTGACATTCATCACTGAAAATTATGTTATTCAATACTAATTGTTGATCATCGCACATTTCTTTAACCCAGGCAAAATGATAACCTTCGTTGCTTATCCTACATTGAGATTTCTCGATGACATTGACTTTTTTTGGTGTGGCTTTAAAATAAGATCTTTTTTTTTAGAATAGTTCACACAGCTTCTCGGTTCAAATGTGTCTCAGCAGCCAATTTTCTCACTGACTTTGTTTCATCAACATCAATTAAGGTCCTTAAATTGCCAATATTCGTTTCCGTCCTCACACTTTTCTTACGGTTGGAATTTCCTTTATTTAAATTACGAATTGTGCCGTGTGATTCCACTTGGCGAAATTTCTCTGGATTGTTTTGTTTTTTGTCTAATCGTATTCCATACTTGCTTGAAAATGACGAATTGAAGTAAAGATTCGTTTTAACACATTTACGATTTAATACTTTTCAAAGACATAAACTTTTTAATTTTAAAAATGATGCCCCCCGATGCCATTTTTAACTTCCGGAACTTAATAATAACGTAGTTAATTTTATCGAAAATATATTGCTAACTTCGAATCTTTCTGCGTCATTTTTGACTTAGCTCCTTCAACTTTTGCTTTAATTTAATCACATAGACCTGGGCTTTTGAAATCTAGAGGCGATTTGCGCATGCGTCTTTTGGCGATATTCAACCAATACCACGTTTTTTTAGATCTGCAGACTCTTTGCGCATGCGTCCTTTGCCTATGAACCAATAGCATTTCATGTTACATTCCCGTGTATTTCAAATGATTTACGGCTGTATTTCTTTCTTAGTTTATATGGGAAAATGTCGTGCAGCAACTGTGGTAGGTTGGAATTAAAGGATTCGAAAGGTCGAAAAGCCCAATGCAAATTTTCCGTTAATGCGTTTAAGAGGACGTGGCTTTCTAATGACCGCATTCGAACAAGTGTTAGCCTTTTATTTATAAACTATTTTCTGCGCAAAGCTTTGATTCAAACTAGAGGCCTAACGACATTTAGCAATCGAATTTTTTTTAAAGTTGCGGGTGGGGTGGGAGGGTGCTACCCCGACAATTAAGTGGGGGTAGGGGAGCGAAGCCCTTTATTTCGAAAGTACCTAAAAAAAATGTTAATTTTCAGTGGAAATAGCCTAAAGTAGGCGAGGCTTTCATCTTAAATTTCCAGGTTAGGTCCTGTCTGGTTCTAGGTCTTTTAAATGATTTTGATAATGTATTTGTCTTATGGAGTTTTATGTGTAGTTTTCAGATTTGAAACTCGTTTTCGCTGGAAATGCATACTCTTCCTAGTATGGACTCCTGTAGATTATCGGGAAAGTATTCATTTCCGGAAAAAAACGAGTGTCAGATCTGAAAAGTACGCATAAAACTGCATAAGAAAAATACATTTTTAAATTCATTTACAAAAGTGTTAAAACGAATCTTTACCCGAATTGATTTTATTATGCAGCCATGTCAAATTATTAAATCCACGACAAACCTGCACTGTTCAAGAGATAATTGTGCCATTTTTGAGAGCCTAAAACAGAACTGTTTAATATATGCATAGATAAGCTATTCTAGGCTGGGATAAACTATCCACCACGAACCTAGGCTACCTAAGCTAGCTAATAAAATTTAAAATATTGTTCTTTGTAATGATACTTATTTCTACCTTCAAGCTTAGATAGCTAACAAATTACAGCATTATAAAAAAGGGACATTTTTGGCTGTCACCCGGTACAAACCCCGGTTGTCTAGTCGGTAAATTGAAGACAGTTGTGGTGATTAGCAACGATTTAGAGTTATCCAGGGAGTGATGAGTTAGTCAGAGAAAAGGGCTCAGCAACTGCTACATTGCATTAAGAGGTGGTTCGGCTGCCGAAACAAGGAAATTACTGCACTCGTTAGTGTGACGTGACTAGATATGTGGGTTAGCTTTAATCCCTCAATCTTCCAAAAGACAGCGAACGACTGGGAAATATGCAATTAAGTTCCACGAAACTAATTCCGTCGATTAGGCATAGGCACTATCAGGCGCGAGCTTAGCCCCTTCTTGCTAAAGACGAAGAGGCTGCGTAGTCAAGTGATAGAGGTGTTCAAAATTCTTCGAATATTGATCCAAAATATGACTAGAAACTAGAGTTGAACGCTTGAGATTCAAATTATGCCAGCTAACTGCATAGGTAGTTAATAATTCCAGGGTTAAACAGTTCAAAGAAAGAATTGACCGAATGGTTTATAATGTACAATGAATTCCATGTAGATAAGTAATTATTATCATTTTCTAAGTAACAGTTTTGTTAAAATTCATGGTTGTGTTCACTACTTTATTGAGTACATTTAGGTATTTTTTCTGCATTTCCTTACGGGTAGACGTGGGTGGGAAGAGGGGAGGATGAGCAGAGGTAGAGTAGGTGTCGGGTATTCGAAGAAGGGCGGGAAAGAGGTAAAACAGGTCGGGACATGTACAGTAGCCTGTTATTTCAGGCATTTTGGGTCGTATTTGTGTTTATTTTCAAATCCCACATCCACGTCTTTTCTCTATAAATACTATACCCTCGTTGGTGTGTCGAGCCTCTTTTTCATGTTATTTTATTCAGCCATCTAATGATATCCCAACCCATTGATTTTGGCAGTTGCCTTCAACTTGTTCATTCAATCAACATAAAGATCAGAATGACAATGATAAACCCATGGTCAGCAGGGGTTGCTCATGTTTGGTGTGGAAGTAACACGAAGAGCGATAGTACTGTTTTAACACCAAAACTTTGGTTACACTATGTGGCGCAGAAGAGGCCACCCATAACTTCAGGGGAGTGTGGACTGAAAACCTCTGGCGGATTTCATAGATTTAAGAGTGATGTGTTGTTGATACGAAGCAAAGAAGATAAAGCCAGTGTGTTGTTATGGTTTGTGATTATGTAAGTGGATGAAACGTCTTGCTCGTAAATTAAACCATCCATTCGCGCCTATTTATCGTTTGTTTTTGTAGTTATTGCATTGTAAAAATGCGAGTGTAGTGTTGTGGAAGGCAATCATAGATGACTAGCTGTTTGTACAGTTGCAAGCGGCTAGGAATTGTCATATTAATTTATTATTATGTATTTCATCTTCATATACATGTAATGTTACAAATATGAACGTGGGTGTATGTATTTCGAGGCCTTTTGGGTGCAGTCGTATACTTCTGCTATTGCAAGACTGTGTGAGGTTATGTGAGTGCCATAACTGCGTGAATGACGCCATCCTACGTGTTGATGTGCATTCCCGCAGTTCAATTAAGCCCAAATTATTCTTCTGTTTAGTTTAATTGCTGTTGTGAAGGAATTCGTTAATTCATTCGGAATTTCATTCACGAATCTTCAGGTGTAATTTTATTTAATGAGTTTTAATTTGAAAAAAAAAAATGCGCAGAACACCAACAGGGAGGGAGGGGGAGCTTTATCACCCTATAACGTGTGGGCTGTAGCTGTGGCAGCCATGCTGGAGCATAATCTAGAGAATTGCATGTTTATAAAGTATTCAATATATGTTACAACCTTTAAAAATGAATAGTAATCCTATAACTAACATTTGTGTTTAAGGAAAGTAAATCAAAATTGCCATACTAACGAGTATATTACATTGCGGAACACGTATTTTATTGAATGATATCTGACACTTGATTGAAATTCATTTTTGTGCCCTGAAAACGAATTTCACCTCGGTTTGGTTCTATCAGGTCCTGATTCTTGTAAACAGCCATTTTCCAGTTTTTTCAAAATTTGGACTAAAAATGAGATCATGCATTAACATTTATTTCCAATTCTCATGAATACACGTAGTTCAAACTATTGTAAAATTACATTATACCGATAGAAATGACTTAAAATAAAACAAAACAAAGGGTTATGAAGCTTTCACTCTGGTAAAGCTTTCTTTTATAGGACTTTCTAGAGTATTTGGTTGTTGACGGCAGGTCTCTTTTCAAGCACCAGCAATAATCAGCCTTCATGTGGCAATACCAGCGTCCTTGATAACTTTCCTCCATAATTTTAATATCTTGGTAGAATCTCTCCCCTTGTTCGTCACTTACAGCACCTAAATTACTTGGAAGTTGGTCAAGATGACTATTCAAAAAATGCATTTTTATGCTCATATCAACCTAGCTCTTTGTAGTCACTTAAGATTTTTCTTACGACTTCTTCGTATTTATCTGCCCTATAATTTCCTAAAAAGCTTTTTATGAAGTCCACGAATGAAAACTAGGCATTTCTTTCGCCTTCATTCATAACATTAGGAAAACTTCTGTCATTAATTAATGTTCTGATTTGTGGACCGTCGAAAATTCCAGCTTTGATTTTTTCCTAACTTAAACTTAGGTATTTTGAAATTATGTGTTGGAAACACTCGCCGTTGGTATCTAAAGCTTTTACCCATTGTTTCATGAGACCTAGTTTGATATGCAGAGAAGGAAATATGATTTTCTCTCCTCACTAAAGGTGGATTAATTATATTTTTTTCTCTGACAGTAAGTGATGTTTGTGGTGGCCAGATTTGTTTGGAATATTGTTCTTCCTTAGCTCTGCTCTCCCATAAGCGAAGAAAGCAGGGATATTTAGTATACCCTGCTTGTTGCCCTAGCAGAAAATCGACCATTTTTAAGTCAACACATATGATCCACTCGTTATCTCCATATTCGATAAGTTTTAAAATAGTTTCTATATGTTCATACTTTTCTTCTAATGTTGTTGAGTGCCCAATTGGTATAGAGCTGTATAGATTGCCATTATGCAGCAACACGCACTTAAGACTTCTTTTGGAACTGTCTAAAAACAAACGCCAATCACTTACATTGTAAGACTGAACCCCCATCTCCTTTGACAAACCTGGTATGTTGCAGCAATATAGTAAATTCTGCCCTGTCTTAAAATATTTAAGAAGTTCTTTTGTTAAGTTACTGTAAAATGAATTGTATGTGCTTGAACTAAACATGTTTTTCTGTTTAAGTCTTGAAGCTAAATTTTCCGCAGCCTTTTTTTGTAAATTTAGATCCCTTACAAGATCACTCAACTTTGCCTGGTTAAACCTTTTCTGATCACTTTCACTTACAACTACGCTGGGGTCAAATTCGGTGTCTGACTCCTCAGAGTGCATAACAATATTTTCATAAACTAATTCCCGAGATGGCAGACTCTTAAATTTTGGAATGGGAATTTCAGTTGAATGCAGCACAGGTCGTACTGCGGTGTCGAAATTTGGGTACTCGATACAATGCTTATTTTTCTTAGTAAAACTCGAACGAAGTCTTGACAAAGCAGAAGTAACATGGTTTGTAGGCTCTCGCCACACTTGAAATGGAAAAAAAAATGTGAAGCGTTAACAAAAGCGAATTTTGCCAAAAGTTGTTTATGTACCTAAGTTACAATTACACTTAGGTAATTTACAGTACAAAAATGACTAAGTTGCGTAGTTTTATGGAATAATAAAATTACCATCGGAACTCCAAAAGGTATTTTTGACTCAAAACCCTTCGTCCAATGTCGCAGTCTTTTAATGCATACAGTGCTGGCTCTATGTGGAACCCATGATTTATCTTGATCCCCCAGTTTTATGCCAAAATAAGCTAAGTAAGCTCTTTTCACAAGGTCCGTTATATTTCCTCGTTGATGTGGAAGTGTAAAATTTCCACATATGTAGCAAAATGAATCAGGAGTTTTTGTATATGAACTTTCTTATTTTGTCAATTTGTAAAGGTATTTCAATTCCTTATTTTAAAAATCAGGAAATATAAAAACAAAAATTAGTTTAAATAGGTACTAATAAATAATTATAATTATAATAGGCAACTGCAAAAAGACTTAGCAAGTATTGAGAAAATATCCTTTTTATGAATATGATGAAAGAGGAAGTATGTTGAACAAAATCACGGCCTGATAGAGAAAAACGGAGTATATATTAGTGCTTAGCGCACCAAATTACGTACAATTAACTGTCAAATCTAAGTCAATAAACAACAAGTTGAAATTTGTTTCCCAGTGTTATATTTTGTTGGTGGGAAGTCAAAATAAGGGTGGAAATAAGTATTCAAACATTTATGGAAAATATTTTTAAATTAGGTTATTTACAGATTTTTTATGGTCTAGAATGTTCTATAAAGATCTATAATAATCTGATAGATTCCAACACTAGTGAAGTTATTTTTGGATAACCTCATTCATCATATAACCGTCATACTGCAACAACGTGCCAGCAGAGTTAAAAGTAAAGTGCTCACAACAGATTTGAAAAGTAGGATACCTAATTTAAGACTATAAAAAAGTAAAAGTTAGCAAAAGGTAGAAATATTTCTACAGCTTTACGTTTACCTCTCAGCACTATAAGTTAGATTGATAAAAAAATGGAAGACCTATAGGACCACTGCAAACCTCCCTCACAGTGGAGCTCCGTGGAAAATATCTCAACCAGCTCGTCGACGGATGGTGAGATCGGTATTGAAGAACCCTATGATAGCTAAGGCAGAACTGCAAGCCGATCGGCGTACAGTTATTACATCAGTTACGAAACGAACAATTAGTAATGAGCTCAATAGACAAGTTCTCAGACCTCGATCGCTACGCAAGACCCCCTTTTGAAACAAAATTCACTTGTTAGCAGGACAGAAGTTTGCTCCGGACCATATAGAAAATCCTGATCAAATTTGGATGAATGTCTTCGGTCTGACGAGACCAAAATTAAACCCTTTGGCCGGAAAGAAGCTCGTACTGTTTGGCGCCGTGATGGAACCATCTATGATCGGAAGAACATCGTCCCTACAGTCAAGGATAGAGGCTGCAGCATCATGGCGTGGGCTGTTTTTCTTTTACTGGGATTGGTATTCTTCATATAATTAATGAAATAATGACTCGAGCCAAGTACCGACAAATATTAACCAATAACTTAACGTCATATGTGGAGAAGTTGGGAATACAGGATTTTTGTACGTTCCAAACAAGACAATGGTCCGAGGCACACGGTGAAAGAAGCACGTGAATGGTTAATGCAGAACAAGAGTAACGTTCTACCGTGACCTGATCTTACCCTGAATTGAATCTGATCAAAAATTCGTATACAATATTGAAGAAACATGTCCACAATAGGAAACCTTTAACCTCATCTAATTGAAAGCTATATGTAAAGAGGAGTGAGCAATTATTTCAACACGATGTTGCCAGGGGGTCAAGTCTAATACGAAATGTCTGATCGCAGTTATAGCAAACAAGTGACCTTCAACTTGATTGTATACTTGTTTGTTGTTGTTGTTTATACGTGTTGGCCGAGCATTTGCCTGATCTGCTCCCTCAAACCTCTTGGAAGTTTAAGTGACCGCGCCCTATGTGTGACTCTCCTGAGGGACCAGGCTAGAGTGGAGGGAGGCCGTTGCATGCTGTGGGAATTTTATAGCTCCTCCCTGTGCTAGCCGTTCATGCAACAGCTAGAAGTGGAAGTTCAATTGCAACTTAACCTCACGCAGATAACATTCAAGTGGGGTGGACCTGCACTAGAATTGCATCCATATGGATTGGTCATGTCATATCCACTTGGAAATGACTGAACCACCCCAACTACTTCAACCCTTTTACCTCCTGCCCTACAGGGGGGATAGAGTTTAAAAAATAGCCCTACCCTGTTTTGTTTGTATATTGTGATATACAGTATGTTTTAATAGTCTGTATTGTCTCTTAAATGTAATAAAGAACTGTTTATTGATAATGTAGATGTCTGAAAGACAAAAATATATATTTTTAATAATTTAAATAAGCTATTTTTTCGATCGTCTAAATAGTTGTTTCGCCTCACAATATCTTCCACAGCATTTTCTCTTCCAAACTCTTTCTTTTTTTTACACTTCTCTCCTTACTAACCTTTGGCGGAAAATGCCTTCGTTAATTGTCGCTAGCTAGAAATAGAAAAAATGTATAAGCTTTTCATGGAAGAGTGACAGAGTTAAAAGTTTAAATGAATTAAAATGCTAACAACCATCAAACACTATTTGTGCAAATATTTGAGATGGAGGGGGGGGGAAGGATTTCAAAACTAGAGGGACATGATCTAGTGCAGGGGTGGGAGAACCTTTTTGAGCCGTGGGCGAAAATTTCTAATGAAAGAAGGAGGGGGAGACTAAATAAAATTTGACGCTTGTGTCTTTGTAAATGTTGTTTAAATTTATTACATGGCGCGATAGACTCGTGCATTAATATCTACAAAAAAATAATACGCACCTTTTTTATTGACTGCCACCACGGAAATTGGACATTACAAATATTATTTAAATTTCAGTAGTGAAAAGTTGTGTATACAAATACATATATCACTAAGGGGGCGATGAAAATTGGAGCCGCGGGCGAGGGTTTCCCCACCCCTGAACTAGTGGATCTGCGGTGAAAGTGACTGATTTAGCACGTCTAGCCACTAGGTGGCGCCACCCAGTGGTCAACTAATATCATATTTGAACTCAGTGACCTCAATTACCTTTGGTAGCATTGGCTTTAGTTGGCTACATTGAGCCAGCGACTCGTTGTGGATAGAAGATGAACACAACACGAGATTTGCATGGCCAATAGACCTACTTGCTTCGTGGTAGTTAACTACTTAACAAACTAAAAAAAAGACCAGCAAATGAAATGAAATGGTGGAGTTTTCGTGTAGGCAGTAACTAGTCGTCCTTTACTTAAAAGGAAAAAAAAATGTGTAATCCAACAAGGTATACTCATTAACCTCAAGGGGTTGAACAACCGCTTTCCAATAAATGGCAATAAAGAGAAAGGATAGGAATAGTTAACATGACTACATGAAAAATCAGTGACTTACTCTTAAATACCAAAGGAAAACGAGACAAATGTATTTTAATAATGAACTAAAAATTACAAGCAAAAAAAGAGAAAAAATAGGAAATTTCACTACAATTGTTATTTCAATGGTATTTTTCGTAAAATTTAAGTTAAATTAGGTCAAGTTAACATAACTTTATCAAATGACCTAAACTGAAGTTTATGTTTACACCCAAATAAATCTGCTCTCATATCGTCATCTGTGATTAGGCTCACATTTACACCCGAATATCCCTCAATCTCCCCATTTGCGAATCTCTGCGTTAAAAGAGTCATCTTATTGCGGTGCCAGAGGGACTATCATTACCGAATCGGACTGGCTATCCACACTCGACGCTGTTCCAAACCTGGATTGACATCCCAAAATGCAGATCCATAGTTTTCCTAGATTGAGGGATGCCTACTACTACTACTTTATATGATCAACGCAATTAAAGGAGGTGAATATGAATCCCTTAATGAGAAAGCAGAAGCGTCCACCGAAGAAGCAGAAGTACAGAATAACGAACACCAAAGAGCCAGAAATCTTCTAAAGACCAGCGCGGAAAGAATAGAGGTAAAAAGCTCAATCAAAGCAAACGACAACATTAGACTGACCAGATTCGTTATCTTACAATTTAAAGAGGTCGAATTACATGCTATTAACTTCAATTTTAGGTCATAAAATATTAATACATACTTATATAAATACACTACCATCCTAAACCAGAGAACAATATACCATTTAATGCTCATTTGATATCCATGAAAATTGCAGAGAATTTTCTTTGAAATTTTGCCTCTCTTACTGTGCAAGATTGGTTTCATAGAACAGCGGTTGAAAAAAGTAATAAGAAATGCAGAGGTTGGTAGAGTTAATTTTAAAGCAATTACTTCGATAAATATGTAACGGAAGATAATGCTAAAGTGCTAATGTTAAAAAAATATTTTAAAAAGTACATAAAACGGTTTATCGCGCTAAAACCACCTTGGAACTATAAAATAAAAAAAAATTGCAAAATTCTAAAGGTAAAAAAGGATAGAAATGAGAAAACCTCAATGAAACACAATATTAATGGTAATTTATACCATTTAAATAAATTATTTTAATAATAATTAATTAATTTAATACATTAAAATAATTTTATACTAATGTTTTCTCATTTTGTTTGTCCTATATAAGTTAGATTTATTATCATTTTGAGGTAGTTTGAAGGCGATAAAACATTTTCTGTATTGCTTTATACTAACAATAAGCCTTAACCCTCCGTTACATTATTAACTGATTAACAATTAACTGTGGCTCCCTCTGAAGAAAACTAATATGCACTTGACAAAAGGATGCGTCCAAAACTAGAGATCTATAACTTTCAGTTTACAATTACAAACCCGTAACTTATGCATGGCAAACTGTTCCACCCGTAGTTATTGCATTGGTGATGGTGACAGGAGGTAAGGTCAACAAATCTATCTGAAAGCACGTCGCTCATTGGAAGATTGATGCAATAGCACTGTATGACATTGGGATAGCTCACAAAGTGTCATTTCGTGCATAATCAAATACCATGAGGAAACTGCATCCTGTGAGTCGAAGAAGAAATCAGGTTACCGTCCAAAAATACTCCCAGGGAAGATCGAACGATTCAACGGAGGTCGATAAAGGAGGGATTTGAGACAGCAGCCGGGGTTCCAACTTAAAGGTGGTGTAGTAACAAAAGAGCAATCATATTGCCCCACCTAAAATGTACTAGGTAAACAATGTAAGCAAGTTGCCGAAAACCTGAACTTGAATTTGTCTCGCCAGAATATCTCACGTCGTTTAAGAGAGGTGGCACTCGTACAAATATTTTAACACATTTAAATAGTTTATTTAATATATTTCGGCCTTTAAAGACGAATGGTAATCCTAACTATAACGTATTTCGATGTGTTAATCAAAATATAATGAAAAATTGGAGTACTAACGAGTATATTTTATTGTTGAGAAGACAAAATAAGGGTGTAAATAAGTATGCAGATATTCATGGAAAATATTTTAAAATTAGTTTATTTACAAAGGTTTTTTTGTTTAGATTATTATACAAAAAGATTTAAAACAATTTGATAAATTCAAACAATTATTTACTTCGATATGTTTCTTTGCATAACCTCATTTAGCTTCTGACTATCGTACTGCAACAATGTGCTATTATTATTAAGAACTAAATAGTTCTCAACTGATTTGAAAAGCAAGATAATTTAGCACCATAGAAAAAGTTAATAATATAGAAGTACAGCATTACACTACAGCCAAAAAAGATGAGAATGCCTATATTTCTATCACTCATCTTCTATAACATTTGCCAGAGATGATCCAAGGTTTTCAATAATTGGTGTACGATAACCTACATATATATGCTACGCTACATATAGGTAAAGGCTATACAAACTAAGAAATTTGCTTCGCCTCTCTTCCCGCGAGCTGATCGTAAAGCTGCGCAACTAAGATGGTCTTTCAATTGGAGCCAATGCAGAGACTGTTAAGCGCCTCCCACCCCCCCAAAAAATATCCATAATATTCTGTCAATCTATGAAAAATAAGTTTATGTAAAGCTGGTAAATCAATCGGTACGCCAAAGAAGACCTCAAAATGGGAAGTCCGAGCCATTTCCCAAATTGTGAAGAAGGACTGTTTCAAGACGGCGCAGCAGTTAATAGAGAGATTAATGAGATTTTGGCTATCAATGGCTCCCGGCAGACTGTGTCACGTCGGCTGGTAAAAGACAATATTCAGGCTCGCACCTCTGCGGTCAAGCCTTGATCAGTCCAAAGAATAAAAAGGCTCTACTTGCATTCGCTATTGACACACATTACATGGACGGCTGAATAATTTAACCAAGTCCATTTCAGTGACGAATCTAAGTTCAATTTGCTTGGATCCAATGACAGAAAGTTTGTTCGGCGTATCGCAGGCGAAATATTGTATATCTATTGCACCAAAAGAGTATAAAGTTTGGCGGGAAAAGTGTTATGGCCTGTTGCGTGATTTTGTAATTGTCACGACAGCATGCTTGGCCCCATCTGCGAGCCTCCGAAACCCAACCTTAAATTTTCATGCAGTATAACGCCTCCTGCCATACAGAAAATCACTGTTAAGAACTGGAATATAGAGAGTCTGGATCTGAATCCAATTCAAAATGTTTGGAAGCCACTCAGAGAGAGGTCAAAAGCGCAAAAGTGTCAACAGTTGGTTCGTTCCTGTGACAAGATATGTCTAAACTTCTTCAACAAGAAGGAAAGTCTATCCAATGACCTGCAGCGTTTTGTGATAAGATGATAAATGGTTATTGCATTGATGGTTTCTCATGGTTCAAATCACTTACAAGTGCCATTGAATGGCTAAATGAGGCTTCTGCCACTAGATGGCGCCCCCAGCGCCAAATCCGATGGCAAATTTGAAATCTCCAGGGTGAATAACCATATGTCCCATGGTCATATGGGTCATTTCATGGCTCTGAATAAGTACAATTGAACTTTACTCCTTTTGAAGCGCCTTGACCTGGCACTTCGCCGTAAGTAAAAATAAATACTAATTAATTATATTGTACAAATGTTTTCCACTGATATAATTAAATTGTTATATTCCAAAAGAAATTTTTTCCGCTATCAGTCAAATAAATCATTTCGATCATTTCATTTTTTCTAATAAAAACCTTATCCGCTGCTAACTTGTTTTATTCACCAAATTTGCATAACATTCACCCAGACGTATTATCGGACACCAATTTTGGAAACCTTCGGTTTTCTCGGGAAAAAGTTATGGAAGATGTGATAGAAATAGAGGCGTTCTGCACTTTTTGGGACGGTAATCTACGTGTTCCTCCCAACCCTATACATTCAATAGCTAAAAAAAGGAAACCCCAAGTGCAACTGCAAACCTTCCTCGCAGTGGAGATCCTATAAAAATATCTCAACAAGCTCGTAGAAGGAAGGTGAAATCAGTATTGAAGAAGCATATGATAACCAAGGCAAAACTGCCAGGCGATCTGCTTACGGCTGTGATATCAGTTAGGATAAAAAAACAACATTGATAATGAGCTCCATAGACATGTCTCAGATCTCAGTCACCAAGCAATAGCCCTTTTAGGATGAAGGTTCACATGTAAGCAGGACGGAAGTTTGCTCAAGAAAACTGAGTTGTTTTTCTTTTGATGGGTGTGGTGCTTTTTATATAATATAATTGATGGAACAAGAATCGAGCTAAGTACCACAAATATTAGGCAATAACAACGTTAACACTCGACAAGTTGATGATGCAGGATGATAAAATGTTCCAGCAACACATTGATCTTAAGTACATGGCTAAATAACTCATGAGTGGTTCCTGTATAACAATAATAGTGTTCAACTGTGGTCTAGTCAATCACTGAAATTGAATTCGATTGAAAGTTGTGGCGAATAATGATGAAACAATTCTGAAGGGGAAACGTGCAAACCTCGCCTAATTGAAATGAGAAGTATGCAAATATTCGAACACAATGTTATCAGTAGGATCAAGTACTATAAACAATGTCTGACAGCACTTATAGCAAACAATGTTGGTGCAATGGGATATTGGCTGTCTTTATCTAGTGTCCAAGTACTTATTCCATTCTTAAATTTGTTTTGTTTGTATACTTTTATATGATGAAAAACTCACAAAGTATCACGTGAGGGTGGCAAATGAATGCAATGTCCCGCAGGAAAAAATGAAAAGGTGTTTCCAAGTACTTTCAAACTTTATTAAGTTCCTTGATAAGGAACTTAATAAAGTTCGAAAGTACTTGGAAACACCTTTTCATTTTTTCCTGCGGGATATTGCATTCATACTTTTATATATATTTTATTATTTGATGAAAGTTTTTATTCTCTTTCTTAAATGTGAAATGAAGTGTTAATTAATAACAAAAATTATTGTTAGAAACAATTAAAATTTAATTTTTTTTCACTTCACACTATACAGCATGTGCATAGTCCTTTGTCACTATCTCCCGTTTTAGGTCCCTGAATACGCTGATAATCTGGTTAACAGCTCGTCCTTAATGTTGCAATTGGATGTATTGGTTTCTCGTTTCACTGTGCCACGCAAAAAAGTCGAGAACGTTGCAGTCAGGACAGTTGGGAAATTCACCAGCAGCTAGGTCTTGCTGCCACACGTAAAATCTCCGTGCAGCTACCTAATCGACCCAGGGTTTCACCACCACGCTTATAACACGGATGTAGCCGTCGTGGTGTTCAGCCTGAGGCCTTCAAGGGAGAAGTGGGGTGGCATGAATCACGTTCACTGCTGACGACAATGAGAACCATGATTGTCACTGGAAATCTTATATGCATGACTCTAGGTATGTCCTTGGGTGCGACAGAAAGACACCTGTTGTTTTGAGAATTGATCTTCTGGTCTTGTCAAAAGTTCATCTCGTCTTAAATGAACCACAGCTTGCCTGACTACAACAGGTGTTTCAACTTGTTGATTAGCTTCTTGGTCTTTCTGAGTCGCTTTTCTAGCATCACCTTGGACAGAAATTGTCCCTTCCTCATCCTATATAAAAAGTAGTAAATGTCTTTATGCACCAACAGAATGAATAGATTTTCATCCGAGCCTTTCTATTCTAGCTTGGAATGACACGCATCGACTTTCCGGGATCATTTTTGATGATCTTCATTATTTCAGCAACGAATTCCGGAGTTCTAATGGCGTCTGGTCTTCAACCATGGGGTTTCATCTTTGGTATCATTCGTAGTCGAATCCTGAAACTTTTAGCTCTCTTCTGGCCTTTTCCACCATCCTTCTGCTAATGGTGTAGAGGTCTAGTCTACTTTTCCGTTCTTCCAGCGCGAATTCCAAAGAAGACTTAATGTCTCTTCTTCCACAAATTGGGGGGTTAAAAAATTTCCATAATCAATTATTTTGCTCCCTCAAAAGCAAAAATGTGTATTGTCTTTAGGAAGAAAAAACCCGACAAGGAAACGAAGGTAAAACAATATGCATAAAATTAGTAGTTGAAAATTGCGAACAAATACCGTTCGCATTATATATATATATATATATATATATTTATATTATCATAGTCCTCTTCTTTATACATTTTCATTTCCATTAAAAAAAATATTGGAACGTTTAACGCCATCTTTCACCCCTTGCTGAGTCTAAGCAGGACGGAAAAAGTGTGAGATTTAAAAGATGTGCAAAAGATGACTCGAGAGAGAAGCCCGCTCTTTCTTGAGGTAGTAAGGTCAGGAGGGCGCGTTACTCCTCCAGGTTTCAATCTTAGCATGGATATTGCCCCTGCTACAACATCCATCCCTTTGGGGGGTATTTTTTAACTAACACTTAATAAGGTCAAACATTGTTATTAATCTCTGGGTGATGTCGAAGCCAATTCCTTCTGAAAGCTGTCTCAAGTAGATAAATATATAAGTATACCAGCCGAACCTGCGGTACTTCTTACAAAAGGAGTTTGCACTTCGCAGGTAGACTTTGGGTCTTTGGCCAACGGCCTATCCGGTTCTGGCAACGGGGTTTTTGTCCAAAGAAAATTAAAAGGTCTCTAGTACGTAGCTCCTAGTAATTTACTCTAGGTTTGGTTTATCATATCCAGCTTATTTTATTGACCTAAAGGCAATAAAAAAGAACTTTTATCGGAATCGTTTTGATATAAGGAAAAAATAATCCTCAGAGCGTTTTCTCCATCTAAATTTGCCCTATTAATTTTCTTTTGGTTTACTGGGGTTAGGGGTTAGTAATATTTTCCTCGGGCTAAAGATTAAAATGGAAAATCTGTTTTAGAAATAACTTCCATAAAATCTCTGAATAGACGAAAAAACAGACTAAAAACAGTCATGCCTTAGTTTTAATAAATTTTCTCTTTTTTTTCTGAACCTCATCGTTTGTTATTATTTTTGTTTTTTTAAAAAATCTACAACATTTTATAATCAGATTTATTTTCTTTAAAAATTTGAATAATTAAAAAACATGGTCATTCTCAAATTTAAACAAAATCTTATGAAATATTTTCCTAAATTTTCCCCGAAGTTAAAATATAGTCTTATGAATTAAAAAAAATCCCTATAAACCTTGTTTTTTCATCTCCTTTGAAGCCTCGATAGTGAGTAAACCTATTTAATTAACTTACCTAACTTCTTTTTTTAGGCCTCTTGAATTTTAGAATGACTTAAATCGAAGCCAAATTGAACTCAACCAGAAAATCAACAAATAAGAACCAAATCACGAAATTCAACGTCTTAATAATGTCAACTCGGCCTCTCGGTGAACGGAACATTGCATGGAGCGTTCCACTCAATCCTTTTCCTCGTACTGGTTGGTCTCCCAGATTATAAATACTTATTATTATTATTATTCTGAGGGATCTCTGTGCCCGATAACTACCCTGGTAAGGAAAGATCTGGGGGAAGGGGAGTGATCCCGTTAGTTTAATGTACCGGGAATGGGCTCCTTCGCTACAGCTCTTGACTGACCTTTGAAAGGAGACAAGAAAAGTCTTTGCCATATCCATGATTTTTTTATAATTTGTTAATTGCTTTCTTGGGATCCAAAGAGAGGCGGCCTCCTCTCAAGTCCTTGGACATGCTTTCTAGTTGTTTCATTTTCTCCCTGTTACTATTGTTGTAATTTTAAATTAGTATATTTTTAAATTTACATTTTTTACACGGGTCTCCCGAGTCTGTGGCCACTAGAGAGACAGACGCTTAAAAAATAAACATAAAAACAAAACAAAATTTTGTTAAATTTGGCAAGAAAATGCTAATCTAAAGAATTGAGTATAAGAAGAAAAAATTGTTTATTAATCGAATTATGATATTTTAGGCTTGGTTAAATTAACTTCAAAGCCGCCAGAAATAGTTGAATTCGGGGGATATGATTAATCCTTTCGAAATTATTATCAGTCATAACTACAACTCTAAGACCAGCAAAGACACTTGGATCTATTCAAGCAAATAACAATCAGAGTTTCAACATCAGTAGGGTAGATATTGTTTTGTTAAACATCTTTTTTTTTAGTTTTATTGTTCTGGAAATTCATTTAGTGCATTTAAAGTTTGGTAGAGTTGTCTAATAACTTAACTCCGATAAAAAAAAACTTTTGCCCAAGTCCTTATGACTTCTTCACTACCTTATAATTAGAATCTTCTCTATTTATATGTGGTAGAAAAGAATTGCAAACGTAAACAATCCAATTTCATCCCCCAAGCTTTTTTTTCGTGTGGTATACAAAACAATGAAATATACGCAATGTGTAAAAGAAAATTCCAGTCCTATGGCATGTATTAGGAAAACTCTTTGTTTTCCTATATGGGAAAAAAGTATACGTCTGCTTATGGTCAAATTTAATGTTGTCTAGTGAGACAACTGTCAAAGCCTAAAATCTTGCCATCTACCAACATTTAAACAATAACTGTTGAGGTAGACAATCCAATCTTCCTCTTTCTGTATACCCAATTTATTTCCTATTCTATTCAACAAAATACTAGTCAACATTTGCGAAATACGATGTAGAAAAGAAAGGCCATTTAATTGGCAAATATCCACATAATATTTCCATCTCTAAACGTTATTCTAGATTGTCCATAATGTAAACCTAAAGTGAGGTCTGGTTAAAAAGTCTTTAAATCCCCATCAATTCAGGCAAGTTTGCCACATTTAATTTAATTGAAAATTCTCATTCTTTCTTTCTCTTTCAAGCTGTCCTATTGAACATTCCCCCCCTTTCTTGTTAGTCAAATAAGAAATACGATCTTAGGCCCCTTACGGTGAGCTTTCCTGCTATCTTGACAGGCTAGAGTGTGCTTATTCATTGATTACTGTCAGTCTCCGGTTCCTTTGCCTCCATATATGGACGAAATTCATTAATGCAACATTCCCTCTCAATATCCAGGAATGAAGGAAGATCTGTGATTGAGTATTCTTTCACTCTCTGTCCATCCGTTTCGCTCCCAGGCAAATTGAGGTTCTCATAAACTCCAAAGCTCAGTCTTCTTACCCCCATTGCCAAGATTACACCTGAAATGCCCCCATTCACGGGCCCTTCACACATTAATCCCTCTTTTGAAAAGCTGGTTCGTCAAGGTGACATTTTTAAGAAAATGTGTTCCTTAGATGAATCTGTTTCCTTTGGTTTAATATAACTCTTTCCAGATCCAGTATTTAGGGTTGTCTAGCCTTGTCATTTCAGTATATTACAACGTTAGCCATTTTGAGGGCGTTTGTTATCTAATTTATTTGCCTTTCTCTCTAATTTGTTTATCATGCTTCTAAATTTCTTCTTGAATAAAAATTCCATCACTAGTTATAATTTTGTTATTTTTTCAAGGCACTATGTAAAAATAATTCAGTGACGAAATTGATAATGAAACAACTAATGGCAGCAGATTCATGGATAAAGCACTTATTCCATGATATCTGTGTGTTGGCAAAAAAAACAAACTTATATATGGCAGCTGTTTTGGGGCAAAAGACTTTATACCATGGCAGCTGGTTCTTGGCAAAATACCTTATGCAATGGCAGCTGGTTATTGACAAAAGACATTATATTATGGTAGCTGTTTTTTTTAAATAAACCTTATACCATGGCAGATTTTTTTTAAAAGACTTTATACCATGGATCTGGTTCTTGGAAAATTACCTTATACCATGGCAACTGGTTCTTGATAAAATACTTTATACCATTCCAGCTGGTACATGGGAAAGGCCTTTATACCATGTCAGCTGGTTCTTGCCAAAAACATATGACACGTAAGCTGTTTCTTGGCAAAATACCATATACTATGACAGCTGGTTCTTGGAAAAAGAGCCTATATCATGGGAGTTGTTTCTTGACAGACCTTATGCATTATATATGGTTATTGGCAAAAGGCTTTAGGCCACGGCAGAATGTAATTACCTAAATGACCTTTATCAAGGCAGCTCGTGCTTGACAAAATATCTTATCCAATGGCAGATTGTTCTTGACAAAAGAACTATACCATGGCAGTTGCTTCTTTGAAAACCCCCTAATACCATGGTAGCTGTTTCAGGAAAAAATAAATTATACTGTGGTAACTGTTTTTTGAGAAAATACCTATTACCATGGCAGATGGCTCTTGAAAAAATACCTTAAACCATAGAAGCTGGTTCTTGACAAAATATCTTATACCATGGCAAAAAACCTATATCATGGCAGGTGGTTATTGACTAAAGACTTTATACCATGACAGCTGTATATTATCCAAAAAAAAACTTATACCATGTTAACTGGCTCTTGGCAAAATCCTTATACCATGGCTGCTAACTCTTGACAAAAAGACACAATACTATGGCAGATGGCTCTTGTCAAAAGACCTTACACCATAGCAGCTGATTCTATACTAAAAGATTCTATACTATGGCAGCTTTTATCTTTACATAAGACCAATACCATGGGACCTGGTCATTGAAAAACTACCTTACCATGTCAACTTGCTTTTGGCAAATATCCTTATACCATGGTAGCTGGTTCTTGATAAAATGCTTAATGCCGTGGAAGAAGGCTCCTGAAAAAGACCTTATACCATAGCAGCTGGTTTTTCAGAAAATACCTTATAACATGGCAGAAGCTTCATGGCTTAATACCTTATACCATGGCAGCTGGTTCTCGGAAAATATTTTATTAAATGACAATTGTTTCTTGGCAAAGACCTTATACTATGACAGCTGGTTCTTGGAAAAAGTCCCTATGCCATGGGGGCTGGTTCTTGACAAAAGACCTTATGCATGATAGACGGTTGTTGGAAAAAGGCTTTAGGCCATGGCAGATGGTAATTACCAAAATACCTTATAGCATGGCAGCTGGTTCTTGTAAAAATACCTTATACAATGCTAGCTGGTTCTTGACAAAATACCTAATACCGTGGGAAGTGGCTCTTGGCAAAAGACCTTGAACCAAAGTAACTGGTTCTTGATAAAATATCTTATGCCATGGCAAAAATCTTCTATCATACTAGATGGTTATTGACCTAGACCTCATACCATGACAGCTGTTTCTTGGCAACGACTTTATAGTATGACAGCTGGTTCGTGGATAACACCTTATAACATGGCAATATATTATGACAGGTTGTTCTTGACAAAATCCTTATAGTATGGTTGTAACAAAAAACGTATAGCTTGAAGGCTGTTTCTTGTCAAAACCTTATACTATGGCAGGTGATTCTTGACAAAATACGTTATACCAGGGCAAACAGTTCTTGGTCAAAGACTTTAGGCAATGGTCTATAGCATAATAGTAATTCAATGGCAGATGATCCTTGACAAAATACCTTTTTCATGACAGCTGGTTCTTGACAAAATACCTTATACTAAGGCAGCTGTTTCTTGACAATATACCTTATACTATGACAGCTGATCCTTGACAAAAGACCTAATAGCTTGACAGATGGCTCGATATAAAGACCTTAAACAATAGCAGCTGCTTCTTGACAAAAGACCTGCCATGACAACTATTTTTGCAAAAGCTTTATATTATGGAGCCTGATTCTGGAGAAATGACCTAATAGCTTGACAGATGGCTCGATACAAAGACCTTAAACAATAGCAGCTGGCTCTTGACAAAAGACCTGCCATGACAACTATTTTTGCAAAAGCTTTATATTATGGAACCTGATTCTGGACAAATGACCTAATAGCTTGACAGATGGCTCGATACAAAGATCTTAAACAATAGCAGCTGGTTCTTGACAAAAGACCTGCCATGACAACTATTTTTGCAAAAGCTTTATATTATGGAGCCTGATTCTGGAGAAATGACCTAATAGCTTGACAGATGGCTCGATACAAAGACCTTAAACAATTGCAGCTGGTTCTTGACAAAAGACCTGCCATGACAACTATTTTTGCAAAAGCTTTATATTATGGAACCTGATTCTGGACAAATGACCTAATAGCTTGACAGATGGCTCGATACAAAGACCTTAAACAATAGCAGCTGGTTCTTGACAAAAGACCTGCCATGACAACTATTTTTGCAAAAGCTTTATATTATGGAGCCTGATTCTGTACAAATGACCTTATACCATCGGTATTTTCTCAGTGTATTTCATAATTCCTTCTTATTCCGATTTACCTGTGAATCTGAATTAGTAGAAAATATTGCGTGTCTAATGTACTTTTCTATATCAAATCAGTAGATAAGTAGATATCGCTGAATTTTTATTAATTTTAAATGTAATTTCATGGCCGGGGGGCGGGGGAGGCTATATTTATCAGGTTTCCTTTGTTCTCAATTTATTTAAGTTATTACATTTGAATAGAAAACTAGTTACATATAACCCCCTTTCATCGCTCTACTACACATCTACCACTTTCAATGACTACGGATGAGCCGATAGGAAACACTGATTTAAGCCACATTTGGTGGGGCAGGTTGACAGGACGGTGACTGCCACACGTTGTAGAACATCCTGGTTCGGATTCCTCATCAATCAGTAGGTCACCATTGAAAAATAAAGGCCTCTGAAGGAGTGCGGATGAATGGTAAAACCACTACCAAATTATTTTCGACCACAGACGAATATAGAATCACATTTGTGGTCTACGATCGTACAATCACGTTCCCCTAACATTACCCTCTCCCACACTTCCACGTATATACTACAATTACTACAAACTAAACAAATTAAGGGCATGCACTCGTGTGGAAAGTTGGGATCATTATGGCGATGGGGGCGAGACGCGAGTGTTGAGAAGAGGCTTGTAAACATTTACCTGTCGGCAAGAGAGAGTGGCGCCGAAAAGGACGAACCGAGAGAGAAATGAAAATTTATAAAAAGATGAAGAAAAATATATATATATATATATATATATATATATATATATATATATATATATATATATATATGAAATGAAAAACTCACAAAGTATCACGTGAGGGTAGCAAATGAATGCAATGTCCCGCAGGAAAAAATGAAACGGTGTTTCCAAGTACATTTGAACTTTATTAAGTTCCTTACCAAATAACTTAATAAAGTTCGAAAGTACTTGGAAACACCATTTTATTTTTTCCTGCGGGACATTACATTCATATATATATATATATATATATATATATATATATATATATATATATATATATATATATATATATATATATATATATATATATATATATAGACTAATATATTAATATATATATTTATTTTCATTCGTTTTTAAAATGATAGCAATAACTATTATAATATTTAAATTATTTCAGGTTTATTAAAAAGTCATCAATTCAAAAATAATAAGAAAAAACATTAATTTTTTTAGCTGAATCGAAAATCGCGCTCAGGTTCTCACTCTGTTGGAGATGATTTTTATTCTTTGGATCTTTGCTATTCGATCCAAAGGGTGAAACGATGACTTATATGCGTAAAATGAATCATGTTGTGTAATTATAATTTAAATTATAATATTATTTTGTAAAAATAAAGGTTTTAATCTTTTTCAAATCCAGAAGTGGCTATTTCCAAAAAAATTCAACCATTGTTGCCAAGCAAGATCTGCATCAAAGTGGCCAGAAATACAAGGAGATAATTTCTAAGGGTTTCGCATCGACGATCAGTGATTTTAGGATCATTAATGACTTTATAAAGACTGATTACAATCCTGTGAAGTCTTCTAGAAACCTAAGAGCTTCAACTGAGCGCCAGGATCGCCTCCTAGTAAGGTACTAGTGCCAAGCTTGTTTACGAATGGAACGAGGCAGGTATGAACGCTTCTGCAGGCACAGTAAAGCGGAGACCTTTCGAAAAAGACTGGAACAAAGTGATATTCTCTGATGAAGCTCCTTCCGCTTGTTTGGAGTTTCTGGAAGATTCCTTCTTAGGAGCAAAAAGGGGAGTGATTTGACGAGTCCTGCATCCTGCCGATAATGAAGCATCCAGGTATTATCCATTTATGAGGTTGCTTCTCATCCAAGTGAACTGGTGCACTAACAATCTTTTCCTAGAACACTGCCATGAACTCAAAATGGTACCAGAACTTACTTCAGAAACATTATTTCCCAGCAGTTCAGGAGCAATTTCGTGATAATATTCGTATTTTTAGCACAATGGTGAACTTTGTCAAAAGCAAAAGCATAAACAAAGTTCTTGGCTGGAAATAACAGCGAACCTTTGAGACCTTGGATTGAAAATTCGCTATATTTGAATCAATGGAGACTTTGTGGGCGATAATCAAAGTGGCGGTTGATAAACAGAAGCCATCCAATTTTGAGCATTTGCGAAGCTTATTTAACAAAAATGGGGAAAATCAGTCAATATGTCATCACAAATTTGGTTTCCAGCATGCCAAAACGAATTGAAGCAGCCTGAAAATGTAAGGATATTAATTGACTGTATTTATTAATGAAATGGGTTTGGGCTATAAATTGTTGTATATTCCATCTCCAAATTTTGATACAAACTTACTAAAACATCTCAAAACTCTTGGCCATGTATATACGAGGGGAGATAAAAAGGTTCTCGGAATTTTTCAGAAATTTATTTATGTACCAGAAATAAAGAATCATCACTAATATATTTTTCCACATAATTGCCATCCTGCTCAATATACTTCTCTAGACGATGTTTCCAGGTTCTTAAGCCTTCTCTGAAGAACGTATTTTGCTTCGTTCGAAACCACGTGTTGGCACTAGTTTTAGCTTCTTCTACGCTTCTGGAAATCTCTGGAAAGGTTTGATGAGGCTAAATCTGGGCTACAAACCGGATGAGGTAGCACTTCGCATTGAAATTCTAGGAGAATATCATTCGTAACCCCACGGAATTCGCTGGTGCATTATCACTGCGAAAGAAGATTCCACCATGGTGATTCCCTAGTCGTTTTTTGACCAATGTCATTCTTAGTTTCCTTAAAACGTCTGCATAGTAAGCTCCTGTAACAGTACTTTGACTTTCACGATAATTTTACAATAACATTCCGTCTGAATTAAAAAAAAATGGTGCCCATCTCTTTCTGAGCTGACTTTTCTGATTTGAATTGATCGGCCCAGTTGATCCACGTTGAAGACACTGTTTCGATTACTATTTGGTTCCAGGATCATACAAGTAGATCCAGATTCCATCTCCGATGATGATTCGATTCAGAAACTGAGTTCATTAACCTCACTTTTGTTCAATATCACCAATGAAAGATCACTTCGAGAAACAGCTGATATGGAACCCATCGCGCAAGAAAGCTTGCTGATCCTCAAATCGTCATGCACGTTATAATTTACTGAACCATATGAAATCTCTAGGGACTGTTATTATTCGACCTTCTTCTATGAAAATTTTAACAGCCCCATGTTTTCGTCATTTTTTGATGTTGTTGGTATCCCATTGCGATGGTCATCTTACAAATCTTCTCTGCCTTCTCGAAATCGCTGAATTTACTTGTAGACCGCAGTTCTCTTTGGAGCATTAATGCTATAAATTTTATCCAAAGCCTCGAAATTTCTATTCCTTTTAATTGAAGTTTCACCAAAAGTTTGATATTTGATCTTATTTCAAAATTGCTATTTTCCGTGGGTCTAAAAAGTAGCTTTTTTACTGGCCACAATAATCTATGCATAATTAATTGCAAGTGACTTACGGCAAACTAACTAACTAAATATATATATATATATATATATATATATATATATATATATATATATATATATATATATATATATATATATATATATATTATCCGCCAAAAAGTTTTCGGACACCTTGGAAATTTTAGGAAATTAGATAAATGCTGAATATCAAAGTTTTTTTTCATATGAATATATCAGTATATTAAAGACGAATAAATAAAGCTATTTATGGCCTAAACTATCAACGAGAATTAACTAATACAAAATTTGCCAAAACGTATAACACCGGGAACATAAAACATAGGCAGATCCTCGCGAAAATTACAGCCGCACAATACTGATACAGGAAGTTCAGTTGCGTGTTAATAGTCCCTTGGCAGTGATAACAGCATTTATGCTTCGAGGGTGCGACACCTAAGGCGTATGATGCTGGCTCACTTATCGGTGATAGCTACTTTTAGTTGCTCATTGGAGCCTGGCTGACGACATCTCACAGGCTATTTGATGTCCTGTCAGGGGTTTTCGAGTGGATTCATATCCAGAGACAGGTGGCCTCTCCAGCCCCATTGTGACATGGGGCATTGTCCTGCTGAAAAAAATCACATTCCGGCGATTTCTGGAGAGGCCTCACAGGTTGATGGTAGCATGTAACCTCTCAGGACAGCGTAGTACGTTTCTGAATTCATGGTGCCGTCACACACGGTGAGACTACTCACCTTTTAACTTGACTTGTATCCCCATACCATTACATATCGTAAATCATTATTTACTGTTGGCAATATGCACTGTCGATTACACTAGATGAAGTATACCAAAATTACGGATGGTTATGTTGGGAAACCTAATTTAAATATAACAATCTTTATACTCAGGAATTTATGTGGATCATCTTTTTACTTATAATCTTATCATATACTCAAATTTATCTTCATTAACCAATCTGATAATAATTTTAATAAAATGTTCTGCATTAATAATGCTTATGACAATCTATGTACAGTGTTCGGGGTAAATTTGATGGTTTGCATGAAATATAAACTTCATGCAATATCTCAGCCCCAAATAAATTTATTTAAAAAAATTATGGATGGTAAATAACAGTTAACTCAAAGGAGATGGCTCCGAAACCTGACGCATGCGTTCCTCACTGTGTCTCGGAAGATCTCTGAACAGCTTCTTGACCATGGCAAATATATCGGCCTTGATTATGCAGACAGAGTGAATTGTGTATCTTACAGCCAAGCTCTACACATAGTAATACGAGGGGCGGTCAATAAGTTTTGCAATTTGGATATAAGAAAATGAGATGTGAGGAAAAGTGTTTTATTATTTTTAAATATAACTACCCTCGACTTCAATGCACTTGCGCCACTTGTCCCTGAGGCTTCGAATTCCCGACAACCAGTAATCTCCCGACTGCTGTCCAATCCACTCCTGGACTGCGAGCTGGACATCTTCATCGTCCCCAAACCGGCATACAAGCAGTGCAGCCTTGAGCTGGCGGAATAAAAAGTAGTCGCTAGGGGCCAGATCTAGACTGTAGGTGGCATGGTTGAGCTCCTCGAATCCGCACTCGCGCAGGGAAGCTTGTTTAACTCTGGCGTTGTGGACTTTGATGAGTTTGAAGTCGATCATGGGGCGTGAGGTTTCTAGGGACCCAACGGGCAGGGTCCTTGGTCATGGCTAAATTTTCGTGGATGATGTTGATAACACTTCCATGTGATATTCCAAGTTCTCGTTCGATTTCTTTGACCTTTACCCGTCGATTTTCGAGAATTATCCTCTCCACACGGGCAACATTGTCCTCGGTGGTCTCGTCTGACGGGCGTCCTGGACGGGGGTCATCTTCAAGGGACTCACGCCCATGGCGGAACTACCTATTCTAGCGAGCAATGGTTGCATAGGAAGGGGCGGTGTCGGTGTACACTGCAACCATGTGTTCATGGATCTCTTTTGCATTCTTGCCTTCCTTGGTCAAAAATTTGATCACTGCGTGGTGCTCAACCTTCTCCATTGTTAAAAAGATTTGTGACTGACGATCTGCGATCAGCTACTGCTTCTTAACTAGACAAGGCAGAAGCGTGCGGCTGCAGGTCATGACTTCTCATAACTTGTCCTAAAACCTCCACAAACAGCCATTCCCCTTCCTCAGTTTGGCCTTACCGATTCGCAAAGCTTATTGACCGCCCCTCGTACATGGGATTATAATCCGGGAAACTATGAGGCCAGAAAGTGGGTCTGGTAAGTCCGGAGAAATTTCCCGACAGTCACTTCTGACTCTTTCCGGGGGTATGACATTCCAGCAGCAATAATCTCCAACCAAGGTTTTACTGAAATCTCTAGCAGCTCCAAATATCCGTCTAAAATGAGCCTAAGACCCTGCTCAAAGATGTGGGGCGGCATAGTGTCACCCTCGGTGGAAACATACTTACAGACTATCACAGTTTGAGGGGAACTTGGTCTCCATTATACGTGGGACGTCGCATGGATTACACTGTGTAACACGATTTTTGTTACATAACAGAAAATAGGTGATTCTAGATGAATTTTAGACGCCGCTGATTATAAATCCATATTTAGAATTTGCATATCACGTCTAGTTTTTGTGTAATTTGAATTTTCCTTTTTAAGCCATTTCACACTTTTGCTCAATATTGCACCAATATGCAATTTTCAATATATATATATATATATATATATATATATATATATATATATATATATATATATATATATATATATATATATATCAATATATAAATATATATATATATATATATATATATATATATATATATATATATATATATATACACATATATATAATTAAAATATATATATATATATATTTAATATATATTAAGATTTTTAATATATATAAAGTAGACTATATTGAAACTCAAATATCATTGAATTCTAATTACTAAATTTTTTTTTCTGATTTTCAGATTAATACATACTTATTTGTGATAACTTTTCTGATACTGATAACTGGTAACTGGTAAAGAAGATATTACGTTTATCAAAATTTTGCTCTGAGACATACCTTATGATAAGGATCTCACATTGTGTATCGTTTGCTTGTTTAAGTTTGTATTTGAAATCTTCTCATGGCTTCAAGTTCTAGACGCGGATGTGTAAACAGCCCAAACATATTTTGTTATGTTTGTGGGCAACTCACACCAATGGCACAACGGAGAAAAATAGAAACAGCAGTAACGATCAGGCAATCTTATATATACTATTTTGGATGCAAAGTAGGGGACAAGGATAAAGATTGGGCCCCTCATATATGCTGCACCAGTATAACACAAGGTTGACAGCTTGGTTAAATGGGAAGAGGAAGGCAATGCTATTTGCTGTTCCAATGATATGGTGTGAGCCTTCAAATCACTTTGATGATTGTTATTTCTGCCTAACAAATATGGCTAGATTTTTAAAGAAAAACAAATCTAAAATTGTTTATCCAAATTGCCCATCAGCGTTGAAACCGATACTACATGATGAATCTACTCCATTACCGAAGCCACCTACTACAATAAGTGAATATTTGGAGAAATCGAAGATCAAACATATGTTCCAATTGATCAAGATATAGAACCAAATTTATTTTGCCAACAAAGTTTAAATAAATGACTTGGTACGAGATTTAGATCTGAGCAAAGAAAAGGCTGAGTTACTTGCCTCTAGTTTACAAGAAAGAAATCTTCTCCTTCCAGATGTCAAGGTATTTTTCTTTCGAGGTCGTCACCAGAAGTTATCAAAATTTTATTCACAAGAAAATACTCTATGTATGTTATTGCAACAATATTAATGTATTTATGCAGGAAATCGGCTGTGACTATGATCCTAATGAGTGAAGACTTTTCATTGACTCTAGTAAGGTAAGTCTTAAAGCTGATCTGCTCCACAATGGGAATGAAAAAGCTGAACTTCCTGTAGCCCACTCTACAGGAATTCAAGAAACATATTCATCAATCCAACTATTGCTGGAACTTATTGAGTACAAAGAGAATAACTGGAGCATTTGTTGTGATTTGAAAGTTGTATCACTTCTTCTTAGGTTACAGTTGGGATACACAAAGTACATATGCCTTTTATGTCGATGGGATAGCAGAGATGATAAAAATCACTATAAAAAGCGAGAATGGCCAGCCAGAGAAGAACACATTGTTGGCAAACATAATATTAAGTATGATGCTCTAGTAGATCCAAAAAAAGTTCATCTTCCACCTCTTCACATTAAATTAGGGTTAATGAAAATTTTGTAAAGGGTATGGATCAAAGAAGTGAAGTTTTTCAATATTTGAATAACAAATTCAAAGGATCATTAACTGATGCAAAAATAGAGGCTTGAGTTTTCACTGAACCACAAATTCGCAGTTGCTTATGATGATTCCTTCACTTTGTGTCTTAATGAAAAGGAACGTAAACCATGGACATCCTTTGTGGAAGTCACTGAAAACTTTCTCGGCAATTCTATATCTCCAAATTGCCGAGAAATAGTAAACAATATGCTGGAAGCCTATGAAAAGATGGGATTTAGAATGTCACTTAAAATGCATTTTCTGCATTCTCATATAGATTTTTTTCCTGAAAATCTGGAAGCAGTTAGTGATGAACATAGTGAACGTTTACACTAACAAAATTTGGTCATGGAGACGAGGTACTAAGGAAAATTTAATCAAAATATGATAGGGGATTATTGCTGGTCTTACAAAAACAAACTTTGATGTCTCACAAAAGAAAAAAGAGAAGGCTACAGCAAAGTTTCTTTAAACTTTAAGTGCATAACAAACTTAATCAATACAATAAAATCTTCATAACTTGGGAGGGAGGGGGGTAACTTTGCCAGTGATGTACACACACTGTCTTAAGCCAGAATAAAGAAGGAAGGTTCCCCACTTTTAAAATATTTTATCTTAAAAATTAAAAAAATACAAAATAAAAAGATTTTTTATCTATTAATCGGAACAAATAGCGAAAGGTGGGGGGTCATTACACAAAATCTAGACATGATAGAGAATTTTGGTTTTCAAATTCGGATTCAGCGCCCTCGAACTAATTAGAAACACTTATTCACATGTCTGTAACAAACAAGAAGTTAAAATTTGTTGCCTAGTGTTATAGTCAAGCCACCTGTTGTTTTGGATGTTGGGCAATTGGTCGTAGCAGAAAGTCTTTTCATCTGAGAAGCGCCAGATCGTCTCCACCTCAATCGGATGTTTCAGCTTGTTCAGAAGCTATTTAACTTCGTCAAGCGGCTCTCCTTGGCTGTCAGAATTTGTCTATTGCCCCTATTGTACGAGTGGTAGCGAAGGTACTCATTCATGGCCAACTTCTTGTTGGTGACTCCAACACACATCTTTCTCGCCAAAGCTCGGATTTACTTGCCTAGGTCTTCCATCACCTTGTCCTGCAGTTGTTTGGTGAATTCCGGCGTGTGGATGCAGTCAGAACGCCTGCTGCATTCCTTTCTACTGGGCTCTGCTTCTTAGTCTCCTTTGAAGCTGCCCATGTCACGTCATAAAACCTTTACAGTGTTAAGCGGATCATTCAGAACCAGTCATGATGTCGGCATTTTGATAGCAGTGCGAACATTATGATGCAGGTAACTCTTTTCCAATATTCACCAGCTTCTAGTCCTCCATGTCAGCTAACTGTATGCTACCCAAAGCCGATGACTGTTCGCTGATACATCAACATGTTTCCGAAAAAAGGAGACATTAAAAATCGTCAAATTTAGCCCGAATACTCTGTATGTACTCAAATAATCTAGTTACCAGGGACTGGCATAATGATGAAACTACGTGCTAATTTCACTTATTTTTTGAACATCAATATTATATATAAAAATAAATGACTTAAAAACATTTTCGAATATGTTACAGATTATTAATAGATTATTTTTTCTATAAGCCTCATGTGAGATTTTTCATAATCTAATACCTTATATTAATATGAAACACCTTTCAGACTTTCAACGGGGACATATTGTAGTACCTCAAATGGGTCTGTTTTTAATATTATGGTAGTTAATGAGAACCAGACAAAGGCAAGCTCCTTCATATACAGGGTCACCCCCCTAAAACAGGCCTGCACACACTTTTTTGTGATATATTCTTCATTCATTCACTAATCGCCCTTACTTTGCAGGAGATGATAGAAGCAATGCCTGTGAACACCCCTTTAAATCTCAATGGGAGCTCGAGCAAAGAATATACTGCGTCAAACATTACTACAAGACAGGCTTGTTCAAGAAAATACAGGATACTTTCGTGCATCAGTTCGAATGTTAAAAAGCCCTCTCCGAGAGCAGAATTCAGGACTGGGTGGACCACTTCGAGAACTATGGGACAGTGTAGAAGCTCAATGCAGCCAGTGGCAACCGTCCAAGCCATTCAGGTCACCCCAGGAAGCGTACAGCTGGGCTGATCGAGAGCTTGAGAAAGTCAGTTTAGAAGAGTCCAAAACGCTCTGTGCGCAAGTGCAGTCAGTCCCTCGGTATATCCCGTGAGACTTGCAGGAAAGTGTTAGTAATGGATGTAAAGGCCTACCCATACAGAATACAGACAAGCAGACCCTTACAGCCTCAGGAAAGGAGCAGAGAAAGGCTATGGCAGTCAAGATACTGGAGAAGATTCAGGAGACCCAAACTTTCCTTAACCTCCTTTGGACCTCAGATGAAGCTTACTTCCATCTTGAAGAATGTAAACTCGAAGACTAATGTCTTCTGGGGGACTTCCAGAGCAAATGAGGTAACCACCAAGCACTTACGCTCCCCTAAGTGCACGGTATGGACTGCAATATCAGCAGGAGGCATCATCGAGCCATTCTTCTTCGAGGAATCTGGCGCGACAGTGACAGTGACCAAGGATCGGTATGTTGAGGTCCTCAAAACCTACAAGAGGGAGCTGCACACCCTGTTCCCGTCGCTTATATAGAAATTCTGGTTCCAGCAAGGTGGAGCAAGCTTTCACACCTCAAACCTGTCTCGAGATTGGTTGAAAGAGAACTTTGGTGGCCGTGTGATCAGTGTCAAGACTGATTTTGAGTCGGTACCTCACAGCCCAGACCTTAGCCCTCCAGATTTTTTTCTCTGGGGCTACCTTAAAGGCAAAGTGTACGCAGAAAGACCCAGGAGTATCATGGAACTCAAAGAAGCCATTAATGAGGAGATCAGAGCCATTAGTAGGTGGGTTTGTAAGGACGTCATGGACAACTTTGCGCTGCGCCTCAAGAGATGCACAGAGCTAAATAGAGGTCATCTCAAACACGTGCTCTAGAATAAAGAAGAAAAGTTCAAAGAATCTCATTTTTGATATGATGTTTTTACACACAATAAACTAGTTACTCGTATCACCAAAGTTTTATTCAATCCTTGCAGAAAATTAAGAAATGAGGCCTATCGAAAGTTGGGGCCAGTTTTTAGAGGCTGACCCTGTATAATAGCGGACGGAAGAAATTACTTTAATAGAGACCGTAGAATTCTAAAGCGCATATTAACAAAGAATCATATGAACACTGCTTCAAAGTCTCCACCAATGTTGTTCGTCGAAAGCTTCGCGAATCCGAGTATTAGAAAAAAACTGAAATTGTCAAACTTTTTCTTAACTAAATCACATTGAGCGTCGTAAAAAGTGGTGTATACACCATAGGAATTTAGCAATGGACCAATAAATGATTGTGATTTATTCAGACAAATCTTTTACGCATGGGGGGCACGTAAATCAGCCTATGATCCCGATTGCGAAATTCCAAAACTTAAATATGAAGCAGATTTTTCTCGGAAAATGGATTAAAATTCTTTAAGATATTGTCGAAAGGTTGTATGAATCAATTCATCGACGTAATGAAATTGATATTAATAATGAATTAAGGCCACCACCATATTAAAAGTCAAAATTACTAATTTTAATAGTTTCCCTACATTTCTCCATGTTTATTATTTTTCGTCGTCGCCAGGAACTCGCCTCTGAGCATTCAGTTGACCTCAGTTCATTTTTTTTTCACTCTGGGGTTGTCATTTGTCTTGATGATGATAATGGGCTTTCTCATAGCTAAAAAGTACAATTCTTGTTCTGAGTTGCACTGGATTGTAGGTGCTGGTTGAGGTCAGGGAGCTCTATCCTTCTTTCGCTGTCGTTTGATTTCACACAATTGCCACCAATGTGAAGGTTCAGACAATGAGCTTCCAGCTATACTACAGTCTGCCCCGGACATCCTTATCCCATTGTCACTGGAGAAATTTTGTATGACTTAGAGGATAAAAAGAAATTAGAGGGGAAAGGAATAAGGGCGAAAATTAGCCGTTGGCCTGAATTTGCCAAGTTAAAGTCTACTCACTGACTCCAGGTCCTTGTTTTGCGAAACACAAGGTGTGACATGCTAACTTAAACAATGAGTTACATCTGTCTTACGATAATCTAGTCCTTTGGAGTTTGCCTCTGAAGTCGGATGTGCCAATCTATGTGACCTCGCCTTCCTCCGCCATACAAATTGGCAGGAGGTTTGGAGTCAGAGTTCTTCCTCTCCTAGGCTTTACCTGAAGAGGCACAGCCTACAAAGCATAATGGGTTGGGGTGGTTATACCGTCTTCCACTCGTTAGCTTCATGCATCCTGTGAAAAGAGGGGACAACACGAGAAGGTAGTTATTTGTTAAAATATTCTTGCACAATTAGTTAAACTTTTCGGACAAATAATTTGCTTTTATAAAGTTCCTCTCCCGAGTACAAATAACCGAAATAAAGAGGGGTGGATATTAAATAATAAATAATAATAAATAATAAGTCTTTCGTAATGCGCTCTTCAAGGCCTGAGGCCTTCCCAGAGCGCACGTTGTGCTGAGATGGGAATGGAAATTAAATGGAAATTCAAGAGGGGGAGAAGGCAATACTGAAAAGATGCGTTTTCAGGAGACGCTTAAATGTGGTAAGAGAAGGAGAAGACCTGATTTCAGCAGGAAGAGCAGTCCACAACTTAGGGGCGCAGATTGAGAAGGAGCAGTCCCCCATTGAGCAGAGGGATGAATGAGGAATATTCAAAAGAGGTGCATGTGATGACCGAAGGGCCCGAGGGACATAGCGTGGCGAGAGGGCAGAAGAGAGGTAAGACGGGGCCTTGTTGTTTAGGGCCTTAAATGTGAAGAGAAGTATCTTGAAGTGAGTGCGGGATCTGACAGGGATCCAGTGCAGTTCATGCAGCAAGGGTTTCGAGGGAGAGAAGCAAGGGCGACGGAGGAGAAGCCGGGCGGCATAGTTCTGTACAAGTTGAAGGGGGCGGAGAGAGGAGGATGGCAGATTCACAAGCAGTGAGTTGCAGTAGTCAAGGCGTGAGGTGATGAAGGCATGAACAGCAGTCTCAAGACTTTGGGGATCAAAGTGAGAGCGAATGCAAGAGAAGTTACGAAGGAAACATAGAGAGGATTTGCTGACATTGCAGATATGAGGCTTAAAGGAGAGATGCTCATCAAACACAACACCCAGATTCCTAACGCAGTCAGAGAAAATGATAGTATTACCGCCCAGAGTAAGCGAGGGAAAGAAAGATTTAGATTTTTTGACAAGAGCAGTGGTGCCGACGAGGAGGACCTCAGTTTTGGAGTTATTAAGCCTGAGGAAGTTGGTAGAGAGCCAGTCAGAATTGAGGAGTAGGCAGCCAGGAGGTCAGTGATAGAGTAGGCGAGAGACGTGGGGGATGAGGAAATGAAAATTTGAGTGTCATCAGCATATAGGTAGAAGGATAGACCGAGATTAAGGAGAAAGGAACTAAGAGGGAGAAAGTAGATACGAAATAGTAGAGGACCAAGGACAGAGCCTTGTGGCACTCCAAAGCGAATGGGGGTAGAGTCGGATGAAGCGTCGTCAATCACAACGGATTGGGTACGAGACGAGAGGTAAGAGCGGAACCAGTCAAGCACGGTGCCTGATATGCCAAGGAAAGAGTGGAGACGATCAAGTAGGACGGTATGGTCAATAGTATCAAAGGCAGAGGAGAGGTCGAGTAGAATGAGGATGGAGACACAACCCCTGTCCGCGGCTCTTCGTAAGCAATCGGACACATTGAGAAGGTTGGTTTCTGTGGAGTGACCTGACTTGAAACCAGATTGATAGGTTTCATCAATGTTACAGGCCACCATGTGACTGTTGATGCGTGAAGCAACCACTCTCTCTAGAACCTTAGAGAGGAAAGGAAGTTGCGAAATCGGGCGATAATTGGAAGGGTCAGTGGGGTTCAGTTGAGGCTTTTTAAGAATCGGACGGATGTGGGCACGTTTAAGGAAGAGGGAAAAAGACCAGTTGCAAGTGAAGTGTTAAACAGGTGAAGAAGCGTTGGGAGGATAGCAGGCAGAATTTTACATAACAGTTCAGGCGGAAAAATGTCCTTTGGGGAGCACGATTTCTTAGAATACGAGAGCAGGGCTGTAAGCTCCAACGTGGTCACAGCGGGGAAAACGATAAGCGGCTGAGGCGGGAAGTCAGGGAGAATGGCAGGAGCCGGGACAGAAGGCTGAGGGAGGGAGGCACAGAGGTTAGTGACCTTATCTGCGAAGAAATTCTTCATTTGGCAACACTGAGGAGGGAAATTATTCATATGATCCTGGGACTCAGAATTAACTGAGTCACATATTTAAATATGTGACGATGAATTAAGCGATGTATTTCATGATTAGTAATTGCCAGATGGATATAAACGGTGCTGATTGTTTGCACCATCTTCCCATTTTTCCATGCTACATTCTCATTCTCACTTTGAAATGGACTCAATTTAAAGTTATTTTAAGTGATAGTAACATTGTATGAACATACCTATACTGTTCTGCTTATAAGCTTATTGAAGTATTAGCTTTAGACTATGTGAATCCTAGCCTAGGGGTTGACATGGTAGGCTGAAAAGCGAAGATCCCTCAATGCCATAGGTTGGAACCGCAGCTATTATTTCACACTCTTTAACGGGTAAGGGTGTTTATATTATTTTAGTCCGTTTTACTCTCTCTCCCTTCCTTCTTTCTTATTTTATTTTTAATCCTTGTTTGGTCTTATGAAAAAATGAAATTATTTGTCTATCATCTTTATTTAATTTCTCATCGGTTACTGAGCATTAATTCAATTATATTTTATTACTTGCGAATGTAGATTGTTATTCCATCTATGTATTTGCTATTTACTAAGTGCAAAGATTTACTAAAGGAAATCCATTTAGGCCAGTATTTTTTAATCCACCTGGGAAGAGTAGCCGTTAAAATTACAGATTAGCCTCTCAGTTGATTTGTAATTTTACCGAGTAGCCGACAATTATTATTACTGAAACCTTTTACTATCAGTATTATTTACTATTATTATTAGTGAATCCATTACTCTTTTAAAAACTTCTATCAGTGTGCTATTAAATTGTCGACTTGCTAGTGATATATATCTAATAATTTGAAATGAAATCTTTGTTTGTGTGCTTTGTTTTTAAATAATTAAGAAGCTCTATGCTGCATCTATCCTGGCAGTAGCCGTTCTTTATGTAAGAAGCAGAAGGAAAAGTTGAATGGTGACCTCGAACTAAGCAGCTTACTCCAGGTGAGGGCGGAAGGGAAATTTGTAAAGAAGCAGAAAATGTTTGTGGTTGAATGTGAATTTTTACGCAGTATATCCTTGCGTTCTGTCAGCCCTAAAAAAGGAGGGGGGATGCTAACATGATGATGACTACGAGGAAAGAGTGGCAAATAACCCCCTTTTTAAGTACATCTATAAGACCTTTGCAATACCTTTGAAATCCGACCGCAACAGAATCGCCCCCTAATTGACACTTGCGGAAACCGAGAAGGGTACCTTCCCCTCCTGCTCGGGAATAAAAGGAAAGAAAAAAATATACCAATGAAAATTTATCCGTTGACGAAAATAGGCCATAAATAAGGTAGTGAAAAGGGATTAGTGGGGAAAGAAATGCGCCAAAGAGGTGGCAGGTAACGGGTACAAAAATAAATCCATGACAAATGACCTAAAATCATTTGACGAGTAAATATTGTCGTCTAGAAGCCGTTTCGGCTGATCGCCCGATCCTAAGATGGCGCCTTTATTAATTTTTCAAATAAAATAAACAAATCAGGGGTATTGCTTGAGAGTTATAAACAGGTATGTGAAGAAAGTGGTGAAGTTAAGGGGGTGTAAAAAGTAGGTAGAAGGTATTTAGTAAGGATTTCAGATGAGACTAGTTGGCTCGTAAGGGACCGTTAGATGGAGCAAGTCTCCTGAATCTTCCCCCCCGCTTAGCAACGGAGGCAGGTAGCATCCGAGCCAAGTCGGGGATCTCGTCAAATATTAATTTACGCTCGATTCGACTTTGTAATTCATTAGCAGCGTAGAATTCTGCGTCTAGACAGACGCCCGAGATGGGGTTGTGGAATTTCAGATCTGAATTTATTCTAATAATGATTTTATTTTGTCAGTTTTATCGATGACTCATCACTTCGAACGAGAACAAATGTCACCTCATTAATATTTGTACTTTATTACCTCCTTATTTCCTGACAGCTCCCGGTTACTTCCCTATAAACCCGAGATTCCGTCCTGGATGAGATACTTGCTATAGACCGCGTCACTAACGAAGCTTTGCCACTTAGTTCTCTCTATTTCTCTCTCTCAAAGGAAAGGTTCGTTCGTTTATTTGGCTGTATAGATTTTGTACATTATTTGTTCCTTAGGACATATAATACGTTTTTCCAGACCAAGGATTAGGAAGTTCGCTCTTACAAGCCATCATCTTTCTTCCTACTCCACCATTATTTTTCTCTCCTGCGAAATTCAAATGACAAAGCAGGAATGGGTTTGTTACATCCCGTAAAATTGTGATCATTATTATTTGAAATAAAATCATATTAATAGTTTTAATTGTTTATTTAGAGAAAACAGATAAACAGGTATATTTTAATTATTTAGAATAAAATCCCCTTATAAAAGCTGGTTTTCGAGACGGTTGTTTAATCTTCATTGTATCGCACCTCTCGTCTTTGTTTTTTAGCACGTCTGAAAGTGTGTTTAGTCTGAGAAGAAGGGCAAACTTTAGCGTCTCTGTGTGTGTTTAAATGTGCGTGTTTGATCAAATTACGTGACGAATAAATTCATACGGAAGAGTCCTCGGGCCTTAAGAGTACGTACTTGAGCTTCCTATTCTTCGTGGGGGCCAGTGGACTTGGAGCTGGGGGCTTTCTGCGATTCCAATGAGTTGTCTGTTCTCCTCTGAATTAAAAAAGTATTTGTTTGGCGATGAACGAGAAGCCACAAATCTCACGATAAGAACACAGCTGAAGAAGTCATTGTGCAGCTGATGTACTGGACGGCACAGTGTGATACTGTGACATACCGCCCTCTACAGAGTAGTACAATACAGTACAGGTGCAATGTTGTACATTATACCATGCATTGTATAAAAAACTGCCATACGATAGGAACCTAGAGTGTAAAGTTTCATAACCCTTTTATACACACTTCTACACTTACATCAAAGGATAATGGACAACTCACATTACTACACTTAAACGCACTTGCACATATCTTTACACTAAAAACACATACACGTATAAATATAAAGCCCCATTAGCATATTCACACACTTTCCTACACCTAAATTTATACACATCTGTATTCAATTTTCTGACCTAATTATAACTAGATGTACACAGTGGTATCGACATACATCTATATCTCACAACATACACTTAACATACATTTCCCTACGGCTAAAAATACACATACATACCCCTATCTCCCCTTACATTCACACACAATAATCAACTGTGTGATCCAAGTAATCAGTGCTAAGAATAACCTAGCCTCGTGAGACGGTCCCTGGCCTATCGTTGTTTTAAGGCACTTCGACAAAGAGGCCCAAAGTGGCCCCAAAAACGACAAAACCGTGAGAAAGAACTTACTGCGATTAGACTACAATAAAACGTTATAGTACCAGACTCCAATGGTACCATGGTTTGTATACCGCGTACTCCATCATTCTGTATTTGTTCGTATTGTCTATATTAGACTTTTATTTTCGACTTGTTATAAGTCATGACATGCATATCCAACGCTCTCGCCGCCTCCGACAAAGATGCATTTCATAATTTGTATATTTTATTCTTGTTACTGCTCTCCTTGGCTACATAGTACAAAGATAAGCGGGTGCATTTCCCGTCAGAGCACAAGGCTCATTCATGCACTCAGCAAATAAACTTGACTAGCGTTTAAATATAAAGTAGCTTTTCACACCTCCCTCATACAACATAGTCTCTCACTCATAGCTTTGCCTTCATTATTACATTAAAAAAACAAACACGCATACACTAGTTCATGTATATGGAGACAAAAATACACATATTCAAGGAGGGAGCTTAGTGAGGGCGAGGGAGGAATTCGCACTTGAGCAATTGTCTTGGAAGAAATCTTTGCTCGATGGTTTTGAATGCATATGCTGGGTTTAATGGTTGAGGACATTTGCCATATTGCTATACCATCTATTTGAAGTTTTAAAATTGATAGAGTTATTCGAACTATTTATAGAGTTGCTACTAAATCTAGTTCTGGTAGATTATTAAAATTTAACCCTCAGCGTTTGCTGGTTTAATCCATTGCTCCTGGTTTGGCTCACGGCGGCCTATATAACTATTTTCCATTTAAGCATTCAGGAAACACATCAACACTTTGAAAGCTTGAATCAGTTCTCTGGTTTCGAGAAATTTAAGCTCATTTCCTTCAGTCTAACATTTAAAGTTGTGTTTCAGGTTAAGGATCCCCTTGGTAATGTGATCCTTAAAACATTCAAGAACTATTATATCTTTTCGCTAAATGGGGAACGAGCAGAGCACTGCATGCTTTAAGGGAAGTAATAACTAAGAAACACAATTATTTTATTTAACTCATCGATAAAACTTTCGAGAAGAATTAGAAAACAGACGACATTTTAGTTCTCCTTACTCCCTTTAGCACATTGCTTCTGGAATTCCCTCAACACCATACCATGACCTCAGATACGTTTAATCCAACGCTTTTAGTGTCAACCCAACTTTTTTTACCATGGTTTTGTTGAAGTTTTCCTTTACTGCCTCCCTGACCTTTAGGTCATAAGAAAATTTGGGTATCATATACATTAACAACCATCACTATTTTTCATGAAATATTACTTGCTATAATTCGATGGATTTGTTCCATCAACCATAAAATTGACATCAATAAATTCTAATTTATGCATAAGTAGTACATTATTTAGTACTATGCATAGGACAGTGGTGTGAATGTTTCATTGAAGTATTCTGCTCCGCCATCTTTCTTCAGGTAAACTCAACAATCCATTCAGTAGTGGTGGCACACACTCAGAACGCCTTTGTGAACGCACCAATGTACGTACCCACATGGATTTTTTGTACGCCATCACTCTAAAGGCGTGTACATGGAGGAATTCTGGAAATATTGATCCAAGGGATTAAGAGATTAGGGATAAGCTCATTTATATGTCAGTTTTTACGGTTGATTGCGCACGTGTGTTAGTGTTCCAGATTGTTTCGCCCTTAATATTAGTCTCTGTGGGGAAATCAATATTGCGAAGACAAACAGACGCTAGTTTGGTTACACGGCGTCAACAGTTACGTTCAATATGGTCCGATACTTTAACCCCCCCCCCTTCCCTTTGCCCTGCTGACCCCAAATCCTTGAAATCGCTCGCAATGAAGGAGTACCATCAGCAGATTTCGTAGTCCGTTAATATAAACAAGGAATGGTGGGATAGCCTTTAGAATAAAAACCTATGAACAGGCTCACTGTCTCCTCCTATTGTTTAGGTCTATTTTCGCCAAATAGACGAAATTTCACTTTCTCGAAAGTAAACCAAAAGGGCTAAGGGTCACAACGTTGAAAAGTGATGCACTAGGAGAGAGGCATAAAGGTGGGCCCTCATCTTCTCTCCCCTCTCCCCAGGGGATAATCGACGTATATATATTTCAATCTGGAGAAATGAAGAAGAGAATTGAGGTAGCAATCGAGAGAAGAAGAGCAGTCCCTGAGTAAAATAGGGAATCAAGAAGAAGTGGAACCGAGCGGGATTTTTCTTTCCGAGTCTGTATATTTGGTCACATCGAAGAGTAAGCCAGCGGTATAGAGAATCACTCTCATACCAATCTCGTTCAGAGAAACCCCTATCTCAGTTTTCCGAATAAAAACAGAGATATCCCCCACCTTTGAGGAATACCAATGTGAAGTTTCACTCAAGAAAAGATTCACTTCTTGGTCAAGTCTCATCATCGAGAAGCCCGCAAGTATAACCCAAGGATTGGAATAATCGTACATCTACAATCCCCTCGCTTATATCGTCAAGTCAAGAAGCATCGCCACACGCTACCCACTTACGTCGGAATCAGCTGTTATTCCCGAATAGGCTCCCCCAACGTATTCTTCTCTTTGCGAGACGACAACTGTGTATCCGAATCAGCCTCACGCCTCGAATCATTGTATCAACGAGGTTCTCGTTCAAGGTCATCCCACGCCAGACTCCCTCTTATTTAAAGGTAAAAGGAATCCAACTTATTTATGTTCAGTAGTTACCATTCCGTACTAAAGTGAATTTTTGCGTCAACCATCGCGTAGTACTCATTGGTAATATTAATTTTTATTTAGATCCTCTTATTATAACCTTAGTATATTTAAAGTTTTAATATTTAATTTTTTTATGTAATTAAAAGTATATTTTTGCCCTAGTTGTTTAATTAACTCCTCGAAACGCTGCATATGGAAATAGATATATAATATTACGAATCCCCACTGGTTATAGAATCCAAAAAAGCAAAAGTAAAAAAAGTAAAGCACTTTTAGAAAGAAAAGGAACGGAGTTATTCATGTACGGAACAAACGTACATACATACCAAGCACAACACCACAACTATTAAAATTGGTGTCAGGTTTTGGGGGTATTTAGAAGAACTCAATAATAGTTGATTGTATTGTATCCCCTTGATTAGTAACGAATTTGTGCCTAAGCGTTCAAGGAAAATTAAACATAATAAGAGGATCAGGTCGGTCTATATTTTTTTGTTAATTGTCTGTGGTTAGCCCGTTAATGGTATTGATTAGTTTTTTTGTTGGTATTCCAATTAACACAAAGTGTGGGTGGTAAAGTTGGGTTAGGCAGAGCGCTACTTGTTTCGTGGTTGCATAATTACCTTTAACGTACATCAGTGAGTTTTTTTTTTGACCCACCTAGGTAAAATGTCGTCGTTTGAAAGATTCCACCAACAATGTCAAACTCTTGGACTAACAGGCCAAGAACTAGTAGCCTACGTTCAGGAACAAAAAGAGAAACAAGAAGAAAGAAAAGAAAGAAGAATACGGAGGGAAAGAGAACAGGCGGAAACAGAAAAGAGAACAAATACGCGCACATGAAAGGAAAGTGAACAAGGATAAGGTGAAAGCCAATTCCGTCGGATCCCGGCTTGGAGCTACTCAAGTATCTACTATGAAACTCCCAGCATACAAAGATAACGCAGACCCTGAAACCCCAAAATAAAACCTCCCTAAATTTGTCAAGACCTCTGGACCCCCCAAACCCAAATTCTTTTCATGCAAGGATGAGAGAGAAATTAAGCCCCTAACTAAACTAAACCTCTCATCCTCGTCATACCCCAGAAACCCCGTTACGTGTTTTAATTGTGGCACCCCAGGTCACATTAGCTTCCATTGCCCCCGAAATTCGAGGCTTAGGTCGTCCTTGAGTCAACAATTGCACACCATCACCGCAACTCTTCCCGAAGAACAACCCCCTGCTTCAGCGTCTCCTTCGTCCACGTCGAATTCCCCTGACCAACTGGTGATCTTTTTGTTTAATAAGCGTTCTCCCAGAGCACTAAAGTTCGTGACTGGATCTGTAAATGGTTGTCGAGTCTCAACATTGTTAGGCAAAACGGGGTGCACCTGTATCGTCATATCAGATAAATTGCTTCCCCCAGTCAGCCCCCAGCACCAAAGATTCGCGGTCGTCCAGGATTTCCTGGTTAGATCAAACAAGTTCCCCGTCGTCGGATGCCACATCCAGTGTCAGTATTTCAATAGCTGGACTGAGGTAGTGGCAGCGCCTATTAAATTATGTGCAGTCTTAATAGGCCAGAGCACGCAGCTCTCCCCAAATCCGGTGGCTCAGCCTGTAGTCACACGGATTCAAGCAACTAAGAGGTACGCGGCTCCGACCTCTTTATCTCCTCTTGAGAACCCTGAATAAGAAGAGCTTAATTTACAAGCCTTCGCTACCGCCCAGAAGGACTGTCCGACTCTCCAACCCCTGTGGGAGAAGGCGGCGAAAAGTGAAATAGAAACTGTTCGCGGGAACAAACGAATAAGATACGTGGTGGAGAATTCACTACTATTCCGGACGACGGCTGAAGTAACCCCCGGTCGGAAAAAGTCTTGTGCATGATGGATTATTGGCTGGACATTTCAGTCATAACAAAACCTCTCTACATATTTTTAAATACCTTTATTATTATTATTACTATATATATATATATTAACTCAAAATTGGCCCTCCTTCTATGTGGGAGAGACCGGGAGGTCATTAAATAAACGTATTTATGAACATAAGGGGGATATTCGTAGAGCAAGCGATGCTTCTAGTATTTTCACCCATGTTAAAAACAACAACCACATAATTGATTTCCACCCCTAGTGCCCAAATAATTTACCAATGTAACGAGTTTAATAAAAGAAAAATTATTGAATCTATATTAATCAAAGAAATCCCAAACTTTAATCTGTCAGAAGATCAATCCAAATGTAGCCGCTATGTATATTTTAGTATTTCGGTTTTCTTTGTCTATTTCTCTCAGTTAACGGCTGATGATGGTAAGGAAAACTTCATACCGAAACTAGTTCTGGTTCAATATATATATATATATATATATATATATATATATATATATATATATATATATATGCCCTCACGTTTCCCTACCCCATCTTCCGGGCGGGCCGCGATATCAAAACTTCCCCTTTCGGCCCGATGTCTGGTGGCTTCCCGCCGAAAGAACCCGCTGGCCATTTCAGCTAACTACCGCATTCCTTACCGGACTGGTTATCGATAGATGGGAGCCCATCTTGGCTTCCGGTGGTTTGCGGAAGTTTACAAAGGACGAAATGGAGGAGATAATCAAGCAGCTCTCACCCTAAGAAGGGCGCTTGACATCAAATCTACTTCCGGAGACATGTGAACCTCTCCCGAGTTTAGGGTATAAAAGATGAATTCTTTTAACCCTCAGTAGTAGAGCTTGCACAGCGTCTGGCGAGGCAGGAATTGCCATCTATCACGGTGTTGTGTTAAATCGCCGAAGCACCAATTCTCCAGAGAGGGGATCGGTACCAGTTAGGAAGGCTCCTTACCCCGTTGGTCTGCAAGTCAGTGCGGACCCAGGCTCGTACTCACGTTTACAGAGCCAAAGCTACAAACAACCTCACTCTGGTTCCCTAAGAGAAAAAACTACATCCCGGCTTTTCTCTATGACCCTACGCGTTGATAGGTCACTTCTCCCCCCTCACAGAGGCACCCAAGATTCCTCGCAGTTCACGGACGTGGGGCACTCTTTAACAAGAAGTTCCCGCACCACCTTCTTCCAGCAGAATCGTGACGGAATTGTGGGATCAGGTCGGTCCCTGGAGAACCTACCTCATCGTCTCCACCCCATATCTCACCACCTTCACTCACCAGTGCCTCCCGAAAATCAGGTTCCAAGGTAACCCTTCCCTTTCACATTCCCCAACTTTACCGCGAAACTTACCAACATTAAAAGTGTATAGGGATTTACATAGTGAAGAGTTATTTACAAGCCAAGTGAGATATCCGAGCTTTACTTTTTAATTTATCTCTCAAAGCACATTATTTGTATATACGAGTACATATATTTTTTTGTTTAGTGTTTATTAAAACTTTATTTTCATATTGTTGTGTATCTAATTTTCTTTGGGTCGCTTGCTGGCAAAGTTTATTCCAATCCCTCCGTAGCCAACCTCTAAGCACTCCTTCGCATGCGAGATAATAGGATATATATATATATATATATATATATATATATATATATATATATATATATATATATATATATATAAAAGAGTCGGGGAAAACTCCAACCACCCCTCGGCCTATTCCTCGACAGGGAAAAAAAAATGGCCGGACAATTCCGGTTAGTCGCCTTAACTAGGGACTTCGTCTATCGGATTGCGTGATAAATTATCAGCAATGACGTTATCCGTTCCTTTTACGTAAGATACATTATATTGGTATTCTGACATTAAAAGAGACCATCTCATAAGTCTGCTGTTCTGACTTTTACATTTATTTAAGTAGGCTAGTGGCCTATGGTCCGTTTCGACAGTAAAAGATCTACCAATCAAGTTGACGATTTGTTGGGAAGGGCTAATAAATTCCCAGTGGTCAGTTGTCACGTAAAATGCTGCTATTTTACTGGGGTGAACCGACGTCGTAGCTCCCCCGATTAAGTTTTGTGCAGTGTCCGTGGGTCAGAGCGCGCAGCTCTCCCAACTGCTGTATCGCAAGCTGTCGTCACCCGGGCTCAGTCTGATAGAGATGCCTGGCCCTCACGTCTCTCAAGCCCCCATGCACCCTGGATTACGAGGGACTGAATAACGTCCAATTCATCAGTGCCCAAAAGAACTGCCTTTCCCTCCAACACTTATAGGAAAAAGCATAACGAGGAAAGAGAGAATCGGTTCGTGGAGACCGAAAAGTGAGGTATGTGATAGAAGACACTTTGCTATTTGGTACTTCTCCGGATCCAGTAGGCTCTCCGTGCAAGGCCCTTTGCGTGCCTAGGGCCTACGTTGCGAAGATTTTACAAATAGCACACGAAGGTGTGTTTGCAGGACACTCCAGCAAAGAAGTCAAAGAACCTCCTTAAATTAAAAATAATTGAACCCTCCTCGTCGGATTATTGTTCTCCGATAGTGATGTGACGTAAGCCGGTTCAATCTTTTCGTATGTGCGTAGATTTTAGAAAGTTAAATGCTGTCACGGTATTCGATGCCGAACTCATCCCTTTTATCGACTAGAACCTGCACTTATTTGAGAAGGCCATGTACATTTCTGAAATAGACTTGTGCAAAGCCTACTATCAAATCCCGCTTCGAAAATCCGTGAGGAAGTTTACCGCGTTTCCCACCGAAAAGGGGTTAATGCAATTCACGCGTCTTCCTTTTGGTTTGGTCACTGCCTGCAGTAACTATAACCGGATGATGCGAAAAATTGTAGATGGGTTGAGCAATGTCTCTTTCTACTTTGACAACGTATACGTTTCCACATGCACCTGGGAGGAGCACCATCAATCCCTCCGCCCACTCCTAAACCGGCTTAGGATCCACGGATTTAAAATCAAGCCGTCCAAGTGCCACTTTGCTCATAGCACTATCTCTTATTTAGGGTTCAAAGTAGGAGAGGGACAATTAGCCCCCCCAAGAGGAAAAAGTTAAGACAATAGAAGGCATGCCACCCCCTAAAACCAAGAAACAGCTTGGTTCGTTTCTTGGCTCCGTCTCTTTCTATCAGCGGTTCATTTCCTAATTCGCTTTCAGTGCGTCACCCGTCAATGATCTTAAAAAGGTCGCGCTAGACCCCATCCTATGGAATCCCGCCATGACTGCGAGTTTCTTCGAGCTAAAGAAAAAATTGGTCTCAGCTCCTATCCTCCGTTTGCCCAATCCCCAGAAAAAAATCGGCATCCGAACTGATGCCTCTAATCTCGGCATTGGGTGCATTATATTACAAAATGAGGAAGAAGGAACCCCATTTCCAGGGGCATACGCGAGCCGGACGCTGTTGGTTCGCGAAAGAACATACGCTACTATAGAACTTGAAGCTTTAGCAATCATTTGGGGCATTCAAAAATTTAAGATGTACTTGATTGGTAGACCTTTTACTGTCGAAACGGACCATAGGCCACTAGCCTACTTGAAAAATTGTAAAAGTCAGAACGGTAGACTTATAAGATGGTCCCACTATGCTAAATCTCTTTTTTGTTTCTTTTCCGCTTTCTCCCTCAATATATCTCGATTTTTTTGTATTCACTTATATTTCTTTACCTATACCTTGTCTCTTTATGATTCCTTTTTCTATCTTTTTTCGGTCTTTATTTATTTCTTTCTTTATCTATTTCTCTCATGCGTGGTATAAAAATAAGTTTTATACCTAGCGCCAGAAAAAGATTTGCCAGAGATTCTCATCCATTGAATACTGTGTGTGTGGGCATGTCTCTACATGTGTATGTACATTACGTGTATGGGAAATATAGATCACGGTATATTGCAAAACATCTGCTATGTATGCATTCTAATAGAGAGTGCACTTTGGTTTGTGCTAAACTTTTTTTCTCTTCACCCACAGTAAATTCTGGATGAAAACTTGCGCTGACGTATTATGACGACTGCTCATCTGTCCTATAAAGAACTTGTTGAGACCGATTTTCTCTCCGATGAGGAAGACCAATTTTTCGAGCGGTGGTTCGAGCGAAATGATACAGATGAACCTTCAAAACGGAGGACGAGATTGAAGAGTTACCGTAAGTTTAAGATGGCCCAAATCTTTGGGTTATTCGTAAACAGAGCAGTATGCACCACCACCGACACCCAAATATCGACCCCAGTGCCTGCTACCGATATTGTCTTATTGTATAAATGAGGTAGTTCTCCACCAAAGAAAGATGTATAGCTTTAAATTTCACGTCACACTTTAGCTCCACATTGTAAGAGACTACTGGGACAGCGTTTTGGGGCGTGCCATCCGATTATCCGCCTAAAGGAAAACTGACGTAGAAACTGCTATGGATATAAAAATATTTTAATTTGCGTAGGAAACTTATCCACGAAAACCACATAAATATTGTCATGATTGATATCTACGGCGGGGGCGCCGTTCTGTTTATTTAATAATATATGCATATAGAGTTAATGCTATAAAAATAAAACATGTGATTTTCTATTTACTATGTAGAATAGGGAAGTAAAGCGGAGGCGCGAGGAACATCGAGGTTGCTATTAATATAGAAGGTTTCTTTACATGGGAAGTCGTATAAAAGAAATTAGTTTTATTATAAAGGCGACTAATTCCATATTTGGGAACGGCTATTGAGGCTATGAAGATAGGTTACCGAGGTAAGATGACATGATAAATGCTGGGGCAGGATTTCAGGGGAATTATTTTTATGTCATGGTGTATTTGGACTTAAAGGGTGTGTGGTGATTGAAAGAGGTTAGAGGTTGAGGGCTTTGCCAGAGAGCTGTCGTTAGATTTCTCGTATTAAGCTAATAATCACACGATTACAATACATATGGTATGTGAAAAGAGTGGGAAATAAGTGAGTAAATTTCATATATCATCTTCTTTCTCACCTGCCCACGATGGATCTGAGCTTTTACAGTTAATTATATTTCTTTTCTTTGTTTTATTTCATTCATCACTACTCTCGCTTTTACAATATATGCTTATGGGTGTTATGCTTTTTTTCTCTGTATTCTCCGATGCTATCGTTGGATTTGGGAATATACATGTTTGTATAAATAAACACACTAAAATGTACCTATATAGGATAATGGATATGAGAAACTCACAAAGTAGCGCGTGAGTAGAGCAATAAATGCCCAAAAAATCTCAGAGGAAAATGAAAGCTGGATTCCAAGTACTTTTGAACTTGTTCAGTTCATTCTCAAGAAATGAACTGAGAATGAACTGAACAATTTCGAAAGTACTTGAAATCTGCCTTTCATTGTCCTGTGGGATTTTTTTTTTGCATTCTATGATAATTTATCTTGCTGGAATAGGGGTGTAAGGTAATATACATGCACGCACACCTCATCACAACTAGCACGGATGTAGTCTCTCTTGGCTCCATTCCGCACTTCCCCCCTCCGCTCACGTAAAATGAAAGGTATCTCCGCAAGAACAATAACGAAAACAGGACTTATCAATAAAGTTGAAAAAAAGTCGAAACAACAAGGAATAGAGAATATTCTTCAAGGAGTCGCAGATTGGAAATTTTGAAAGACAAAAAATACAGAAATCAGGTATATTCTGACAGATGTAGTTACATCAGTGTATATTTGGATTACATCCATTTAGCCAGAGTTAAATTAAAATGGGGCTTATATGCAATGGGTCTACCTACGTGTGAAATAAGGGTTACGATGAATAATCTTGTTGGTCATGGATTTTCTGTACAACGGATAAGTCTTCAGGTTAGTAGGGCCCGGGCTTATGTGATGGTTGCACATCTGTTTGTGTTTGATTGATTTTCATCTACCTTTATGTACATTCTCCTTGAGGCATATATTTTTCTATGTACTGCCAATGTCTGCGAATGTGGCTGGCGTGGCATCTATAGATTAAATCAACTATGGTATAGCACCCGAGTGAATATATTGGCCATTCATGTCTCAAATGATGTAATAGTTACTAGCTAGACTTCGTATTTAAAACCTGAATCATAAGCTTTTGTGTGGTTCCGTCATCATGTAAGAATATTCGAGTATGTGCGTGCATGCATGTATAGCATGACGGCATTATTGCGTACAGTACAGGCATGAATAAGAGAAGAATAATGTATACAGTTACTTACCCATTTATGTATGTATTTACATTGTCAGTATGATTCACTTACCCAAAAGTTTATTTTTTTATAAGCTTTAAGTTGCTTTTCTCCACGTTTTTATCTTTAACTTGTATATATCTTCAGTTCTTCCCCTTAAGATATATTTGTTCTTCTTTTGTATAATACAGCTGTTTCCGCCATTCATTTTACCTTTGCGCCCATATGAAAAGGGTTTTCTGACCAGGTTCATTTGTTCTTATGGCTTATAACCTTTTTCCCACACATACTTAACGATTAAAACTAAGTTTAGCCAAACCATGTACAGCTGAACAACGATAAACATTAATTTTAGTGGCTAACACTTCCACGACGCTTGGATAATGCTAAGGCGTAAACGCCACTCCAATCTTAGTGGACTCCTTCCTGGCAGGTACGATTCACGGCCCTCAGGACCTGATGCAATGTCCTATGTAAATTTTTGCTTTATACTAACCAAAACATTTGTCTCGAGTGTCTCAAATTTTACCATCTTTAAAATGAATTGATCAGAGTCAACGGTGGAAATCAATAAGAACTATTTCAATTTTTGTGACGGTAAACGAGGACTACTATAAGAGAATCGATTACAGATTCATTGAAAACTCCTTTCTGACCATTTGTCTCGCATTTTATCCATCTTTAAAATGTCTTTAGCAAATGCGATGGTGGAAAATGTACACACGCACCTCCACACACATACACACACGCACACACACATATATATGCAAAAAATCCCACAGGAAAATGAAAGGCGGATTCCAAGTACTTTCGAACTTGGAATCCGCCATTCATTTTCCTGTGGGCCTTTTTCGCATTTATTGCTCTACTCACGCGCTACTTTGTGAGTTTCTCATATCCCCCCCATATATATATATATATATATATATATATATATATATATATATATATATATATATATATATATATATATATATATATATATATATGTTTACGGCGCTTGGCCATAAACGTTTAGAAGTAAATGAGACTTTGAGACTTGCTTTCTACGAGCCAGCATAGGATACGCTTGTTCCACGTGTCAAGGAAATGCAAGGCTACAGGAATTCGACACACCTTCCGGCGGTTGATTGTGTGGACTGATTCTTGAAGTTCGATTCCCTCTCTCCTCGGGAGAAGGCAGGCAGCTGACGTGCGACTGTGCAGCGTTGAGGAGGTATCTGAGCGAAGGATGAATGCAAAGCTTCTTTAGTAAATATGTTCGGAGGAAAATCACTTTGCTAAAAAATCTCCCACCGGTATCCTTCATCTGTCCAGCTTCCCTAGTACGTGCCTAGAAGAATTTCCTGAACCGAGCTTTGAGGCATTTTCTGAACTCAGGCTAATGGCGGGGCAAACTTTCACTTGTTACGTTAAACTGCGTTGTATTGTTGACATGATCAGGGCGGTAATCAATCAGGTTCATTTACCCCCTTTATCTAAGTACATTCACTGTTTAAATTTAATGTATATAAGACCTTTGTCTAATATTTCGGGATAATTGGGCTAGGAAATTCTATTTTGTACCTAGGCTTTCATACCACCTATTCTTCTCTCTGTACAGCCAGCCTCAGAGTAATATTAAATAAAGAAAGCAAGCCAACCAATTCCTTCTGAGTAAGGAATAGAGTCAATACCCTTGGATTTAACAGGAAAAATAAACGGGCACTTCTTAAATGGTTTCGCATGAGTTCACTGTGAACTTCTTCTGAACGCCTAAAGAGAACTGCCGCGATTGTTAAAATATATATGTGGAAGCATAAAACTCAATGGGCTGTTATCACACAGAATTTCACTGGTCAACGCAGCTGTGTTTAACTTGGGGTGCTTTATCACCGTCTTTCCCCCAATTGATAACGCTGTCCCGCTTCCAGAGGGCAACCGTGTCTATCTTCCCCCTCTTGGGGTAGAAGAGAATCGCTCTCATTTCCCGTTCGACCCGTCGATGCCCAAGATTATCAAGGTTCATGTTTACATAAGCCGCCTCCGATATCCCTTTTGGAGGCCATCGCGCGCGAAGCCCTCTCTCACCCATTGCTGTGGCACGTATTTAAGGTGATGTCTGCAAATCCTCAGCAAATAGAGAGAATCCAAGCTTCTTGCCGTCCAAACGTTAGTATATGTCTCACGTAAAGTGATCCCTTCACCCTTGTGATCTCGTCAGCAGATCGTCTTCGTGTAATCCGCCCTGATAAGAGGAAGATTACGGAAACCCGTTTATACCCTGGAAGTTTGTCCTGGGTTTCTCTCGTCTCACTACATTGATTAAGACTTCCTGCCGTCCGCAGACGAATCTCAATTTCATGATTACTTCTTCCTGGAGCCGAGGTAATCCCAACTCCCTTCGGAGTCTCTCTGGACGCCTTCGCATCGAGACCCCATCGACGAATACCTGGCCATTGGTCTTCCACATCGCCAGTTAATCCTCCAGAGGTAACCAGGGGTCCTTTCGTAAAGTCCCACCTCTACGTTCCCAGTCCTAAGAAGAATTCCCCATTTGGTGTAACGCCAATAGACTTGCTGAATCATTCAATCCAACTTATTGGATCATTTATATATTTTCCCGAACCTATTTTCCTTAATTTTTGCCTGTCATAATATTCTTTTATCGTACTGATTATAATTTAGATTTCCATATTGATCTGTGCCTTGTTCTTATTAATTGTAACAAAGTTTATTTTGGTAGGGGTGTTTATCTTTCGAATAACCCTTGATACCAACTCGGCAAACGTTTTCCCTTTTAAAGAGCCAACCTATAATATCACACTCTAAGTAGAAGGCCCATACCTTATTTTCGATTAATTTGTCCCCGAGCGCAGCGGCGATAGTGGCTGCTTGACGTACAGTAGTGTGTACCTTTAGAGACCTTTTTGTCACACGCCTTCGTCCCTTGATGTATATATATATATATATATATATATATATATATATATATATATATATATATATATATATATATATATATATATATATATATATATATATATATATATATATATAAAGAAATGAAAAACTCACAAAGTATCACGTGAGGGTGGCAAATGAATGCAATATCACGCAGGAAAAAAGAAAAGGTGTTTCCAAGTACTTTCGAACTTTATTAAGTTCCTTATCAAGGATAACTACAAGAAATAGTATTATATTAGAGGTATATATACGAAAGAAAAATATAAAAGACCGCCTCAAAAACAAGAAATCACCAATGAGGAAGAGGGAAGGGGGAAGGTAAAAAATCACATTAAGGATTACAAGAAGCAGGTAGTAAGGTCAAACTAAGTCGAAGGAAAGGGTAACAGATTCAAAGAAATGGAGATAGCCTAACGAGGAAGATTATAAGACACGATGAGCAAAAGGGGAAAAATACAAAATACAGAAAACAGAGCAGTGACAATTAAAAAATAAAAATGAATAATAAAAAAATAAAAATAAAATAAAATAGGGGCCACATAACTAAAGAATGTATAAAAAAACCCCCACTAGGAACGCAAGACAAAACTAATTTCTTTGAGTATTAATCTTTTAATTATAGCATCTATTTTATATAAACCAGGGGAAAGGTTAAAATTATCCCATTGGCTTATAAAAGCACATTCAATGATGTTCTTTTTATATGGTCATTGGAACGATAAATAAATTTGGCCGAGTTCCAGTTAATTAGATGGTCCTTATCTGACATATGGACAAAGAAAGCACTGTTATCTTCCCCTCTTCGGACATTATATTTATGTTGATTTATGCGAACAGAAAGTTGTTTACCTGTTTGTCCGTAATATTTACTTAGACAACCAGAACACTCAACTGAATAAACTCCCCCTCCTCCCCAACTATTACAATTATTACGTACTAATAAATTCTTAATGGTCGTCTCATATTTAAAAGCAACAGAAATGTTAAAGTTATTCAAAAGACGGGGAAGATCACTAAAACGAAGAGAAAAAGGTAGAACTAAATTGTTATTACTATTAAAAGGGAGAGTAGGGACAGTTTGATAAAATGTCTTTTTAGCAGAAGAAAGACAGTTTGGAAGAAACGGGTAAGGGTAACAAAGTTTATGGCCAATTTCAAAGATATTGGAAAATTCCAAATCCATATATTCCGGGCTCACAACACGTAATGCCCGTAGAAACATAGAAGAAAAAACAGAGCGTTTAACTTTAGGACTGTGAGAAGAGTAAAAATGAATATAAGAATTTAAATTAGTAGGCTTACGAAAGATGGAGTGTTTTAAGTAATCGCCATAAAAATGTACGGCGATTACTTAAAAACTTTCCTGATTTAATTTCAAAATTCAAGTCTAGTAACGCTACCCTCCCTTATTTGTACGGCTTAGTTAAAACTCACAAACCAAATTTTCCATTACGCCCTAATATAAGTTCTGTTGGGTCTGTTTCATATTCCCTGTCTAAATGGCTTACTTCATTTCTTACTCCACTAGTTGGTTCCATTTCTCATTCTCATGTCATTAATAGTTACGACCTTATTTCTAAACTTAATGCTATTCATTATTCTAATGATTTTACTCTTGTTAGTTTTGATGTTTGTTCATTATTTACCAAAGTACCCGTTGAAGACCTTTTCAATTTCCTTAATGATCATTTGCAAAATTATGATTTGCCGGTACCCGTTACTACTTTCTTGAACCTCATTTCCCTTTGTACCAAAAACTGTAAGTTTTCGTTCGAAAGAAAATATTTCCTCCAAAAATTCGGATTAGCCATGGGTAATTGTCTTTCACCTGTCCTTTCCTACTTTTATATGGAGTTTTTTGAAACAAAACTTCTCCCTACTATCCTTGACGCTCCGATCGTTTGGTACAGGTATATTGATGACGTCATTTGCTTGTGGCCTAATTCCAAAGATGTTAATGTTTTTCTTACCAGACTCAATTGTCTCGTCCCTTCAATTAAATTTACACATGAGTTGGAAAATAATATAACCCTTCCCTTTCTGGATCTTCTTATTCATAGAACTCATACATGTTTTAAATACTCTATCTTTCGTAAGCCTACTAATTTAAATTCTTATATTCATTTTTACTCTTCTCACAGCCCTAAAGTTAAACGCTCTGTTTTTTCTTCTATGTTTCGACGGGCATTACGTGTTGTGAGCCCGGAATATATGGATTTGGAATTTTCCAATATCTTTGAAATTGGCCATAAACTTTGTTACCCTTACCCGTTTCTTCAAAACTGTCTTTCTTCTGCTGAAAGACATTTTATCAAACTGTCCCTACTCTCCCTTTTAATAGTAATAATAATTTAGTTCTACCTTTTTCTCTTTGTTTTAGTGATCTTCTCCGTCTTTTGAATAACTTTAACATTTCTGTTGCTTTTAAATATGAGACGACCATTAAGAATTTATTAGTACGTAATAATTGTAATAGTTTGGGAGGAGGGGGAGTTTATTCAGTTGAGTGTTCTGGTTGTCTAAGTAAATATTACGGACAAACAGGTAAACAACTTTCTGTTCGCATAAATCAACATAAATATAATGTCCGAAGAGGGGAAGATAACAGTGCTTTCTTTGTCCATATGTCAGATAAGGACCATCAAATTAACTGGAACTCGGCCAAATTTATTTATCGTTCCAATGACCATATAAAAAGGAACATCATTGAATGTGCTTTTATAAGCCAATGGGATAATTTTAACCTTTCCCCTGGTTTATATAAAATAGATGCTATAATTAAAAGATTAATACTCAAAGAAATTAGTTTTGTCTTGCGTTCCTAGTGGGTTTTTTTTATATTCTTTAGTTATGTGGCCCCTATTTTATTTTATTTTTATTTTTTTATTATTCATTTTTATTTTTTAATTGTCACTGCTCTGTTTTCTGTATTTTGTATTTTTCCCCCTTTTGCTCATCGTGTCTTATAATCTTCCTCGTTAGGCTATCTCCATTTCTTTGAATCTGTTACCCTTTCCTTCGACTTAGTTTGACCTTACTACCTGCTTCTTGTAATCCTTAATGTGATTTTTTACCTTCCCCCTTCCCTCTTCCTCATTGGTGATTTCTTGTTTTTGAGGCGGTCTTTCATATTTTTCTTTCGTATATATACCTCTAATATAATACTATTTCTTGTAGTTATCCTTGATAAAGAACTTAATAAAGTTCGAAAGTACTTGGAAACACCTTTTCATTTTTTCCTGCGGGATATTACATTTATATATATATATATATATATATATATATATATATATATATATATATATATATATATATATATATATATATATATATATATATATGCGGTTAAAAGGCTATATTAGGCAGACACAGTCTTCATCGAAGCCCTCGGAAAGAGCTCTTCTCACATACACGAGAAGGTAACACTTAAAATAGGCGTTCTCTGAGATAGCCAAAAAACTATCTTTCAATTAGCCTCTTCAAGAGTCACCCTTGCTTGTCTGCCTAATATAGCCTTTTAACCGCATAATTAATTGTGTTACTGCAATAATTTTTCTTATTTATAAAGGCGTGGCGGAGACGGAATAAAAGTAAAATAAACATTCCGTTCTCTTCGACAAGCAAGGGTGACTCTTGAAGAGGCTAATCGAAAGATAGTTATTTGTGTATCTGTGAGAACGCTTATTTTAAGTGTTACCTTCTCGTGTATGTGAGAAGAGCTGCTTCCGAGGGCTTGATGAAGACTGTGTCTGCCTAATATAGCCTTTTAACCGCATAAATTAATTGTATTACTGCAATATTTTTTCTTATATATATATATATATATATATATATATATATATATATATATATATATATATATATATATATATATATATATAGAGAGAGAGAGAGAGAGAAAGAGAGAGAGAGAGAGAGAGAGAGTATGTGCAATAAATATCCGTTACATGGTCAAAAGTTTATTTAGCATAGTCACACAACAGCAAAGTAATCGAAAATTGAACATCTTATGTATTTTGTACGTTGAATACAATACAAATTCGGTATTAGAATACACAAATAGTAAAGCATTGATATTATATCGACAAAAGTGTTAGATTATAGCCTCAAAAGGTATCCAACACACCCACAAAATTAATTTTAAAGCGATAATAAATAATTCTCGAACATTCCAGAGTTGTTTACGTGACAGGAATGCTATAGAACTTTCTAGAAAAATAATCTACTTCGTCCACGTGAAACAGTGGCCCTTATTCAGTGTCTGAGAGCTGCATGAGAAGGAAGTCGTCGTTCAAGACTCTAATTCTAATATGGCGAAGACTAAAGAAATGCCAAAAAGGAGCGGATAACTAATTGTTCAGTTACATGAAAGTTGTTTAGGCTATAACAAAATTTCATCTATGCTAAAAATACCAATCTCAACCATTTGCGACACGATTCGCCGGTTCATGGCATGTCAGTCCACTGCAAGTCTACCACGTTCAGGGCGTCCATCTAAAATTTAAAACCGTGCGGCTAAACATATAGTCCGTAAAGTAAAGAAGAGTCCTTGAGTGACTCGATCTGAACTTCAGAAAGATTTGGAAGCAGCTGGAACAATTGTATGCAAAAATGCAATTAGAGCAGTTCGTAGGAACGAGGGATTCCATTCTCGCACACCAGGAAAGACACCTTTGTTGAAACCAATTCATGTCGGAAATCATCTGCAAGTTTTTGGGGCGCCGTACTATGGTCTGAGGAAACGAAGATTGAGTTATTAGGGCGGAATAGTGTTAGTCACGTTTGGAGGCAGAAAAAGTAAATAACCTCCTAAGTAAATATCCCAAACGGTTGAAAGCTGTACTAGCGACGAAAGGTCATATCACTAAATACTAACTGGTTTTCATAGATGTATTGGGTACTTTTTGAAACGTTTGTTTGATATTTTTGCCGTAGTTATAGTAATGTTTCACTATTTTTGCAATGATGTTCAATTTTCGATTACTCAGCTGTTGTGTAACTATGGTAAATAAACTTTTGACCATGTATCGGATTTTTCTTGCACCCACTCTCTCTTTCTCTCTCTCTCTAGATTTCAAAAAGGCATTTGACAAAATTCCCCATCAGAAACTCATGAACAAAGTGCGTACGCTAGGAATTAACGGTAATATATACGGATGGATTAGTAGCTGGTTGAAAAACAGGAAGCAGAGAGTGATAATAAATGGCGTGGAATCGGACTGGGTATCTGTTACCAGCGGTGTTCCCCAGGGATCAGTCCTGGGGCCTATTTTATTTACTATATACATCAATGACATAGACGTTGGAATAAATAATATCATATCTAAATTTGCAGATGACACGAAAATAGGTAACTCAGTATCATGCGAAGATGACAGGGCTAGCCTGCAAGCTGATATAAATAAAATTACCGAATGGTCTGAGAAATGGCAAATGCCATTTAATATCGACAAATGCCAAATCCTTCAGTGCGGAACAAAAAACAAAAAATACACCTATACAATGCAAGGCGGCTTAATAAACACAACCCCGCAGGTTAAAGATTTAGGAGTAATAATTACAGAAAACTTAAAAACATCAAAACAATGCGCAGCTGCTGCAAACAAAGCTAACACAGCACTAGGATTTATAAAAAGAAACTTTACTTATAAAAGCGAGGAGATAATTATGCCACTATATAAAAGTATTGTCAGGCCCCATCTCGAATACGCTGTACAGTTCTGGGCCCCTTACTTAATAAAAGACATAGATAAATTAGAAGCTGTACAACACAGAGCGACAAAACTTATCCCCTCAGTACGTAACAAACCTTACCACGAGAGGCTAAATAACTCAATCTATTTTCCGTCAGAAAACGAAGACTAAGGGGGCAGCTTATAGAGTGCTTCAAAATACTTAAAGGATTTAACAACGTTAATGCCAATAACTTGTTCACACTGACAGGGGAGTGTCCCACCCCTGGACATGATTCAAAACTTCAGGGTAAAAGAGCCACTATGGATGTAATAAAAAACTTCTTCACTTACTCGATTATTAATGATTGGAATAATTTGCCAAACGCAGTAGTGGACAGCAGAACTATAGATTCATTTAAAATGAGATTAGACAAACACTTAACAAATATTGGAATTGTTTAGCATAAGCTACAAAATAAAATAATATTACAAAAATATAACTCTTTCAGGTTTATGTAAGTGGTTTTCATATTCATTTCATTTAATTACTATTCAATGCAAATTTCCTTCAGGTACTGTCTTCTTACACCTGCAAGGTACTTTTCCCAAATTATTTCATGTACGGCTTTTGCTGGAAGGAGTGGAGGGTGGGGAGAGCCTAAAACTTTTCTATCCTTTACTTCTACTATTCTATGTGTAAGTGGCAGTAGATTTAAGGCCAGATCACCTTAGTCTGGGCCGTAAGGCCCGTGTGATCTGTGTATCTATGTAACTCTATGTAACTCTCTTTCTCGCTATATATATATATATATATATATATATATATATATATATATATATATATATATATATATATATATATATATATATATATATATATATATATATATATATTATTATTATATATATATATATATATTATTATATATCATTATATTAAAAACTGGTGTCAGGTATAGTTGGGTTATTTTTCTTTTTATTTATTTATTTTTTTTGTTAAGAACCTGTTAAATTTCAATTCGCCCCCATTTAATTATTATTGCCAAGTTTGCCTAAGTTCGCTCAAAGTTATTCAAAGATTGTGGAACTAATTATCAACATATTTTTTTTTTAAAACTATTTAATTGTGTGTTCGCGAATCCATAAGTTTCCTTTTTTTGGTGGTAACCCTCGACTAAATCCCGAGCTGGATTAAGAAGACGGAATTTTTTAATCCGATAGGGATAAAATTTTCGCCTTTGTGTTTCATATTTCTTTTTTTTTTGGTGTGCAATTCTTTTTTGTTTGTGGATAAATCTTAGTAGAATTTAAAAAAAAGGAAGAAGAAAAACTTCCGTAAGAGCCTATATTCTGTGTCGTATGTTCCGTGTACGTTCGCGCTGTTAGACGAACACATACTGTAAAGGATGTCGTCCTTTGATAGATTCCGCAAACAAGGTCAAATCTTGGGATTAACAGGCAAGGATTTAATTGCCTATATTTAGAACGAAGAAAGAAATGAAAGGGAAGAAAGAAGAGAAAGAGAGTAAATAGAAGCCGAAGAAAGAAGAGAGCAAAGAGAAGCAGAAGAAAGAAGAGAAAGAGAACAAAGAGAAGCAGAAGAAAAAGAAAGAAACCGTCAATATGAGCGAAAGCTAAGTTGGGATAATGTAGAAACCCTTTGCGTTAGTTCAAGGAATGAGGCCCCTCAAACCCCTTCGGTTAAGTTACCCGTATTCAAGGATGGTGAAAACTTCACTACCTACCTCACCTACTTCGAAAAGATTTTCCAAGTGAATTCGTGGGACATCGAGTAGAATGGAGTCAACGCTTACTTCACTTGCTCAACAGTCATCTTCAGGAAATTTGTATATCTCTTCCTGCCACCCTTAATTATTCGACTCTCAAGGCCGAATTGCTATCGGCAATCAATATGAATCCCGATTTATATCGGGCTAAGTTTCGCCAGGTATGAATATTACGTGGCCAAACTTACCGCCAGTTAGGCTTCATCCTTCAGAGAAGTCTACAATTCTGGCTGGACTCGGCTCAAGTATGACGCGAATACGTCCATTTTGGGATCCACCTCTTTCTACCGAGGTTTTCTCCCTAGTTTTGCCGCCTTAACTTCTCCACTTAGCACCCTGTGTGGAACCCCAAGGCATCCGCCCAATTTGACAAACTTAAGGATAAGCTCAATTCTACCCTTATTCAAAAACTCCCCAATCCGACCAAACCTTTCGGAATCAGGATCGACGCGTGCAACGAAGGAGTACGATGCGTGTTGTTGCAATATGATGATGATTGCAGCCATCCGTTTGCATATGTGAGCCGGAACCTTTCGTCGCGTGAGAAGAAAGAGAAAGAAACCGTAGTTCTTTAGGTATGAATGATTTCGGCACCGAGTGTAGGAGTCCTTTTTGCCAATTCATTGATAGATTTGTAATCATCTTTCGATGAAGAGGACGAAACTAAGGGCTTTAGGTGGGGAAGTGTTGTTTCTGTAACTGCCGTGAATGGCGAAACACCAGAATCGTTTGGCAAGAATCGAAGGCTCAAAAGAACAATTGGTTGGTTCATTAACCATCCTTGCCAACGAGCCATAATGAAACTCGCCTGTGTGCCTTTTCCACATTCCTGTTCGTGGTTAGTTGGTGCACAGTGGTTTTGAGATGATGAAAACCAACGAGGGCAGATAATGCTTTGAAAAGCTCGGATTTGAATGGGGCACCTTTGTCCGTTATAACGTATAATGGGAATCCAAACCTAGAAATCCAACCGTCGTAGCACTAAGGTCTGGGATCGGTAATGCTTTTATCCCCCTTGTAGCTCGGTCTATGCATGACCGAAGGTAGCGGTTAGGCGATGGGTAGGACTGTCCAGGCAGTCTTCATGGTGAGAATGGATCAACGATGTCGATGTGCAGCATCTCAAACCTTGACGTGGGAATATAAATAGGCAGAATTGGAGATTTGGTGTGGCGATTAATTTTGGAGACTTGGCACGAGAGGCATTCTCGTGCCCAGGAGCGGATGTCTCTATCCATATTGGGCCAAAAATATCTCGCGTTGGTCAGCTGAAGAACTAATCTTTCCAGGATGAGATACTCATAAGTTATGTAAGTGTTTGAAAATTACCATCCTGCAAGCTCTAGGCACAAGTGGTCGTGGGTATTTACATATTACTTCACACCATAGTCGAGTGTCCCCGTGAAAAGGAAATACATTTAATTCAGACCGTAATGACTTCACCTCTTCTTCATTTTTCTCGGCCGTTGCCAGAGATCGGAGGTCAAATGAGACAAGTTGGACCATCAGCATTCACGTTATCTTGACCACGTACTTATGCTATATCGCTAACATATTCCAAGATCGCCGTCCAGTTACGTTGCTGTCTGTCCGTTTTGGCACACAATGGCGTGCCAGAAATGGATCACAGCAAGATACGCCGCCAGGTCTAAGGACGTCTAGGCAAATAAAGTCATGCCTCTTCCATGTAATTTTCCTTGCCTAAAGTCATCAATTGAAATTTTAGTTAAAGCTATAAAAAGCTGCAACTTAAATTAAACAATGCAGCCCTCGCTGTGGACTTTAATGAATCTTGCCTAAAAAAATGGCCCACTTCCAATATATATATATATATATATATATATATATATATATATATATATATATATATATATATATATATATATATATATATGCAAATTTTATTGAAGTCCACAGCTGTGGCAGCGTTATTAATTTTAACTTGTATTTTCTTAATATTTCTTTCAAGTTTTTTATCGGGGTCTTCGAGGAGAGAAAAAACATCCGCGAATAACATTCTTTATTCCTAGACGTCTTTCGACCATGTTAGGTCAGCTTCAGGGAATGAACAGAAATGAAATTATTCACAAATTGCTACATTATATTGCTTCAGCCGGAAACCATATACTCCCGACATCTCGGCGTCTCCGAGTTGACCACCGTTAAAAGAAGCACGTTTTCAAACTTCATTTTCCCTTGCCTCCTTTGCCAGAGAATCAGATCGGAGCGACAAATAGTCAGACAATTACAATTTCTAATTTGATGTAAGAGTGTAGGTGTGGGTAGGGAATAAAGAAAGGGTGTGGGGACAGATAGCGGAAAAAAGACAAGTGGTGAAAAGAGAAAGAAGTGTAGTAGGGCGCAAAGAGAAGCTAAGAGCCGGGTGATCAGGCCTATCGTTTTAAATATTTTATGTTTTGTGGTTCCTTTTTTGTTTTTGAGTTAGTTTATATAATATTGCGTTCAAGCCATTTGTCTTCAAAAAAAATAATGTTCTTGGGTAAGATATGCGCATTTGCTGTTGTGGTAATAAATTACTTTAATCACTTTAGTGTTATACTTAGTGTCTTTGTTTTTTTTGTATATCATGCAGTGAGTGTAAATCATGTCTTTTGTTATTTCTTGGATGTCTTCTGTATTTTGAGGTCTTCATCGGTGAATTCTTGTAGAAATCGGTGTGGTTTCATAATTGGGTAATCTTTTTCTTGGTCTGGGTAAAAGCATTCTTGTTCTCATGCGTAGAACGGCACTTATGCTCCGCCAGCTAAAAGCCCAGCGGGGCTTGGAAATCTGGCGCGACTTATGCCTCTTCTGTTCTGCTTAATCATTTGGACGATATTATTGTCCAATTCTCGATTATCCATTTCCTGCATATTCCTTGTCCGTTCTTCTAGGACAACGTTAATGGGACTTATTCTAGCCTCCCGGTGCAGCTCTTCCTGGCGTCTTCTCTCTCGTCTGTATATTCCTGTAATTAGGTACATTCATTTATTCTACACCACTTCTAGTTTCCTCTTTTGTGTCTTCGAGACAAATGAGAGGGCGGAAGTGGGGAATAGCAGCGTCGATCTTAAAAGTACATTGTAGATCTTTTTCTTATTGCTTTCACGAAGATTTCTGAACATGTATAGAGTTTGGACTGCAGCAGTAGCCTTGGTGACTCTCTCTTAGACGTGTTTCTTGTACCCGGTTGAAGTAATCTTCATTCCGAGTACATTGCACTCAGTGGTGTAGGCATATATTTTATCCCCCACCCTGACTTCGTAAAGTAGTCTCCTGCCTATGGGGACTACTTTAAACTTTTCCTGGTTGGTGCGGATCTTTCACCAGGCCTCGTAGGTGTTAAGGTTTTCAATTTCTGCTGCTGTCAAACGAGCTTGCCAAGGCGCATTCCTCCATGGACAAGTGATTATCTAGGTGAAATCATCGGTGAATTGAATGTTGAGGCAAGTGGGGCATTCAGTGGTTGGGACGTCAGCAGTGTAAACCAAGTAGAGAGTGGGGGACAGCCCCCCCCCCTGCGGGAGGCCCGTAGTGAGTTGAAACATTGGTCCGTTCGTGCACCCTAAACTGATGTACGCCGATCTCTCCATCGCATAGTCACAGAGAGTTCTTTCTAAGTTTTCACTTAGGCCCAGTCGTAAGATCTTGTACTGCATTCCACGTTGCCACACCTTATCAAACGCTCTTGATACATCCGACAAACAATGTCAACGTAACTTCTTTCCCGTTTTGCTTGGGCTAGCTTTTCCGTCATGTCATTAATCGCCATCTCCGTACTTAGCTTCCTCCAAAACCCGAATTGATGTGGGTTGAAGAGGGAGTTTTCCTCCAGGTGAAACACCAGTCTTCGGTTGAGGATCTTCTTGAAGAGCATCCTGCCAAATTCTAGAAGTGAAATTGGCCGGTAGCTCTCCTTCAACGTTGGGTCCTTTCCGTGCTTAGGCAATAAAATAATTTTAGCCGTTTTATAAGCATCTAGAAAGTATCCCGTGTTCAGACAGGCGTTATATATCCTTCTCATCCCTTCGATGACATTGGCTGTTGCCTTTTCAAAGTTTAACTATGTAAGCCCCGATTGTCCTGGGGCTTTTTGTCGGAATGAGCGGACCGCGCCGAGTAGTTCTTCTTCGGTACTCTCGGCGTCTCCGTCGCTCTGGTTATCCACCTGGTGGTGAGGGTGCGTCTTGTGTATTTGTTTGTTAAGTTCGTCTATGATGTTGCTTTCAAACTCTAGGTCATAGTTTTCGTCTTCGTCCTCAGTTATACTGAAGATTTTTCCCAATAACTTCGGAATATCTCTTCAATTCTTCCTTCTTCCGTTTCGATGTTTCCATCTTCTTTTTGTAACTCGATCTTCTTCTTCCCAGTCGATCCTTTGAGATTTCTGCTCTTTTGCCAAAAATCTTTGGGAGTTGTTTCGTGATCGAGGCTATCGATCGCATCATCCCATCGTCTCCATTGTCGTTCGAGGATCAACTGGTTGAGTTCTTCTAAAATTTCTTTACTTCGTTGCATTGAGTGAACTGATGCATTCCTGATGTTGATTTCATACAATAATTTCAGCTCACAGTATAAATCATTCATGTATACGTTCCATCTGTAGGTAGAGATGGACCTATACTCGGATTTAGGGATACAAGCCCTATCTGCGTTGATGAGATTGTTATTGAGGTCGTCGAGTGCCTCGTCAATCTCCTCGAGAATTGCCTCGGTGACGTTAGGCGGATTGTAGGCTTCGAGAAGTCGCGCGTACCCTGTCCAGTCTGCTCTTCTGTAGTTCTTTCTGACTTCAGCTGCATATTGTATAGGGTTCCTGTTGATAGTGAGTAGGATCCCTATATGGTCACTACATGGAACCTGGACTGGTTCCATGTAGTAATTGAACGGCAGCTGACGATTCGCCAGACAGATGTCTAGTTTTGTGGCACTTCCTGCTCTCACAAAGGTGGGAAAGTCGAGGCTTATTCGCTGGGTAATATTTCTGTCCAACAACAGATCGAGGCTTCTCCCTATACCGTTGAAGGTCCTGTAACCTGATTCTCAGCATCTGGCGTTCAGATTCCCCATTAATATAGTGGGGGCTCTTCTGCCAAATAGGCCAGTGATAGTGTGAATTGGTAACACGTCTCTCCTTGGCGGTTGATATCCGGTAGCAATAACCAACTTTCCTATGTCGATTTCGACCTCAATCGCCAAGTAGGATTCATCTAGATTTCTTATTTGCTTGTATTTAATCCCTTTCTTTATTGCAATAGCGGCACCGTCGAATCGCTCCTGCGAATAATTTGTGATCAACACATCGTAGTTCCAGATTTTCATTTCTGCACTACGCGTGTCGATCCCGTGTTCCCAAATAAAGATGATGTCTGCATCAATTTCCCTGAATACATTTCCGTAAAGAGTCCTTTTTGTCATCCAGCCATTGGTATTAATTTCAAATATCTTCAGTGCGTTCCATAACATGGTGCATTGTTTTTACCTATGCTTCTTCTTATTTTTCTTATTTTGCTTCTTCGGGGGGAGGACTCGGGATTCTGACCTGCTCTTTGTAGCTCGTGTACGTGTGCAGTGGCCATCGTCGTTGTCAGAAGAGGAGGATCCCTCCTCATTTTCAGCCTTTTTATATTTTTCTTCATCGTCCTTTTTGGATTCCTCCGATGACGAAGCTTCCACGATCTCCTCAAGTCCAGATTTGACATTGTTGTTTCTTATGACTGATTCATTGAATACCTTGGAGCATTCAGGGTCTGCAGGAATGATTACTGAACGAAGATTGTTGGCTTTTAAGAGTGCATTAAGTACCTGGTTGTAGCAGCCAGGCTTCACTGAATTAGCCAAATTTGCGTGGGTAATGCAGATCAGTATGTTTGCACTTAGATCTCCTGTGATATTTATCTGTGCAGGTGCAGGTGCAGGTGCAGTCTTTATTTCCCCATTCTTCTTGGAGCTTTCGCGTAGGTCATCTCCTTGGCTTTCATAAAAAACACATCTGGATGCTACTGAATTTTTCTTGTTGGATGTTGACGCCTGGTATTCTCATGTTAAATACCAGTATTCCTTTCTGCGTTATTTCTTGGCCATTTCGGTGGTGGAGAAGGTGATCTTAAACACGTGGGTGTGTTCGCGAAATTTTATTATTTCACGAACTTGTGCCCAGAGATTGCTTTTGGTAATCTTCTCCTCGTGCTCCTCGGGCGTATGCTCACACACCCAGCTTCCCTGTTTGCGGCAGATCACGCTTCGGTCCGCTGTTCCTCGTAGAGGGGTTTTGACGTCGAGTCAGGTGTTCTTGAGGACCCTCCTCCACTCTTCCGATAGGAGCTGGTCCACATAATTTGTCTCGGCCCATAAGACGATTAACCTAGATGAGACTTCAATTAGTTTCACCAGTGCTACCTTTAATTCGAGGTAGAGGGTTTCACAGAGATTCCTTTTTTCGGAGTTCTTCATTCCAGGGATGGTACTTAGTGGGACCCTTTTAATGAAGGTCTCCATAGTCTTCCGCGTCCTTCTACTAAGTCCTCTTGTGATGTCTTTTCTCTGAAACCAAAGTGTAATTATGGTGTTTGGAGTGAAAAAAGAAGTGGTAAAGGAGGTAACGGTTAGTGAAGGTACGTTGGTGAATCCCAAAAAATGGTGTAAAAACGTCCCCGTCCATTTTCCAGTTGGTCCCCCGCTCGGTTGCTGCCAGGATTTTGGGTGATGGATGAATGGGATGGATCTCGAATAGGAACCTCAAGAGGGGTGAATTATGTTGGACTTGATGCAGTAGCGGTCGAATAAACGGCCGCTAAAGTTCTGTCACCCCCCCTCGGGTACTTGCGCCATAACTGTATCCAACTACATAGAGACGGGTGTTACTTCTCTCTCTGATTCTGACTGGGTCCCCCGGGGGATGAGGATCTCTCCTCCGTCCGGGACTCGCAGTTATGTCCCAGTTTCGAAATAATTTCTGACTAATGCATCCGCTGTGGGCTAGTCCTCAAACCAGTTTTCACATAAGCCCTTAATTATGTCAGTCCAACTGGCTGGCATAGTTAAGACGAAATCAATGAATGGTAGACATTCGAGCAGGTTTTCACGCAGGACGATGGACGGGAGCAGTGAGGTGCTTAAGCCCTCATTGAATTATGAATCCTCGATGAAAAATAGTATTCTCTCTTTTTGAATCCACGTCGGTAGTGTCTGAATCGGTTTTCAAGATAAGGTTGTCGTAATTCATGGATTGTTCTCTCTGGTAGGTGTTCGTTGATCTTTTTCAAATCGATTTTGCCCTATTGTGTAGGGTTACGTTTAAGGGGTCCATCTCGGCGAGAGCGTGAAGTCTGATCGAGGAGATGCGGTCCAGTCTAGATGCATTAAATATAAATCGGAGTGCCTGGTTCTGTACTGCTTGTGCTTTCCTCAGCTGAGACTTGTCGCTAGGTGCATCGGAATAACGGGGTATAGCAGAATTGGCCTTATCAGGGCCATGTACAGTTTCCTTTTGTTCCGGGAGGAGAGCCCCTTGAATCTGTAGAGTTGAAGTAATTGTCTCTTGGCTTGCGCGACCTTTACATTGAGATGTGAGCCATATCCTGTTGATGTTATGTTTAGACCGAGATTTTGAGCTCGAGCTTCGCGGGTGTACGGGTGGAACTCGCCTCGCGCTAGAGCGTCAGCAGTTTTGTTTTGTCCGATGGGGAGGACTTTAAACTTCTCCACGATGGTGCGGATTTTGTTACGAGCCTCATAGGCATTGAGGTTGTCTATTTCACCCGCTGTTCTATTCGCGCAGTCGATTGAATTGGGATAGTCGCTGGTGATCAGTTGTGAAATATCATTGGCCAGCTGGATATAGGCTGCGTAATCCTAGGTGGGAAAGGGTAGGTCGCTTGTATAAATCATATACAGTGTTGGACTTAGACAGCCTCCTTGGGGCACACCGGTCCTCATAAAAAATGGTTGCCCCTCGACGTTGTTGATTTTTATGATCGCCTTGCAGTCCTCAAGGTAGTCGCAAAGGAGCCTGGTGATGTTCGTATCCATCCGTAGGTCGTAGAGCTTCTTCTTTAATCCGGGGATCCATACCTTATCAAAGGCAGATGAAACGTCCCTGAGTACTATGTCTACTCTTTTGTTCCTAGCCTTAGCAACAACGATGTGATTAGTCAACAGGGCAAGGGCTGTCTCAGTTTCCAGGTGCTTTCGGAAACCATGTTGTTGTCCATTGTAGCAATCATTTGCATCAAAATAGGCCTGTCGTAGAATAGGCTCCCGACGATATACTATATATAACTATTCGTTTAGGGGATTATTCTATATTTCGAGTGCGTATTAATCTGATGACCGAGGTTAGTTCAAAAAGGCGGGGGGGGGGGGGGGGCTTAAGAAGTGGAACGGAGCACAAGGATAAATAATATGGCTACCATTAATAAAATAGAGTTTCATTAATTAAACTATCAAACAACACACAAAAAATGTTTACATAAACGGGGATTAAAAATGGGAGAAACACAGGAAATGAAAAAGGTCATGGGAAGATTTGACTAATCTGAGAATTAAGATTTGGAGAGATTTAAAATGGCAAACAAACAAAAAGGGGGAATGGTTCGCTAAACCGTTTAAAGCACAGAGTTGCGTTGACAAAAGGTTAAATGATTAAAGGTAATGCTTAGCTTACGTAATTACAAGGTTGTCGTGCAGAAGAAGGCGATGGGAAGGAATCTTTGATCCAACTGGCGATTTCCAGGAGAAGTGGTTCTTCGGCGGGTTGTCCTTAACGAGGGGGGGGGGGGACTGTCTTCGACGAGTGAGAGCGAAGTGGGGCTTGTTGTAACCAAGCGTTCTATTGAAGAACGTTAAAAAGGGGGAATTAAATTATCCTGACGTGATGTCTTGGGAACGAGAACCGTTTCTTGACGAACGGGCTTGAAGAACAATGGCTGTTCTAATGTTGTTCTCTTTCTGAACAACGGGGGGGGGGGGTGAAAACCGTTTCTTGTAGAACGGGCTCAAAGAACTATGGCTGTTCTAAAGTTGTTCTCTTTCTGAACAACAGGGGGGGGGGGGCTTGTTGACTTGGCGTCTCGAAGGGCACGAACCTTGGCACTCAAGGGATATTGTCCTCTTCTGGACAATAAGGGGGTTCTCGGTAGAGTTCCTAGGTGCACAAGGGAGACCGGATCGGCTTGATGCCTCGCGAAGATAATCTGGATCTGCTTCAAATGTGAAATGCTATGGTATAAATAGCCGGAGCCAGTCCCTTGGCGTAGAGGACAATGTGGTGGGGGACTTCGATGGAATGTCCCGGTGGCGCCTGGGAAAATATCTTATCTGCCCATAAGCCTAATTCAATCTGGCGAGATCAACGCATGGAGGTGAACGGGGGAGTGAACCTCCTTGATTTAACATTGGCTATGATGGGCGATAACGCGCCTTCTACTTCCTCTCGCAGGATACACGTCGGGAAGCATGTGTTTCAACATGTGATAGGGGCTGAAACAATGCGGCCTCAGACCGTTCTATCACACTTCTCCGTTCCAGGGGAAGTTGTCACTTCGAAAAAAAAGAGAGTAGGGACAACCATAGAGCTCCATTTTGCTGAACTCACTTTCTTGCATCGACCATACCTTCATATGATTATGCTGATCATTTTATTATAAGGGAAACTAACCTTTAATACAAACTTAACCATAAAAGAGACTTGGGGAACAATGAAATAATATAAAATTAGTACATATGAGACAAAAGAATTCATACGTAAATTAATGGGTACAAATATATGAATTAGACATTGAGCCACAAATATGTGAATTAGACATTGAGCCACAAAATTCAGACATTTACATTAACTAATTATATTACATTAGAATCCAATTAAGTCGTACAAGACGGTATATACATACATGGAAATCCTAATCTTACGAATTACAAATTAATCTACACTATTTGGTGACGCATTCCTATTGAGTGCGTCAGCGACCTGCTTATCGGAACCTTTTATGTAATTTATCTTAAATTGGTACTCTTGCAAGAGTAGACTTCAGCGCATAATTCGGCCGTTGGAGTGTCGTACATTCCGAATATATGCCAACGGGAGGTGGTCAGTTCCTATCTGAAATTCTTTTCCTATCAAATACATCTTAAACTTGTCAATAACCCAAATAATAGCTAGGCCTTCCTTCTCTATAGTGGCATATCTCTTTTCGCGGGGTAATAACTGGCGACTAGCGTATGCAACTGGATGACTTGTTCCGTCATCCTCATATTGAAGGAGTACACCTCCAATGCCCTCGTTGCTCGCGTCGGTCTTAATCCCAAAGGATTTTTATGGGTTGGGCAACTTCAAAAGGGGGGCAGAAATGAGCTTACTCTTGAGCTGGTTAAAATGAGAAACAGCGACATCATTCCGACGTAGTCGATCGGGGAAATTCTTTTTTAAAAGGGTGTTGAGGGGCGCCGAGATTGAGGCGAAATTCGGGACAAATCGCCGATAGTAAGAAGCTGATCCTAGAAATGATCTTAATTGCTTCTTAGTATTCGCGAGGGGCATGTCGGCGATTGCCTTAATCTTGTCCTCCTGTGGAGCTAGCTGGCTTTGTCCTATTTTAAAACCCAAGTATTTTATGGTTTCTTGGGCAAAATGGCATTTGCTGGGGCCAATGGTGAGGCCATTTCGCGCAGTCACTCGAAGAGAGCTAATAGGGTGGTTAGATGATGACTCCATTCACGAGTAGCGACGTAGACGTTATCGAAGTAAAAGGAAACATTCGGAAGTCCATCTAACAACCTTCTCATGAGACGGTTATAGTTACTACAAGCGGTCACGAGGCCAAAAGGAAGGCGCTTAAATTGCATTAAGCCTTTCTCAGTTGCAAAGGTGGTATATGCTTTCACATCAGGCCGGAGGGGAATTTGGTAATACGCCTTGCACAAATCAAGTTCTGAGATGAACTTAGCGTCTTCAAAAAGGTGGAGGTTTTGATCTACCAACGGGATGAGCTCGGCGTCGAACACAGTTACCGAATTTAACTTCCGAAAGTCGATGCACATCCGATAAGAGCGATCAGGTTTCTTGACCATGACGATTGGGGAACAATAACTAGAGGTGGAGGGTTCTATTATGTCTAAACTAATCAAATTATCGACTTCGGCGTTAAAAGCTTGGCGTAAATGAATCGGTAATGGGATAGAGTTTTGAACGGACAGGTTCTAAGGTCGTTAATTTAATATCATGCTTGAAACTAGTAGCGCATCCAGGCTTCTCTGAAATAACGTCGTCAAACTGACATAATAATTCTTGTAGCTGACGCTTTTGATGTGGTGTCAGCTGCGCGTCGATATCCAGGTCAGAGGGTTCAAAAGACTCGCCTGGCAGGGAAGGAAGAGGGTAATCGGCATCAGGTTGGATGCACACTGTCTGTATGACATTAAGGGACTCCGCGGGGTAATCCTCTTCAAGCGCCGATGTTTCGTCCAGTGCTACGAACTTATCTCCATGAGCGTGTTGGTGGTACTTTTTCAACAAGTTAACGTGGTAGAGCTTATCGCCTGCTGGGGCACCAATGAGGTAATCTACCGGTCCTCGTACCTCGCGGACCGAGTACGGACCTTTTCATTGGCTAAGTAATTTATTACCCGCTGTGGGAAGGAGCAGGAGTCCTTCATCACCGGGCTTAAATTTCCGATCCTCGGACCTGACATCAAAATAGGTTTTATATTTTTCCAAATTGACATCGGCATTTTCATAGACGATGTTCGCGCATTTCTCGAGCCTCTGGCATAGATCCAAGACAAAGGCGTAGGATGACTGAAGTTCTTGGTCCAGTTGAGGCTTGGTTAGCAACTCCTTTAAAATGCTGAGTGGTCCGCGTACATTACGTCCATAAAGGAGCTCGAACGGGGCGAAGCCTAATGTACGATAAGGAATTTCTCGATAGGCGAATAGGGCGACCGGGAGATATCGGTGCCATTCGCGGGGCTGCTCGGCACAAATCTTCTTAATATTGGATTTTAGATTTCCATTTAATTTTTCACACATTCCGTTTGTCTGTGGCCAGAAAGGGGTGGTAAAAAGGGGCTTTACCATGAGCAGCTTCCCTACGTACTCCATCAATTCGGAGGTGAATTGCCGTCCTCTGTCTGAGAGTATTTCCTTGGGGACGCCTACCCTTGAAAAGATGGAAATGAGGGCCTCGGCGCAAGAAATACTATCGATTCGGCGAAGGGGGACAGCCTCGGGGAAACGGGTAGCAAAGTCAACTAAGGTAAAAATGTAGCTGTGCCCTTCGCTCGAAGGCGGGTAGATAGGGCCAACTAGGTCGATGGCCACTCGGGAGAAGGGTTCAGTGATGACTGGTCCCCTTTGTAAGGGAGCAGGTTTGACCCGCCCCTTAGCGGACGTCTTCTGACACACATCGCACGATCGAAAATGCTTTAAGATGTCAGCAACAGCACCCGGCCAGTAAAAATATTTTAAAATACGCTGACCCGTTTTAGTATGACTAAAATGACCGGAAAAGATGCTGTCATGAGCTATTTTTAGTACTATAGGTACATGGGATCGTGGAAGGCATAAGACAGTTGTAACAGCGTTATTACTGTCCTCGGCGGATCGGTAAAGTAGACCACCTTGCTCCAGGTACCTTATTACTTTGGGTCCACGGACAGTCTCCGTGTCCTTGTTTTGGGCCTTATCCCATAAGAGTGTTAGTGCTTCACACTCCTTTTGTGCTGACCTAAAGTCCTGGTTAAGGATCTCCGAGAATTCGGAAGGTATCGCGGTTCTGAGGGGAACGGACTCCTGAGCTTCCTTCTTAGCTCGGCCTCGAGTAAAGGCGGCCTGGGACACAGGGTTGGAGCTTACTTGAGGGCTCTGTCCTATAAGTACGGAACAAAATTTTATGGGTGCTGAAATGACTTCAGCCCAGCCATCATAATACTGACACTGCAGGTAACATCTAACGACGGGGAATCGGTTCGCCCGCCCAAGGTAGTCATGTAACACCGCAATTTTTTCGTGGTTAGGATCCACTGGGGGGAGTTTCTCGTCGGACACGATGAAACACGTGCACCCTGTGTCCCTGAAAGAGTAGATACACGGCAGCCGTTCACGCTGCCCTCCTCAACTTTCAAAGTTCCCGGGGAACTTTTATCAAAAATATAATTTACCTAGTGGCCTGACGGAGGGGGAGAAGTTGATGCTTGGGTCTGCACCACCGGGGAAGCCGGGATGGCATTAATCTGGTGAACTTGGTGGGCTGGTCCGCTTTTAAGCCTAGAATTTTGGGGGCAATTCCAGCTCATGTGGTTTTCGACACCGCAGGTTAGGCATATGATCGGTCGCTTCGGAGAAGAGTGATGGTGGAGAAATCGTAACGGGAAGTTTGATGTCCCGTTGTTGGTTTGGGGGGATGAAGTTTTGTGGTTTTACGGGGCCCGGAAACTTCGTCGGCTTTCCTGGGAAGGGGCGCGAATATTTCCTTCTTTCTTGGTAGGGGGATTGGTGAGAATTTCGATTCTCCTTGGCGTATAAATTATGGCTTGCAGCATAGACATCCGCTTCTTCGGTACACTCTTTAAAGGTCTGGCACCGACGATCCTTGATGAACGCGCGGATCTACGTCGGGAGAGACGCCAAAAATTGATCCCACAACGCGAAGTCTGTTAAGGACTCGTAGTTAGGATCAACCTTTGAGGATTCTAACCAGAATTTAAAATTCCTCTGAAGAATGTATCCGAATTGACGGAACGTCTGTCCGGGTTTAATACAACTTCCTCGAAATTCTTGTCGGTAGAAATCGGGAGTCATATTATTAGTGGCCAATAACTCAGCTTTTAAGGTGCTGTAGTCAATTGTACACTCAGATGGTAATGAAATGAAAATGTCGCGCATTTTAGAATTTAAGAGTGGAAGTAATCTTACTACGCCTTCAGCCTCCAAATCCAGGTTATTGATTTCAAGGATTTTTTCGAAGTGTGCTAAAAATGCTCCGAAATCCTCTCCATCGCTGAAATTGGGGGGCTTAAGTGGAAGATTGGGCGGGGCTTCTGAACGTGTACTGACTGATTATGTTTCAGCATGTAGGCGTTCCATTTCAAACTCATGGTGAATTTTGACTTGTCTTTTCCGTTCTTCTCCTTCTCTTTGCCTTTCTTCTCTTAACTTTTCTCTTTCTGTTCGTTGCTCCTCTTGAACCTACTCAATCAATTCTCTTCCGGAAAGACCCAAGGATTCTCTTTGCGCTTTGAAGATTTCAAACTGAGTCATATTTGCACTTGGTGGGCAATAGTCAACCAACTAAATTCCTTGCGATAAGAATTATGCCTTCTAGAGAATTGGCCTACCTAAATATGGGCACTGACCTATTCGTGATTGGTTTCTCGACCTAGATAACCAATGACTAAAGTAACAAAAAAACACACGAACAAATTATTTTACCACTTCCTTGAGCTACTCCAGCTTCTTAAGTTTTCAAAAGAGGATAGCAATCATTAAAACAAAAGGGAATTACTATACTCTATTCTTATAATGAATAACACTATGCTTTACTCGACTGATACCAGTGTTTGCAAAGATATAGCGTTAAACCCCACACCTGACACCAAATTTAAATAGTATATATATATATATATATATATATATATATATATATATATATATATATATATATATATATATGTCGTAGAATAGGCTCCCGATGATATACTATATATAACTATTCGTTGAGAGGATTATTCTATATTTCGAGTGCGTGGTAATATGATGACCGAGGTTAGTTCAAAAAGGGTGGGGGGGTTCGGAGAGGCTTATTTATCTTCAATATACTTAAGAAGTGGAACGGAGCACAAGGATAAATAATATGGCTACCATTAATAAAATAGAGTTTCATTAATTAAACTATCAAACAACACACAAAAAATGTTTACATAAACGGGGATTAAAAAATGGGAGAAACACAGGAAATGAAAAAGGTCATGGGAATATCTGACAAATCTGAGGATTAAGATTTGGAGAGATTTAAAACGGCAAACAAACAAAAAGGGGGAATGGTTCGCTAAACCGTTTAAAGCACAGAGTTGCGTTGACAAAAGGTTAAATGATTAAAGGTAATGCTTAGCTTACGTAATTACAAGGTTGTCGTGCAGAGGAAGGCGATGGGAAGGAATCTTCGGTCCAACTGGCGATTTCCAGGAGAAGGGGTTCTTCGGGGAGTTGTCCTTAACGAGGGGGGGAGGACTGTCTTCGACGAGTGAAAGCGAAGTGGGACTCGGAAGCACGAGCGATCCTTGTGACAGGATATCAGAGATGTTATAGATGAACAATGGAGGTTATTGTTGTAACCAAGCGTTCTATTGAAGAACGTTAAAAAAGGGGAATTAAATTATCCTGACGTGATGTCTTGGGAACGAGAACCGTTTCTTTACGAACGGGCTTGAAGAACAATGGCTGTTCTAATGTTGTTCTCTTTCTGATTAACGGGAGGGATGGGGTGTGTGTGTGAACCGTTTCTTTTCGAACGGGCTCAATGAACAATGGCTGTTCTAAGTTGTTCTCTTTCTGAACAACAGGGGGGCCTTGTTGACTTGGCATCTCGAAGTGCACGAACCTTGGCACTCAAGGGATATTGTCCTCTTCTGGACAATAAGGGGGTTCTCGGTAGAGTTCCTAGGTGCACAAGGGAGACCGGATCGGCTTGATGCCTCGCGAAGATAATCTGGATCTGCTTCAAATGTGAAATGCTATGGTATAAATAGCCGGAGCCAGCCCCTTGGCGTAGGGGAAAATGGGGTGGGGGACTTCGATGGAATGTCCCGGTGGCGCTTGAGAAAATATCTTATCTGCCCATAAGCCTAATTCAATCTGGCGAGATCAACGCATGGAGGCGAACGGGGGAGTGAACCTCCTTGATTTAACATTGGCTATGATGGGCGATAACGCGCCTTCTACTTCCTCTCGCAGGATACACGTCGGGAAGCATGTGTTTCAACATGTGATAGGGGCTGAAGCAATGCGGCCTCAGACCGTTCTATCTCAATGCCCTCAGCCTACCATTGACCAGTTTTTCAAACCGTTTCCCTATAAACCCTAGGAGTGATATGGGCCTATAACTTTTTACTTCCCCTTTGGGTTTTCCCGGCTTTAAGAGAAAAATCATTCGTGCCCTCTTGAGTTGGTCGGGAAGATACCCAACGTTAAGGCAGGCATTAAACAGGTTTAAGATCGCCGTATTGATATTCTCAGGAGCATTTGCCAAATGTGCCTTAGTACTGCGTGAAATGTCTGAGGCATTTTTGTTTGAAGCTTTTGGGAGCTGCCTCAAACTCGTCGTGGGTGAATGATTTACCCTCGTCCTCTGTTTGTCTAGTAGCATCGACGAAATGCAAGAGAGTTAAGACCGACCCTCGTGCCTCCAGGTCCGCGAAGATCTCTTCCTCATACTCCATATCGAATTCCTTGTTATCTTCATCTGTGATGCTAAACTTTATTCTCCAATGTTTCCTGGATTGGTGCTCTATTTCCTGGTCATCTGAGATTCTTCTTCCGTCCACTGTAATGTTAATGTTGGTTTTGGTGGGGAGTGTTCCACTTCGTCTCTTAATTTGGCTCCAAAGCTTCCTGGGGTCACCTTCTATGTCTATTCCATCTATGATTCCATTCCAGATCATTTTCAACTTTTCCCCTATCAAGAATTTCAGCTCTAAACGGAAGTTTCGGAGCTCCCGGTAGCGGTCTGCTGTATTTCCATGTCGACTCATCTCCAAGACCATTTCATCTAGCCTGTTCTTCTTTTGTGTGATAGTCTCGTCCCATCGTGGTGCTGGGAGAGTCTTGTAATCGACCCTAAGGGATGGCTACCCTGTCCGCCTCATTTAATCTCGCCGTAATGTCCTCTAGGTGACTGTCGAGGTTTCCTAATGTCGACCCGTCCAGTTGATTCAGTTGGTAATCCTGTAGCAATCTTCTGTACACTTCCCAGTTCGCTTTAGACTAGCACTTTCGGGATGGGATCTTCAGTTGTATAGGGGACGTTGACACAGTAGTGACCATACTTACATGGTCCGATGGGGTGTATTGGCCAGGAACTGTCGCTTGGCTCGGGGCAAAGTTGGAGTTAACGAGGATGATGTCATTGGTCGTTGAGAACCTTCTTGTCAGGTATGTGGGGAATTCTGGGTCGCCTCTTCGCACCAGATCGTGATCAATAAGCAGGCTCAGGGAGGTTCCCAATCCGTTGAACCCTGTTGTGTAACCTGCTTCTCTGCAGCGGGCGTTGAAGTCTCCGATCAGGATGGTAGAGGTGTTCTTCATGAACATTCAGATGAATTTGAGGATGGGGAGATATGATCGTCTTGTGGGTGGGTAACCTACAGCTATGGCAAGATCATCAATGGTTGGGCTGATTTTAATGGCCAGATACGATTTTTCCAGGTCTGATATTTCCCTGTACTTGATACCCTTCCGTACAGCTATTGCTACGCGATTGTATCTCTCATTTGAATGGCTGTCCGAAATAACATTGTAATTGTATATTTCCAAGGGGTTCATATCTGTGTTAAGGCCATGTTCCGAGATTAGGACTTTGTCCGGGTCTTCTTCGTGGATGATGTTGTTATATGCGAATTTTTTGCTTTCCCAACCATTGTCGTTTAGCGAAAAGATCTTATTTTGGTAATAAACATTGTATTACAAGCTATGTTATTCGTTTGAGACTTATGGACCTTTGCTGTCTCTTCGCGGGCTGGCGACCTTACTCTCCCTGACCTTTTCTTATTAAATTGGTCGTGCGAAAGGTTAAAGCATGACTCCGGGAAAATTGGATGCTTTCTCCTTTGAGAGCTTACACTTAGGAGTTTGTCGACATCTAGGTTTCTATCGCATATAGAGAGATAGCCATAAGATTGGTCCACCAGACGGCATAGTGCAACCCCAATGGTGGCAAAAATGGTCTCGAAGACTTTCTCCCTCGACGGCTTGGGGTGGTGCTCTATGACACAGAGCGGGTTCCTTTTCTCACCCCTAGGGTCGTCCATGACGGCCCGCTGAGAGAGCTTCTTTTCCACGGAGCCTACCAAGCTCTTATTCAAATAGTTTTCCTATTGCTATCAGATCGTTCCACCTTGCTCTGCCCTAACTAAATGAAAATTTCTAAACAAGACCCACCTGCCGGTCCTGTCTACTCCGCCCCCTACTGGGGCCCCCTACTTCGCGCCCCCTATAGGGATTCCTTCTGGGTTTCGGACACGACAGAAATCGGTGGTCTTTACAGGCCTCGACTAGGAACGAGGTGTGCTGCTGTCGTATGGATAGAGGCAAAATCCAAAGCGAAAAACGTTGCCCTCCGATGAGTACTCCCAGCGCACGCGCGTATACGCCCGCGACACTACAAGCGGGTAGCAGTAAAGTCAGCGGTCTTGAAGCGTAAAGGATTTCTTTGCCTACGTTAAAATCTCAAAGTTGAAGCGTTGTGAAGTAGGACTTCGTAAGATTTCTCAGTGAGTCTGGAGTATCTCTATTCAGAGTGAAGCCCAGTCAGACAATATGAGCCTTCCAATTTTATATATTTCTTGTAGCGCTTAGTTTCCCCTTAAAAATTTCCCGCGCCATGATTGGCCAATTTTTGTAATACTTATGTTCGCGTAGAAATACTATATATAATATAGCAATAATTCCATTTCTGTTCATTCCCTGAAGATGACCCAACATGGTCGAAAGACGTCTAGGAATAAAGAATGTCATTCGTGGATGTTTTTTCTCGCCTTGAAAACCCCTTTAAAAAACTTGTAAGAAATATTAAGAAAATATATGTTAAAATTAAGTACGCTGCCACAGCTGTGGACTTCAATCATGGCCATTGACCTAAATATATATATATATATATATATATATATATATATATATATATATATATATATATATATATATATATATATATATATATATACCTTGGTTATATACAATCATATGCAGAACTAACAATAAATTCTAAACCATCAACATGGACGGACATAGCCGAAGAAAACATACAAGCATATATCACACACTCTAAACTCTGGCCAGAGTTCTAAGTGTGTGATATACGAGTATATTTGTATGTTTTCTTCTCCTATATCTATGTCGCTGCTTTAGAATGTTATTGTTATTTCATCGGCATATGATTGTACTGTTATGAGAGAGGTTTAGGCGGTGGGTATTTTGTGAATGATCAGGTGAAATAGTAGGGGGAGAGGATTTCCACTTGTTGGGCACCATTTTATAGTGGCATGTATTTTGAGTTTGTCTGGTTGTAAATTACTTTTGTTAGTCTGTTTTAAAGGAGGTTTACACCTTATTGGTGGTTGTTAGTATCTTTTGAATATTGCTCTATCTGGGGACTGTGTGATAAGCTATGTTTTTGACTATGGTTCCCAGAATGGTTCTTTGTGATGGTGGGTTATGGTTAATACCTTCTAATATGTGTTGCGTGATGTTTGTGTTGTTACAGAGTGTTTTTCGACTGAAAACGTAGTGTGGAGATATCGAGTAGGGATAAGTGTTGAGATTCATTTTTGTATTATTTTCTCTGATATTTTGGAGACTGTTAAGAGAGGAGATTTTGGTCTGCATGGTGATGGTTCGAGTACGAGTCCCTTCTGGACTTCGTCCTAAAAGATGAATTCTTAGCTTTCCTGACCCCCGAAATACATGCCTTCGTTATAGATAAGCACTGCTCTACATTCAAGGAATGCCTAGAAGAGGCTGATCTTTATGCAAGTAGCCATAACTTGTACCACAAGTTAATAAAAAGCCTCCCCCGTCTCCTTCCAAGTTTAAGATTAATAACTCCAGGCCCCCTTCAAGAAATACCCCTAAATTCGTGAAAGATCAAGGCCCTTCGAAACCAAGGAACCTTCCTCCTTCGGAACCAAGAGACATTAAGCCCATAATTACTACTCTCCCGCGTCGTTATTCCCCAGAAGGCAGATAATCTGTTTCACGTGCGGAATAGAAGGTCATGTACGGATGAACTGTCCTAAAAATTCTCAATTTAGAAGCGTGTCCTCCCATCAGGTACACCAAGTTAGTGCCACTCCTGCTCCCCCCCCCCCGTCTCTTCAAGATGCCACTACGACTCTCTCGTCGACCAAAAACTACGGTCATCAAGTAAATTTTCTCTTTAATAAGAGCTCCCCCGGTGGTTTGAAATTTGAAAATGGAGCAGTGAACGGATGACGTGTGTCCACCCTTGTACGTGACACTGAGTGCACATGTATCGTGGTATCCAAGAATTTACTTCTCTCACTCAGGCCTGACCACCAAAAGTTCGCTGTGGTCCATGATTACCTCGGCCGAGCGAATCAATTCCCTATTGTAAAATACCACATCGAATATGAGTATTTGACTGGTTGGGTAGAAGTGGTAGCAGCCCCAATCAAGTTTTGCTCTGTACTGATTGGTTAGAGGCCACAGGTTGAAAGTAACCCAGTAGCACAACACGTGGTAACCCGTGCGCAGTACGCCAAGGCTTCCCTGGAACTCGTTCCATTAGAAAACCCCGTCGATCCGGAGATCGAGACCCTCCGGAACGAGGATTTTGTCCGCGCCCAGAAGTGGTGCGCAACTCTCCTCCCCCTTTGGGAGAAAGCCATGACTCAAGAGCAAGAGTCCTACCGTGGTGGGAAAAGCATCTCATACCTTGTCAAGAATGAGCTGTTATATCGTAAATGTTCCGACGGAACCGAACCTGAAACACACTACTTGTGCATTCCCCGCTCTCACGTCCTTCAAGTCCTCTAGATTTCTTACAATAGTTTATTTTCCGGTCATTTTAGTCATAATAAAACATTTCACATGGTTTTTAGGTATTTTTTTGCCAGACGCGGCCCCAAAAATTGCAGAGTACTGCAAATTATGCGATGCCTGCCAAAGGACATCTGTAAAAGGGCGCGTCAAGCCAGGTCCCCTTCAGTAAAGCCCGATCATCTCGCAACCTTTTTCTCGTGTGGTCATTGATCTTATTGGCCCCATTTATCCCCCGTCTAGTGAAGGACACAGTTACGTCCTCACTCTGGTAGACTTCGCTACCCGTTTTCCTGAGGCAGTTTCCCTTAAGCGCATTGATAGTGTTTCATGCACCAAATCCCTCATTCCTATTTTTTCTCGGGTAGGAATTCCTAAAGAGGTATTGTCGGATCGAGAAAGACAATTTACCTCCGAGCTTATGGAGTATACGGAAAGCTCCTAATGATAAAAACTCTGTTTACCACCACATACCACTAAGCCGCAAACGGAGTTTGCGAAAAGCTAAATGGCACATTAAAAACAATCCTCAGAAAATTGTGTATCGATCAGCCCCGAGAATGGAACCGCATTTTACCCGTGGCACTATTTGCGTGTCGTGAAATCCCCCATAGGGCCCGAGGATTCGCCTTCTTCGAATTATTGTATGGCCGTAATGTTCGACGCCCACTTGCTATTTTAAAGGAACTTTTCACCAATCCCCGTCTGGATAACGAAATGCAATCCTCCTATTCGTATCTCCTAGACCTCCCAAAGCGCCTCGAGATATGTGCTGACATCGCGTACCAAAATGCTGAGGTAAATTTGGAGAAGTATCGAACTTATTTCGATTTAAAGGCGAAGGAAAGAAGATTTAAGCCTGGAGAGGAGGTGCTGTTGCTACTTCCCACGGATATTAACAAACTCCTGAGCCAGTGGAATGGCCCCTTTTCCGTTCTAGAGGTAAAAGGACCAGTGGAATACCTGATTCGAACCCCCTCAGGAGATAAGATTTTCTACATTAATATGTTAAAAAAGTATCACCGCCGTGCGTGCATCAACAATATTGTGGCCCTCGATGAATAGTCCCATTTGGAAGCGGCGTATCCCGCTGACCCCATCAATGTCGTGCAAGTAGTAGCATTGAACAAGATGGTGATTACCCTATCCCATCTTTACCTGGACCCCCGGAATCATCATCCGCCGTGCTGGATGTCTTCCTCAGGCTAGCGCCTCTTCAGCAGAGTCAGCTGCAGCAATTGCAAAATAGATTTGAAGATGTCATCCCCGAGACCCCCCGGTTGCTCCAATCAATTTGAGCATAACATCGTCCCTACTACTCAAGAGCCTGCTCTCTCGAAATATCAGATGGTGCCCCAGGACGAAAAGATCAGAGACATTATCGAGATGCCCCTTCCCTGCACGAAGAAACAGCTGAGGTCATTCATGGGATCGACCTCCTTTTACAGTAGATTTAGCCCTGACTTCGCATCTATTTCCGCCCCTTTAAGTGCCCTCCTTCAGAAGAGATCCCCAGATCCCCTTCCTTTCATGGAATTCCGAAGCTGCTGTCAGATTCCAGGTGCTCAAGGACAAGCTAGCGTCCGCCCCCATTTTGAGACTCCCTAATCACTCTAAACCCTTCGGCATCCGGACGGATGCGAGTGACGAAGGAATTGGATGCGTGCTGCTCCAATACTCCTACGAAGGTGAAAGCCACTCGGTGGCTTACGTGAGCCGAAGGCTACTGCCCCATGAACGTAATTACTCGGTAATAGAACGGGAAGCTTTAGCTATAGTATGGAGTATTACTAAGTTTACCATGTCTTTAATTGGGAAAGAGTTTATTGTCAAGACTGACGATCGACCTTTGTTGTACCTCAGAAATACTAAGAGCAAGAACGGACGTATAATGCGATGGCTTTTGATACTCCAACAATATCGGTTTAAAGCTTGGTATATACGTGGTACCGAAAATTGTATAGCTGATAATCTTAGCCGGAATCCATTAGCCGACAATGCTGGCTAATCCATTAAATTTTAGGTCACCTGTAAGCCCGTCAGCTAATCATGTATATATTATTTTTCTTTTTTTTTTACTCTGTACATATATCTATGGTTCCTGTAGATACTTATTTAATATAGCGTTTTGGGTATTTTTTTGTTGTTCCACTAATCTTTTAGACAAAGTTCTAATTTTGTTCCTTAATTTAAATGTAATTTTTTGTGTCTACCCATTTACATTAATTTTTGCTCAGATCAATATCATCGTCTTTTTGTTAGCCTGTCGAAAACAGGTCAGGTTCCCTTATTTTTATCAGGCTGGCGCCTTAATAATAATTCCTCCTATCCAAATTTGCGATATCCCTTGTTCTTCTCTCTCTCGCAGAAAAGTTTCATCGTATGGAAGGGAGGGGTGTAAAAGAACAACCGCTGACCCCCCATCCCATTTATCGGAGACCACATGCTATGCTATCACGCCATGGACGACGTCATTTCCTGTTCGAACATTCTCGAATTTTCGACTCCTAAGCACGTTGGGAAAATATTTCCTAATCCTGCGAACTCGTCCCAAGCCTCCTCCCCCCTCCCCCCGTGACGAGGTGTGAAAGAGCCGCTCTGTCACGCCCTTGCTGCTAAATGATGAATCGACTTCGCCTCCGGATTAAGATGTCTGGAGCTTGTGACGCCTTTCTTCAAACTCCCTCTTCCTCTCCAGAATCGGGCATACAAATACTCGGGCTATTCTGTAGTTAGAAGAGTCCAGCACGACCTCAAGGCCGTTGTTATCGTCTCGTCCCGTGAGCGTTCGTCAGACAGCAGACTTCTTCAGCCGTGATTCTACCCTAGTCAGTTGGTAGCTTCTGTGAAAGGCAAGCCTTTGAATTTGCGCAACAGTCTCCCTTCGTTTAATCGAACCGAAGAAAATCTCCATCGATTATCTTTGAGGAAAAGAAAGACCCCTCTTTCAGCTGGAATTACGAAAATTCCCACATTCCCCGTCGAACGTCATCCTTGAAGTTTGGCTATCTTCATCGGAAGGTTGGTTCGGATCGTACCCCACCTGCCTCATTCGCATCGTGCCCCACTTGCCTCATCGGATCGTTCCCTACTCGCCTCATCGCAAGAAGGACCTTCCTTGAAGTAATCGACCCGTAAGACTCAAACCCCCTCTATTATTAGTATTTTCAAGTTTCCCCTTTCTGATCTGAGCCTAGTAACATTAATCAATTAATTTTATTTGAGAATCCCTCCTCATACTAATTATCAAGAGACTATCTCAATTTAAATAATTCCTTTTTGTCTATTATTATTCTTATTTTAATCTTTTAAATAAAATTATATTTTTGTTGTTTCATCTTTAACTAACCTTAAACAATACTCTCGGCCTATTCAAGTAAATCTCGCCAACCATTTATGCACTCTGTCTGATTATTAATGATTTGAAGCCCAACGCTCAAGTGTGACCACCTATTCGGTCGTTAATCCCTGCGAACAGTTCTTCAACGGTTCGCGTTGCAGTAGGTGATTAAGTCACCCCTCCCCACATAATATAGGAGTAGTGTATGGTATAAAGTGGTTGTACTACAACATTTATGTTGTCTTTCTTTATGTGTGAATGGTTGGTTAGTGGCTGATCTCGGTCTAGTGTTTTACGAGGTTGTTGCAGTTTTTTTTGGGTGATGGAATTTGGTTTTGTGTTATACATAACAACTTCGTGTAAGGGTTGGGTTGTCTGGATATTGTGTATCTTTCTAATTTTTTCCAAGTTTGTGTTGTGTTGGTCTGGGGGTGTATATTTTCTACATAACTTTTCAGTTGTTTGACTTTTGGTATTAATCAGCATATTTCTCTTTTTTGTTATAGCCTAAAAAAAAAATTCTATACAGAAAAATTCAGCTAAATTTAATCCTGTTTAGTGCTGCTGAAAGATTATTGAAGTTTTAAAAGAACGATTTTAGAGTAAATCCAATGCAGAAGTTGAGATCAAGGTTTTGCCTACAAGGGCTTCTACATACAGGAATAAAACCGAATAAGAAACAACAAATTCTAGTCAATCCACATGAGTCTAGTGACTAGTCATTCTCACCCGAGAGTTAGAGGTGAGGATATGTTTATTTTTTCCACTCTTTGTATCAGAACAATTAATTATGGCATTTTCTCCTCTTACTCGAGGAAAAATGATTTCCTATGGGATAAACGATTTATCAAATTAGTGTTAAAAAATCCCCCAATAAAGATGTTTTATATCTTTCCTATGACAAATATAAACAGATGAACTTGAAAGAAGCGTACAATTGCTTCGTTGATAAAATATGTTCTATTTTGAACACGGCAATACATAAATCCGAAGCCAAACATAATGCAACTCATTTTAACAATGGAACATCCAAAGAAGTTTAAATGAACCGTTTGAAATCATTGGCATAAATGCATTGCAAATGATGTCAGTTGAAGAATATGTATCATTTCTTAATGCTCAAAGATTAAAAGCCAGGCGCGGTTATATCGATGTTGTTGCTAAAAAAACATAAAGAAAAAAATAGACAAAGAAGATGAAAGAACTGAAGCACAGAAAATAATCTGAAAGATTAAGAAATAAAAACGAATCAGTACCAATGAAAAACAGTAATCATGAATGTGATTGATCTTAAAATGAGAAATAGGCGCCCAAACCTTCATCCCAAAGCTGATTATTTTGCACTTGAAAAACATGTTTCATTCAATTTGGAACTGACATTAGATAAGACATTATAGTGTATTTATGGCTGTAACATCGAATGTTCCTGCCATTGAAGTTTATATTAATGATGCCGTTTTAAGTAGAAGTAAGTTGCAGGGGCTAATGAGTGTTGTACTTGAAGAGATAAGTGAGGATATTAAGCCAAAACTTTGCCACAAATGTGCCACCCAATTTGCACTGGGATAAAAAAAATGCGGAAGACAACTGGTTGTATGAGCTTTAATTAAATGTTCCGAAGACTAAAATTTAGCATAATGCACGGCCTGTGTTTCGATATCACTAAGAGCAATACTGCTATTAAGCTAGATGTTTACATCAAAATTGTATCTGAACTTGTGAAATCATTCCTTTCCCTGGTATGTCGGCGGCTTTTCTACTACATAATTGTTATTTCAACGTTTCAGAATAAAAATAGAAAACGATAAATAAAGAATCGTATAAGTATGTCAAGTCGCCATTTGCCGCGAAAAAGTCAAATGGAGAAGAATCACCTAGGAACATTTTTTTCTTGAAGTCCTTGAATTCAGTATTTTATATTTTGGAGGTGTCCCACCCAGAAGATTTTAATCTTAATAAACCAGGTGCATTGCATCGTGCAGGATGGATGATACTAGTATTATTTGCAATAAAAATTATTTTTTAGGCGCAATTCAAGTCAATTAAAAAAAAAGAACAACTAGGAATATTACGATTCACTCGCGTTGCTATTACTTGCAGCACCGAATGAAGTTGCTAGGATAGCTCTCTGTCGTCCCTTGTGAACCCTTAATTAAGAAGATAATATAGGTGCGTGCATAAGTAGAGAAAGCACCTATATGATTCATATTCTTAAACTATTTTTGGTTTTAGATTTCATTAACATAATGTTTATTACATAACTATCCTACTCCATTGCGACTACATAGCAATGAAAAATGGCAAAATAAAAGTGAGGGTAAAAACGACAAAGATTTATTTATTGTAAAACAAGAAAATGCCTAAATAAAGTCAATATGAACTTAATATATTGTATGATCACATTTAGACCGAATAAAAGCCGCAAGTCGTTTCTTATAAGGATGTTGAAGATTCGTCACGTTTCCGGATTGGTTTTATTCCACTCTTCTTCAGCAAAAGTTTCCAATTTACAATTCTGGGAGGACCTCTCCTGTGGACACGCTTCTTCAGCAACTTCCACAGATGTTTAAGGGGGTTCAAATCTGTGTTATGAAAAGGCCCCTTGGGTATGATAATGGAGTGTTGTGCTGGGTATTTCTGAGGAGATTTACTGGTATGTTTTAGATCGTTTTCTTGTTGAAAGTTAAAATTTCTTCCAAGTCTCAATTTCGGTGCCGATTGCTTCACGTTTTTATTAAGTATGTGCTGATATTTTTCAGAATTCTTGTTCCCATCTATCACTTTTAATGAACCACTGGCAGCAGCATCAAAACATCCCCACAACACCATAAAACCTCCTCTATATTTTGATAGCTCTTTTGTCTGAGGGCTTTGTCAAATTTCCGCTAAATGTACCTTTCGTCGTTTCTACAAAAGAGCTTGGCTATCTCTCAGATGCTCTTTAGCTAGCAGCAACCGGACCTCTTTACGAACGTTCATCAACAGCTGCTTCCTTCTAGAGACAAATAGATGAAATCCTTCCGGTGTAAATAACATTGTAGCGTTGAAGCGTGTACATCTACGCCGCATGCTCCAAGATTTACTTTGACCTCATTTTATGAAGTATTAGGATTGTTTCTAACTGTTATTATTATAAACCGAGCATTTCTAGGGGGTTAATTCCTTTGTCGACCTTCACCTGGACGATATACTGTGATGCATTTAGATTTATACTTCCCAATAATGTTTCTTACAGAAGAAATTGGAATGTTCACAATGGATGAAATTTTATATCTCCATTACATGGTTTCTTATAGATTCTGAATGCTCAGCAGTCTTCACAATTGCGCTCTTGGAAATGTTTCATCAGCGAAGTCGTGACAAAGAATAACAAATCTTGCACCTAAATTAGCAGTTAACTTATCCGCCTTGAACGTTCTAGTTTATTATAAGTATTGTTTCGAAACGTTTTAAAAAGTTGTGCAGTGTCGGCTTACTTGAAAATGTCTATTTACTCATTACAAACACAAAAGCTATCCATGTCGCCTATAATCTCTTGTTCTAAACTATTTAAATAAAGTAAGCAAGTAACAAAATATTTCTCCTAAAATATAAATGCAAAAAGCGGATTCAAATTTATAAAGTTATACTCGTTTATACTCGCAGCGGTTTATGAGAGATATTTTGGCAAGCTTCGTCACCAGAAGTAGAATTTCTAAAAAAAAATTGTCACTTTCAACCAATTGAGAAAATAAATGTTGCTATTGACATCGTAGAAACTGCAGTTGGTTTGAAATGAAATAATCCTGCAACACACATCCCACAAAAAATAAAGAACAACTGTATTACATCTTGTACATTATGAAAAACCCTAAATAAAGAGTTGCTAAAGCTAACCAAATAGAGTATGGGAAAACGAAATGAGCCTTGTCTATTATTGTCTATTATTCCTATGGACTCGGCGGACAAAGGAGGCTGCAATAAAAACACTACAAGAAAGTACCTCATATGGGTGGGGTCAAAATACTGCATTTAGAATATAGGGTTCTACATTCTAATAATCTGACTGCAATATATATATATATATATATATATATATATATATATATATATATATATATAAACTGAAAAGCTTAAATAGTATGCTTTACCCTAACCGTACCACTTTCAAATGCCCTTCGACCATTACAAAATCTTTCCCTACAACTAAACCTAGAGATGAAACTAAGGAAGCAGGTGTCGAAGAAACTCGATATGAAAAGAGCAGACTTTGCAGGTCTTCGTGCTGGACTGACTGACGCGAGGCTAGAAGTGTGCGATGTTGTTGAAGACTCGTGGAACAGTTTCAAAACCACATTCATGAGTCTTCAATCGCGTTTCATCCCTCTGAAATGTCCCCGTCGGTCTTCTGTTCAACCAAAGTGGTTTAATCGAGAAATCGGCCAACTGATTAGGAAGAAGAGAACTGTGTACCGACAATCGAAGATCTCGGGTGACTTTGACGAATACCGGAGGCTAGCCAGGAGAGTGAAGTCCAGCATAAGGGCGGCTAAGCGTTCTGAGGAACTCCGAGTGGCAAGACTCTGTAAAGAGAATCCAACGGAGTTTTTTGGATATGTGAACAGCCGTAAACCAATCCGTCGAATGATTGGCCCTTTGAGAAATGAGGAGGGGGCATTAAAGCACTTAGATGCAGAAAATGCTAACCTCCTGAACGACTACTTCTCCTTAGTGTTTACTGAAGAGTGTGGTCCCATCCCCCAGCCAATGGATTCCTACTCGGGGGAAAAGCTGGAGGATATGGACTTCACCGAAGGGAAATCAAAAAGAAGATCAGTGACCTAATGACGAATAAGTCACCTGCCCGGATGGGTTTCTACATAAAAAGTTGAAAGAAGTGCGAAATCAAGTGTTATGACACTTGAGCGCAATCTTTAACATGTCAATCCGGACCGAATGTGTTCCTAGAGACTGGCGTGAGGCGGAGGTGACTCCTATCTTCAAGAAAGGAGACCGTAGCCAACCGTCAAACTACCGACCTATCAGTCTGACTTCGATAGTCGGTAAACTCATGGAAAGCATCATGGTGGACAAAATGACGTCGTATTTAGAGTCAAACCTGCTACTGAGGAGTTCCCAGCACGGCTTCCGAAGGCAACGGTCATGCCTGACGAACCTTGTGGAATTCTTCCACTTCATGTTCAGTGAGCACGATCGGGACAAGGCAGTGGATGTGGTGTACTTAGACTTTCAGAAAGCCTTTAAAAAGGTACCACACCGCCGCCTTCTCCGGAAAGTGCGAGCGCTGGGCATAGACGGAAAAGTAGCCGGATGGATCGAGAACTGGCTAAGTGGCAGACGGCAACGGGTGGTGGTGAATGAACAGGCTTCTAAGTAAGTGCCCGTTACTAGCGGGGTGCCTCAAGGTTCTGTCCTGGGACCACTACTATTCATCTTCTACGTCAACGACATGGACGGACACATGGTTGCCAAGATTTTTAAATTTCCTGACGATACCAAGCTTGGTATGAACGTTGCAAAGGATGCAAATACTGCCCGTCTGCAGGAAGATCTTGGGAAGATTGAGGAGTGGTCGGACACGTGGCAAATTCCTTTTTAACGAGGGGAAATTCAAAATGATGCATATCGGCCACAGAAACCCCAAATCTCAGTATATCCTTAAGGGCACTGCTCTTGAATCGAGTAACACTGAGAAGGACTTGGGTGTAACTATTACTAGCGACCTCAAGTTCTCGAAACAGTGCATCGAGGCAGAGAAGAAAGCCCAAAGGATGTTAGGCTACATAAAGCGCCAGTTTGGATACCGTAACAAAGAGTTAGTACTTTGTCTGTACAACTTCCTCGTTCGGCCGCACCTGGAGTATGCCGTACAATTTTGGAGTCCTTCGTTTCGAAAGGATATCGCAAGGTTGGAACGCGTACAAGCTAGGGCAACCAAACTGATTCCCTCTATTCGACATAAAAGTTATTAGGATAGACTAAGAGAATTAGATCTGTTCTCGCTGGAAACCCTTAGACTGCGTGGTCAGCTCATCGAAGTTTTCAAAATACTTCGAGGGTTCGACAATGTTGACTACCGGGATATTTTCACACTGAGTGAGAACAGAACGCGCAATCACGGCTACAAACTTGAACTGAAGCGTTACAACCGCAATCTGTGTGGACATTTTTTCACTTACAGTATCTGCGGTAAGTGAAACGCACTTCCAGTGGGAGTTGTCAACAGTGAATCTGTTGACCAGTTCAAGTGAAGACTAGACAAAGTCTTGAAAAGTGGCCGTTCAGGGACGCAAAACAATTGAGCAGCCATGTGCCTGTTCGATTGATAGTCCAAAGGTACCATCTTTGAATGGACCGTAAGGTCTCCTAGGGTACTTACTTTCCTTGTTACTCCTTTTAAAAGAATTAACTGTTCCTTATTTTACATAGGAGAGACAGCTATTTACCAAACACATTTTTTTAAAAGAGATGAATACAGGACAAATAATTCACCATCTACAAGATGGAAGAAAAAAGATAGAAGAGAAAGTTGCCAAAGGAAATTAATTAAGGCGAAATACACAATGGTCTTCAACAAAATTTGCATATATATATATATATATATATATATATATATATATATATATATATAAATAGATATATATATATATATATATATATATATATATATATATATATATATATATATATATATATATATATATATATATATATATATTATGAACTCGAGAGAATGGTGAAATGAATCATTTATACCGCAAAGAAATAGAAGATTAACAAAAGATTTTTTTTTCGGAATTTTTCTTTCTTAATTAGCAAAGAATCCGTGCCCAGCTAAGGATCGAACCAAGCAGACTGAGAGAGCAAGCAGTGCTTTTATCTTAGTTAAAGTAATGAACGCCTTAGCCCACTCGATTGCGCGTGAGAAATAAATTCTTATGAATAAACAGCCTTTTATGACTTCCTTCTCCAGGTCGATCGGAAGGACTATGAAGGGAAGAGAGAAATTAATTAAGAACTCAAACGACAACCGATAAATAGATTTAAACGCGCAGCGAATATACAATGCATATTTCTCATGAACGAGAGATAATGATGAAATGAATGAGTCATAGTGTGATAGAAAAAAATTCAACGGTCGGAGCAGCACTGCTTTAAATGAGATCAAAGCGGCTGCTCGCTGCTTCAATGTGCTTGATTCGATCATCATCCGTGCACAATTTCTTTTGCATTTTTTTCCGAATAAAATAATTATGTTTATTTTTTCTTTCTTTGCGATATGACTGATTCGTATATATATATATATATATATATATATATATATATATATATATATATATATATATATATATATATATATATGACCCTCAGCTTACCGGCACTGCGATGCTTAGGCAATCCCCCGAACTTCTCGCTTCCGGAGAAACCATCTGGGATTGATTCCTCCTGCAAACCGTGCTTAATGCAAAAGCCATAACCATTTCCTTTGAGATGCTCAAAAAGGAAAAACAACAGGAAGTTGTTAATCTAACCTTTTAGACACACACAACGACATTCATCGAAAGCACATTCACACAAACATCTCGTATTGTGACGTCAATAAGCTCCACCCGTCATTCTATTGGAGTAATCCTAACTACACTTCTTGGTTTTTAAATATAAAAAATAAACTTAGCTCTCTTGAAAATAATTCTTAATTATCACTCATTGCTACCTGTTCATCATTTGTGTCCAATTATACACGCATATAGTCTTTACAAAGTATTGACGGATTACCACCAGATTTTCTTTTCAGGTCCGAGGCACAAGCTTAAACTGGTGGAATCGTGTGGTCGATATTGTTAAGTTATTTATAAGTTGGTCATATTTATTATTTGTTATTAAGGAGTTGTTGCACATATTTATTTTTTACTGAACTGTGTGTAAAAAAGAAAATATCGATTGAATTTAGCAGACAAAGTGTACGGCACTTGGGCCAAAAGAAGAGAGAAAGCGAGTTACTGTCACAAAAGGTACACAAAATCATTGTCGTAGAATGGACTCTCGACGATATACCATATATGACTATTCGTTGAGGGAACTTATTTAATTATCTTTAGAGTGCGTGGTGTCTGGGTTGACCGATATTATTTATCTTTGATATGCTTAAGAAGTAGAACTAGGCTCAAGGATTATAATATGGCTATCATTAATAAAATAGAGTTTTATTAATAAAAACTATCAACAACACACAAAACGGAAAATATTGACATAAACAAAGAATGGAAAGGGTCGTGGGAAATCTAGCTAATCCGAGGATTAAGAGAGATTTAAAAAGGTAAAACAAATATAAATTTAAAGGGATGGGATGGTTCGCGAAACCATTTAAAGCACAGTATAGGGTTGACAAAAGGGTTAAATACTCAAAGGGAACATTCAGCTTACGTAAATACACTTGTAGTGCAGAGGAAGGCGACGTGAAGGAATTTTCGGTCTGCTGGCGAGTTCCATCCGAAGGGGGAGGGGGGGAATTAAATGATCCTGACGTGGCGTCTTGGGAATGAGAACCGTTTCTTGACGAACGGGCTTTAAGAACAATGGCTGTTCTACGTTGTTCTCTTCTGAACAACAAGGGGGGTGAGAACCGTCTCTTGTCTACGGGCTCGAGAACAATGGCTGTTCTAATGTTGTTCTCTTCTGACAACAAGGGGGAAGGGTGAGAACCGTTTCTTGGCAAACGGGCTGGAAGAACAATGGCTGTTCTACTTTGTTCTCTTCTGAACAACAAGGGGGGGGGGTGAGAACCGTTTCTTGTCAACGGACTCAAAAGAACAATGGCTGTTCTAACGTTGTTCTCTTTCTGAACAACAGGGAAAGCCTTGTGGACTTGGCGTCACGAAGGCTCGAACCTTGGCACTCAAGGGATATTGTCCTTCTTCTGGACAAGTGATGGTGGATCTCGAGGTCGAGGGCCCCTGGGCGCACAAGGTGAGAGTGGATCGTAGTGATGTTTCGCGAAGAAAATCTGGATTTCGAATCTGCTCTTAGTGGTAAAGTTTCCATATAAATAGTCGGGACATCCCCTTGGCGTAGGGGAAAATGGAGTGGCGGCTTCGAGGGAATGCACAGCCGCCCCTGAGAACAATACCTTATCTGCCCATAAGCCTAACTCAATCTGGCGAGGTCGCGCATGGGGCGAACGGGGGAAGATAAACCTCCTTGTTTAAACATTGACTCAGGTGGCGGCTCTAATGCGCCCGGCTTCAAGGCTAAGATGCACGTGGGTAGCCTTGTGTTTTTAAACAACATGTGATAACGATTGAAATTAAGCGGCCTCAAACCGTTCTATCACAATTATCTCCCTCTTTAAAGCAGTCTTACCCTTCAACTACAAAGTGGTGATCTGAAGTGACCATTGACTTTCCTCACGCAGAAATCTTTTCAACCATAGCTAGCAGCAACTATAAAAGCTCTCTATCTTGGAGGGCGTAATAAGTAAGACCCGGAAACTCAAGGCACTGCTCCGCGCACTGCCATAAGCAGTAACTGATGGAATATCGCCCATTCTTAAAGACCTCACTAACTTGACCTATCAAACCCTTCGATCGCCATTTTTGAAAAGTGTACCTGATCCATGGCTCAAAAAATAGAACTTTTCACTCGGTTTACTTAACTATCCGACCTTATTCCTGAGGATCTCCTAGGTAGATTGAAGGACACACTAGGGGATAGCGAGGACCAGAACATACTTTGGGAAACCTTCGTTCTGATTCTTCCCCTTTACATTTATGATTCACTTGAAAATCTATCCGCGGTGACCCCACTTGAGCACTTCACTACGGCTGCCTCACAAGCTTTCAGTCGCAACTCTCAGGCAAGGGTGACTTCTATCGCAAATGATCTCTCACAACAGTTCCCCCGGCAGATGGAGGTATCAGTGTTCCATATCTAGGAAATGCTCGGACGCTCAACACCCCGTTCGTGCAACTTTCCCCCTGGATTGCTCAACTCTCCTGCTGTATCGCGTAACTCAGCTAGGCTTCATGTTGTCATCTGCTGGTACCACGGGCAATAAAGGTTGCGAGATTGCAAGGAGAATGGTACATAGGAAAGCTTCTGAGGAAAACAGAAAGGACGGACGTCGCATCTCTGTTTCCTCGCACTCCGTATTAGCGCATAATCGACCCCACCGTAAGAAGGTTCCTGGTCGATAAATGATCGTTGATCTCATTTATCTCTTCTTCATATGACGCTCTGTATCAGCAAACGACAACATTCCCTTTCCACCATAACGGGATCCTCAATTCTTACGTTTGGTGAACATAAACTTAAGCTATCCTTGAATTTAAGGCATAGCTTTACCTTGAACCTTTTCGTATGCGATATCAATTGTGTGATAGTAGGGGCTTATTATTCAGCAAATTATAATCTTTTTGTTGACCTTAAACATTCACGCTTAATAGACGGCACCGCCAATCTATTAATAAGCAACATAAGTAAAAGTATCATTCATTAATTGCTCTCTTTTGCAACTTCAACCAGCTCTGCAGCTACCAACTCATAATAGGCACTGTAATAATCAAAAGGTGCCTAGTATTATCGATTAATGTTTTCATCGTGTTGTAACGCAAGGACGGCCGGTTGCCGAACGACCACTGTGCTTACCCACAAGGATTTTAGACGTGGTTGAAGATTGTATTCAGACTTTGTTAAAAGCAAAACTGATTAGTCAAATTAGATCCCTCTATGCCTATAAAAAATAACAAAAATTACGTGTCACCTGCCACTACTCTCGCTTAAACTCCATCACAATTAGGGATAAATACCCGTTCGCTTACCGCAACATTAAATAATTATTTGATATTCTCCTAAGTCGATTTAAATAATAAATAATAATAATAATAAATAATAAGTCTTTTGTAATGCGCTCTTCAAGGCCTAAGGCCTTCCTAGGGCGCACGTTGTGCTGAGATGAGAATGAAAATTCAATGGAAATTCAAGAGGGGGGAGAAGGCAATACTGGAAAGATGCGTTTTCAGGAGACGCTTAAATGTGGTAAGAGAGGGAGAAGACCTGATTTCAGCAGGAAGAGCATTCCACAACTTAGGGACGCAGATTGAGAAGGAGCAGTCTCCCATTGAGCAGAGGGATGAACGAGGAATATTCAAAAGAGGTGCATGTGATGACCGAAGGGCCCGAAGGACATAGCGTGGCGAGAGGGCAGAAGAGAGATAAGACGGTGCCTTGTTGTTTAGGGCCTTAAATGTAAAGAGAAGTATCTTAAAGTGAGTACATGATCTGACAAGGAGCCAGTGCAGTTCATGCAGCAAGGGTTTCAAGGGAGAAAAGCAAGGGCGACAGAGGAGAAGCCGAGTGGCATAGTTCTGTACAAGTTGAAGGGAGCGGAGAGAGGAGGATGTCAGATTCACAAGCAGTGAGTTACAGTAGTCAAGGCGTGAGGTGATGAAGGCATGAACAGCAGTCTCAAGACTTTGGCGATCAAAGTGAGAGCGAATGCGAGAGAAGTTACAGAGGAAACATAGAGAGGATTTGCTGACATTGCGGATATGAGCCTTAAAGGAGAGATGCTCATCAAAAACAACACGTAGATTCCTAACGCAGTCAAGAAAATGATAGTATTACCACACAGAGTAAGCGAGGGAAAGAAAGATTTAGATTTTTTGACAAGAGCAGGGGTGCCGACGAGGAGGACCTCAGTTTTGGAGTGATTAAGCCTGAGGAAGTTGGTAGAGAGCCAGTCAGAAATGGAGGAGTAGGCAACCAGGAGGTCAGTGATATAGTAGGCAAGAGACGTGGGGGATGAGGAAACGAAAATTTGAGTGTCATCAGCATATAGGTGGAAGGATAGACCGAGATTATGGAGAAAGGAACTAAAAGGGAGAAGGTAGATACAAAATAGTAGAGGACCAAGGACAGAGCATTGTGGCACTCCAAAGCGAATGGAGGTAAAGTCGGATAAAACGTCGTAAATCACAACGGATTGGGTACGAGACGAGAGGTAAGAGCGGAACCAGTCAAGCACGGTGCCTGATATGCCGAGAAAAGAGTGGAGACGATAAAGTAGGAAGGTATTGTTAATAGTATCGAAGGCAGAGGAGAAGTCGAGTAGAACGAGAATGGAGACACAACCCCTGTCTGCGGCTCTTCGTAAGCAATCGGACACATTGAGAAGGGCGGTTTCTGTGGAGTGACCTGACTTGAAACCAGATTGATAGGTTTCATCAATGTTACAGGCCACCATGTGACTGTTGATGCGTGAAGCAACCACTCTCTCTAGAACCTTAGAGAGGAAAGGAAGTTGCGAAATCGGGCGATAATTGGAAGGGTCAGTGGGGTTCAGTTGAGGCTTTTTAAGAATCGGACGGATGTGGGCACGTTTGAAAGAAGAGGGAAAAAGACCAGTTGCAAGTGAAGTGTTGAACAGGTGAAGAAGCGTTGGGAGGATAGCAGGCAGAATTTTACATAACAGTTTAGGCGGAAAAATGTCCTTTGGGGATCCCGATTTCTTAGAACGCGAGAGCAGGGCTGTAAGCTCCAACGCGGTCACAGCGGGGAAAACGATAAGCGGCTGAGGCGGGAAGTCAGGGAGAATGGCAGGAGCCGGGACAGAAGGCTGAGAGAGGGAGGCACGGAGGTTAGTGACCTTATCTGCGAAGAAATTCGAGAGAGTATCAGGGCTAATGGGTAGGGAGACCTGGGCTGGGGAAGTAAGACGGGAGAGCAGACGGAAGACGGTACAGGGATCATTCCTATTATCATTAAGCAGATTACGTGAGTAGGCTTCACGAGCAGATTTTAATTTCGCCACGTAGGAAGCTGTCGCAAGTCGGAACGCCAGCGAGAGAGGGGTCTTGTCTTTCCCACGGGTGCGAGCCTTTCTAAGGACTCTTTCATGGGCACGCATGGACTGCCTAGCACGCAGGAGTTCCATAAAGTCCAAGGAGCACGGTGACAACGGGAGTTCGAAGGGGTGACAAGGGGAGAGTGGGCATCAAGACAAGTGAGAATGAGTTGCTCCAAAGAAGAGAGAATCTAGCCAGAAGAGGCAGAAGCATCAATGGGAGGAGGTTTGGAGGCCACATTATTAGATAGGGAGGGAATATCAATGAAGGCAAGTCGACGAAAAGGCTTAGGATTATGAGACAGCTGATGAGGTATATGGAATGGGATAGAGAAGTTGAAGTTGATAAGGAAGTGATCAGATATAGCATTGGACAAATTTGTAGTCATCAGGTTGGCAATAAGACAGTCATAGATTACAAGTTCTAAAATGTTACCGTGAGAGTGGGTAGGGGAAGAAACGTGTTGGGTGAGGAAGAAGAGATCAAGGATTCCAGAAAAGGCTTTGAAATTAGGATTGTGGCCAGGAAGGTTGAAATCACCGAGGATTAGCAGCGAACCAGTAGGAAAGAGGCCAGCAAGGAGGATACTAAATTCCTAAAGAAAAGCTCAAGCAGGAGCTGGGGGGGGCGGTAGAGGACTAAGATAATTAGAGAGGGGGTGGAATCAGAGACATTGATGAGCGCCTCAAAAGAAAGAAGAGGGGCAGAGGGCAGATTATTCAGAGGGAAAAGGCACTGTGAATGAGAGCAACTCCACCACCGCGAGAGTTACAGGAGGTATGGGAGTGGACGTAACGATCAGGGGTAGCGAGATTTAAACAGTAAGCAGAAAGGGCAAGCCAAGTTTCCGTGAATCCAAGGAGAGTGACTCGAGTGTTAACGAGCAGGTCATGAATGTAGTCAGCCTTCTTCGAGAGGCTTCTGACATTGAGGAGAGACGCTGAGAGAACGGGTGTAGGGGCAAGTAAAGACGAATCAGGACTAAGTGGGGGGGTTTGATTCAAGTAAAAAAGTTTTCTAAGAGCAGGAGCTAAACGGAAACCACGTTTAGTCTGGCGGCGAGAACGAGAAATTCCCAATGCAGTAATGTGAGTAAGAGTGTTTTGAGAAACACTGGTAGCCCGTCCATTGAGGGCAAGAATCGTTAAACTATCAATCATAGTGGCTAAGCGACACAATAATGGGAGAAAAGCAAATTAACTATATAACCAGATACTAATGGAGAAAATATCCATTGAAAAAACGGCTATGATATCGCCTCCAAGTCTACAGATTCCTCGTTCTTCCACAAGGTAGAAGAACGAGGAATCTGTAGACTTGGAGGCGATATGGAATAGGGAGTTCCGCTATGGTCGTGAGTCCCTTAAAGATGACCCCCGTCCAGGACGCCCGTCAGACGTGACCAACGAAGACAATGTGGCCAGTGTGGAGAGGAGGATCCTCGAAAATCGACGGGTGAAGGGCGAAGAAATCGAGCGAGAACTTGGAATATCACATGGAAGTGTTATGAACATCATCCACGACAATTTGGCCATGACCAAGGTATGTGCCCGTTGGGTGCTTAGAAACCTGACGCCCCATGATCGACTTCAACGTCGTCAAAGTCCACAAGGCCAGAGTTGCACAATCTGCCCTGCGCGAGTGTGGATTCGAGGAGCTCAACCATCTCCCCTACAGTCCAGATCTGGCCCCTAACGACTACTTTTTATTCCGCCAGCTCAAGGCTGCACTGCGTGGACGCCAGTTTGGGGACGATGAAGATGTCCAGCTCGCTGTCCAGGAGTGGATTGAACAGCAGTCGGGAGATTTCTGGTTGTCGGGAATTCGAAGCCTCAGGGACAAGTGCATTGAAGTCGAGGGTAGTTATATTGAAAAATAATAAAACACTTTTCCTCATATCTCGTTTCCTTATATCAGAATTGCAAAACTTATTGACCGCCCCTCGTATAATGTTTTCACCTTTGCAATTTATTTACCCTAAATTACACCCTTTCGTTTGGTATAGTTGAAACGTTAATGTATTTATTCTCTTACTGACAACTTTGACAGCTTCTTTCAAAATCTCAACAACCTGCATCTAACTATTAAATTTAAGGTCGAGTGGGAATCATACAACTCGCTGCCGTTCCTCGGCACAAATCATATGAGAATCAACTGCTCGATAATACACTCAGTGTACCGCAAACTCACAAATTCAAATTCGTATATTTATTTTTCTTTATTCCATAATAAATCATTTAAGAAATACGTCGTCTTATCACAAATCTTAAGACCCTATGGCATTTTCAGCCTTTGCCTCCCTCAAGAGAATCTTAATTTAATTTATTGTATGTTTATTGGAAAAAATGTATCCCTTGAGGTTTATTGAAACATGTCACTCCCTCGCCACAAATACCAATATTAAGATAGGTTTTAAACATAACCAGGCTATAAAAAGTGATTTTCAAGGAAAAACCATGTAACCAACAGTCTGTAGTCTACCTTATTCCATGTAATAATTGCAATAAATCTTATGTAGGGAAAACTAGTTTATAACTGATAATTAATACAAAAGAAGCATAATTGAGTCAATATTGATTAAACAAATTCCAAATTATAATATGTCTGAGGGCACATTTAAAATTAGAAAAATTATTCAAAATTGTCTGTCCCCAAATTTGCTTCGAAAATCGTCATAAACTTACTTATTCCTTAATCTATGCCAACCCTTCCAATGTAATTTATGAATTCACCTGTCCGCATGAAGATTGCAAGCTTCATAATTCAAATAAATACATTGGAATGACAACCACATCCCTATCTCGTAGACTCACCATGCATCTGCAAAACGGCGCCATCAAGAACCACTACATGTAACATGGAATTCAACTAACACGAGAAATTTTAGTACAAAACACCATTATCAAAAGGAGAAGTGACCGCACACGCCTTCATATCCTGGAAGCGATCCTAATCCACGAAGAAAAACCGAAGATTAATGCCCAATTGATCGCCACCTAGCGAACCTTAAAACTCTTTACGGATTAACGGTTAATAATGACCGAAATCTCATTCCCAAATGTACCTTTTCTAACTACTTGCTGTCAACCACATTTCCCCTTCTTTTCATTATCTAAATTATCTTTAGTATATAAATGTAATGACTTTAAATGTTTAACCAGTGTAAAATTAATTCGCTCCGAAGATGGTCAAACGTGACCGAAAGCTCAGCTAGCTAAAATAAACCATGAACACTTATCTATAACCTTTCGCAAGACGAAAAAAGAATAATAAGGAAATTAGAAAAAGCAAAGAAAGAAGCTTATCAAGGTTAAACTAGATCTGATCTTTAATAAAACATATATATATATATATATGTGTGTGTCTGTGTGTGTGTGAATGGGAAAACACAATTAAGACGTGACACGGTAGATGCTCAATAACTCAGAAAATAAGCAAGCAAAGATGATACACAAATAACTTCGTGTTTTATAAGACCAAAAAACAGCAAACATAGATTAAGAATTATGGAAGATTGAGATAGTAAGCGGGGTAAAATATTTTACTCGTTAAACAAAGTTAAAAATAAGTGGGGTTCGAACCCATGTCATCGAGTGCTCTTTACTTTTCAGGTGAATGCGTTAACCACTAACCTAGCCCCCACTCTGCTAAAAAAAAAGATGCTTCAAGTCAGCTTATAAGCACACCAATGTGAGTAAGTCCCTATATGTCGCAGACGAAAGCTTTACTAAGAGAATTATCACAAATAATTCTCAAATTTGGACATAAAATGAACTTTTCAAGTTAAAAATAGTAAGGGCAAAGCTGTTAATGCAATAACTTCTATTCCGATCTTTAAAAGTAGTCATAAAGAGAATGGATGAAATGGCCCAGGATGACTGGCAAAAAGTTATACACAGTATTAAAGTTACAAGGCATTTTTTTTAAACATTTGAAGAGGTTACAGATTCTTTCAAATAACGTGCACTTACAATATATGAAATATTATGGCAATTTAAGAAGTTCGATTAGAGAAGTTTTAGCATGCAAAGCGCTGCAGGGGCATACTATTGGCCAAGCTACTTTCAAAGCACTTGAACATTTTATCCGGGTCAAAGCAGAGTTGTTTCGAGAATAGTGTGTAAGTCTATGCACTGACAGGGTAGCAGCTATGATAAGGTTAAAAAGTAAGATCGTCTTAGGACTTCAAGCATAAATACTGGCATTGTAAGACACCCCTGCTAAAAATCAGTCTTCAATTGTAAGAACTATTTAATGATGCTGTAAAGATAGTGAACTATGGCTATGCGCAGTATATTAACGACTTTTCAAAATTCCCTGTGAGAAAATGGTTTTGTACACGGAGTTCGATGGCTTTTCGGGGTAAGGTGTTAAAACCTTCTTCGCCCCGCGGCAGGGGGACCTGTTCCGCGTCTGATGTATGTGGATATAGATACCCATCTGCAAGATTCCTTAGAACAAAAAGTGCAGGTGTGTGGGTTGTGCTGTGACGGGAGAGAAACGAAAGAAATGTTGCAATTGGCTATGTGTATGATGAGAAGTGTAAGATCGACTCTCCCCAGTAGAGGGAAAACACAACGCGTCCACCAGTGGTAGACATATTTCTACATGCACTGACGTTTGTACCCGCTCATGCCGGGATCCTACCAGGTACAACGATGTTAGGAGACTAAGACCTTATCCACTCGGATAGCAAGAACCCTTCAAAGTGGAGTGAAAAAGCTTTCCTGACAACCAGAATTCCGAGTTAATAAAATCGATAGATCAATATCAGCAGTGGTTTTAAAAACAATTTTTGACGATATATTTAAGTTACCAAAATTAATGAAATTAATCATATTTCAGTAAGTAGAAAAAGTTTTATTTTGGGCAAAAACTTTTATACTGGATAGAATGCATTGAAAAGAATGATGCCTCGTCTTTTTATCTATCCAGATTTTTTTTCTCACTAGAATCAGTTTTATAACATTGATACAATTATGCTAATTATAAAGTGACATCTAAAATTCACGAATCAATTTTGCACTACTTTACAAATATAAACAGCGATTCGCCTCTGAATCAATGGGTAACAGACCCATTTCTTGTCTTACTGTCTCTAATCCTGAACTTCTTGGCCATTTAAAAGAACAATTAATCGAATCGGCACTTTAGAGTTCACTTAAACGTAAGTTCATTAAATTATCTCTGATAAATTTAAAAATTAACAGAGTGAATGCGAATAACTAAGACAAATGGTTATTTCCAATCGTATTATTTGTGAGTATTAGTGTGCATAAATTTATGTAAGTGCCCAAACGATTGTGATTAACTACATACATTGAATTTCTATATGGTCAACTCATGAAAAGTACCAGTATTTATATATATATATATATATATATATATATATATATATATATATATATATATATATATATATATATATATATATATATATATATATATACGAGGGGTGGTCAATAAGTTTTGCAATTCGGATATAAGGAAACGAGATATGAGGAAAAGTGTTTTATTATTTTTCAATAAAACTACCCTCGACTTCAATACACTTGCGCCACTTGTCCCTGAGACTTCGAATTCCCGACAACCAGAAATCTCCCGACTGCTGTTCACTCCACTCCTGGACGGCGACCTGGACATCTTCATCGTCCCCAAACCGGCGTCCACGCAGTCGGCCTTGAGCTGACGGAATAAAAAGTAGTCGCTAGGGGTCAGATCTGGACTGTAGGGGAAATCGTTGAGCTCCTTGAATCCGCACTCGCGCAGGGCAGCTTGTGCAACTTGGGCCTTGCGGACTTTGACGACGTTGAAGTCGATCATGGGGCGTGAGGTTTCTAGCGACCCAACGGGCACAGACCTTGGTCATGGCCAAATTGTCGTGGATGATGTTGACAACACTTCCATGTGATATTCCAAGTTCTCGCTTGATTTCTTCGATCTTCACCCGTCGATTTTAGAGGATCCTCCTCTCCACACGGGCCACATTGTCCTCGTTGGTCACGTCTGACGGGCGTCCTGGACGGGGGTCATCTTCAAGGGACTCACGACCATGGCGGAACTCCCTATTCCAGCGAGCAATGGTTGCATAGAAAGGGGCGGTGTCGGTGTACACTGCAACCATGCGTTCATGGCTCTCCTTTGCATTCTTGCCTTCCTTGGTCAAAAGTTTGATCACTGCGCGGTGCTCAACCTTCTCCATTGGTGAAAAATTTGTGACTGAAGATCTGCGATCAGCTCCTGCTTCTTAAATAGACAAGGCAGGAGCGTGCGGCTGCAGATCCTGACTTGTCATAACTTGTTTTAACACCTCCACAAACAGCCATCCCCCTTCCTCTGTTTTGCCATACTGATTCGCAAAACTTATTGACTGCCTCTCGTATATATGGTCATCAAAACTAAAGTTTTAAAGTTAGCAAAAATCCAAAGTGCCCAACAGATAGCTCACATAAATAGCTGTATTATCCATATACAGAACTTTGAAATATGTTTACCAGTTCAGATTTATGGTGTTTTTGTACGGAACGTGACCATATAGGTCACGCCCCGTACGCCCTTAGTACCGTTTTTGGAAAATAAATTTTTATAGGCTACAGCTGAAATTAAAAGATCCACTACTACTAAATAATACACAAATATTATGAAAAGACATACAAATAATGGTTAGAATTGTTATTTTACAGCATTTTTACATAGGTATCAAAAATGATATAGAAAATATTAAAGTTCTTAATTTTTAAGAACATTTTTGAGAAAATAATGAACAGCCCTGAATGTTTATTTTTACATAACTATATTAATAATCTCATTAGGCAATGTAAAATCCCCATCTAACTGCAATATTGCAACTGGAAAATTGAATTTTTTAAAAATATTTTAAAAATATAAACAATTATCCTATTACTTAATACACTTAGCACAGCATTGTATATAGTTAAATCTTGAATCTAACATAAAATAATGTTAGATAATAAGATAAATAAAATCATTTAACACTGATAAAAATGGTCAAATTTGCACTTTGGTATCTTGTATTTATATTCATATTTTGGTCACTTTTTCACATTACAAACACAATACAATGTTACATGATCCACATAAAGTATTTTTAAAACAAAATGTTCAGTAGTATAATTTTCACGAATTTACAAATTTTGTGCGGAACGTATACTATGCGCCATTTTATGTAAACTGTAAACACTAAAATTTCCCACACTGGTCACCGTTATGAAATCACACTTATTTTCCTTCACTATGATCATATTCACCATGGAAACCATAACCAACGGAATCAGGCAATATTCGCAAACACTGTGGACTATAATGTAACTCCTAAAAATTACATCAGACATGTAAAATATCAAAAAACTTACCTAGCAAATAAAAATAGCGTCTGGACTCAGAAGTCACATCAGACATGTTTTCTATGCTAGGGTGCTTTTGTACGGTCCTTGTCCACTTTCTACACACACACTATATATAAATATAAATATATATGTGTAAATATATATATATATATATATATATATATATATATATATATATATATATATATATATATATATATATATATATATATATATATATCAGGAATATGAAGACCCAGGTGATTACACTGATCATTTATTGACCGGACGTTACGGACCTTTACTAGGACTATCTTCAGCGATTGTATCGACTAATGAGAAGGGGAAGGAACATTATTGGATAACAGTTAAAAGAATGCATTAAATAATGGCTAAAAAAACGGATGAAGACAAGTTAAAATTATAAAATTGACAATTATTAAAATTAAAGTAAGAACACTAATAACAATATATATAATTAATTAATACTACCCAGTGTGATTTTTAAAGATAATAGAAAGAAGTGAAATTATAACATAAACTGACTTGAATATCACATATTAAAAGTTACTGGAATAAACAATAAAATAACCTATTATATTAAAAAAACCCCCAAAAAACCGAAAACAAATCAGAATGAATTAAACAAAGTGACTAACCTTTATCGTGGGAGTTGAGAAATCAACTAACTAAAGATATTAAACTACTAACGAGATTTGTTCGGTTGGTCGGTTGGCTCGTTAATCTATTGAAGTGTGGGTTGGTTATATAGTGAATAGTTTAATTGAGGAGGAGTAATTATTTAGGTTTGGATTTATTTTATTGATGTACAGTGACTCTGAGATTTTCAAATCGAAAGAAGTTAAGGCTGAAGATACTATAGTAAATGATTAGAATTAAGAGGATGATGGTGATACTCTGAATGTTGCTTGATGGAAGAGGCTTCAGGTTTAGAAATGGGAATACCAGTCCTATGAGACAAACCCAAGTGCTTCGCGATCCTGCATTTGAGTTGTAAGTCAGTTTGGCCTACATAACGACTTTGGCAGGTCGTACATGTATAATTGTAAATTATGCAGGATCGCAAGCCCAAAGGGATTGGCTCCTTATTGAGAAAAAAGGAATTTTACGATACAGGGTTAGAATTTATACAAATGAATTGGCATTGAGAGAAAATATTGTTAAGGGTAGAGAGAAGGTGTTTGTTAAATTCGGATGTTAAATGCTCGAGATAGGGGAGTCTAATGAAAACCTTCTGTTTAGAAACAGTAGTAAGTAACGATCAAGGTTAATATATTTTGGAGAGAAATTTGGATACTAACTGGTTGAAGATGAAATCGGGGTATAATTAAATTTGAAGAAATCCTTTAAATAAGTCAGTTCTTCACGAAAGGATATTCAGTTAGAGCATATATGGTAGGCTCTAAAAATTAGACTTTTAATACTGGATAATTTAAACTGACTGGGAGAGCTACTAAAAAAATGTGTACCTAATCTAGTGGTTGTAGGTTTTCTGTAAATGGATGTATTATAAGACGAACCTGCTTGGGCAACGCTGACATCCAAGAACGAGATTTTGTTGTCCTTTTCTGTTGCCATAAAAAACCTTATGTTGGGATGTTGTTGGTTAATATAATTTAGAAATAGGGGTGCATGATCACTGTGCTTAAAAAATAGCAAACAGTCATCATAAATCTTTTGAAGACAATAGGCCTGAATTCTAGAGGACAATTGTCCAGCTACCGAGTTTCGTAGTGACACAAAAAGCTATTGGCAAAGGAGGGACCCAGTGGAGAACCCATAGCCATGCCTTCGTGTTGTAAATAGAGCTCGTTGTTAAAAATGGTATCACCCATAGCTAGCTTTAAAAGCTTGAGAGAAAGTTGCCTAGTTAAACCCAATATTTCACTCGTATTATGAAAAAGAGTATCTGAAATAATATTAATGGCTTTCTGTACCGGAACATTAGTAAATAATGAATCCACATTGATTGTGGCCATAAAAGAAGAATTCCCCAAACGGAGTTCCCTATTAATATTATTTCAGATAGTCTTTTTCAAATCACGCTAGGTAGTATTAATTATTTATATATATTGTTATTAGTGTTCTTACTTTAATTTTAATAATTGTCAATTTTATTATTTTAACTTGCTTTCATCCGCTTTTTTAGCCATTATTTAATGCATTCTTTTAACTGTTATCGATTAATGTTCCTTCCCCTTCTCATTAGTCGACATAGCCGCTCAAGATGGTCGTAGTAAAGGTCCGAAACGTCCGGCCAATAAATGATTAGTGTAATCACCTGGGTCTTCATATTCCTGCTACATATCAGATTCTCAAGGAACAAATCAATTACAAGTATATATATATATATATATATATATATATATATATATATATATATATATATATATATATATATATATATATATATATATGGAAAAATATCCAAGAGAAATTGGTGTGGTTAAGATAATGGCATAATTAGACAACTGCTCTGCATCAGGTCCAGCAGGTGATCCTATCCTCCTTGAACTACTGGAAGACAACAGTTCAAGGAGGATAGGATCACCTGCTGGACTTAAAGCAGAGCAGTTGTCTAATTATGCTATCATATATATATATATATATATATATATATATATATATATATATATATATATATATATATATACATATATATATATATATATATATATATATATATATATATATACATATATATATATATATATATATATATATATATATATATATATATATATATATATATATATATATATATATGTGTCGTAGAATGAACTCCCGACGATATACCATATATAACTATTCGTTGAGGGAACTTCTTTAATTATCTTAAGAGTGCGTTGATGTCTGGCGGGCCCATATTATGTATTTTCGATATGCTTAAGAAGTGGAACTGAGCTCAAGGATAATAATATTGCTATCATTAATAAAATAGAGCTTTATTAATAATAACTATCAACAAACACAAGACGGAAAATATTGACATAAACAGAGAATGGAAAGGGTCGTGGGGGCTCGGGCTAATCCGAGGATTAAAGGATTTAAAAAGGTAAAACAAATATAGAGTTAAAGAGATGGGATGGTTCGCTAAACCATTTAAAGCACAGGATAGAATTGACAAAATGGTTCAATACTCAAAGGTAACGTTTGGCTTACGTAACTGCATACTAGTGGTGCAGTGGAAGGCGACGTGAAGGAATTTTCGGTCCACTGGCGAGTTCCAGCCGAAGGGGGGGGGGATAAAAGGATCCTGACGTGGCGTCTTGAGAATGAGAACCGTTTATCGACGAACAGCTTGAAGAACAATGGCTGTTCTACTTTGTTCTCTTCCGAACAACAGAAGAGGGGGGGGTGAGAACCGTCTCTTGTCTACGGGCCCAAGAACAATGGCTGTTCTAATGTTGTTCTCTTCTTGAACAACAAGGGGCAAGGGTGAGAACCGTTTCTTGGCGAACGGATTCGAAAGAACAATGGCTGTTCTACGTTGTTCTCCTTGAACAACAGGGGGGGGGGGGGTGAGAACCGTCTCTTGTCTACGGGCTCAAGAACAAAGGCTGTTCCAATGTTGTTCTCCTCTGAACAACAAGGGGGAAGGGTGAGAACCGTTTCTTGGCGAAGGTCTCAAAAGAACAATGGCTGTTCTAACGTTGTTCTCTATCTGAACAACGAGGGAAAGCCTTTTGGACTCGGCGTCGCAAAGGCTCGAACTTTGGCACTCAAGGGATTTTGTCCTTCTTCTGGACAAGTGATGGTTAATCTCGAGGTCGAGGTCCCTTGGCGCACAAAGTGAGAGAGGGTCGTGGTGATGTTTCGCAACGAAAATCTGGATCTCCAATCTAATCTTAGTGGTAAAGTTTCCATCTAAATAGTCGAGACACTCCCTTGGCGTAGGGGACAATGGAGTGGGAACTTCGAGGGAATGCACAGCCGAGGCTGGGAACAATGCTTTATCTGCCCATAAGCCTAACTCAATCTGGCGAGGTCGGCGTATGGGGGCGAATGGGGGGACGATAACCTCCTTGTTTAAACATTGACATCCGGTGGCTGTGATAAGGCGCCAAGCTTCGACGCGAAGATGCACGTGGGAGCATCGTGGTTTTTAAATAATATGTGATAGGAGTTGAAACTAACGCTGCTCAACCCGTTCTATCACAATATATATATATATATATATATATATATATATATATATATATATATATATATATATATATATATATATATATATATATATATAGCCTCACAAAAGTATATAACACACCATGAAAAACAGACGTTTATGTATTTGTAAGCACGATAGGTAAATGAAACTTTTATTACTGACAGGATATGTATTCAAACATTAAATTAAATCATCAGGACTATACAAAAACATCAATATAGTTTTTGTCGAAGAAATACAATTAATTAGTAACACAAAAGTTTACAACACATATATCAAATCATTCTTAATATTTAATATTTAGTAGCATAACCACTGTTGCTAATAACAGCTTGTGGCCGCTTAGAGTAGTCTCCTAAGTACTTTTTACATGTGTTTGTGTTAATATTACTCCATTACTCAATGCATATTTTCTTCAGTTCAGACATGTTTTTTGGTTCTCTTTTTTTGATTCTGAGCTTCAGTTCCTTCCATGCATTTTCAGTAGGGTTTAGATCTGGAGATTGACTAGGCCGCAGACGTGTCGTGGTCGGGATACTCCCAAGACGAGGTCCATCCCGCAATGCTCACGCAAGGAACGTCTCCATAAACCAACGCCTGGGAGATCTTTGTACGGCGGAAGGAGTCTTTTTTGTAGACCCCTACTGCACCTTTTACGGGAGAAATGACCTGTACAAACACAACGGAGTGCATCTTTCCTTTAAAGGGAAAGCTGCACTCGCGAACATGATCCAGGATGTTGTGGAGCGGACCCAAAGAAATGTCAGACCACGAGTAAAGGAGGACGTACGCCAGTACACCTGTGTTACTCCAGGAACGACCTTTTCTGAAGTCACAAAGAGGGGAGTGACCCCGCCACAGAGAAATAAAGCGGGAAATGGAAAAGCGTAGGGAGTCCTACAGTCGGGGACTCCCTCAAAGTTCTTATGTTGAATGTGAGGTCTATCAGAAACAAGTTTCTAGAACTTCGTGGCCTCGTAGCAACAGAAGAACCGGAGATGGTAGCCATAACGGAGTCGTGGATAAATACCTCAAGCCGAGATTTTGAAGGTGAATTCACGATTCCCTGTTACCAGCTCTTCCTGAAAGATAGGCCAGACAGAGAGGGTGGCTGTGTGATGTTGTATGTCAAGGATACTCTCAACTCGACGGATTGCAACATCGTATCCGACCATGAACTACTAGGTGTTGACCTAGAGATAGGTCCTGCCAAATACAGGACCCTGGTGCTTTATAGACCTCCTGCCCAACTCGTTGAGAAGGACAGAGATCTGTACCAGCTACTAGGAGAACTTGTCGAAGACAGAGTGTGTATCGTCATTTCAACACACAAGTTGACTGGGAAACCAGAGAACCCTGTGACGAGAACTCACTACTCCTGGAGTTCGGGAACAACGAGTTCCTGACTCAATGGGTGAGAGAGCCAACGAGAGGAGACAATATCCTCGACTTGGTTTTCACCTCTGAGGATGACATAGTTGAGGACCTCTCTGTTGGCGAAGAAGTCGGTAGCAGTGACCACTGACTAATTAGATTTGTAGTCAAAGTCCCGAAGGCAGGGCCTGCAACTAGTAAATCGAGGAAACTTGATTTGAGAAGAGCAGACTTTGCAGGTCTTCGTGCTGGACTGACTGACGTGAGGCTAGAAGTGTGCCGTGTTGTTGAAGACTCGTGGAACAGTTTCAAAACCACATTCATGAGTCTTCAATCACGTTTTATCCCTCTGAAATGAACCCGTCGATCTTCTGTCCAACCAAAGTGGTTTAATCGAGAAATCGGCCAACTGCTTAGGGAAAAGATTACTGTGTACCGGCAATCGAAGATCTCGGGCGACTTTGACGAATACTGAAGGCTAGCCAGGAGAGTCAAGTTCAGCATAAGGGCGGCTAAGCGGTCTGAGGAACTCCGAGTAGCGAGACTCTGTAAAGAGAATCCCAAGAAGTTTTTGGATATGTGAACAGCCGTAAACCAATCAGTCGAACGATTGGCCCTTTGAGAAATGAGAAGGGGGCATTAAAGCATTCAGATGCAGAAAATGCTAACCTCCTTAACGACTACTTCTCTTCAGTGTTTACTCAAGAGTGTAGTCCTATCCTCCAGCCTAAGGATTCCTACTCTGGGAAAAAGCTGGAGGCAATGGACTTCACCGAAGGAGAAATAAAGAAAAAGATCGCTGATCTAAAGACGAATAAGTCACCTGGCCCGGATGGCTTTCTACCTAAAGTGTTGAAAGTAGTGCGCGATCAAGTATCACGACACCTGAGCGCAATCTTCAACATGTCAATCCGAACCGAATGCGTTCCTAGAGACTGGCGTGAGGTGGAGGTGACTCCTATCTTCAAGAAAGGAGACCGTAGCCAACCGTCAAACTACCGACCTATCAGTCTGACTTCGATAGTCGGCAAACCATGGAAAGCATCATGGTGAACAAAATGACGTCGTATTTAAAGCCAAACCTGCTACTGAGGAGTTCCCTGCATGGCTTCCGAAGGCAACGGTCATGCCTGACAAACCTTGTGGAATTCTTCCACTTCGTGTTCAGTGAGCACGATCGGGACAAGGCGGTGGATGTGGTGTACTTAGACTTTCAGAAAGCCTTTAAAAAGGTACCACACCACCGCCTTCTCCAGAAAGTGCGAGCGCTTGGCATAGACGAAAAAGTAGCCGGCTGGATCGAAAACTGGCTAAGTGGCAGACGGCAACGGGTGGTGGTGAATGGACAGTCTTCTGAGTGGGTGCCCGTTACTAGCGGGGTGCCTCAAGGTTCTGTCCTGGGACCACTACTATTCATCATCTACGTCAATGACATGGATGGTCACATGGTTGCCAAGATTTACAAATTTGCCGACGATACCAAGCTTGGTATGAAAGTTACAAAGGATGCAAATACTGCCCGCCTGCAGGAAGATCTTGGGAAGATTGGGGAGTGGTCGCACACGTGGCAAATGCCTTTTAACGTGGGGAAATTCCAAATGATGCATATCGGCCACAGAAACCCCAAATCTCAGTATATCCTCAAGGGCACTGCTCTTGAATCGAGTGACATTGAGAAGGACTTGGGTGTAACTATCACTAGCGACCTCAAGTTCTCGAAACAGTGCATCAAGGCAGAGAAGAAAGCCCAAAGGATGTTAAGCTACATAAAGCGCCAGTTTGGATACCGTAACAAGGAAATAGTACTTTGTCTGTACAACTTCCTCGTTTAGCCGCACCTGGAGTATGCCCTACAATTTTGGAGTCCTTCGTTTCGAAAGGATATCGCAAGGTTGGAATGCGTACACGCCAGGGCAACCAAGCTGATCCCCTCTATCCGACATAAAAGTTATGAGGATAGACTAAGGGAATTAAATCTGTTCTCCCTGAAAACTCGCAGACTGCGTGGTAAGCTCATGAAAGTTTTCAAAATACTTCGAGGGTTTGACAATGTTGACTACCAGGATATTTTCACACTGAGTGAGAACAGAACGCTCAATCACGGCTTCAAACTTGAACTGAAGCGTTACAACCGCAATCTGTGTGGACATTTTTTCACTTACAGTATCTGCGGTAAGTGGAATGCACTTCCAGTGGAAGTTGTCAACAGTGAATCTATTGACCAGTTCAAGTGAAGACTAGACAAAGTCTTGAAAAGTGGCCGTTTAGGGACGCAAAACAATTGAGCAGCCATGTGCCTGCTCGATTGCTAGTTCAAAGGTACCCTCTTTGAATGGACCGTAAGGTTTTCAGGGGTACTTTATCTCCTTGTAACTCTCCTTGTAACATTTTCCCCATTGATCTAAACCAATTTTGTGTCACTTTTGCTGTATGCTTTGGATCATTGTATTGTTGAAAAATCCAATCCTTTTTCAATTTAAGAGAATGCACACTTGGACGTATTTTTTTTCTTCAAGATCCTTCTATAATGTTCTTCATTCATACTTTCTTCTATGGTTTCTATATTTCCAACACCTATCGCACTAAAACAACCCCAGATCATGATTGAGCCACCTCCATATATTACTGTCGGGGTAGTGTTATTTGATGCGTATTCGGTACCTTTCTTTCGCCATACCCTCGGAGCTCCATTACGGCCGAACAGTTCTATCTTTGTCTTATCCGACCAAAGTACGTTGTCCTAAAACTCTGTAGGTTTACCAACAAACTCTTTTGCAAAATTCAAACGATCTCGAACCTATTTCCTTGCAAGAATTGGGGGTTTCCTTGGAGACAGTGATTAGATGCCTATGTTACGAAGCGTTTGACTAATTGTTTCTTTACTCACTGTAACTCCACTCATTTCTAAGTCACGCTGAAGTTCTATAAGAGTAACCTTGGGTGTTTTACTGACCTTTCTTACTAATAATCTTCCTGCACGACCGGTTATCTTGCGAGGACGGCCAGAACTGATCAGAAGAAAAGTAGAATTTTGAGACTTCCAGTGACGTATTATCGTTCCAACTGGACTCAATGCAACTACTAACTGGCGAGATATTTTTCTATAACCAATGCCACTTTTATGAAGGTCTACAATACGTTTTCGAAGATCTTGATCGATTCGTTTCTGTTTTCCCTTCGTGCGAATGTTTACAGGACGCTGTCTGATAAAGAATGACGCGATAGCTTATACCAGTCCCTAAGTTATGTGCGTAGATTAATGTAGAACGTTTTAGAAATTGTAAGAAGTTTCTCTTCGAACATTTATGAGTAAGTGCTAAAAATCGATATGTGTTGTAAACTTTTGCGTTACTAATTAATTGTATTTCTTCGACAAAAAACTATATTGATGTTTTTGTATGGTCCTGATGATTTAATTTATTGTTTGAATACATATCCTGTCAGTAATAAAAGTTTCATTTACTATCGTGCTTACAAATACATATACGTCTGTTATTCATGGTGTGTTGTAAACTTTTGCGGGGCACTATATATATATATATATATATATATATATATATATATATATATATATATATATAAGCATTTAAAGGCCCAAAGAAATGAAAATTGGCATCACAACACTAAGGAAGGTGACCATTGGAAGCTTAAGAAAGAAAATGTGAGATATAGAGAAGGAGGAAATCGAGAAAACTAATTTTAACCGTTAATGAAAAATAAATAAAGGATTAGGATTCGAACCTCTGTCCTCACGCGTTTGATCCTGACTATAGATATGCAAAAATAATGCTAAACCTGTTATTAAATGTACAAACTACATTTCAAGAAATATTTTGGAGTGTATCTCTATTAATACTGTCACAAATTTTAATATTAGCCCTGGATTGTTTAGCCTAGAATCTATCATTTCTAATTATATTCAAACACAAATTAAAGTGTTTAAAGAATTTGTACCCCCCTAGTTAGGGTTTTGATGCAGGTAGCTGTTTTAACCTCCCACTCCTTACTATTTAAGACATTGTCTGTCCTGACCTATGTGATTCCATGAAGATGTCTTTTAGAATAAAGACGAAAGCGCTCGGAATCATTTTTCCATTTTCCTTGTGGGTGTTATTTATCATAATTTTAACTCACGTGCAAGTTGTGAGTTTCTTTACATATATATATATATATATATATATATATATATATATATATATATATATATATATATATATATATATATGTCATGGTATGACATTATATTACATCAATACCATATTATATCTATGGGGGAGGGACCGATAACTTACAGGTGAACCGACGAAAGGACGGAACACCGCTAGTTTAGACGGGCTGAAATGCGAGATGAGAGTGCAATGAGGTCAGGTAACAAATGGGCAATGGCAAAGCTCAAGGTTATTTAAAGAGGCTTAACAAAAATATAATTTTATTTACATAAAAATAATGAGAGAATTGATGGGTAAAATTACCTCAGAGAATTAACGGTCAAATCACATCAGTAAAGGAAGGGGAGAATTGTAGTTATAAATCAGACTATGAAGTTAGAACTTAAGGTATTACAGGAGGAGACTATTCGAATGGGGGAAGGGGGAGGGAATTAACTCAATTAGGTTACTGAAGGGGGGAGAGGGGTTGGCTTACGGATGTGTTCTGCACGTGAGGTGAGGCCGCTCGGAACTTCTGAGCGGGAACTTGAAATGATGACGGTTCTCCAAAAAACAAGGGAGGGGGGGAGGGGCGGTAACTTCCGGTCCAGGGCAGAGTATTTCGGCCACTCGAAATAAGCGGCGAACCAAGGAGGGTGTCGTAGAATGACTCCCGACGATATACCATATATCACTATTCGTTGAGGGAACTTCCTTAATTATCTCTAGAGTGCGTTTTTACTGTCTGGCGGCCGATATTATGTCTCTTCAAAATGCTTAAGAAGTGGAACTGAGCTCAAGGATAATAATATTGCTATCATTAATAAAATAGAGTTTTATTAATAATAACTATCAGCAAACAAAAAAACCGGAAAATATTGACAAACAGAATGGAAAGGGTCGTGGAGACTCGGGCTAATCCAAGGATTTAAGGGATCAAAAAAGGTAAAACAAATATGGAGTTAAAGAGATGGGATGGTTCGATAAACCATTTAAAGCACAGGATAGAATTGACAAATAAGGGATCAATACTCAAAAGGTGACGCTTGGCTTACGTAACTTCATTAGGGTGCAGTGGAAGGTACTTGAAGGAATATTCGGTCCGCTGGCGAGTTCCAGCCAAAGGGGGGGGATAAAAGGATCCCGACGAGGCGTCTTGGGAAGGAGAACCGTTACTCGACGAACGGCTTGAAGAACAATGGCTGTTCTACTTTGTTCTCTTCTGAACAAAAGGGGGGGAATGAGAACCGTCTCTTGTCTACGGGCTCAAGAACAATGGCTGTTCTAATGTTGTTCTCCTTTGAACAACAGGGGGGGTGAGAACCGTTTCTTGGCGAAGGGCTCAAAACGAACAATGGCTGTTCTAATGTTGTTCTCCTTGAACAACAGGGGGGGATGAGAACCGTTTCTTGGCGAAGGGCTCAAAACGAACAATGGCTGTTCTAATGCTGTTCTCCTTGAACAACAGGGGGGGGGGATGAGAACCGTTTCTTGGCGAAGGGCTCAAAACGAACAATGGCTGTTCTAATGCTGTTCTCCTTGAACAACAGGGGGGGGGGGATGAGAACCGTTTCTTGGCGAAGGGCTCAAAACGAACAATGGCTTTTCTAATGCTGTTCTCCTTGAACAACAGGGGGGGGGGATGCCTTGGGGACTTGACGTCACTAAAGGCTCGAACCTTTGGCACTCAAGGAATATTGTCCTCCTTCTGGACAAGTGATGGTGAATCTCGAGGTCGAGGTCCCTTGGCGCACAAAGGGAGAGAGGGTCGTGGTGATGTTTCGCGACGAAAATCTGGATCTCCAATCTGATCTTAGTGGTAAAGTTTCCATATAAATAGCCAGGACATCTCCTTGGCGTGGGGGAAAATGGAGTGAAAGCTTGGAGGGAACGCACAGCTGGGCCGGAGAAAAACGCCTTATCTGTTCATAAGCCTAACTCGATCTGGCGAGGTCGGCGTATGGGGGCGAACGGGGGGACGATAACCTCCTTGTTTAAACATTGACGTCCGGTAGCTGTTGATAAGACTCCAAGCCTCGAATCGAAGATGCACGTGGGCCTCCTCGAGGTTTTAACTAATATGGGATAGGAGTTGAATTCAACACAGATTCAACTCGTTCTATCACACCCCTCCATTCCAGGGGAAGTTGTCACTTCGAAAAAAAAAGAGAGAAGGGACAACGATAGAGCTCCGTTGTAGGGAACTCGTTTTCTTGTACCAACCGTATCTTCCTGCACCTAACTAGTATTACCTCAATACATGATTATTTTGATCTTTAGATTACAGGGGAAAATAACCTTTAATACAACTTAATAAAAAAAAAGGGCATGGAACAATGAAATGTTATAAACTTAGTACATACGGGACAAAATAATTTATACGTAAATTAATAAGAACAAATATATATACATAAAAAAAAATTAGACATTGAGCGTTACAAAATTCAGACATATACATTAATTAACTATATTACAAAAGAATCTTAAATTAAGTCGTACAAGACGGTATATACCTACATGGAGATACTAATCCTATGAATACAATTGTTCTACGCTATTCGGTAACGCATTCCTACTGAGTGCGTCAGCGACCTGGTTATCGGAACCTTTGATATAATTTATTTTAAATTGATACTCTTGCAAGAGTAAACTCCAGCGCATGATGCGGCCGTTTGAGTGTCTCAAATTCCTAATATAGGCTAACGGACGGTGGTCGGTTCCTATTCGAAATTCTTTACATATCAAGTACAGCTTGAATTTGTCTATGACCCAGATAATTGATAGAGCTATCTTTTCTCTAGTGGCATATCTCTCTCCGCGTGGTAATAATTGACGACTAGCATATGCAACTGGATGACTCGTTCTGTCATCCACGTATTGAAGGAGTACACCTCCAATGCTCTCGTTGATCACGTCGGTCTTAACCCCAAAGGATTTTTTCGGGTTGGGCAACTTTAAAATGGGGGCAGAAATGAACTTACTTTTGAGCTGATTAAAATGGGAAACAGCGAAATCATTCCAACGTAAACGATTGGAGAAATTCTTTTCCTGAAGGGGGCATAGGGGGGCCAAAATTGCAGCGAAATTCGGAACAAATCGCTGATAGGGAGAAGCTGATCCTAGGAACGATCTTAATGGCTTCTTTGTAATCGGGAGGGGCATGTGGGCGATTGCCTTAATCTTGTTCTCGTGGGGACCTAACTTGCTTCGTCCTATTTTGAAACCCAAATATTTAATGGGTTCGTGGGCAAAATGGCATTTGCGGGGGCCAATGGTGAGGCCATTTTCGCGCAGTTGTTCGAAAAGAGCTAATAGGGTGGGTAAATGGTGATTCCATTTAATTAGTTCTTGTAGCTGGCTCTTCGGACGTGGTGTCAGCTGCGCGTCACTATCCAGGTCAGAGGGTTCCAAAGACTCGCCTGGTAGAAAAGGAGGAGGGTACTCGGCATCAGGTTGGATGCACACTGTCTGGATTACATTAAGGGACTCCGCGGGGCAATCCTCTTCAAGCGCCGATGCTTCGTCCAGTTCTACGAAGGTATCTCCATGGGCGCGTTGGGGGTTCTTTATTTCTTGGGGTCCAGGGACAGTCTCCGTGTCTTTGTCTGGGGCCTTACCACCTAAGGGTTTTAGTGAATCACATTCCTCTTTTTCCGTCCTAAAGTCCTGGTTAGGGGTCTCCGAGAAATCGGACGGTATCGGGGTTCTGATGGGGACGGGCTCCTGGGCTTCTTTCTTATCTCGGCCTTGAGGAAGGGCGGCCTGAAACACAGGGTCGAAACTTACTTGGGGGCTCTGTCCTATAAGTACGGAACAGAATTTTATGGGTGCTACAATGACTTCAGCCCAGCCATTATAATATTGACACTGCAGGTAACATCTAGCGACGGGGAATCTGTTCACCCGCCCAAGTTGGTCATGTACCACCGCAAATTTTTCGTGGTTAGAGGCCACTAGGAGGAGTTCGTCGGACACGATGAAGCATGTACATCCTGTGTCCCTGACGAGAGTCAATACTCGACAGCTGTCCACGCTGCCCTCCTCATATTTCAAAGTTCCCGATGAACTTTTACCAAAAACAAAATTTACCTGGTGGCCTGACGGAGGGGAAGAAGTTTCTGCTTGGGTCTGCACCACCGGGGGAGCCGGGGTTGCATTAATCTGGTGAACTTGGTGGGCTGGTCCGCTTTTAAGCCTAGAATTTTTGGGGCAATTCCAGCTCATGTGGTTTTCTACACCACAGGTGAAGCATGTGGTTGGTCGCTTCGGGAAGAGAGATAGGGGAGAAGTCTTAACGGGAGGTTTGGAGTCCCGTTGTTGGTTTTGGGGAAAGAAGTTTTGGGGTTTTACGGGGCTCGGAAACTTTGTCAGCTTTCCTGGGAAGGGGCGCGAATCCTTCCTTCTTTCTTCTCGTTGGATTTCTCTTTCCCGTTCTTCTCGTTGTATTTTTCTTTCTCGTTCTTCTCGTCGGATTACTCTTTCCCTTTCTATTACTTCCATTTTTCTTTGAAATTCTGCTTCAATCCGAGCTAATTCAATCTGATGGTCAGCTTGTCTTATCCGTTTTTTTCTTTCTCTTTCTTCCTCTTTTCTTTGCTCCTCTTGAATGTACTCAGTTAGTTCTTTTCCGGAGAGTCCACAGGACTCTCCTTGCGCTTTAAAGATTTCGAACTGAGTCATCTTTGCACTTGGGGGCGCACTAGTCAACCAACTAAAATTCCTTGCAACAAGAATTATGCCTCTATAGAATTAGCCTACCTAAATATGGGCACTGACCTATTCGTACTTGGTTTCTCAATCTAAATAACCACTGACTAAAATCACAAAAAAAACCAAACAAATTATTATAACCGTTCCTTGAGCTACTCCAGCTTCTTAAGTTTAAAAAAAAAAGGGGATAGCAATCGTTAAAACAAAAGGGAACTACTATATTCTATTATTATAACGAATAACACTATGCTTTACTCGACTGAGACCAGTGTTTGCAAAGATATAGCGTTAAACCTTACACACCTGATACCAAATTAAATAGTATATATATATATATATGTCGTAGAATGACTCCCGACGATATACCATATATCACTATTCGTTGAGGGAACTTCCTTAATTATCTCTAGAGTGCGTTTTTACTGTCTGGCGGCCGATATTATGTCTCTTCAAAATGCTTAAGAAGTGGAACTGAGCTCAAGGATAATAATATTGCTATCATTAATAAAATAGAGTTTTATTAATAATAACTATCAGCAAACAAAAAAACCGGAAAATATTGACAAACAGAATGGAAAGGGTCGTGGAGACTCGGGCTAATCCAAGGATTTAAGGGATCAAAAAAGGTAAAACAAATATGGAGTTAAAGAGATGGGATGGTTCGATAAACCATTTAAAGCACAGGATAGAATTGACAAATAAGGGATCAATACTCAAAAGGTGACGCTTGGCTTACGTAACTTCATTAGGGTGCAGTGGAAGGTACTTGAAGGAATATTCGGTCCGCTGGCGAGTCCTAGCCGAAGGGGGGGGATAAAAGGATCCCGACGAGGCGTCTTGGGAAGGAGAACCGTTACTCGACGAACGGCTTGAAGAACAATGGCTGTTCTACTTTGTTCTCTTCTGAACAAAAGGGGGGGAATGAGAACCGTCTCTTGTCTACGGGCTCAAGAACAATGGCTGTTCTAATGTTGTTCTCCTTTGAACAACAGGGGGGGTGAGAACCGTTTCTTGGCGAAGGGCTCAAAACGAACAATGGCTGTTCTAATGTTGTTCTCCTTGAACAACAGGGGGGGATGAGAACCGTTTCTTGGCGAAGGGCTCAAAACGAACAATGGCTGTTCTAATGCTGTTCTCCTTGAACAACAGGGGGGGGGGGGGATGAGAACCGTTTCTTGGCGAAGGGCTCAAAACGAACAATGGCTGTTCTAATGCTGTTCTCCTTGAACAACAGGGGGGGGGGGGATGAGAACCGTTTCTTGGCGAAGGGCTCAAAACGAACAATGGCTTTTCTAATGCTGTTCTCCTTGAACAACAGGGGGGGGGGATGCCTTGGGGACTTGACGTCACTAAAGGCTCGAACCTTTGGCACTCAAGGAATATTGTCCTCCTTCTGGACAAGTGATGGTGAATCTCGAGGTCGAGGTCCCTTGGCGCACAAAGGGAGAGAGGGTCGTGGTGATGTTTCGCGACGAAAATCTGGATCTCCAATCTGATCTTAGTGGTAAAGTTTCCATATAAATAGCCAGGACATCTCCTTGGCGTGGGGGAAAATGGAGTGAAAGCTTGGAGGGAACGCACAGCTGGGCCGGAGAAAAATGCCTTATCTGTTCATAAGCCTAACTCGATCTGGCGAGGTCGGCGTATGGGGGCGAACGGGGGGACGATAACCTCCTTGTTTAAACATTGACGTCCGGTAGCTGTTGATAAGACTCCAAGCCTCGAATCGAAGATGCACGTGGGCCTCCTCGAGGTTTTAACTAATATGGGATAGGAGTTGAATTTAACACAGATTCAACTCGTTCTATCACAGAGGGCTTCAACAGGAGTTGATGAGAGAAGTCCGGAAAATCACTCGGTGGCGATCGTTAAGTAGAATTACTTCACGGGCTGGGGCTAATTCCAAATACACAAAATAGTTTAGCTGTCACTTTGCTTTGTTGTTAGCACCTGACTTGGAACTATAGGGAATCTTCTGGGTTCCGGGCGAGACTTCTCAACTCTGTGTCTCTTCATGGGAGTCGAGCGCTATTTATGTCTGAGGCTCTTCCCGGGGTTGGGGGGCGGTAAGCGGGAAACAGCTCTAGTCTTGAATGGCCTCGAATCTTCTTGCAGAGGCTATTCTGCCCTTGTAAAGGCGAATCGTGGTGGACACGGTTCAAGGTTACCGCTTGTGGAAGGGGGGGAAGGGGTTAGGCTTACCAATTTAGGCCTAACCGGGCCTTCTGCAGCGCATGGAAGTTCCGTCTGCTCAAGAGATTCCACGTGGGGTCTCCTTACAATATATATATATATATATATATATATATATATATATATATATATATATATATATTTATATATATATATATACATATATATATATATATATATATATATATATATATATATATATATATATATATATATATATATATATATATATATATATATATATATATATATATATATATATACATATATTCGTCGGAAGGAGATATCCTCAATGTATAAATATTAAATATTTTCTCACTTTCATTTATGGCTTTCGATTTTTATAACCAATGTAACGTAATTTCCGCCCCCGTCCCCCAAAGCTTGGATCATGTCAAGAATAGCGAAACCAATTCCTTTAGGAATTTGGAGACGGCAAGGTTCTGTTCTCCTATTGGAATTAGCTACAGGAGTGGGAAAGTTCTCTCAAAGAAAGAATTTTCGCCTGTTTGGCTACATTCCATCAATTTTAAAACCGATTTCACCTTATACGATTTTATATATTTTTTTAAATGATCACTGATCCTTTATTATTAAGAATTCAAGAATCAATGTATATAAAATCTTCTCTTTCTTCTTACGAACCTCGCGCTTTCTTGCCAATCTTCCTTTAACAGCTCATTGTACAAGGTTAGTGCCTACTCAAATTTCTATAACTAAATTTTACTAATTAAATTTTCCATCATTAAAAACAACCCAATAACCTCTAAGTTCTGCATTGCCCTCCTTTCATTTATGCTACAAATTAAATTCTAGCTCTACAGGAGCAGCCAAAACCAATTTAGTGTTATATATATATATATATATATATATATATATATATATATATATATATATATATATATATATATATACATATATATATATATATATATATATATATATATATATATATATATATATATATATATATATATATAAATAACACTAAATTGGTTTGGGCTGCTCCTGTAAAGCTAGAATTTAATTTGTAGCATAAATGAAAGTATATATATATATATATATATATATATATATATATATATATATATATACACTTCGGAAGGAGATATCCTAAATTTGAAAATATTAAATTTCTTCTCACTTTCATTTATTGGTTTCGATTTTCGATTTTTATAGAATAACCAATGTAAGGTATTTTTGCAAAAAAACAAAGCTTGAATCATGTCAAGAATAGCTAAACCAATGCTTTTAGGTTTGTTATTCTTGACATGATAAAATTGGGTTCGTTATTGTTAACATGGAAAAACTGGGTTCGCTATTCCTAACATGGTAAAATTGGGTTCGCTATTTTTAACATGATAAAATTGGACTCGCTATTCTTGACATGGTAAAATTGGGTTCGCTATTCTTAACTTGGTAAAATTAGGTTCGTTATTGTTAACATGATTAATCAGATTCGCTATTCTTGACGTAGTAAAATTAGATTCGTTTTCCTTAACATAATAAAATTTAGTTCGCCATTTTTTGCCATGGTAAATTTAGGTTCGCTATTCTTGACATGGTAAAATTGGGTTGGCTTGTCTCAACATGGTAAATTGGGTTCGTTATTCTTAACATGGTAAATTATATTAGCAGTAAAATTGGATTCGCTATTCTTAACATGAGAAAATTGTATTCGCTATTCGTGTCATGGTAAAATTGGTTCGCTATTCTTGACATGGTAAAATTGGTTCGCTATTATTAACATGGTATAATTGGTTTGCTATTCTTAACAAGAACCAAAGTCTTTATTCAAATTATTGATTGTTCTAATGTCCGCTACTTCGTAAGAGGCAAGCCTCTTAGTCTTGTCCTTTGAAGATGGAACGGTAGATTAAAACCAAAAGGAAGAAAATCAATAAAGAATGACAGCCATATATGTAATAACGGTTATTTTTCGGTTTATGCCCGCCCTCGAATTTTTTCGTCTATTATAAAAATCGAGATATTTATAACAAAGCGCCCACGAAATTTGAGGGCGGGCATAAACCGAAAAATAACAGTACTAACTAACCTGAACGTCCATGTGGTAGTTAATATACAGTTTGTATTTTGTCCAAGTAAAATAAAATGATCCTATTGTGATGCATATTATTTTTAAATCACGGCCATCAAAACATTCGACCTGGATGAGATGTGATTAAAAAATTTTGTTCTCATCAACTCTTATGGTTCACATTAAGGGGCATTTTGACTAGCTGACCCATCTACCATTCCACCTATCATTTAGATGGGGGTGGGGGGTGGGGGGGAAGACGCGTTTTTCTCGATTTCATTTAAATTCAGTTAGATAAGAAAAAACCTCTAAAGGATTTCGGCTTCTGGGCCATTGTTGTTTCATTGACGCAACTTGGCGAAGGAACTTTTATGTTATCTCATTAAAAGACAGGACGGACGAAGGAACGTCTGATTTCCTCTCAGGAGAAGGATGATAGACTGAGAGATAATGGTATATCTGGGTATGACACGCTCCACCTCGTTAAGATGCAATTGAACTTCTACTTCCTAGCTGTTGGACGAACCGCTAGTACAAGGGAGGGGCGGGGGGAGCTTGTAAAATTCCCATGGCATGCAAAAGCCTACCCCCATTCTAACTTGGTCCCACAGGACAGTCTCACAGAAAGCGGGCTCCCACTAAATTGTGGTAGATTTGATCCTACCACTTGTCCTGTAGGCCCCCTACAGGACAAGTGGTAGGATCAAATCTTTCTCCTTTAATCTCTTAAGCGGTCGGAGGGAGCAGAGATGACAGCTACTCCAAGGGAGCTATTGACCACAACAGTAGAAATTGGATGCAATGTGGGATACGTTAATAAAATGAAAGTTACGATTGCAGCAAATAAAAATACACTCGTTGCAAGTATAAAATATGTAAATTAGTGTGGTGAATGATAACGAAATGTAATTTAAAACAAAAAAACGTAAGTAGACAAAAAATGAAAATGCAATGCAATTCTACCCATATGAAATCCCGAATGGCCATTATCAGTGATGGTGAAGTCGTCGCTACGTGCCTGCGGGCGACACGGGCGAGGACGGACGGTGGAAGATAAACGAATTAAGACCTTTTCATTAAATTGGCGACCGATCTTGAGGATTTTTAGCTCGAGTCTGGTAAAATTGAGTTCACTATTTCTAACTCTTGTGTTGAAATAGTGGGTGAAAATCCTGTTCATTCATAGGTGTGGCGTGGAAGAGGAAGTTCGATGTTCTTTCATTTTTTCTCTGTACGGTCACTTGGTGAAATTTCAGAAAATGGGTTTGTATACAATAACTAACTTGCTGTATCTTTGAACCTGTTTCCCGTTTCCTTATCGCGCATTCTTTGTTTGTGAAAATGTGTTATTTGTGACCTAATGAATTTATCTCCGATTGGTTGAACTGCGTAGACCCTTCTTATAGGGAGGGGGTGACTTTATTAAAATACACTTTATCTATTAAAATAAAATAAAAACTTACCAGAATATCTACACCAAAAAGCTTTCGAAGATGTGCGCTAGAGACCTGTTATGAGAATCAGAATATAATAATAATTATAATAATAATAAGAATAAGAACGAACGAATACATAAACATACATACGAACAACATACAATTATTTAATCTATGGGTTACTGGACTAAATAGTTAAAAGTCGTGCCCCAGAGGTGGACAAAGATTCATTATATATATGCTTCCTATTAGCATTCTTTAGACAGAGTTGCGTGCGGACAGCATAATAGAGTTTCAAAATTGGTTCGGGACACGACAGCGAAGAGGAAAATCAAGGTATTGAGATGTGGTCTTTGGTTTCCGCTTCTGCCCTATTGTCACTGCTGGTGCGGCGTTGAGGAAATTAGTCTTATAATAATGACGCATTGATAAAGATTGATTTTTTCTCTTAAAAGTTAAAACACAAAAACGAGGGCGTCACTTTGAGAAAGTTTGTAAGGAGGAAGGAGACGCACCTGAAGTCGCTGGGGATGGGAAAGGAGATAGTCATAAAAAGAAAGAAAGATGGGGGAGTTGAATGGACAAGGGGCGGAGGTTGAGTGGCTCAGACATGTTCAATACTCCACGTTAACCAGAAAAAAAAGGGGGATGAACACCGCCCTTTTGACCGCATAATTAATTGCGTTACTGCAATGATTTTTCTTAATTTAAGTGTTTATATATATATATATATATATATATATATATATATATATATATATATATATATATATATATATATATATATACACACACTCATTCAAGCATTTATAACAGAGGGATGTTTGCTCCCTAACACTATCGTGAAGTTAAACCAGGTTTTTTAGGCCTGGATTTTGCGTTCTTTTGTTTTTTTTTATTTTTTTTTTTCTGGAAGAAAAACTCATGGCAAGTTAATAAATTTATGGGGAAAACTAAAATAATTTAAATGAGAAAAATGGGTAAGTGTTGGCTTTGTTTTTTGTGCTTAGTAATGTTGAGTATTGGAATTTTACGTGAACATTGAGTTTTAGTCGTTGCCGATGAGCTGTCTGCTACTTGTAAATGATCTTGCGTGACTTATATCATTAAAGTCCATGTGCTTGATCACTAACTCGGGAGGGAGGCGCCAATGTACGGTTTCCCAGATCTTATGGCTCTTTTGTGGAGCTCGATTTTTATGGGGGTTAAACCCAGTTCACGGTGAAGCTCACTTTGCCTTCTCCTCTCTCTCTTATGGATCTTCGTTATAATTAGGACAGCCTTATTTTGAACCTTTTGCAGTTTAATGACTTTGATCTTAGACTCGCGTTCATGGGGACTGGAAGGTACAAGAATTTTGATCAAATTCACGCATTATAGATCTTAAGTTTGTTGGAGGAAATTAGGTTTCTGAATCGAAATAATTCCCCCAAATCCCTCCGTGGATTTGCTGTAGCTCTGTGTTGTAGGGAATGCGTACTCATCCATACCGATGTCTGCGAGTATTCGCCGGAATAGTGGAATTATCTGGAACTCGAGAGAGTTGATTTTTTCGATTTTCAACGCCGTACTCCGTGCCATATAATCCCGGTAATCACGGTTAAAGCCGTGTCTGTTCCTCGCTTCCTCATAAACCATGTTGCTGGTTGTTATGCAAATTGTTGTTTCCGAGGAAGGAGCTAACCTTGTTCGAGTTGGCGCAAGAGAAACTCTTGCGTTCTAGGATGGAGACTTAAATAGAGGAGGTTGAAATTTTAATAAGGATAGCCTGGTGGCCGCTGAGGCCAGGAGGTCCCGTTTCAATGTAGTAATTATAAGGCAACAAAGTGATGATGAGCACTATGTCTGGTTTTGTGACTGCTGTTTGTGTCATGCATGTTGGAAAGTTTGGTCCAATTCTTGTTATAACTTGTCTGTCAATTCGTGTCTCTAGATTCTTGCCTGCTCGGTTGGTCGACGTATAATTTAAGGCAGCACTCCTTGCATTGAGGTCGCCGGCAAACATAACGATTTTGCCGTGACCACAAAGCTGCAGGAAGTTGTGGAGGGGTAAGTAGCCTCTCCTTTGAGGCTGGTACCCTCTAACCACAACCAAGGACCCAATTGCCGTAAGGACCTTCAAACCTATATATGACTCATCGAGCCCACTTATTATTCTGAAGTAAAGACCTCTTTTCACAGCAATTACACAACCATCAAATCATTTTTCGCCGTGATTTTTAGTTATGACTTCGTAGGGAAAAATCTTTATCCTGTTTGTGTCAGTATTTATCCCATACTCTGAAATAAATACAACGTCTGGGTCACATTGTCCTTTCATATTAGCGTAAAGTTATTTTCTTTGTCCGTCCAACCATTCGAGTTAAAATGTAATATTTTTAGCTTGTCCATTGTCAGTTCACATTAGATTTCTGTGCGTGTTTATGAAGTTTAGGGTTTTGATGTGTTTTAATTTGTGCAGTGGAAGGGGGCGTACGAGTTTTTCCTGTACGTTTTTTTCTTGAATTTGACGTCAGTAAGAGTAGTGAAAGAGTCGGGAGCCATTTTGATTTAGCCTCGGAGTAAAGCTTCCTTGACCTTGACTTCTCGTTCTATGCAGTCGTCCGATGCGAATTCGCATTTGTATCTTCCGGATATTATACCGTCAGTTACAACAATGGTTGCCTTCTCACTTACGAAAATGGATCTTTCGGCGGCGTAAGCCTTCAAGTTTTTTTCCTTGAATAGTATAGATGCTTAGATTCCCTCTTATAACGAGAAGACGATTTCAGACGTATTTGGGGCTCTGGGGCTTTCCGAGGGCAGAGCGAATGCACCTCTCCCACGGATCTCGCAGTCTCGGTTACCAAAACTTCGATCTCAGCTTGTTCGTGCGTACGTGTGTTTTCTTGTTCTGTCTCTTGTGTATTGTTATGTTTCTCCGTGTGTGTATTAGCGTCTCTTGCTGCCAGAGCCTGGATCCTAAGATCCCTGAAAAGAAGTGAGGCAATACCAGGTGGCGGGGAGCTTTACGCAAAGGTCCCCGAACAGAAGAGATTTACAATGTGAGCATAATAAATGCAACACATAATTTTGGTCGAGTTTTCATTCTCGACGTGCAGATCTGTTTTGCTACCCCGAGATTCTGCTATGGCAGCTTTAGCAACTTTGGCATAGGTACTGTTTGCTTTGGCTTCTTCGGCCATTGTTTTCTCATTGGATTTTCTTTTACGTATATCTTTTTTGATCGGTCAAGCCATTGAAAAGCGTCTTGTGCGCTTCTGCGCAGCTCAAGCAATTCAAGGAGGTGCTATTCCAGCTCCTCGATGAATGAGAATCTGAAGAGCATATCGAACACAAAAGGAAGTTTTCTCTGGGGCATTGTTTTCTCATTGGATTTTTTTAAGTATATCTTTTTTGACCGGGCAAGCCATTGGAAAGCGTCTTGTGCGCTCCTGCGCAGCTCAGGTACTTCAAGGAGGTGCTATTGCAGCCCCTCCATGAATGAGAATCTGAAGAGCATATCGAACACAAAAGGACGTTTTCTCTGGGGCAGTTCGCCGTGGTGTGCTTCTCGTACTTATAACACTTGAAGCACAGCTGAAGGTTGATAAACTCCTCACGTCCAACCTGCTCAGGGCAGACGCGAATGATAAAGAGGATTAAACCTACTTTTGCAGCTTTATTCGCAATAGCCGCATCAAAAAAGATGATCTGAAATACATGAGTATAATCTTTGAATTTAATTAACTCAGTGAACTTTGCCTAGGTATGTTTTTTCTCCACCTCCGCATAAATTGCTTCCACAGAGTGTCTCCCAACTCGAAGATCGAGGCGACGAAGGATGACGCTTTGATTTTTTAATTTGTGGTGGTGTATTAGGTTTTAGATTGATACTAGGTAGGTACTCTGCAGCTTTTGTGGAGGTGAGTGTTTCACAGTTAGCCTACTTGGCGCAGATAGCCGTTGTGATTATCTATTTGTCGAACGAGTGTTAGATTCAGATGCCCGTAAATTTTGAGCGAACCCCACCCACGATCAGGCTTGGGGCCATCGGAGAGGGTCTTCAGTGTAATCGGCTGGGTTTCTTTCATTTGCTTTCCATCTACTCGTGATTAAGTATCAAAAAAAAAAATGAAAAAACCCGGCGAGATGTGCTTGTGACGGTGGGTGTTTGTTTGTGTGCGTGTGTGTGTATGTAAAAAAAAAGCATATCACTAGGGCAGAAAAAAGTGTTGTTTAGAAGATGTTCCAATCTTAGTCCAAAAGAGTAGTTTTTTCCACAGGCACTATACCTTACTGAAGAGCGCTTTTATAGGTCCAGTAAGGGGTGATGTCCATCAGAGGGCGGCTTCTTGAAGAGGGGGGGCGGGAAGTCAATTCTCCGCCGCAAGCTTCGAAAGACGGGTGAAAAATTTAACAATATTTAATAGCACAAATTCGTGAATGAAATTTCGCTTATCGCTTTTAAAAGTTCCCCCGATTTTTAACACTGAAAAACTCGCTTTTTTTTATTCACTAAACTGGCTATGAAAAAGTATAAACACAATTTCTTCGCTTCACCAAGAAAGAGGTAAGAGAATTACGACTGGGTACCAGCAACCAGAGCAGTCATCAGAAGTCGATAAAAAAGTCCAAAATATTACATAATATAAAACTTCTCCAACGAGTGTGAAAACATCAGAAATTCCAAAAAGAATTTAGAGTATAATGACGTAACATATGAGAGAGAGAGAGAGAGGGGGATATAGGGAAGAGGGGGAGATAGAGAGACAGACAGACAGACCGACAGAGAGACAGTTATATATATATATATATATATATATATATATATATATATATATATATATAAATATATATATATATATATATATATATATATATATATATATATATATATATATATATATATATATATATATATATATATATATATATATATATATATATATATATATATATATATATATATATATATATATATATATATATATATATATATATATATATATATATATGGAAAGAGAGTGTTTGAGATTTTCTGCGTATGTGTGTCAAAAATTAGCTATGAATATTGATTTAAAAAATTGAGGAGAACCATTCGTCCGTTAGTGTCATCTTAATATCGGAGTCTTACGTCATTAAAAACATTATATTGCTAATAACAGAACACTTCAGCTTTATGAACCTAGGCAAAATATATCTATGCTAAACGATCAATTTACTTACATGAATTTTTACAAGGTTTACTTTACGTGACAAGATCTCACCATCCATGTATGTATATCTGAGTAAAATTACACTCAAGTTGATGAAACTTCGATTTTCGGAAATATTCTCTAGTTGGCAACCTTGGCCTATATATGACCACCTGTTTAAGCGGTAGCAACGAGTGGCAACGGTGTGATGGGTCGCTCAACCATTGGCGTCTTAGTTTAACGAGTGATAATCCTGCTGAAAGTTTAAGTTATAGTGCAGTGGTAAATGTCACTACGTTTCACGTAACCTGATGGAACTCATCACAAATACTTATATTTTATTATAGATGTTATCTCTTTGCCAATCACACATTAGGAAGACATTTTCGAATATATGTATGGAATTAAAGCAATTAGATGATGAATAATGAAGAAGGTATCTCTTAAAATGTTTATTGTGTATGATTTAACACATCATCTCCATGGGTGCGCGCGTGCGCAACACGTGAATTCTCTTTTTTGGGTAAATTAAATATAGAAAACAGTTAGTTGAAAAAAATAACTGAAAGCCCCAAAGCCCCGAAACAAAGGAAATGGAATTACCTTTAAATGAAAATTGATATGAAGGTAAGTTATATATATATATATATATATATATATATATATATATATATATGGAATGCGAGATTAAACAGACGTGGCTTAGGTAACTTACGTAGACTCGGCGCAAAAAAGACAACCAACAAAATGAGCGATATTAGGCTTTGCTAAAACGAGAACTAGTCAATAATTTTAATTTATTTTATTCGAGATTCATTTTCAATTCTACTCATAATTAACAGTTTAATGCAAATAAAATTTAAATATGTTCGTATATATATATAATGAAGGATAAATTACAGAGGGAATTAATAGACTTACATACTAGATAAAGAATGACGTTTCGGGTAATTACTCATTTTCAGGTACAAGAATCAATAAAATATAGAAAGGGAAAAGAAGGCCCATATAAACTATATGTTGCATATTTTGGACACCAAATGGGTCCAGTTCGAGGCACTAATTTCTCGGAACTATTGCCACTAAACTGTACGGCAGGAGAACCCTTTTTTTTTTTGCTTTGATTGTACTCCTGCTCGGAGTGAATTTTGGAAGACGTTTAATGCTTACTCTTTTATTTTAGATAGTTGCACGGAAAAATATTGGATTTTGTGCTTTATTAAAGAAAGAATAGTTTTAATTAATTACGCGGAATATTTTGGTAACACCTAAAAGATGGATTTCATTACAGTGAAAATTGCTACTGAGAGTTAAATTGTTTTTATGGACTGGATTTATTACCGGTGAAAACATAGCCATGAAAGAGGAATTGATATTTTGCTTTTTCTCCATATGCTAAAGTTTGTAAGTACGCAAAATGAATTGAATGGTCTTTAAGTTCAGTAAAATTAATGGAAACTCTAATGTAAAACTTGCCATACAAATGGAGATGTAGGCGTTGATTGGAGACATATTTAAACTTCGAGGAGAGTCATTCAACCATAAATCAAGCAGTGGAGAGATTAGCTGCGATTTTGAACTTGAAATGCAGTGAAGCAGCGTAGTAAGGAGTAGCTTGATACCATGATTGCCAAGTACAGAGATATCTTTTAATATATGCAGGCGTTACCTTGGAGTCTTTTATGCCTGTGGTGAAAGTGGATGTCTTCCTTGTCTGAACTGATCTGGAATGAATGAATCTCTCTCGATAAGCTGATTGTATTCTCCTTTAAATTAGGGGAGTCTAGCACATCTCATATTGAGAGAACTATGTCATTCCTAAGCATTTTTATGTCCGTTAGAAAGAGATGGCAGGTCATGAGCGCTCTTAACTGGCAAGGCACAAAGAAGTTTTATTTCCCTTCTTTTTTTCTTGCTTCAGCGGGAGTCACAAGCTGGCCGTAAATTCCTTTTGGTTGCACAGGAATGCCGTGTCTATGGGTACAAGTCATGTAAGAAAATTTGAGGGGCAACGTCCCCCACAATCATCCTTAGCGCCGAAATTCTTGACGAGAAAAAAGAGGGAAGGTGCTAAAATATACTCTGCCTCGTTTTCGGTTAACTAGATTCTCACTTTGCTTTTGTTAATGTAGCTCCTTACCCAGGGAGCCACTGTTTCGTGTTGAGGCGGTTAAGTAGAATACTTTCAGAGCCTAAGGTTGGGTTGATGGTATATCATTCTACCGTTCTACTAGCGACGAAGATTTTTTTGATATCTGGCTAAATGAACCTCAAGGAAACCGCCTTTTGGGAGACGTTACTCTCTGGATGAAAAACAAGGTACAAGAAAACAAAACTTCCTCTCAGGAAGCTTTAGCTATATATTGCCGTAGTTTCCCCGTGAAGACGTCTCAGTAGATGAGGGAATTCCAAAGATCGAAGGTGACCCTTGCAAATTTGAGGGCAGACGGGCGATTAAGTATGCCAGTGAAGTGGTGGTAATCGTTCTGAACTTCCACAATGGCATATTTATTTATGTTCATAGACGATGATTCGATTTTGGTGACAGCTAAGCGAGAGACCATCTGCAACTCCATTATCTTTTCCCTTACCATGACGAATGACTTCTGGTGAATTGCGAGATATAATCTTGCTGGCAACATTTAGGCGTGGAATAACGAACCGACATGATCTGAATTGTGACAAGGGCTTCGTGGTCTGGATATACGAGGTGTCCCCCTCCTTAAAGACTATACTCTTTATATCATTATATGTTAACATTTGAAAAAAACACCCAAACTATATATTGTTATAGTAATCGCCAATGGAAAGTAAATTAGTGATTTAAGCGATTAAAATATAATATTAATTTGTCCATTACAGTATATTATAACTCGGGAATATTTCTGAAATTTTTCCATAACTCTATATTTTAGGAATGCAATTTTTTGGAACAGTTTAAATATTAGTTTGTGAGACACCTAAGGATATTTGAAGCTTTAATTCAAGTTCCTTTCAAGATTTTCTTTACAGTTCGAAAAACCGCCCACAGGGCGGGTTTTTGCTATATTTGAAACTTTTTATCAACATTCTTTCTAAGAGTTCAGAATAAATAAATATGATTACCGAGAGTTTGGGAACTTGAAAAAAAATTAAAAATCTCAAGTTAAGAAAATGTATTAAAATTAATGCATTGCTGTTTTATTTTGTATTTTCTCGTATATAAAAGCAAATATAGATGTTCAAACAAAAAAGTCCTCAGGATTCTTTTTTCCATATATCCAAAAAATTCTGATGAAAGATTTTCTTGCTTTTAGGTCTAAAAAATAAGTATGCATCGGAAAAAAACGAGAACAAGAGTAAATTATTAGAAGATTTGTATTCGAAACCTTTAATTTTTTTTTTTTAGAACTAAACCCCATTGCCAGAGTCAGATAGGTCGTAGAAAACAGACCGAAGGTCTGCCTGAAAAGCGCAAGTTCCTCATTTAAAAAAGAGATGTATATACAAATTGACCAACAGTATATCAATGAGTATATTTTAACTTTGTAATTATTAAAAACAAAATAGTGAACTTAAAAAATAAATAAATATGATTATCAAATGGTAAAAGTTTTTTAAAACAAAAAGAATTACTAATGGTGAAGTTAAGAAAAAATAAATATGATTATCTTTTTAAAAGAAAAGGAATTACAAATGGTGAAGTTCAGAAAATGTAGTAAAATTTAGGCATGGATTTATTATAATGTATTCGTGTATTTAAGGTTTTATTAAAGTTATTTCTGAAATAGATTTTTGATTTTAATCTTTAGCCGGAGGAAATATCTACTCCCTCCTAAAAACGAGTAAAGCAAATTGGAATTATTATTAGAGCATATTTGATGATGGGGGGAGGGTCGTAAGGATCATTTTTTCCGTATTTCACAAGAATCCGCTAAAAGATTTTTTCTTGCCTTTAGGCTTAGAAAATAAGCATCAATGTGAAAAGAAGATAGACTATGAGTAAATTATTAGAAGATATGAGCTAGAATCTTTTTACAGTTTTTCAGACCAAAAGCACGTAGCCAGAGCCGGAGAAGCCATAGGTCACAGACCCAAGGTCTGGATGCGAAGCTCAAGTTCCTCCCGTAAGGAGGAGTGGCGAAGCTGCCCTTCTTATTTGTATATAAAATTTAATTAACTGCATGTACTCTAAATATTCTCAAGCGGCATGAATGCAGTTGGCGTAGTTATTTAAATTTTATATCAAAACAACCCGATATAACATTTTAATCACTTGGATCACTAATTTACCTTTCATTGACGTTTGATAATATATATATATATATATATATATATATATATATATATATATATATATATATATATATATATCTCATGAGCGCGAGAGAATGATGAAATAAATCCAACTTCTGACCATGTGATTTTATAGGGAAAACATTGCTTTGCATAATTACAGTGTCTCTCTAATTCATAAACCATAGTGAGTTTGAAAATGTTACTTTTTCCCTACATGGTACAACCAAATATTTATACTTATTCACGTGTTACCTCTCGTTATTTAACCCATATATATATATATATATATATATATATATATATATATATATATATATATATATATATATTATTTTTTCAAATGATAAAATATATCTTCCTATAAAGGTTAGCCTTTTTGGGAAGAGTATCTATTGCGAAAGTTCGCTCTTCCACCTGGCGGCGAAAATGCTTTACCTCGAGAAATTCAGCCAGAAACTCACAACCAAAGGTCCTGCAACGTACTCAGAGTGCTTTTGCATCTTTAAGAAAGATTTTATAAGATATATTCTCCTTTTTTTCTCTGCTGCAATATGACTGCCACACCATGTCCGAAAAATCCGTTGTGAAGGAACACTAAGTGTGTGAACTCGCCTAAGATTTCACACACCCACACACACACACACACACACACACATATATATATATATATATATATATATATATATATATATATATATATATATATATATATATATATATATATATATATATATATATAAATTGGCTTATCCCACACGACTTGACTTGATCCACGCACAAGTAATTTCTACAACCAAAGAGAACTTTCACTCGAGATTCCGTCCCTGTTGACAGTTTACAGCGCTCCCTTCTCTTTCTTTATTAAAATTGCTTGAAAAAGAAAGCGTTTTCAGGAAAGGAAACATGACAGACTCCCGAAATTGTGGGAAAATAAAACCTTCTTGTCGAGAAATAGATTCATTTACTCAAGATCAGCTCAGACGAGGCAGGACATCCACTTTCTCCGGAGGCAGAAAGAAGACAAATGTAAGGCTTCCTCAACTCGGCTTCCTCAACTTGTTGGCAACCAATGTAACGGATCGCTCCTAAACTTTACCTCACTGCATTTCAAGGTCAAAATCGTAGGTAATCGCTTCCCTACTTGATTCATCAACGAGTGACTCTCCTCACCGTATATGTATGTCCCTAATCAAAGCCTACATCTCCATTTTCTCTGCAAATTTTACACTCGAGTTTCCATTTACTTAACCGAGCTTAAAGACTAACTAATCGATTTGCGTGTTTGAAAAACTTTAACATATTATGAAAAGCATTAATATTAATTTATAGAAAGTGAATTTAATAAATCCAATAAATTTAAATTGATAATTCACAGTAGTAACTCTCACTGCAATGAATTCCATCTTATATATGTTACTAGAATATTTTGTATCTTTAAATAATATTGTTAAATTCTTTTTCGGTAATAAAGCATCAAATCCAATCTTTTTCCTTGAAACCTTCTGGAGTAAAAGATTATGCATTAAGTGTCCCTAAATCACTCCAAGCGGGAGCCGAAGCGAGAAGCTATTGATTTGCCATTTTCTGATTCCTTCTTTTCTCATGTTTTTATGTCCATACAGCTTAATGTCAGTGGTGCATACAAATTTATTTTCTCGAAGTGGGCACATTTGGTTTCCAGATCTTTTGGGGGACCGTTTGCAACAAAATACTCTTTTCTTTGGCTTTCTTTAAAAATAAAGTTTGATATGCGTGTTGCACTGAGCTCTTCATTTTTTGGCCAAAAATAATAAAAATCAGTTATGATGTAGTCTATCGAGGAATATACTTACTGCCCAATCAATTAACAACGTTTACCTTTAACCCTTATCAGGAAAGCGACCCTGAGTTCTGAATCAGAGAGTGCGTGAGCATTTCCTAGATCCATAAATCTGCGAACAATAAGATGAATTGCGTGCACACGATTTCTTACATCCCACTATCGGCCCCCTACGATCCTGTGTGATTTAATTTTGTCCGTATAGCTACACAGCGATATGAAGCACACTAACATCTCTTGATGACGCACACAGAGATCTCCACACGCCACGTCTGCGGCAGCTGCTGACGCAGCAGAAACTTAACGACAGGGGACCCACGGAGTTCCTGCGTACAATGAGGCCCCTTGCCGAATCACTTAACTTTTCCATCAGCAACGATCTCTTCCGAAAGCTTATATTGCATCGGCTCCCCACCTAAATGCAAAAAGTGTTGGCCACTCTACACCAGCAGTCCTTTGAAGCAGTGAGTAAAGACAACCAAAACCCTCCTTAAGTGGTCTTACCCAGCGGTAAAACAACTCTTGTGCCCCGCAATGAGAAATTAACGCTCTGAGGAGTGACATAAAACTCATCTTGGAGGAATTCGAGAGGTTCTTTACATCCGCGTCTTGAGCCACCCATAAGTGGTCCGCCGCTGTCAATTGATCATCTTCCCTAAACAGGGAATATTAATAACAGTGTTAGTACCACCACCTATTTAAAACCAAGACGCGCAAGTGTGTTTCTTCCTATTTATTTCTGCGAAACTAAACGCCTCCATTCTCCCATTGGCAGACGTAAGGAGAGAAAACAAAGAACGCCCTTTTCACTTGGTTGGCCCCATCCGCAAGACCTGGTTTTTGGTAAATTCTCGGGCAGCCCTCAACATGCTACCGCTGAGTTTGCTGAACATGGTATGACAGCTCACTCTCTTAAATTACAGGCTACAAACCCTATCTTGATGCCAACCTACGTCATAAAATGGCCGACACTTAGTTTCGGGTTAGGACGTTTTTTCAGAATAATTTTTATTTTGGCAAATGTTTCAATTTAGATCCTCGCAGCCGACTTTTAAACTCATTTTGATTTGCATGCTGAACTCTAGCGACAGATGCTATTCAACAGACTGGGCAAAGTTTCCTCTATTGGAAAGCAGGTTGCGTTTCCACCTGCATTAAACCAGCTTTAATTTTGGCGGTTAAAACACAAACGCATAGCTTTTCGTCGATGTTCTCCACTTAACTTACTCACTTCAAGGCTATGAACTAGTTAAGCATGCAGTTACTAACCACTTTGATGCAAATGGTGCTCTTGGCCATTTCCACCATTTGGCCATTTCCATACAAGATTACACCAGCTAAAAATGAATTTCAGGAGATGGTGCAAGGGGCATCATCCGGACAACCAAGATCGAATGAGAATCGTCTTTTCTAAATCTTTAAATGAAAGGAGACCCTTCAAGGATTTTAGGACGCTCAATGCACAGACAAAAAGCGACCGTTATCCCGTGGCTAGAGTATTCTGTTTCTCTCAACAGGGAATCCATATCTTCTAAGGTTGATCTGGTCGAGGCATATCAGTAAATATCCGTTAACCAGGATTCGATCCACAAAACTGTCATTATATCATAGTTTTGGATATGTGAGTGGAGCAGTATACCGGCGAAATAAAAAAAAAAAAAATTCAACTTTTCATCGTCTCTGTATTGCGAGGTCTTGACTTCGTCTTTGCTTTTATGACATTTTCGTGTCAAGTTTGATATCTAAGGAGCACATCTTCTACCTACGAACACTTCGAGAGACTAGAGCAGGTAGGACTTCAGATTCATCCTAACAAATGAACCTTTATTGGTCATCATTTCGCGAAGGATGGCATCTCTCATACTGGCGAAAAAAAACACAAAACTGAAGCAATAACGAAATTAGCACAGTCGCATACATTCACTTAACTGCGTGAATTCCTCGGGATAGTCAACTTTTATTGTCGATTTATCTCACACTGTGCACAAATTATAAGCCTCATAAATGAGCTTCTCAAAAAAGTAACTCGAGAAAAGAACACACGTGGAGGGATGAGGCAGTCAATCCTTTCACGAATTTCAAAAGCGTTTTAGCAGCCCACACGTGTTTGGTCCATGTGAACTCTTAGGCGAGTGTTCCTTCACAACGGAATTTTCGGACGGAATTTCGAGTAAAAGTTCTCTTTGGTTGCGGGAGAAGTTACTTGTACGTGTATCAAGTCGTGTGGGATAGGCAAATACAATTTTTTTTTAAGAACTCATCTGGCGACTGCCTACTTGGGCATTAGTCGCCGTATTAAAAACTTGCCTAGTACTAGGCTACTTTAAAATCAATTCAAAAAACACACACAAAAAACAAAACAAACCCAACACTAAAAATTTAAAAAAAGGGAAAAGCCAACGAGCAGGAAGCAAGCTCCTGTGTCGGTGGAGGTCCCCCAGGCGCAGGAACGTGCAACCTATAAGGAAAAAAAAACAAAAAACAAAAACAAAACAAAAAAACTGGTTAAATAAAAGGGAGAAGGCCGGCCTCACCCCAAAAATCTAGAAGTCCACCAGTCAAGGCGCATGCACTCGTCCCGAGTACAAGGCACGACGCAGTCGTCCACAATAGGGCGTAGGCTAACGCTCCATCAAATGGCGATGCGTCACACGAGTGTGCCCCATTCGGAGACGACAGAAAGCGACCTGAAGCCGTCACGGCATTGGGGGATAGGTCCATGGGAACAGTCGCAGCGCAATGGCACGCAACTTTAAGTTCCCCTGGACCGTCTTTCATCTTATTTGCCAAGCAGTCCAAAGAGCTGCCCGTATTCCTGCCATTCGGTCGGTGTGAGGAAGAGCGAAACGCTGGTCCGGTTACCCGGTCCTAGTGGACTCTTTGGCGCCCTCATCGGCGCGCTCATTCCCCGCAATTCCTACATGTCCAAGAACCCAGCAGAAGATAATCCTGACATCCGCCCGGCTCGCAAATAAATTTAGCCAGTCCCTCGATTTGGGAAAGTAACCTATATCTCATCTTTCCCTCGCTATTATCAGAGTGGTTCGCTTATCAAACAATGAATCTTCTAAAATTCCCTTTATCTAACTCACGTTGATATTGAAAACAAATAAAGAGTAATTATCTGTTTACTAACTGCATTCCAGAGCTTAGCAAAGCAAACATGCTTCCTTGATAAAAGCACAGGGTTCATACCAAGCTTTATAAAATTCCTGTTACACTTGTTACGACGTTCTCAACAAAGGACACAAAGATAGTTTTGATGCAGTTATGCATGATTTTATTGTTTTAACATAAAATATGTGTTTAAATTGTAAAATTAATAAATGTGGCTACCCTCCGCGGCTAACACGACTCCAGGTGAAACCTGAAGGCTGCGCACACGTTGGGGACGAAGTCCTTCCTCATCCTGGCTCTCACATGGTTGATTTAAGACCTCAGCTCGTCGAAGTTGCTATGGCAGACATTTCAGGCCTTACCCTCCAATTGCGCCCACATGGTGTAATTGAGGAGGATTGAGGTCAGGTGACTGCAGCGGCCAAAAGTCCTTCAACTAGAGGTTTTGGTCGACCCTAACCACTATGGCACGTCTCGGCCGTGTGGGACGGGGCACAGTCCTACTAAAAGATATATTCCTCCTTCTTCGTGATCTTTCTTACCCAGGACAGGACTTTCCTGTCCAAGGTATCCCTCTAATTGGTGGCGGTGAGCCTCTAACCTCAACGAACCGCACCGGCGCCATCTTATTATTAATATTATTACACAAGATGAGATAGGTAGAACGGGAAGAGTGCAAGCACTATAGATTGTAATTAGCAATCTCCGCACACCTGCAACGTCGAAGAGGGAACGATGGTAAGAAGAAATGGAAGTGGGATAGAAGAACAAACTGGGAAAAGATAGGTAAAGAAAAACCTTAAGGCTTCCAGTTATCTATGGATTCAGTTAATTTCAATTGAGTAATAAAATTAAATAAAAAAAATTGAAAAACAGTATATAGAAACATTCAAACAAAACAAGATATACTGTATATAGAATATTCAAACAAGAAAAAAAACATAACAAATAACAAAATAACAGGATAATGGCTCATGATGAACACAATATCTTACTAAGCTTTCTTTTTGAAGGCATCTACACTATTCGATGCACAAGTCTCTTCGTCCAAGGAATTTCAAAGATGGACAACACTTGGCAGAAAGCAACGCCGAAACTGGCTAGTACGGCATTTGATAGGCTGAAAACAAAGAGTATGCAGGGCCAAAGCCGGACGAGTGTTTCTCCTTGCTATAAAGCGATTTGGCAATGAAATATACAGCGAGTGATGCGGATTGGGCTGTATCTTATAGAGCATGCACACATTGCGGATCTTCCGGCGATGTGCAGGGTTCCATTCTCGCCATTCGAAGCCACGACGCTGAGCATCATCACGGAGGTAAGGGATTTGGTTGTGAACACGTAGCGGACCTCGGAGACGTCTTGGCTGAAGCTTTCACTTTGATGACCTGACTAACCGTCAAGGCTTTTTCATCCGATAAAATGAGAATTCGATTGCTATGACTCTTCAAGTCGTTGTGAAGGTGACGAAAGTGCTCCCGACGTTGTTCTCGCATACGCCCTGTGAACAGAAGCCTTTCCACGCACCTCAAGTTCTTGTCGTCTTTTACCTTGACGGCCATGGCCACTGTGGCTACCGAGATGTTCTTCTTTGTGAACGCAGTCATTTTGAGCTTCGAGGACGTTCGCAGGTCTTTTCTCCCAGCCAAACGGTTGAGAACTTGAGGTCGGCCTGAATGAGATCGATCTATGAGGTCTTTCCCGTTCTGGAACTTCTTAGCGACTTTATGGACGGTCATCTGGCTGACGTATGCAGATTGCTAATGTCGGACTTGTATTGGCCCGCGCGTAAGAGAGCCAGGATATTGATTCTTTTCACTTCTATCTCGAAACACATGCACACAATGGGAAAGACGTTTTAAGGACACGTACTGGAAAAGTAGAAAACTTTAACTTTGTTTCACGGAACCTTTTCTATCACACTCGTAAACTTCTCAAAAGACTAAAAAACCGAGTCTTACGCAACTTTTACAAAACCCGGTATTGTGGATTTGGAGGCTGCCTTTTAACTTAAAACCCCTCAATCCGAAGGACACACACAAACTGCTTCATAACTAGCATGCGCATATAAAAGATTGTATATAACCTGACCACTGGCGAATACACATCTTCCACCCTGTATATACGGTCAGAAGTATTAACTCTCGCGTTGAAAGAGATCACTCACTTTCCATTCACCATCTCAATTCAGTACATGTTCAAGTTGAATATTAGCTTTTTATAAAATAGTATTTCACAAAATGGACAATTCTGAATCTACGAGCCGAATAAGATAACACGTAAGATGAAAACTCAACATTGGTCCTTAGAGAACTTGAGGAAGGAGTACTCTAAAATGCTGACTACTCTGCAATGAATCATGGTCCAGAGTTATCCTCGAATTGTCTCTACGCATATTTTTTTTAGTAATACTTTGAACTTTTACTCAGCGCACCTGAAGTGACACTCGAATTCCCATTACGCGGTTTTTTTCAATACTCTCAACATTCTTTAACCCAAGTGCAATCATGGATCACGGCATCACGACCACTATGGACCCCATCCAACAATTTCGTTACCAGACACAGTAGCACTAGTTCCATTGAAAGGGCTTACAACCCTCTCACCATTGTTCGTTTATCAGTTCCTTCATCAATTTAGAAGTAACATAGAAGCGATTCTCCATTAATTGCTTCATTGCAAATCGATTAACCGCACGACCACTCCCAATTCTCGAGGTCACGTGCATTCGGGCATGTAAGCCATTATATGTCTGCACTTTATTCATCTACTTCAATAGTTACATTTACAAAAAAAAACTAACGACTACCCGCACACATCAAAGCAACCAGAGAATTCGTTTCTCTAAGTTTCTTCCATTTTATTTACAAACGTTTTACAACCCTCCAATTATAAATTTAGCCTACCTTCCCCTTTGTGAAAGATGACTATTTACCAGCTCTTCTACGGTGTCACCAGAAGCTCGATGTCATTGGGACTCTTCCATCTGGAGATCTATCTGTCTGTGAGGCCTGTAAAATAAGCTGCCCATAATTCATCCTAAGTCGGGAAATTACAGAGCTTAGCAAATCAAACATGCTTCATTGAAAAAGGTGCAACATTCAGATTGTAGATACGGAGACTGCATCCTCAGTACCCTTACGCTTCTTTCATTTAAAACCTAACAATCCTAAGGACATGCACAAACTGCTTTATCACGAGCACGCACATAAAGGATTGTATAGGACCCGCCCCCGTTCCTCAACTATAAATACGCAATCTCTCCTTAGTCGAGACACAGTCAAACCAGTCGAAAGACATTCGACACGATGTACCACATCACAGCAGACGGGACAATTCTCTTCTCAATCACGTTAACATTCACTTATTCCACCGAAGAAGCAATTGAATTCACTTAAGTGCATTCATTTCACTTCACCAAGCACTCATTGGTGCACGGATACATGATGTTACAACTGGGCATCGCATAAAGAAGGACGTCTTCTTTCCATTCGCGTTCACATTGGCGTTCACTTGAACCCAACTAATTTACTTCATTAACTTCGAAAATTATTCGGTGGAGGGACACACAATCAGACATTTACAGTCTTGATTCGTACTCTGTCCTCTTATTTTCAACCACGACCACATTGTCTTCACTCCGCTCCATTCACCAAGGAAGGACATTAGGTACTTCTGAATAAGGCGAGCACACACATTTTAGGCTACTAAATCGTGTAATACTTCTTCATATACTTGTATAAGTGTCATAGAAGTACATAATCTTTTGATGGCACAAAGGATCTATCACCTTTCATTTAGGTCAGAAATGACGATATCTCAACCCGATTCTGCAACGCAAAAATTCTTTAACTACGCCATATTTAATTGTTAATAGAGGGACCTAATTACGTTCACTCGCTAGTTTCATGATCTGTTTTAGATTCTTTACCTTTTCCTTTCTGAACACAATGTTGTTTTCATTATGGAAACCGTGTGGCAAGGGTGTTGTTTCAACGTTCGCGATCTAACTTATACAAAAAGTGGTTGTTTGTCCGATGGACGGGAGTGAAGATACAATTAATGAAGTCTCGACTAGAACCTTGGCGGACTGGTTTAGTTTTTCTCGTGAGGTGATAATTCATTATTTCGAAAAGTGCACTGAGAAAATCAGCGGTCATGGGAAAACGGTGGAAATAGACGAAGCCAAATTCGGGAAGCGAATGTACAATAGAGGATATGTTATTAAAGGTGTGTCAGTTTTCGATGGGTTCGAACGGGAATCGAAAAGAACTTTTATGGGGGCGAATTTCTCCTGACCGCCTATGGATATTTGTCCACCACAATAAAGTAAGATTTTTTCTGTCATTTCTGTCATTTGGGTTGGGTAAGGTTTGTTTAGATTACGGAGTAGAGAGTGAATGTTTTTAACGTTCTGAGCAACGATTGTGTTACTAAACATGTTAAATACCCTAATACCCACAACATTCAACATCGTTGTTCGGAAAATAAAAATAAACTAATATTAATATTAAAAACAAATGCGCGAGCGTAACTTAAGACGCCTCAGGGCATTTCAAGATGGCGCCATAGAAGAAATCTTGCGTGGCGGAACTAGGTTTAAATATTGTATTTTTGTGACTTTATAAAGGATGATAGATCCTCTCCGCCATCAGAATATTACTGCAAGGCCGCTATTACCATTATATGAAGAAGTATTAGAGAGGTTAGCAGCCTAAAACGCGTGCGCCCGTCTTATTCAAAATTACCGAACTTTAACTCACCTATGTCCATTCATTCGTTTTGTCAATCATTCCTCGTTCTACATGATCAGAAGTATTAACTCAAGTATTGATAAAGATCATTCATTCTTATTCACCATTTCAATAAATTACTTTTAAAGTTGAATTTTATTTTCATAATAAAATAGTTTTGCTTATTACTTTTAATTCAAGCAGTGTTCCAAGAAAGGCAAATTGAGTCTGCTAACTGAATTGAGGTATCCTATTTTCTCCGTTTCTCAAAATCCCATTTTCTTTTTTAATTGTTTTCTTAATCTATTCCAAAAAGTTTGATAACCAACTTGAGGTAACAGTTTTCTTTTCTTTGGGTTATTAACTAAATTCATTATATATCACGTGTCATGTGATTTTACCGTTATTCACGAGCTCTATCATAGCATCTCGGCCTATGTCACACACGCTCCACGTTATTATTTCGTTACCTTCTAAGCCGCGCAATTGACACTTTTATCCTTTTCGTCCCCATTTGGGTTGCACCAAGGAATTAATTGATTCGAAGCCTCTGTTTGGTAGGCGAATATCGGAATGAGGCGTACTTAAAAAAGGGAATAGACGTGGAAGCGACAGTTTGGAGATGGGCAACCTATAAACAAAGGTTTATTGAATCTCCTCTATACCTCCCCCCTTTCATCTGTTCTATTTATGCTGATTGGAGCTCTGCTTGCCAAGTGGATGCGGCATTGTTTGCTATCGTCAAAGTGTCGGGTTCAATCCCAAGCGAGACAAAAAGTGTGCCCGCGTTGAGAGCTGACCACTGATTAGTGGAGTCTCTGTGCTTATCCCTCCTCCCTGAAGGAAAGTAAATCTTACACAGATCATTACACGTAGCCTATTACAACATCACTTACGTCTTCACAAAAATACTCACACACACTCTTCCCCTTTGTTTCAAGGAATACTGGCAATGGGTAATTCCCACCGGTTCGCTGGTTGGTGTAAACCCCCCCTCCCCACCGTTTAAGTGTACCGATGCCCTCAGACTAACCAACGATTCTCAATCTGATCTTCAAGTCGCTTTCTTCACCTCTTATTACTGAAGACGGACTCGTCTGATCTTTCTTTCGGGACCCTATTTTTCCCAATTGATAAACTAGAATAATGAAAAAAAAACACCAAATGGGAATGATACTACTTCGAAAAAATATATAAATGGTGAACACTAGAAATGAGTTAAAGAAAATTGGGAGATATTAATGGGGGGATTTGATCGAGAATACCTACGTTTCCCATTATCTTTTGCAGCCCTCGGAAGCTTTATTCGTTCGTTTTTGTTGTTGCTTTTAGCTCCTCGAGAGCAGATGGTATATCTGCTCCCTCCGACCGCTGGGGAGATTTAGGGAGAAAGCTTTGAGCCTACAGCCTAGGTTGTAAGACCCCATCAACACTACCACAATTAAGTTAGGCTGTCCTGATGGACGAGGTTAGAGTGAAGGGAGGCTGTTGTATGCTGTCGGAATTTTATAGCCACCCCAACGTACTACTGGTCCATGCAACAACTAAGGAAGTGGAAGTTCAATTGCAACTTAACATCATCCAGGATACACTCAAGTGGGATGGTCCCACTCCAGGATTGCATTCATTCGGTCGTGTCCCATCCCTTTGGGAATGACTGACCACTCTAAGCTCCTTGTCTCTTGTCCCACAGGGTGGACGGAGTCTAAAAAAACAGCCTAACCTGCTGTTCATGCCATTCAAGGCCTAATTTTGACTCCCTTCTTTGTATGAATCTAGGCATAATCTCTATTGCATTCTTTGTCAATTTTACCTTTTAATAAACTATTCACCTTTTTTCTATCCAACATTTTACTACATGTCCCTCTCCCTTTTCCCAGATTTTCCCATGAAGAAAAAATCCTTCATTGGTTACTTTCCTTTCTATCCTATGAAGCAAAAACAAAAACGACAACAAGAATTGTAAGGGTTGAAAATGGGTTTAGTTCTTAAAACAAGAACACCTGTATGCTGGGCCCCGCCCTCCCTCCCTTGCTTGCACGGCCTGATGCCTCCCTCCCCGACCGGTGGAGTCAAAGTTGAGATGACGAGTGACCCCTATTTGACCTACGGGGAGGGGAAAATGAGCATCAGAACACGCTTCAAACTTCACCTTTTCTTTGTCCCTTAGAGCGATAGAGTCTCGGGTAATAATAACCGGTAAGAGAAAGAACCCCTGACGGTGAAGGGGAGGGGCACAAATTAATTATCGTATGTCTTGTTCTCTATGTTCTTTTGTTTTCAACTATTTAAGGTTAAGGTTGCTTGCTTTTGCTTTTATTTTATCAACGCTATGCGGTTTTCACTACTTTTTTGTTTACTCTTTTATTTTCTTATCTATTCTAATTAGCTTCTAGAATAGATTGACCAGACCCCAGGTGAAATATTGCCGTTAAACAACCTCAAAATGAAAAAGATTTGCAGAATCTGGCTTAATATTTTGGCCAGATTATAACGAGCAAAATAAGAGCAAATTTCTATCCTTGGGTACTTCAAAAAGAGTCTGAGTTTTCTTGTAAATGATATCTTTATATATCGCTTTTCCTTAGTAAAAATATACATAGATTTTCATACTAAGAGTTTAGAGATTTTTAAAACGCGAAAAAAGATATATCAAATGTTAATTACAATATATACATCATCGACCTAGCAAAGAGTATCGTTCCTTGTTTTCACAAAATGAATCTTCGCAAAGAGCTTATCATGTTACCATAAGACTGTATTAATAACACAAAATGAATCCTCGCAAAGAGGTAATCTATGTTATCATGTGTCTATCTATACCTAGAACCGTTATTTTGAATAATTATAGCATAGGGTGATTCATTAGATCGTTTCAATTTGGTTTAGGAATAGGCTTTGTCAATTTCCAATTTACAAGATGAACCTAAGATGAATTTAAGATTCTTGAAATGTTAAAAATAATTTTAAACGATAATTTAAATATGTATCCATCTCAATAATTGTGACAATGACTGTTCTAAAGAAGTATTATCTAAAATCAACAACGACAACGAAAAACAGTTATTTCCCGGATCTTGCAATCATATGGCCAGACTGGGTAGAAGGGAGGATAAAATATTATTATTTTTTCCTTATACTATACCGAAGATACTTTACCTCGCTCAACGGGTGGTTCCCCATCGCTTACCTCCTGTTCATCATATCTCAAAGCACAATATCCACCCCTATGTTTAACTTCTCGTTTACCACCGGCCCAACCTGTTCAGCACCACGTTTCCCAATATGAAACTTCTTTCGGCGACATTCTGCACATGTCTCAGTTCAGTTTACAACATCTGTCACTACTTATTAAAGTCGACATTGAGTATCATTTCAGCACCATGTCCAACATCGTTACAACCAATACGAGACTATGAGTTACCAAGAGGAGTGAAGTAAGATGAGAAACGTTCTGAGTATTGAACAACCTGAGAAAAGTGATCAAGTTCAACGTAGTGGGTGGCCTGCTGAGTTCAGTTTAAAAATACCCTAAACAGTGTTAGAGAGAAATAAGCGTTGAGAATTAAGAGAAGAGAGATTAATAAATGACAGCTTAAGTGCTAAACGTCTAGGAGGGGGTAGGCAAGAAAAGATAAAAAACAGCATTGGACAAAGCGGTATTTTCTTTAAGATCTTTTGAAGTCTATAAAGGTAAATGGAATGTTAAGGTAGAGGTCAGGAAATCGTATAATGTTGTGCGAGGCATTGGTGAATTAAATTAAAATACTTGATATCATATCAATGATTGTTGCGAGGCCTTTTTGTTGTTGTTGTTCCTTTAAATGTTCTATTTTTGGAAGCTAATGTTCATTTGCAAGGTGTTTTTTTAAAAAGGACATCTAAAAATATAAAAGTTCAACGTACGTTAATCACATATATTTCCTAAGTTCGTAGTTTTCCTTAATTTGGGGCATCTTCGGGATCAATCGCTTTATAAATTTTTAATCACTTTCGATAATATTAATTGCTAGTGTTTGTGTGAGCACTAGAAAACCCCCAAACGAATGGCCACATTCGCCTAAAAAGTTTGTCCAAGCCAGGTTGAGAGTATATAGGTAGGCTAGAAAAGTAGGTTAGAAAATATTTCGAACACATGATTATGCGCCAATGAAAATCCTATTCCAGAGTAGTTTAGAATAAGCGTCGGATAAACATAATTATGCGCGCATTGAGATAATTCTCGGTAACGATGGTGTTGTTCATATGCATTTTTTCATGTTTATATCTTTTTGCCGTTCACTTCAAATGTTACCTTAGTTTGGCAAATTATTTTGTCTTTATATAAGCAACCTTACCCTAGAGCGATTTACCTAGTTCAATCTATTCCGATTTTGTAAGGATATTGAAAGAGTAACGTGTCTATTATCACTTAGAGCGTATTTATGAACTATAAAGAAAATAGGAGCAAAAAAAAAAATATATATTTACATTAGAAGTGATTTGAGCTTACTTTTTTTAGTGTGAACCGTTTTATCTAATCTGACTAGAAACGATATAGAATCATCCATCCTACCAGTATCCAATCTGTTTAGTAGCTTCTCTCTATTGTTACGATCTCCTCAGATTCTTTTACCATGGTCCTCAGTGACATCAATCAAATTATGGTGAAAGAAAGCTAAAAAAATGTACTTTTAAAGACATATGACAACCCAGTTACTTGACTTTTTCAATAAGCTTTACTACCATCTGATTGTAGTTCGGATCTTTGTAATTTCCTAAGAATCGATGCATTAAACACGAAATGCATACCATGTTTCTTTTTCTATTTCGGTCATCGCTCTTTCAAGTTTCGCTTCCTTCACAACCCGTTTACTCTTGGTTTAACAAATATACCACATTTGATCTTAGCATTAGAATCCTTTGGAAACATGAAGCGGATTTCTTGAGAGGCTTCAAAATCTGAGTCCCTCACAAACTGTTTTATCAATCCAAATTTTATATGAATTAAGGAGTAATAAAACCTTAGCAGGCTCCGCAAGACAAGAAGCTGTCTGAAAGCATTTAACTTCTCTGGATGTATTTCATGTCACGGGGGCACTGAAATTTTGAGTAATGAGGATCATCAGCTTTATGATCCCATAAGCAAGGATATATGATATTTTGTGTCTCCATTTTGTAAGCCAAGCAAGAAAGCAATCATCCTGTATTCCTCTTAAACATCCCACTTAAATTCAACATAGTTGATTTTGTTAAAAAGCTCTTGTTTCCTCTGTACGGAGTGAGCAAGAGGCAAATATGGATATTGGTTTTCATTGTGTAGTAACACTACTTTGAAACATCGCGTTGAGCTGTCTATAAAGAGAGGCTATTTCACGGGATCATGCTTCAATCTAACAACAATAAAAAAAACATTCACATCTCTGCAAAAGCACATCCCCACTACAATAAATTTCAAATTCCACCTGTTGTTTCCCGTACACAGATAACTTGCAGTCTTCCTTTAGTAAAGTCCATTACTTCAGCCTAGATGTTAAAAGTTCAGCTCCTAACTTACTGAGACCTGTCTCTGATCAAATAGTTCAGTTCATTTGGAAAGTGGGGATACCTATTTATTCTTAGCACAAATGTTTCATCCATTTCTTTGCAGCCGCTACCTGATGACTCTTCGGATAAAAAATCCAGCATATATTTTGTCTAAAAAGGAAATGACTACATTTAGCAACTTCAACCCAAATATGACTGGAATTAATACTATATTTCTAATAAAAATAAAATTTATGCAGAATATTACGAGAAGTTTTCCTATTTACATTTCTGGTGAATCTGGTACTGGTTAGTTATCATCATGAGGGACAGATGCTACGGTTGATGGTATGTCTGGATAATGAAGAGTTTGTCTTCTTTTAACTTTGTTGTACCTTATAACATATATCATGTACATATAGCAGTCATCATGGTGGTTCTTTGGCTCTCTCCATACTCTAGGAATAAAGGCATGGCCCTTCTAGCAGCTCTCAACTATCCTTCTGGAGTAGATTGACAGCTTCCACATATCATAGAAGTTTCGTGGCCCATGGCTATTCTTGGACACCCATGTGCATTTTAAAGTAGTCTGTACACTCTCCAAAATTTAGCACCTTCCATCATTTTCATGGTATATGTTTTCTCCTAATACAATTAATATCCACGCAAGCAACAAATTATATAGGGATAATTTTAGCCTTCTCTAAAAGCCAGTATGAAGAAAACTAAAATTATATCGTAGAAAACAATCTGGGATAAATTGTAGAACATATAAAGTTAATGATGCAGAAAAAAATACTAACATTTTTGGAATCAGCACAAAAACAATAAATAATAAAAAAAATCAATAAATCAATTTTTCATTGAGATCCCCTTCTAAGGTTGGTTAGAAAACGGTTCGAACATAAATGACTATATCCGCATTGAGAACTTTTTCGATAAAAACAACAAATAATGCACTTAAATGAATCATTAAATATAATATTAGCCGAATGATATTTTTGCATGTATGAAGATAATACAGAGAAGAAGAATCGCATGATATACTAAAATAACCTGATAATATACTTCGATGCGACAAACTGGACATCATTACCGAATGCTTGTTTTCTTTCACAACGATTCTTTAATTATAACACTGTGTAACACGATTTTTGTCGTTGGGTAGTAACTGTTATTTTCTATTTCATTGTGTCTAAAATACATGACAAAATACTTATTTATTTTAAACTTTGCTTTTGTGTCCAGGATGATGATATTTATGTGAAATTTACCTATTCCCTCTGGAAGGAACTGGCGAATTTGAAATTGCATTTGCATAAAGTAGAAACAAAACTACATGATACATAAATAACATTTATTTATTCTAGAATTACATAAGTGAGACAATTAAAATATTAGAAATGAGTAGTTTTCCATGATTTACGCTTTTACGAATCAGCCCCCAAATATAGTCTCCCATCAGATTTCCATTTTACGATCCTTGATAGCGGCGTCCAAAGTCCAATAGATCCTGGTGAAAGCGCTCGCCATGCTCCTCGGAGTACGCTCCCATGTTTTCCTCAAATTTATCAAGATGAGCGTCAAGAATATGGACTTTCAGGGAAATCCTCAACCCATCTTGCCGTAGTTTTTCACCAAGTTCTCAACAAGCTCTACATAGGAAGCCCAGAACCACTGGGATGAAGCTGTCCCACGCGGCTTTTTCCGTCCTAGTCAGCTTCTCGGCTCGGGAAACTCCTTGCACTCCGTGATCTTTTTTTGTTTGTGGACCGATGAAGACTCCGACTTCCACCTAGGCAATGGAGGGAGATGGGAAAAAGGAAACTCCTCCGAGCCTCCGCCATTATCAAGCTATTCCTATCCAAAATCGTAATAGTTGATTCTCTAAGCGGTAAATTTACTTTAAATAAATCGGTGGCTAAACTATGGCGAAATGAAAAGGTAGGCGTCAACGTTGGGTGATCCTTCGTGACGGCGTGTCTGAGCCAACTTAAACTAAAAAATAACAAATAGGCTAAGTTAATTTCAATTTGAGTACAAATTTAACCACCAAAGTATACCTTGATTTATATACAAACGAAACCTAATGGCGCTACTCGAATGATCGTAACTAGTTCCCCGGAGAATCGTGCGTAAAGATGCTCTTGTGCGGCTATGAATACGATCTCAAGTTAAGTTATCGCAAGAAACTCGTCTTAACGTTAGGCTCTGCCAACTTACTTGAATTCAGTTGAAAGGTTGGCGTTGCAGCACCGAATCCGCTGCAGCTGGACTCTCTCACCTGGTGTGCCTCAAGCTCTCATAATGACGGTTGCTCGATGAAATACAGGAAGTTCCATGGAATGTGGGTAGTGGAAGGGAGGTCGAAAAATAGTGGAGGGCCCTACCGACCTCAGTAGGAGTCCTAAGAGCGAACTTGAACAATTTTATCGTGAGAGATACACTTTTCTTCTCCGGCAGAATCTTCCTTAAAAAGTAGCTTCACAAAAGACACAAAGTTGTATTCATCATAGGCTAATAAAAAAACGGTTTAGCACTAGTGATGCTCATATGGAGAGGGAAGAATTGCAAATTAAACTCTTGCGAAGTAAAAAGCGATTAACTTGCTCTTGTCGAGGTCTGAGCACTGCCGAGAGTTGACGAGACCTGTACGCTAGTCGTTTAAGGTAGTAAATTAACATTCTAAGGTTTGCCCGCGCAAGCGCATCGCCCCAAAATCCGAAGAAAGGGTTTTTGTGAGTTACTTAAAGAAATTAATTCAATACAAAATAAACCAAGACAACTTGAATATGCATTTTACTTATAAATAAATATTGACAATATATCTAATATATTGTACACCATCTTTGCCGCAGATAGCTTAAGAAAAAAATCTTGGAGATACTTGAAAGCTGCAGACTCCTTATCTAGAGCTCTGACATATTGTTTCATAAGGCTGAATTTTAAGGGCAGAGGAAGAAACAGTACTTTTCGAGGGTCCAACAAAGGCTCCCATTTGACGTTGTTTCTTCTCACACTAAACTCGGTCCGTTGTGGCCAATCCGGCTGATGGTACTGTGTCACGGTGTCCCTGCTTTCCCAAAGGCAGAGATAACAAGGAACCTCGGTAAAGCCTCCTAGGAGACCCATCAAGAAGGCCACCATTTTGAAGTCTTTGATAACTTCCCAACCGTACTATTCATATTTCAATGCATCTAGCAAGATCTTGACACTGCTATATTCCTCTTTGAGCTGGGCCGAGTGAGCAAGGGAAAGAGATGGATACCTGTTCCCGTTATGAAGCAGCACTGCTTTTAAGCTCCTAGACGAGCTGTCGACGAAGAGGCACCACTCGTTGGGGGTAACAGATGACTGAAGGTCTGGATACATGATAACCGGCGCATTTTTGCCTGCTCGATGTTTGGAAGGGTTCACCATGCAAAAGAAACAAATGCTTGAGTGGTCAGTTGGTTCCCTCCTAATTCGTGGGATTTCGAAATTCATAGCTCTCCTTACTTCTCTCTACCATCCTGTAAAAAAACAACAAAATGAAAACATAAGTATAAATATACGAATACTTTTCACTTAGTGTTATTAGAAATGTTAAAAAAAATCCAGTATCCAAATAAATAAAACAGATTATATATATATATATATATATATATATATATATATATATATATATATATATATATTACCTTCCAGAGTTCTTTTGCAGAGCTCGCAGGTGAAATGAGGTGCCCAAGGTTTGTCTTGATCTCCGACTGGAATGCCGAAATATACCTTGTAGGCCTCACACATTTCAGCAGATCTCTCTACAGAGTACTTTTTCACTCTTGTCATAATAAATCCGCCGTAGACATAGCAAAATGCGTCTGTCGGAAGCTTATAACATCTTGATGCCATGTGTGACGAATGCTTCTATCAATGACGAGTGACGATGTCTGCATTGTGACGGCTAGAGTTAAACTGATCTGTTGAGTAGAAATTCTTTGTATTTACATAGTCATCTACGTTACCAGAATGTTTTAGAAATTTTCAAAACACTAGTGCTGAATACATGTGGAATGTAAGAAAACTGTCATTGCTGTCCAGGTCGCAAAAAAACAAAATATAAGGGAAATAATAGCTATTACTACTGTGTTACTGTTTCTATAACTTTTTAAATACAGTATATCATGTTTATATCATAACTGAAAAAAACATTGTGTGAATTGTAAGTTCATTAGAAGTTGTGGGTGAACATTACATTTAGCAGACTTATTCCACACATGATAGTGATTAATCACAATTATCATATATTGATACTATCGAAATGAAAATGTAGAATTCTGAATATCAATATATCATGTGTGTATCAGATGCGTCAAAATGTTCTTAATATTGTTAAGGCTTCAATATCCCGTCTTTTTAATGGACACTTGTTGAGCCAGGGGCGAGGGGCTCACTAGCCCAGGCGCGAAAGGGGGATCGAGTATATGAGAGAGAAATGGTGACTGATGATCAAGTAGGTAGTATTGTGTATGGTAAATATGTAACCAGGACTTTGGTTAGAGTGCGTGCCTGGAGGCGCCTTCCCAGAGCTGACCCGAGTAAATGAGATGACAGCCCATAATACCACATAACTATCAAAGGACATTTCAGCATCGACAAAATGATGTGGGCGTGTTTGAAATGGAAAAGGGAGTGGCGTTGATGCAAGTGATCAAACTTCGTCGGAAATTGGTTAAAGTTGTGAAGTTTAAGTTAACTTTTTATTCTCATTTTTTAAGAAGTAAAACAACGGGTATAAGTCAAGGAGACCAAAGTCCACTCATAAACAGACATTAAAAAGAAAAAATATATACGTCAAAATCTAAACTAATCTTTAGACTTACACATGGTTAATTGGGGGAAATAAAGAAAATGAAAACGAAAAAGGAATAATTACACTGTGTAACAAAATTTCACTTTTGTCTTGTCTTTGGATTAAAAGTGTTATTTTCCAAATGTTTGTGGCTCTATTAAATAAAAAAGTCAAATTCAATCCCCAAACTTTGCTTTTGTGGCTAGGACATTAAATTTTTAAATTAGCCCATTTATGGTAAATAACATTATTTCGCGCCTGGGTTAGTGAGCCCCTTGCCCCTGGTTTAATAATTGTCCATTAAAAAGACAGGATATTGAAGCCTTGACAACATTAAGAATATTTTGACGCATCTGATACACATATGATATATTGATATTCAAAATTCTACATTTTCATTTCGATAGTATCAATATATAATAATTGTGATTAATCACTATCATTGGTGGAATAAGTCTGCTAAATGTAATGTTCACCCACAACTTCTAATGAACTTACAATTCACACAATGTAATAAAAAGGTTCCCAATGCGAAGACCCTGACCCTTACTCTCATATGTCCTTTACACAAGACTAATTCCATCTATTATTCTAACTGCTCATCCCACCTCAGAAAGCTCAGTCCCAATCTGGTTCGAATCCTTCTTTACAACCTTATTCTTCTCTTCATTTACCCTTCAGACACCGAGGATCCTTCTTAAATGGGTTGTTGACATTGTTCGTACTCCAGAACATTTTTCGCTTTAAATAGTTTCGCTTTCATAAACTTTGGCACCAGGATACTCTCGTGGAGCTTTCTGGTACATTCGAAACTCAAACAGCCCCAGAGACATTCAGAACATTCAAAGCCTCGTGATCACAAACTGTTTCGCCTCCCTCAAGGGTAACACTAAGATATCTAATATACCATTACACTCTATCCTCACAACCTCTTATTTATGCATTTACTTATACCCTAATCCTCTCACACATTTTTGGCAAACGCTACGATCAACATTTCCAAATTTCCTCCACAATCATGCACTAACCCGATGGCATCAGCATATATAGAACCCATCCATCCTCACTCTCACACCGTTTACTCCTTTCTGCACTTAGTTTCATCCTCTTCCTCACTTATATCCTTACAACAATTCAAGCACAGAATAAATCTTCCCTCGACACCAACATGCACCACATGAAACCAAAGACCAGACAACATAAAACACCTACTTATAAGCTGTCCAAATCTCACGCAAGCACCCATTACACACAAAATATGCTTTCTTAAGGACCTGTGAACCCACCCAGGGGGGCGTATTGTCCTTCCTATGGGACGCCGACTTCGCAAAAGAGAGGTAAGGGGGCGGGCAAGTAGGTAAATTTACAAATTCCTCTCAGAAAGAATCAACACACCGCTAAGAGGAGTAAGCACCGCCCGAACAATCTAATCCTGTGTCAAATTCTCTGCCAACATTTCATGCATCGCACGGTCATTGAGAATCGCTGACTAGTCTTCACCTCCAGATGCAGAAACCCCTCCAACGACCTGTTTTTAATGAACAAGTTGCGTTCTGTTTTCCCCTCTTGCGCGCATACAAACCCTAGTACAGACGGTAAGGTCCTTTCCATGGGTTCTCTTTCCTATGTCCATTCAAAGCTCGATTATGGATGTTATTTCTACTCATAACATTATGAGCGTTTTTTTGCGAAAGGTGGACTCGATCAACTCTACTAGTCACAGCACGTCTCATATATCATGCCATTATGTAGCCGCGTGCGAAATGCCACTCGCATTACCTCGCGCATTGTGCGTGATATCCTTGTACCGTTCAGCGTCTCCTCCAATTACAAGCGTCTCTCATTTCTTGCCAGATATTTCTTTATGGTGCATATAAACGGTAGACGCTAACAAATCATTGGACCATTTAGTTTAGTGCAAAGAAACTCCTTCGAGAATTTGGTATAACACTAGAGGCGGTGGGGCCAATGATTTTATCAGAGATGCTACACAGGAAGATATTACCTTTGGACATTAGACGCTACGCTTCTGTTTCCAAAACTTTCACAACACCGTTCTTTTTCATCGGAGCACACATTCTGTAACGCTAGATCTGTGCTAGCTTACACATCATCCTGGGCCGAGTAGCCGCAGTTAAGCACACTGTTTCTGCTTCCCGGCTCCAGTAACCGCAATTGTGTACCATCCTTACCTCACTGTGTTAGCTGGTCCTTCGTCTTTACATCATCGAATAATTTCAATCTTGTCCATATTCATCACTTTACCTTCAGATATTTCCTTACAGACTGGTCAGCAGGGAGCTACCCTGTATAGACTGCTACACCTAAAAAAACAGCTCGTCATCCTGTCTCGAGTGCTCGTATGTTTTTTATCTTGGCTTTAGGTATAGAAAATAAGCATGAATCTAAAAAAAACACACATAGACCAAGAGCAAATTATCAGGATATATGTACTGAAAACTTTTAAAATATTTTAAACCAAAGGCCAGTTGCCAGAGCAGGAAAGATCGTAAGCCACAGACAGAAGGTCAGACTGCGAAGTGAAAGCCGCTCCTGTAAGTAGGAGTATCGCAAGTTTGGCTTTTTCTATCTAGGTTTAAGGACATAACCAGAAAAAAGGCTGTTGAACTTCTATAAACAACGCTTTTTAACACTCGAAGGTCGCCAGGGACGATAATTAATGAGTCGTGGGCATTTAAACGCGAATAATAGGAAGTGCGGCCTTGGCCCAATAGCCCTCTCTCTGCACCTAATGAGGTAATTATTTTGCGGGACCGAGCTTTATTGACTCGTTGTGCATCAGGCCAACTAGAAGTCCCGAGCCCCGTCACTGCAATAGAAAACGTAACTTCGACCCACCTTGGTGATTCAGTGTGCGAGGCCACCGACAATACACCTCTTTCTGTGGGAGGGGCTCTCCTCTGACATCCCTCAATTAGTGCAGGGTTCTCGTCTTTACTACATATGTAGAATCCCTCAGGCAGTTGCACATCTAAAAAGGATTTGGCCCCCACTATGCTTTATCTGGAGCTCCACCAAACGTCTTGTAGCGGAGAAGGGACCTTAGGCATTCCTATCACTCCTGGTAAGGGAAATTCTCCCTTAGCCCCTTCTTCAGAGTCGTCTCTATGCATCTCTGTTCGGGATTTCGGTTCGGTACCCTCACCCTTTACTTTCGTATGGACCACCGAAGAGGCAAAAGAAACCACCACGGTAGGGCGAAACTGCCAGAGAAGAGAAAGTTGGGAGGCCTCTCAAGACCGCCTGAGGAGAAATTTGGCGCCAAACATCTCTGCTTCCTGCCCCTCCCCCCTTTTTTCCAGCGAAAAGCCGGCGTGCTGGTACCACGAAACTTCCCGTTAGAGGCCGGCTCGGTAAACTTCCAGACTTGCCGACCTGAAATAGTTTATGAACTTATGTAGTCTCCTATTCCGATCCCACGCCACGGGGAGGGGGGGGGGGAGGGTGCATACCTCAAAATACTCCACGGCTTTTCCAAGGAGAGAATAATGATTCATTGAGAACATTATATTGAATAGTTTTTGGTGCCAGACAGGAACGCACTTTTTGCTCCAGTGTCCTACTTGGGTGGATCACCGCGAGCGGCAACTGTCATGGAACTTCGAATGGCAATTTGTGGCATTTTAGAGATTAACAAAAAATGTTGGCAGCCCGTTAGGTTCTCGAGAGAGTCAAGCCTCCTTAAGACATCTGAGCGTACTTTTTTGTTTGTTTAATTGTTTATTGCTTTAGGTTGTTTTTCTTTGTTATTTTTGTTACAATTTGATAAAAAATATATAATTAATAGATTTTCTTTATAGGGCTGGGCCTTCGTAAATGGCCACCAGACGGGACCGCTGAATCAAAAAAATCCCACTAGTTATGTCAAAACATCTCCACCCATATATCACCTCAACTCATGCCTTACTTCCAACATATATATTCTTCACACCATAGTTTATCTTTTACTCCCTACATTTTTATACATGCGGCCGTAACCCTACATGATCATGATCCCTTTTCACATAGATAAACCCAACATAGAGTTCACGTTTCTTATCACTTTTTTTCGGCTGTTTGGGTCCTAATACGTGATTCGCACATACCATACCAGCTCTAAACTAATCTTTCTCATCCTCACACTGTTTCAGGTATCCTTCCTATACACCTAATCAGAATTTTTCCATAAATCTTACCTACAGCACTTGACAGACTTATTCCTCTGAGGTTTCCGCATAAATTCTAGTATACCCTAAAACAATGCTACGATCTCAGCATGTTTCCATGCCTCAGGTACACTTCCACTTTCAAATGTCTTACAATACAACCACCAGCTTCATTCCATAACATAACCACAGCCACTTTTTTACCATCTTATTGACTATACATCTCCTTCAGCTGTCATCCCATTTTCCATAGTGCTCACAGCCTTTGAATACTTATACCTTTCATGCTCTGATACAGCACCGATTTACACCTACGAATTCAACCACATTTATAATCAAGGTAACTTCCATAACAACATTATACAACTCATCAAAGTACTCTTGTCCTTTTCCTTTGACGCCATGGCTCGCTATTCATTCTTCTCCTTTCCCCTTTCTCACTTCAGTCTGGAATAAATTCCTTTCAAATAAATTCCTTTTAAGTTATTCACTCATGTCACTTCTCTTTTGTTTCTTTTCATACATTCTCCGCATTTCCCTGACATTTTCATGTGTATTATTAAGCGTTTGCAATGACTCCTTTCTTTTTCTCCTCACCTCACCTTTCCCATCTTTCTTACACTTTTCACTCCTTGCATTACCGACTATCACGTCCTTAATTTTGTTCCACATTGTGTCTATTTCCATCCTTTCCTCCTTTACCAGGGTTTACATCTATGCACCATTCAATTTAACCTTACATACCACAATCAATTAATCGGATAGTCACATATTAATACCTATTAAAGCTTTCCAATCAAATATTTCCAATAGTCTATTCTTTCTCATTTACATCAACCACATTCTCAACCTCCCCTCCTCATTGCCCCTTGCATATATATATATATATATATATATATATATATATATATATATATATATATATATATATATATATATATATTTATGCGCATCTTTTTGTTGAAAGAACCTGTTTGCCACACACGTTTCTTTCAGCACAAAAGCCTATCATCCCTCCACTTTTTTATTTTCTCTGTGTACCTAAAACTCCAGTTACGAACTACAAGCAAATTATATTGCAAGCCCTCGGTATCATTTTTGCTCTATTATTTTACTTATTTCTAAAGCAAAGTACATAAAACCTAAGCACACATGTAGGGAAATATTATGTGACCCTTTAAATCGTGGTTTCGATGACTAGGAAACTTTTTTTCCTCATTTTCTGTTGCATGTGTTGCATGGGATTTTCAACTGATTCTAATTAATATTTTACCGCTGATTTCAAATCTAAAATCGGTTTTAGAATGCTCTTCTAGTTCTTATGCTATTTGAAATTTATGATTTTTACCTACGGCGATTGTTTTAGGATAGTTCTAAGCGCAACCTTAATTAAGTGTGTTCTCTTTCAAAATGGCATTTCTTTGGTGCAGTCGTCAGTTAGTCACTCGATGTATTTGTGAGAAATTCATGACGACTTAAAAATGATAATTGAGTTACTGAAATATTAAGAGCATAACTGGATCATTTGTTTCAACCTAACAATCGTTAGCTTTATCCTTAGTCAAGAGAAAAGTTTCACTAAGTTCCCATGCTATGTGGGAGGATTGAGCTAGAGACTAAAACTGGACCCAGTTGGAATGGTTCATCCGTTAAACTCTGTGAGCAGGTATGCCAAACATTGTGAATGACCCGATCGTTTGTCGAGACAAAGCAGGCGTATTTGATGGACCTCAATTCGTGACCTTGTAGGTGAAGTGAAATTTGTCGGAAAGACGAAAGACAAGAATAGAGCTTGCCTGTCATTCGAGGCGGTATTACAAAACTTTATTGGTAACAAAAAAACCGATAACTATGAATATTTGTTTGTTAGAATGCTGTTGGCTCTTCGTGATCTTGGATGCAACATGAGTGTCAAGTTTCACTTCCTGAATAGTCACCTACACCATTTCCACGAACTGTAAGTGATGGACAAGGAGAGCACCTCTGCAAAGACCTCACGATGATGGAATAGCGCTACCAATGGCGATGGAACAGACATATGATGGCGGGCTACTGCGGGAGTATCAAACGAGATGACCCCGACAAAGTCCTCAAACGCAAGAGATACAAGCCTAAATCCTTGTCATAATAGGAACAATTTGAACTTTTTATTTCATCGGTCTTTCTGAAACCGCATCGGTCCACACTGATATTTGCATGCAATGAATACAGGCTGCAGATTTACCTAGTATTAATGCATATTTTTTATCATGCATATTTGATTTATTTTGCCTTTATTTCACATTCTAGTACGCATTGTGATTGATATATATGCTGTTGAGAAACAATACAGATTATTAGCCTAAATGGCTGTTTTATGACTAATTTTAACATACTGTAGTATGGCCATCAATTGTTTAGATAGAATATAACATTATGCGAAAGATGTGCAAATTTCGCAAAAAAATGAAAAGGCTGAATTGCAAAAAATCTGTAGCTTCTAGAGAAAATTTGACTTCAGATTTGAATTAAAGTACGATATAAATGCATCAGAATATTTATTCTCCAGTGTAATAATTTTGTTGTAGTTTTAGATTGTTTTACCATTTTTATCCACTCATTCTTCGATAATTGGGAATGATTAGAATAACAAATTAGAATCTAAAACAGAAATAAACTAACAAACAGATTAGGAATAACAAGTATTCATAGAGTAAACTTCTTAGATAAGATAAAGTAACTTCTAGAATCAAACGCAAGATACGAAGGAACACATTGAATGCCGGATCAAACTCGTAGGAAAAGCATAGGTGGGCAAAGCACAAATTTTTGTGTGTAGTTAATGGCACCTCGAATCTTCTCTATTACTATAGATCTGTCTCCTTTCTTTATAAAAGCTACCCTCGTATAGCACTCTTAATGCCATTATATACCTATAAACTGAGGTACTCTTGTGGATAAGAAGCCATCGCATGGTTTCTTAAGACCCTTTCTTCATGTTGCCTTGAATGAATCTGAATAATTCTTCATTGTTGATGATCTCCTGAATTTCAGTGACGAATTCAGTCGTTCTGCTAGCGTCAGATCGTCGACCGTGGGGTTTTTCTCTGCTATCGCCTCGTAGTCAAATTCTGAATCTTCTAACTCCTTTTTGGCCTTTTCCACCATCCTTCTGCTGACGTTAAGGAAGTCTGAAATCTCCTTGTTTGTCCTTCCAGCGCAGATTCTAAGAAGCATTTGATACCTCTTCCATATATTGTAGGTTTCAAAAAATTCCCTAGTAATTATTCTGCCCCCTAAAAGCAAAAGTGGTTATTGTTTTTAAGGAAAAAAAGACCGACAACCAAGGTAAAATAAATATGCGTAAAATTAGCAGTTCAAAATTGCGAACGAATACCGTTCGCGCCTTGTACGGTGATCTTATTTCTCTGTGTTTATATTGTGAATAAGTAAATTACAGAAAATTGAGCGCCCCCTCCCCCATACACACACAAATAATGTATTCAAATGTCTTTCCGTATTCGTTCTAAATTTTATTTCACATCTATAAATTTTCACTTAAAAAGTTCATAGAGAAAAGTCTTCGTCATTGTACGGATGTGGCGTTTAAACAATCTGAGTTAATCTCAAGTTGATCCATTGTTCCCTCCGCCTCACTCAGGACCACTCTGTTCGCAGGTGGAGACCACGATGAACGAGGACATACTAGCATTGGCTCAGCGTCGACGAGCAGCGAGGAGCTCCACGTTTAATGGACGTGAAACGTCTCCCACAAAAAAACTGGTAGCTGGATACCCCCCCGAGAGGGTCCTCAGGATCGACAACTTCACGACTGGGACTGAAACCCCATCTTTAGCTCCTTCACCAATTCCCTATGCTCTTCCAAAGGTAAACGACCAAAATGGTACTTTTTCACGGGCGAGATAAAAGGAGTCTGGAAGAAGAGAGTTGGAGTTATTTAATAAGGGTTGGGAAAGATTTCATGAGTTTTGCTGCGTTAGAGAGATTGGAGATAGTAGAATAAATTATATTTCTATAATGGTGTTCTGCTTCTCTAAGATGAAGAGAAAGGAAATATATGAGGTCAATATAGAAGTAGAGATATTTGGGTAAAATATGAAGGTGTGGGTAGAACCATATGTGATATGAAGGTGTGCCCCCATACACGTGTGTGGGAGGGAGGGTAAGAAGTAAAATTCTTCTCTTTTCCATAGTCTACCCATTTTTCCCCAATACTGCATAGTTGGTTTCTTTGAGTTTTTCTTTTTAAAGGAAAAATTTGCGATGTATTCTGGTTTTATATATCTAAAAGGTTTAGTCATAAAGGTTTATGTATACTAGTGCTTGTACTAGCATTGGAATGACCAGGTTTATTAACTGTAAGAGAGGTTGTACTCTTATGTGTAAAGAGAACAGTTGTGTTAGTAAGTAGGGCAAGTGTGCATGATTTGTGCAAAAGGGTATAAATGTACCGAATCGGTCTATATAGAGACGAGGTTAAATGTGATTTTCATCCAATCTCTCATCATTTCTGTCTTTTTCGCCCCTTTTGTAACTTTGATGCAAACCAAAGCCCATTTCTTAGGTATTGTAGCGACTCCCTCATTCTGCAGACAAGACCTTGCCTTTACGTATACATAATATATGCGCACGAGGTGTCTGTCGAAGCGGCTCTGTGCACGCACATGTATAAAACTGCATAAGTAACCGATAAATCAATAGATATTGAGTGAGAGCTTGTTTCTGCTTAAAATATTCTCACGTCACCAGTGAAGTCATCTGAATCGAACTTCCTAAGGGGTTGGGGAGATATGCGGAAGTATCTCGGTCGCTTTTTGAGGCGAGAACCTTCTTCGATGCTCTTACTTGCGTACTTGTGAGACGCAGAAAAGAGAACATGGAGTAATATGGGTATATTACTTGCATAATACCGTTTTATTTTCATAGAAAGCAAAAAAAATAATAGGACACACTCTATGAGGAGAGCGTGGGCAGACCGGGGGAAAGCGTGAAGGGATTGAATGAGGTTTATGGCTGTATCGCGACTCAATCCTGAATACGAGGCATAAAGTAGTTCGTAAACACGAACCCAGACCCAAATATAAGAAGTTTGATCCTCATTGACAGAAGTTAATGCGTAAGTGACCATCTAGTACTAAATATGGTTCTAGAAGGGAAGTAGTCATTTGATAATGTTGTTTTGTAAGATATACAAGGAAACGGTTGCTATAGCAATGAATAGCCACCTTTCGGCTGCATCTGGCACACCTGGAAGACCCAGTTCATCCACGCCAAGCAAATGACTGCATCCAAAAGACCAATTTAACAGCCCTAAAAAGAACCGTATTAATTGGGTATTTTAACCTTCCTTTTGCCGTCGCAGTACGCGGGGTCGTTTTCACTCACTTGTCACCGCACATGGGATCGTTTTCATCCACCAATTAGTGCACACTATTTCTTACATACGGAAAACAGCAATGTACACAGAGATGGCCTTGTGAAGGTGATTACTCATTGCTATACTAACCGCAAACCACTACGTACATTGCAGTTTACTTTACTATATAGGAGTAAACTTTTTACCAAATGTCTTTTCGAAATATGTATTTAAACGGATTTCCTATGACTTACAATATATTAATGCCTATTATTAAAGGTCCTTTTAAAGTTACATATTTCTAATATTTACTAACATGTGAATTTTGTTTGTCAATTATATTCGATGTTTTCATGTATTTTAGAAATATTTTTCGGTAGTTTTATTGCAAAGTTTCTTGATACTGGCTATTTTTAATAGTAGTCGATATAATCACACGATCTCATAAATGAGCTCCTGTAAATTGGCGTTGAATCTATGCCGCAAACTGAACTTTTTCGTTGTTCTGTTATGTTCTGTGGTGATAAAATCTTTCATGACCTCACCTAAGGTCACAAAAATTCAGGAGCACTACCTCAAATAGTGACGATAAATTTAGATGGGCTATTGATCTCCGGCTGCAAGAGATTATGTGATACGACGTAAGGACCTAAAAAAAATCAATCAGAACATTCTAAGCGTAGATAAAACCTTTTAGAGTTAGATAAGGCGTTTGGGAAATGAGATAATGACTCCAGAAACAACTCTTCAACATCTCTGAGATATTGATAATATTAGACAAGGAGTTTTTAAAAATAAATATAGATTAAGATGAAGAAGGAGTTCCCTCTAGAAATGTTTCCAAATAACAAACCAAACCTTGTGAAATAAATGACGATAATAGATAGAGAGAGAGAGTGGAAAAAGAATGAAGGAAGAGATGGATAAAGAAATAAAGGGCTAAATAGTATAAACAGAAACGCAATATCATGATCCTCAACCCTCGGTACAGGAAACAGGAGTACATACCATGAGTTTATATGTACAATTTCATGTATAAGTTTTCATAATTACTGAAAATCCACTTTTTGAGGACGTGCAACAAAACAGACAAACAAAAATAATGACCTTCGAAGATATGATAAGAAAAGCAAAGCCATTGTCTATTTTATATTACGGAAAGATAGCAAACAGAAGTCCATTATTCTCTAATTATAACCTGCTAGTGCAAATTAGCATTCAAATCTCTAGAAATTATAAAGAAGATATCTAGATAAAGCCGTGATTCATACAAGGTCATTGAGGACATATTTTAAGGTTTATTTGTGTTGGTTTGGAAGAGCGAGTTAAAATGTCCTTTCTACTTATAATGATGAACTCTATTATTTATTGTCAACATTACAAATTATTCCATTGACATACAACATATTTTCTTAAATCACACTGGCATTCTCTATAAGAAAGTTTTTGGTTGAAAATCAGATCAAGCTTTTGTGCATAAGAGCTGCGAAGAAGCTTCATCTCACCAAGAACCTTACAGGTACGCTCCGCTTTGGCAAGTAATATAAAGTATGGAATGTTGAAAGCTGGAACGATATTCACTGATGGAGCTCCCTCCAGCCTGTTTAAAGATTCTGGAATTTACCTCGTTAGGAGGAGAAAAGGGGTCTTTCACGAGTCATGTGTCGTGTCCACGGTGAAGTATCAGGATACTCATCGTGTCTGGGGGTGTTTCTCTTCTAAGGGAACTGAGGGCACTGACAACTTTGCCCAATAATACCAAAGCTTCAGCAGCACCTTTTCCCAACAGCCGTGAACCGATTTGGAGATAAATGTATTTTTTCAGCATGATGGCACACTTAGTCACAAAGCGGAACCAATGACAAGTTTCCTGACTGAAAATAACATCGAATCTTTGGGACCTTGGCCTGGGAATTCGCCACATTTAAACCTAAAAGAGATTTGGTGAGCAATAATCAAACTGGCGCTTGATAAACAGAAGCCATACAATTGTGAGCAGTTGCGGTGTTTAGTGAACAAAAATGGACCAATATCAAGATATCATCACATATTTGGTCTCTAGCATAGCAAAACGAATTGAAGCAAGCTTGAAAAACAAGGGACATCATTGAAAATATTAACTACTAGCATGAATTGGCTATATTTATTAATAAAATGGGCTCACAACCATTTGCCATGAATGTACACCCCAACCCACCTTTATCCATCACCAACATTCCAAATCTTACCGATCTGCAATCAGACGATTTATTTCATTAACTCTGCAGGTTATATCTGGCATTTGCCATCTCACATTACTCTGCATATGGCTGTAGTGCTTTGGCAGGTAGCACGCCTACCAGGCAAGGGTGGGAAATAACACGGCCAACTCACCTGGAATGCATCCTGGTTAGGACCACCCTACTTGGATGAATTCCACGTGAGGTTAAAATGCAATTGAACTTCCAATTCTTAGCTATTGTATGCACTGCATAGACAGTCTCTCAGGAAGCGCGGCCTTAATTAATTGTGGTAATGTGGTGGTGCCTACAGCACAGGCTGAAGGATCAAAGGTTATTTCCCTTAATCTCTCAAGCTGTCAGACGAAGTAGATTTGTCATCTGCTTCTGGGGAGCAATTAACAACAACAAAAAAACTCTGCCACACTACATTTTGCTAAGCGTTTTATTATTCCCTCTAAATCTTGGATTAAAATTACCCCGACTGAATATATATTTTTTAGTCGCATGGTAATAATGTAACTATTGGGCCGATTCTAACGAAATTTAAAACCCTTATGTTGTTTTACATTCTCTTTCGAATGATATAATTACCAAGGTCTTCCCAAGGTTAGCCGGGAAATTATTTGGCAAAAACCTCATAAATATTCGGCAGATTCAAAGGAAATTTAAAACTCTGGTGTTGTTTTACATTCTCTTTCGAATGATATAATTGTTAAAGTCCTCCCAAGGTTAGTCAGGGAATTATTGAAAGTCTTGAAGGTCGTAAGGTCATAAATCAGAATAAGTGAGAGCACGCGACTCTTGGGTCAGCAGATCTTGTTTTACTTACCCTTTGATTCTGTCGTTCTTAGTAAATAATTGATAATTATTAAATCAAATGCTTTTTATACTTCTTGAATGCATTTAATTAATAAATGCTATCTACATAACAATATGTACTTAACCAAAACAAATTTGATAGACAAACATTTGTTATTAAAACAAAGGGACATGATCTACTGGAACTGCGGCGGAAATGGCCGATTTAGCATCTCTAGACACTAGGTGGCGCCACCTGGTGGTCACTTATATCATATTTGAACTCACTGACCTCAATTACCTTTGGTAGCATTGGTTTTAGCTGGCTATAGAGCCAGCGATTGTGGATAGAAGATGAACACAGTTAAACATGCGAAAAATTGTTAATAGAAACCATTTTTTCTTTTAAATCTTCATTCGAAATAAATAGCCTACTATTTATACAGGGTGTCCCTAAAATCTGAACAAAGGACGCAAGGAGAAGTTACGCACTCAATGAAACTTCAAGATACGAGACACCCGAGGGAACAGCGTATCATAAATGGATGTGCTCAAATTGACGGAAATTTGAAGTTAATTCATCAGGTTTAGCAAACGAATCTCGCCAAGTCCATCGAACTTTGTATCACAAATGGTGGAGATCACATTGAAAATATTATCCATAAAACTATATTTTAGTGGTTTAATATTTTTTAACAGTTCGAATTATAGTTTGTGATCATATTTACAGCCTTTATCGAAGTTCTGTTATAGAAACAGAGGGGAAAGGCTGTTTTTTATGAGTTTAATATTTTTTAACAGTTCGAATTATAATTTGTGAGTATATTTAAAGCCTTTATCGAAGTTCTGTTATAGAAACAGAGGGGAAAGGCTGTTTTTTTAGGAGTTAATATTTTTTAACAGTTCGAATTATAGTTTGTGAGTATATTTAAGGCCTTTATCGAAGTTCTGTTATAGAAACAGAGGGGAAAGGCTTTTTTTTAGGAGTTTAATATTTTTTAACTGTTCGAATTATAGTTTGTGAGTATATTTAAAGCCTTTATAGAAGTTCTGTTATAGAAACAGAGGGAAAAGGCTGTTTTTTTTAGGAGTTTAGTATTTTTTAACAGTTCGAATTATAGTTTGTGAGTATATTTAAAGCCTTTATCAAAGTTCTGTTATAGAAACAGAGGGGAAAGGTTGTTTTTTTAGGAGTTAATATTTTTTAACAGTTCGAATTATAGTTTGTGAGTATATTTAGGGCCTTTATCGAAGTTTTGTTATAGAAACAGAGGGGAAAGGCTTTTTTTTAGGAGTTTAATATTTTTAACAGTTCGAATTATAGTTTGTGAGTATATTTAAAGCCTTTATTAAAGTTCTGTTGTAGAAACAGAGGGGAAAGGCTCTTTTTTGAGGAGTTTAATATTTTTTAACAGTTAGAATTATAGTTTGTGAGTATATTTAAGGCCTTTATCGAAGTTCTGTTATAGAAACAGAGGGGAAAAGGCTGGTTTTTGGTATACTCTTTTATCCAAGTTTTTTCTAAGAATTAAAAAAATAAATATGATTATAGAATGTTTATAGAATTTTTTTAAACAAAAATAATTACAAATCATGAAGTTTATAAAATGTATTAAACTTATGGTATGACTGTTTTCTTTTGTATTTTTATTGTATATATAAGGAAATTTTGATGACGACTGTTTTTTTCGTATTTCAAAAGAATTCAGCTTAAATTTTTTTCTTGCCTCGAGGCCTCGAAAATAAACATAGATTTGACAAAACATAGACAATGAGTGAATTATTAGGAGATATAAGAAACCTTTTAATTTTTTTATATCAAACCCACGTTGCTAGAGCCAGAGTCTACTAAACTCGAAGCTTAGATACCTGTATCCAAGAATCTATTTTTTACGACTAACATACGATGGTATTCTCAATAATCTTCTTTAGGCGCCATATAAAGAATTAAGAGAAGAAAATCTTTGAAATGAAAGTTAATAAGCTAAAAGTTCTGCTATTAAGGATTGATTGGGCCTTCCTTATCCATACCACTATATTTTAAGGATTCTTTTTAGAGGGTTTAAATAATAATAGACATTTTTGTTCTCTTAGTTCGGTTATGACCTTAGTATATTTTAAGTTTTTATCCAAGTTTATTCTAAGAGTTGCTTTAAAGTTTGGAAAGAGAAAATGATGAAGTTCAGAAAAAAATAAATATGATTCTCGAATGTTTTCGAATTTTTTAGAGCAAAAAGAATTACAAATATGGAATTTCAATTTATAGACCAAGGGTGTACTATTAGGAATTACTACCGGAAACTTAACAAAAAAGAAATTAGACTAAAAGGCCATTGCCAAAGCCGGATAGGTCGTAGCTCACAGAACGAAAGTTTGTCTGCGAAGCTCAAGCTCCTCATGTAAGGAGTGGTTTTTATAGAAATTCAAATATAGAGGAGGACAAGCTTTGTTTAAAAATGAATGAAGGATGCTTAAATAGGAGGTGATATTTACTCTATAAAGCAAGACGGAGGTTTATATTAAACGACGCCCAAACTAGTCTGTACTGAAGGTTAGCACCAAAAGTTACAGGTATGAATTTCTTACATTCGTATATAGATAAAAAAACTGCCATTTATTTAATTATTTCATAAACACTATCAGATTATTAATTAATAGTTTATAAAATAGTAAAAATCACGTCACTTCAATAAAATATATAAACATACTCTAATCATATAGACACACACACACACACATATATATATATATATATATATATATATATATATATATATATATATATATATATATATAAAATTACAATCTAAACAAGGTTATACTATATATTATGTACATTATTATCGTTCCTTGGACTGTGTTTAATTAACATATTTTTTAATATATAATTGTATTTAATAATTACACTTATATTAAGTTGTTTTAACATTGGTACTCCATACAAGAAATGATTATGGTAAGGTAAAAGTAATATGTTGTATAAAGGTTCTGTTTTCCCTAATTTCGGTTATAGAATGTCTTTTTAGCTTTATTATTGGATTTCCTAACTGGTATTCTGAACTCTTATGATTTGCTTTTACCGTCCAACTCGATCATTCATCTTATTTGTTTATGCATTAAAAAATGTAGATTTAGTTTCAATGGCAAGTTTTCGAACAAGTGGTTGGCATGGCAATGGGTAATCCCTTATTTCCCTTACTGTCAAATATATAGATGGGATATTTCGGAACTAGGCTTATTCCACCGTTTCGGTCCACTCAAATTGTTTGGTACCGCTATGTAGACGATGTCCTGGGAATTCTAAAGGAAGATTTAGACTTCGATGTTTTTTTTTTATTTATTAATTCATTGGTTTCGTCAATTACATTTACTTTAGAAAAAGAAGAAAATAATAGCCTTCCTTTCCTAGATGTTCTGACAATTTGACACGTAGACAGGTTTAAGTTTTCTATTTTTAGGAAACCGACAAATAAGTTATCCTATGTCCATTTTTATTCAGGCCATTCTAAAAATATTAAAACATCAGTATATATTCTATGTATCTTAGGGCGCTCAGAATATGTAGTCTTGACTATATACTCGTAGATCAAGAATTTTAAAAAATTGAAGAGATTGTCTTTAATCTATATTACCCGAAATATTTGTTGGAAAACCATGAATAAAGCTAAAATAACATTCTATAATCACAAGTTAGGGAAAACAGAACCTTTATACAACATATTACTTTTAGCTTACAAGGATAATTTTTTGTATCCAGTACAAAAGATTATTGATTATTGCCCTGTTAACCAAAACATTAATGACTGATTTCTTGTACTGTTCCCATTCCTCCTCGTAGACGACTGTCGATCTAGAACTGAAGAGAGCTTCCCGCGTTCTGGTCAACAAAGGCTACCCACAGGAATTCATCGATGCCGCTATAAAAGAAAAAATGAACTTGGCCGCTGGATCTAGTACCCGGTGTACACCGAAGAAAAATACCATCGATCTTTATTACAAGGCCAATATGAACACAGGCTTCCGTGAAGACGAAAAGGTCCTCAAAGCTAGTTTACATCGAAATGTGACCCCAACCGACCCTAATATGGATATAAACCAAATAATATATTGCAAAACAAGGAAAAAAGTAGTTGCATCATGAAGAACAACTGTCTCCCTCCGACGAGCGAACTCCAGGAACTAACGTATACGAGTATTCGTGTAAAGTCGGTGACTGCGAGCACCGCAATTCCATGTATATCGGCGTGACCTCCACAACCCTGTCGAGGCGATTGACGGCTCACCTACAGGGTGGGACAATTAGAAAACATGCCCATCTCTCACAGCACTACCTTAACCCGTGAGAAGCTAAATAAGGACACTTCCATCATATTAAGACTACAAGACCGCAGAAGATTGCGAATGACCGAAGCCGTCATTATCCAAATGAAGAAACCGGCAATCAATATGCAACTCCAGCCCGAAACCATACTTCAGACAACTCGGTGTCTCCGCGTCGATCCCCGCTAATACAAAATCGCAATTCCCTTTACTTATTGAACATTATCTGAACTAAAATTTTTCCTTGAATGTGTTTGGTCATTTTGCAGCGCTTACGTCTGAAAAATCAATTATTACTGTTGTAGTGCATCTGGCTACAGGCGCGTTGACCCAAGTGGACGAAACCTAGAGCTACTATTTAAGAGAAATAAGCTCCAGAGAGTTGGACCAGACTTTCCAACTTACCTAACGCGGTGTTCGGCGACAAAACCGGACATTGTGTTGGCAAGTCCAGAATTGTCCTTCAACATAGCCAATTCTCAGGCCCTGTGGTCCCGAGCGATCATATCTTAATTATCACCACCATTTTACTTGCGCCTATGCTCAAGCCCGTCGCACTTAGGAAAAGTTACGCGAAAGCTAACTGGGAGCAGTACAGAGAAATACTCAGCACCTACCAACCAGATGACCTGGACGACGCTAATCTTGAGGAAATTGATGAGGAGATCGACAAGATCACTAATCTCCTCATTCAACCTGACGAAAGATGCGTCCCCAGAGTCTCGTACAAAATGCTCCCGCAACCTAGGTGGACGGACAAAATAAGGGATATCGCCAGGGAGCACAGGGAGATTTATGAGGAAGTCGGCAGGACATGCCCGAATAGGGAAAGGGCAGCCCGAATGAGACAGCTGAGCGAGGAAATGAAAAACATAATCCTCGAGAAACAGAAAGAAATCTGGGACGATATCATAGGCAAACTAGTCAGGGAGAAAAATCCTGTAAGTTTTTGGAACGGCGTCCGAAGACAGAGGATTGCTTTCTAGGCCAGGAATAAAAATAAAGGAAGGCTAAATCTTCATAGAAGATGCGGACACTCTCGAATAGAGATTCAGGAGACATTGGAAAGAGGTCTTTGCAATTTCACCTGAGGAGAAAGACGATTTTGACCAGGATTTTAAGGACCGACTGCTCGACGACCTCGGAACGATGATACATAGGACCCACCCACAACCGCAAGTATCTAGAGAAAGAGAGATGGTTTACCACGGGCGCCCGATCACGGTTGAAGAGACTATGAACATCATTAGGTCCTTCAAACAAAGGGCGCCCGGCTGGTCTGGGCTCACCAAGAACAACCTGGTGAATGCCCCACGGCAAATTTGTCAGGGCACGGTGAACACCATGAATGAATTCCTGAATACAGGCTACTTCCCTGACGGGTATAAGGTGGCTAAAATTATCTTTATCCCGAAAGGGGACAATCCCCCAGACCAAGTGGCCAACTATCGCCCAATCTCTCTCCTAGAACTTTCCGGCAAGATCTTTGAGAAGATTATAGCCAACAGGCTACAAAATTAACTCGAAAAGTTGGGAGCGCACAACCCTAAACAACATGGTTCAGACCGAAAAGGGGAACGGAAACGGCCCTGCCGCTCCTAACTGAAAAGATCGCGCACTGCCGAGCAAAGGGTCAATATGTTGATATCGTGATGAGGGACGTGCAGAAGGCCTTCGACAAGGTTTGGCTGAGTAGACTACAGTACAAGATCTTAGGTCTCCAGCTAAACCCGGTCCTGGAAAGGATCCTTGGTGACTTCATCATGGACAGAAGGGCGCGTATCATGATAGAAGAACACAAAGGACGAGAATTCGAGCTCAAAACGGGCGTTCCCCAGGGAAGCTGCCTGAGTCCTTTGCTTTACCTGGTCTTCACCATTGACCTCCCTACTCCTATACACCGGGACACGATGTATATGTAATATGCAGATTACGTCACGCAGATCGTCCACAGTAGGGTGAGAAAAGCGAGAGATCAGGCAATCAACACAATTGCAGAGATCTCTAACATCAACCAATATGAGAAGAAGTGGAAAATCCAGACAAATAGGGAAAAAATTAAAATCCTCCCGTTGAACCGAGAGTCAACGTGGCCCATTATAATAGATGGGAGAAGATACGGCTACTCCACCAAAGGCACCATCCTGGGCCTAAAGATCTTCGACCACGGATACTCAAGTCACTACAAGGAGAGGCAGATTATGGCTAGGAGAGAAATTTCCAAGATATATAGGTTCTGTGATCTTAGCTCGGCGAACATCAGGAAATTATACCTGATGTTCATCCGGGCTAAGCTCATCTACCCTGCAGTAGTGACTCGAACAGCCAACAAGACCACTATGAGGAGGCTCCAGCGAGTGCAGAACTCTGCATCCCTCTGCACCAATAAAACCAAACGAAAAGAGCAACTTCGGCAGAGGGTACTGCACCGCTGACAACGTCTGGATCCCATTAATGTCGCTACACAGAAACTGTACAAAAAAGTCTGGTCTACAATGGCCAATGATATCATCCCAGAACTAAGGAAAACTGGCGGCAGGATTGACATCCCCTGCCAGATTACGCGGGAAGGTCGCTCGAAATCGGCGTTTCCCAAGTACGAGACACTGCTCCGAGGAGAACATAGCACACTTATACACATGAACATAAAAACCACAAAACACAAAACAAACAACTAAGAGACAGACATCAAACCTACAAGCAAATAAGAAAAGCAAACACAACAGAACAAAAACGTGAAGTATTGAGCTATCTTTGAGCACTAATAAAGGCTCGAATGCTCAACATCGCGCCAACACTAGAGTTTTAGACAAAAAGACAAACACAGAGAAGAACATTTAAGAAAAACGAATACAAAGACAAACAGCAAACAACAACAAAAAAACAATTAGGAATAATGAATAATTAAAAAAATAAAAACGCCTGCGATGCCCATCAAACAAGGGCAACCCTACCCACACTTTCACCATCTATTATCTTCCACTATCCAAATATTTCCAAAGAGTGAATATACCATCAAAGGTCCTTGGGAGTACCTTACCTTTTGATAGGTCGAATTCATCATGTCTGGTCGTGGCAAAGGAGGCAAAGTTAAATGAAGGTTCTGAGAACTTCTCCAGCCAGACAAGTTAATTTGCGTTCGTGTGTGCAAGCAAGCAATCTTAATCAAAGAAAGATCGAGCTCTAAAAGAAGAAAGGGAGAGCTAAGCAAGGGGCCACATAGGGCCGGCCCCTCAAGAAACTAGACGAGTCCCCCTTCGTATCCTACGGTGAGGGGAACCGAACCGGATCAGCTGACGGTCATGAACACAATCTACGGAAAGATCAACATCTCCCCTCTACGACTCACCGAAACGCCCTCAGGTTACGCGAGCATTTGCGATAACATGCAATACGTGGAGAAGTTAGTTTCAGAAGAGGCTAAAAAACATCTACAAAAAAATAGGACTGGAGGCGATCATCCCCTACGAGATCCTCGTACAACGAACAATCATACTACCACGCCTTGACCCCTTCTTCACGGGAAACTCCTGTGAGGAAATCAAGGCCGAGCTGTCTGACAAACAAAAATGGGACAACATAAAAATAGAAAAATTTGGCAAGGCCAACAGCATAGTTAAGATCGTATTCTCGAACATTGAGATGGCGCGCTGAGCAAAAAACTATGGATTGTTAGAGTTCTACCTCAGGGTAGCCCCCGAACAAATCGAAACCGAGTAATATATCCCCATTGAGAGCTGCCTTAAATGCTATGTGGTCGAGCAGCACCAAACCAAAGAAGGCCGAGCGAAGGAGATGGTTTGTTCCAATTGCGCCGGACTCGGACACGGTTGGAAAGAATGTGGAGCCGAACGAACAAAATGCATCAACTGTGTTGGCGAACACAAAACCATGGCTATGAAATTCCCTATCCAGAAAAAAAGCAATCCAAGAAAAGAAACAGGAAAAGGAAAAGGAGTCAAAGTCATACCTCGATGCAGCCACAACAAGGAACACCACAGAAACCGCGACAAAACTGGTCATGCCAAAGGAAGGGACCAAAATTATGGCAATGATAATGTTCGCCCACCTGGACAAACTTGGCTCGCCCTGGCCTGTTTGCAGATGAGCTGAATCAGCTTCTGCAAATGAACGGGGTGAAAAAGAAGTTATGGTTCCCGCCGAACCCTGCCTCCAACGATATTCTTAAAACAAAGTTTACAGAAGAACAGCCAGAAGAAAAGAAAAACGACAGAAAAAGAGGAATCGACAGAAGGAGAAGAAAGTGCAAAAAATGAAAACCCAAAGAAGTCCCCAAAGAAGAAAAAACGGAGAAAAATAAAGAAAAAGGAAACTGAAGAAAGAGAAAACCCATAACAGAAGAAGAGGACGAGGACGAAGAAATAATAAAGTACCCAGGAGTTCCCCTCACAGAAAAGAAGGAGATATTGGAGATGGGGTACTTCTTTAGAGCAGAAGAAGTGTCTCTCAAGGTCTTTGGATCACCAATAAACAGACTGCCGAAAGGGAAAATTGTGGAACTTGCAGAATGCCTAAGAATGGGCACATTCAAATGGACTCATGAAGGACCCTACTCACCGAAGGAAATATCAGGACTGCTGGAGGAAGGCACATTCTACATTCCGGATTCGTGCATCCATACAGTGAACCTGAATGGTTTCAAGGTAATTAAGAACCGACAAAAGACCTCACAAATAGCCAAATAAGTGAATGATAAAAAAAGTGAATAATAAACAAAAAGTTTAAATATCAAACGAAGGGAATAAATTAAAGTGAAAATACGATAAATGAATAAATTAAAGTGAAAATAAAATACCAGTGAAATAATACAAATAGAATATATAATAAAAATTAAGTGTATAAAATTTCGGTTTTAATGAGAAATAATTATAAGTAGAATGTGTTAAAATAAAGTGTAAATAATAACGGTACTAATATGAAATAATATAAATTAAAAGTGTTAAATGTTAAAAACTGTGAAATATTAGAAAATGTAGAAATAAATCAAAAATACATGAATAGATTAATAAATGAACGTAAATTAGGTATGAGAATAAAGTGAATAAGTAAAGTGAAATAAATATAAACTAAAGCGAAAATGAATTACCAATTGAGAATTAATATAAATAGAATAAGGAAAAGTATAAAATAAAATATTAAAGTGTATAAAATTTTGGATACTAAAGTTAAATAATATAAATAGAATGTGAAACGTTAAAATTGTAATAATAATTTAATTACTCAAGAATAATAAGTTTTAAATGTACAAATAAAATATCACAAAAAATTATTATTTTAAATGTAAAAATAAGAAATGAGATCTAACAAAATAAATAACGTAACAATTCGATGTGATAATTTGTTTATAAATGAAATATATACAATAACTATGTAAATATAATAAAAAAAGATAGATGACCTCCACAGTTCCTGGGGTTTCGTTCTTCTTCCTTCTCCATGTAAACTTACCCTTCTCTACTTTCCTTTTAGTGTGTATATTCAACACTATGATCTAAATTGTTTTTACTTATATGTAATTTTATATGTAAAATACTCAAATCTGTAAACTCTGTTCGTTTTAATAAATTTAAAATTTAAGGCCCTTGGAGTCATCCTTGAAAATATGATGAAAGCAAAGAGAGAAAAAATGAGCGCAGACATCGTATGCCGAGACTTGTCCAAGGCATTCGACAAAGTATGGCAGAGGAGTATACAACTCAAGATACTCAGATTAGGAATGAACAACAAGATCGAAAGGATTTTATGTGATTATGTAATGAAGAGACGTGCTTATGTGGAAATAGAACGACATCAGGGTGAAATATTCGAGCTCGCTGCTGGTTTGCCACAAGGAGGACTTCTGAGTCCGTCTCTCTATTCAATCGGCACAACAGATATACTACAACCAAGAAATGAAGGCTGCTTGAGCATCTAATTTGCCGACGACGTCACTCAAATCATAGTTTGCCCTTACAGAAATGGCCCAATGCAAGCTAGGATGACTGCAGAAGAGATAAGAAGCATTAATAGATACGAAGAAAAATGGAAAATTAAAACCAACAGAGATAAATTTAAAATGGTATCCGTGTACAGGAGGAGCATCTCAGATGTATATGTAGAAGGACAGCGCTACAGATACGACAAAGAATGTAAGGTGCTTGGACTAACCATTACGAAATCAGGTTATAAAAATCACGTAACTGAGAGGGTAAATCGAGGGAAGAGCGGCCTGGCATTACTGTACAAGTTAGTTAACCTAAGCATGAAAAACGAGAGAAATGTTTATCAAGCCATAGTACAGTCCGAGATTATTTATCCAACCATCGCGATGTACACGATCTCGAGAAGTAACCTATTATGAATCTAAAAAGTCTAAAACAAAGCTATCTACTTAATAACAAACACCAGAAAAGGAGAAAAAAGAAAAATACGAGACCTGTACAGGGAGGCAAGGATAAAGCCACTTAACAGAATAATTGCATAAAGAGCATGGAAAGTCTTAGAAAAGACACAGAATGAAGTAAGAGTTGAATTTACCAACCAAATTTCCCAAAGAGAAGGTTGGAGATCACAAAGATTATTCTTACATTTCCCAAGGATAGATGTGGGAGGAGAAGAAGACGAAAAAGAAATCTACACCTAGAGAAAGAGATTAATACTCGATGACGACTAAGAGTAATTAATTAACCGAAGCAACACAAGAAAATAGTGTATAGTCAATTATAACTAGGATAAGAATGCGAAAGAATAGATAGAAAGATAGAAACCTACACTAGTTTTTAGTAAGAATATTTACTAATAACGGTTTGAACGCCTCATAAATACCAATACTACTTTCTAACTTTATCACGCTAGCTATACTACCTAAAATGGACAGGGATAATCTTTACCACCAGGCAACTATCATCTCTTTGCAAACATCTTACTTCCTTCAGCATCTATTCGTGTTTTACTATCACATTCTCACACAGGACTCACAGTGATGCGTGGGACAGGGGTCACGATAAACTGCTAGGTTATAGGTAGAAACAAGCGACACATGTGGTTTGGATTCCACGTTAAGCTTTAGGTACCTTGACTAACTAAGTCCACTTTTGTCTCCTACTATTTTCTTCGCTGTCCTATCCTAAAACCTTCTTCATCTCCCTCTCACTCCTAACCGCCGTGCTCACAGTGCTTGAAGCCTACTTTGGATCTAGGTAGGGTGACTATAGTGGTCTATAAATGAGTACCGGGCCTACCCCTCCATCCTTGGCTGCTCCATGAGCGCCAAGGGGGGCGTGGAGAGGTTCGGAAGAGCTGTTCTTTGTCTCCCATCTCTCTTTTTCATTTAATTTCACTTTCTTCTTCCTCTCCCTCTCAATCCTATCCGCCCTACTCACAGGGCTTTGAGCCTACTTTGGCTCTAGATAGTGTGACTTTGGTGGTCTATAAAGGGGTACCGGGCCTCTTCCCTCCATTCTTGGCCGCTCCATGAGGGCCAAGGGGAGGAAGACGGTCGGAAATACTGTTCTTTGTCTTCCACCTCTCTTTTCATTTTATTTCATTAAAATTAAATAAATACATATATTTAAAAGGAAGATTCCAATCAAAAACTTCTTCAGCCTCTTCGGGCATAAGATGCATGCATTGCTAGGAGGCGACCTAAACGCCAGATGCAGAGCTTCTAGCTAAAGGCGCGCCGACGCAAGGGGAAGTAATATGGAGCTATTGTTCAAAATAAATAGGCTCTAGAGGGTTGGGCCAGATTTTCCGACATACCTAACTCACCATTCGACAACAAAACCGGACATTGTGTTAGCAAGTTTGGAATTCCCCTTCAACCTCAGCAGCGAACCAGGGTCTGTGTTCCCGAGCGCTCACATCCCCATCATCACCAACATATCGCTTGCGCCAATGCTCAAGCCCGTCCTACTTAGGAAAAGTTATGCAAAAGTTAACTGGGAGCAATACAGAGATATGCTCAGCGACTCCCAGCCAGCTGATCTGAGCGACGCAAATCTCAAAGAAATCGGTGAGGAGATAGATAAGATCGCCAATCACCTTACGCAAGCAGACGAGAGATGCGTCCGCAGAATCTTTTACAATTTGCTTCCACAACCTAGGTGTAGGTCCCTTCCTTGATAAGGGATATCGCTAGTGAACACAAAGAATCCATGAAGAAATTGGCAGTACAGGCTAAAAGAAGGAAAGAAGAGAGAATGAGGCAGCTAAGCGAGGAACTTTAAATATCATCATTATAAAAATAAAGAAAAATTTGGGACGATATCGTGGGCAGACTGGACAGGGAAAGTAATCCCGTAAACTTTTGTAATAACATCCGAAAACTTAATGGATTGCCTCCTAGGCCCAGAACACGAATTAAAGAAGGCGACAATTTCATAGAAGATCCGGAATCTCTCAAATGAAGGATTTAGAAGACACTAGAAAGAGATATTTGCAATATCACCTGAGGAGAAGGAAGACTTCGACCAGGACTTCGAAGACCAGCTGCTCGATGACCTTGGGACGATAATACATATGACCCAACCTCACTCGCAAGTATCGAGAAAGAGAAAGAGAGAGAGAGAGATATGTTTAACTATTGGCGCCCTATAATCTTTGAAGAGACCGTGAACACCTTAAGTTCCTTCAAACAAAGGGCACCCGGCTGGTCTGGAATAACGAAAAACAACCTCGTGAATGCCCCACGGTAAATTATTCAGGACCTGGTGAACACCACGAACGCTAACCTGAATACAGGATAATTCCAAAATCATCTTCATCCCGAAAGGGAACAATCCCCCAGAGAAGGTGGCTAACTATCGCCCAATCTCTCTCTTCGAGAGCCCTGGCGCTCCTAACAAAAAATATCGCGTATTGCCGAGCGAAGGGTTACTATGTAGACATAGTGCTGAGGGGCGTGCAGAAGGCCTTGGACAAGGTTTGGCTGGAAGGACTCCAATACAAGATCCTAGGCCTCCAGCTAAACCCGGTCTTGGAAAGAGTCTTTTGTGACTTCTTGATGGACAGAAGGGCGCTTCTTATAATCGAAGAGCACAGAGGGCCAGAGTTCGAACTCACAACGGGCGTTCCCCAGGGGAGCTGTCTAAGCCCTCTGCTCTACCTGGTCTTCACCATCGAACTCCCGACTCTGATACACAGGGACACGATGTATCGGCAATTCGCAGATAACATTACGCAAATCATCCTGAGTGCGGAGAGGAAAGCGAGGCCACAATCAACTCATACTAAGGCAGAAATCTCTAATATAAACCAATACGAGAGATGATGGAATATCCGAACAAACAGGGACAAGTTCAGGATCATCCCGCTGAGCTGCAGGTTGACGTGGCCCATATTGATAGATGGGAGGAGATCGATTATTCCCAAGCACCAAACTCTGCGCGGAGGAGAACACATCTCCATTAATTACATAAACTACTCATACACACGTTACAATAATAGCACAACAAAGTGAGACAACATATCGTAAGAAATAGAAGCGACACGAACACGAAGTGAAGAGCTGAACTCGACCTCCTATAAAGGCTTGAAAGCTCAGAAGTCCATACAGAATAAATAAACAAACCTAAAATGACGAACAAAAATAAGAAGAACACACGAATACAAAGAAGAACAAACTAAAACAAAGTTGACACAAAACACGAAATACAAACAACAAAAAGGAAAAATAAAAAAAAAACATAAATAAGTAAATGCTTGCGGTGCCCTATGAACCGAGGCAAAACCCTCTCTTCCCACTTTAAACAACTATCTCCTACTAATATCCATATTATCTTTCACTAATGAGTACATCATTCCATTTTTGTTCATTTTCTGAAGATGAACGACCACGGTCGAAAGACGTCTCGAAATAAAATATGTCTTTTGCGAATGTTTTTTCTCGTCTCAAAGACCCAGACAAAACCTTGTAAGAAAAGTAAAGAGAATGCAAATCAAAATCAATAAAGCCGCCACTGCTGGGAACTTCAACAGTGCATGTATACAACATGCCTCTTACCTAATTATATATATATATATATATATATATATATATATATATATATATATATATATATATATATATATATACGACTTATAATTAAATGACAAAATATGAGGTTAAGTATTGAAGGAAATATTTAAAAACTTTTAAATTGCCATGATCAGGAGGAAGACTGTAAACACAACTGCCACATATCGTGTTTGCAAAATCCCAACTTCTTCAATCAAATTTTCAAAGATGAATGTTAAAAAACGACAAAAAGATGTTGCTGGAATGATTTTTTTTCGTGTGACACACGTGAATTGAAAAGATTTCCTTGAAATAAAATCAATTCATTATTCATGATCCTCTTTTAAAAACTGTTTACTGCCTAGTTGGGGTAATATTGAGTGAGTTAGTACGTGGTGAGTTTTATTTGTCGTACCCATGCAAGAAAAGTGAATGTTAGGAGTGCGGGAATTTGAGCCTGGTTAATAGGCGGTCAAAGATTAGCCGTCAATAAAATCGGGGAAAGGATATCTAACTGAATTAGTCCATTTAGCGAGAAACTGGTTGGTGACTCCAAAACAAAAATGGGAGGTGACTCCAAAACCAAAGTGGTTGGTGACTCCAAAACCAAAACTAGTTGGTGACTCCAAAGCCAAAACTGGTTGAAGACTGCAAAACCAAAAACTGGTTGGTGATTCGAAAACCAAAACGAGTTGGAGACTCGAAAACCAAAACTGGGTGGAAACTCGAAAACCAAAACTGGTTGGTTGCTCCAAAACCAAAACTGGTTGTTGACTCCAAAACAAAACCTGGTTGGTAACTCCCCAAACAAAACTAGTTGATGTGCCCGAAACCAAAGATTTGGAGGTATTGGCTAGTGCGAGGAACTTGAAAGATGAATTCAATGTGAAGAGAATAATGCACGACTTTTCCATAGTCATAGGATCCGTGATTCTTCCTTTGCAGAAAATGGCGTTGCCTCATAAATAGGTGAAACCTTGAAAGAGTCGAAATAATTAGACGCCTGAGTTGAAAGATGTCATTAAGACATTGCCATTTATGAGATAAAAATCCAACCACCTTATTTACATAAGACAAAAGTGGTTTGTGACGGTGAAACTGACGGGTTTCGTAAAATATGGCAAAGACAAATGAGGAAAAAAATACCGATGTATAATTAAGTCATCCGCCGAGGTCTGAGGTCCTTTCAGATTGATATTGATTATAAACGTCCTTGGAAATAACTAATTAACTAAAAAAAGGAGAGAGAGGATATATATATATATATATATATATATATATATATATATATATATATATATATATATATATAAATCTCTCAAAGTAGCGCGAGAGAATGATGAAGATGAATGCAATAAACCACATTGAAAGAGAAAACGGAATAAATTTTTCTTACAGTAATATTTATTACCTTTTTTCGAAAAAATTCGTGCAGGGAAGGGATTCGAACCATAGACACTGAGGCAGAGAGCACCGCCTTGATCACAATTAAAAGTATGCTGTTAGTACACTTTGCTACGCAGAGAACCAAAAAACTCTCTGAATAGAATAGCTTTCAAGGAACACTTTTCGCAAGTTCGAACGGAGACTATGAAAGAAATAGAAAATTAATTGGGAATTCAAAGAATTCCCTCAGTGTCCATAGTTCGAATCCCTTCCCTGCACGTATTTTTTCGAAAAAAAGGTAATAAATATTACTGTAAGAAAAATTTATTCCGTTTTCTCTTTCAATGTGGTTTATTGCATTCATATATATGTATATATATATATATATATATATATATATATATATATATATATATATATATATATATATATATATAAAATATATATATATAAATTTATATAAGATTGGAAATTCGGATATAAGGAAACGAGATATGAGAAAAAGTGTTTTATTATTTTTCAATATAACTACCCTCGACTTCAATGCACTTGCGCCACTTGTCTCTGAGGCTTCGAATTCCCGACAACCAGAAATCTCCCGACTGCTTTTCAATCCACTCTTTGACGGCGAGCTGGACATCTTCATCGTCCCCAAACCGGCGTCCACGCAGTGCAGCCTTGACCTGACGGAATAAAGAGTAGTCGCTGGGGGCCAGATCTGGACTGTAGGGTGGATGGTTGAGCTCCTCAAATCTGCACTTGCGCAGGGTAGCTTGCGCAACTTTGGCCTTGTGGACTCTGACGACGTTGTAGTCGATCATGGGGTGTGATGTTTCTATGAACGCAACGGGCGGAGAACTTGGTCATGGCCAAATTGTCGTGGATGATGTTGATAACACTTCCATGTGATATTCCAAGTTCTCCGTCGATTTCTTTGACCTTCACCCGTCGATTTTCGAGGATCATCCTCTCCACACGGGCCACATTTTCCTCGTTGGTCACGTCTGACGGGCGTCCTGGATGGGGGTCATCTTCAAGGGACTCACGACCATGGCGAAGCTCCCTATTCCAGCGAGCTATGGTTGAATAGGAAGGGGCGGTGTCGGTGTACACTGCAACCATGTGTTCATGGATCTCTTTTGCATTCTTGCCTTCCTTGGTCAAAAATTTGATCACTACGCGGTGCTCAACCTTCTCCATTGTTGAAAAATTTGTAACTGAAGATCTGCGATCAGTTACTGCTTCTTAAATAGATGAGGCAGGAGCGTGCGGCTGCAGGTCCTGACTTGTCATAACCTGTCCTAACACCCCCACAAACAGCCATCCTCCTTTCTCTGTTTGGCCCTACCGATTCGCAAAACTTATTGACCACCCCTCGTATATATATATATATATATATATATATATATATATATATATGAATGAAATGTCCCGCAGGAAAAAATGAAAAGGTGTTTCCAAGTACTTTCGAACTTTATTAAGTTCCTTATCAAGGATAACTACAAAAAATAATATAATATTAGAGGTATATATACGAAAGAAAAGTATGAAAGACCGCCTCAAAAACAAGAAATCACCAATGAGGAAGACGGAAGGGGAAAGGTAAAGAAACACATTTAGGATTACAAGAAGCAGGTAGTAAGGTCAAACTAAGCCGAAGGAGAGGGTAATAGATTCAAAGAAATGGAGATAGCCTAACGAGGGAGATTATAAGACACGATAAGCAAAAGGGGGGAAAATACAATGTACATAAAGGAGCAGTGACAATTAAAAAATAAAAAATAATAATAAAAAATATAAAAATAAAATAGGGGCCACGTAACTAAAGAATGTATATAAAAAACTAAGAACAAAAGACAGAACTAATTTCTTTAACTATTAATTTTTTAATTATAGCATCTATTCTATATAAGCCAGGGGAAAGGTTAAAATTATCACATTGGCTTATAAAAGCACATTCAATGATATTCCTTTTTATAGGGTCATTGGAACGATAAATAAATTTTGCCGAGTTCCAGTTAATAAGATGGTCCTTATTTGACATATGGACAAAGAAAGCACTGTTATCTTCCCCTCTTCAGACATTATATTTATGTTGATTTATGAGAACAGAAAGTTGTTTACCTGTTTGTCCGTAATATTTACTTAGACAGCCAGAACACTCAACTGAATAAACAAAGAGAAAAAGGTAGAATTATATTGTTATTACTATTAAAAGGGAGAGTAGGGACAGTTTGATATAATGTCTTTTTAGAAGAAGAAAGATAGTTTTGAAGAAACTGTCTTTCTTCTGCTAAAAAGACATTATATCAAACTGTACACTACGCTACGCGTAGTGTACTAACGGCATACTTTTAACTGAGATCAAAGCGGTGCTCGCTGCCTCAGTGTGCCTGGCTCGAATCTCTTCCCTGCACGGATTTTTCGAAAAATGTAATTAAAATATTACTGAAAGGAAAAATTATTCCGTTTTCTCTTTCAATGTGGTTTAATGGATTCATATATATATATATATATATATATATATATATATATATATATATATATATATATATATATATATATATATATATACTACAAATTAGCCAATTGCAAACACCGCTTCCAATTTATTTAACGGAAGTTAAGCCACAGTGAGAATGGTCCGTCGTCGGATGAAGTCCAGTTTCAAGTTGGCTTCATGGTGGTCGCGATATGGTGCAAGGACTCGGGTTCGGATCCCACGTTAATCACTAAGTCTCCAGGTAGAAATAAAGGGATCATAATTGAGTGCAGTACTGTGCTAAAGCGATTACTATTAATAAACTTGCACACACACACACACACACATATATATATATATATATATATATATATATATATATATATATATATATATATATATATATATATAGAGAGAGAGAGAGAGAGAGAGAGAGAGAGAGAAAAAAAAATGTGTGTATTAGAGAAATTGTTCTTGGTGGTTAGTATAATTCTTCCCGCCCCCAAATAGGGGAACAATCTTAAGCAAGCAAGAGGTTGTTAGGATCTAGAACGTTAATGAAAGGGCGAGAGAGCCTGCATATACTGAACTACGAGACCTGTGTTTCGCTATTCTCCACACCGATGGCGTTGCAGGGATCAGAACAGCAAATCGGGACCCATGGCAAAGAACATGGGAGACTGCTACCGGGAATTTAAGTTGCGTGTAATTTTAATACCCATAATAATACCTAATTTTACTAATACTTGTATAAATACATATCAAAGAAGTATGATGCATGTAGCAGAAACTTCAACATTAGAATATTCAGAGTATCCTGGACTTCACGAGCAATGTTAGGTCATGCATTGCCATGCAGAAACACAACTCCTTCGCAGTTTACCAACTTCAAATGATAAGAGGTTTTATTCAAGAGGTATATATAAATATTTATTCCTTGTGGTGAAAATATATTTGAAACTGATGGAATTTATTTTGTAAAATGCATTTTATTGATGAGCTGTTTTTATTTATCTACTTAGTTTAAAAAAACGAAGAAAGTTTCTTACGCAGCTGATATACCAAAAAAATTTTCCATATTCAAATAATCAAATTTATGAAAGTTTTCATGTAAAAAAATACCTTTTTGTTCTAAAGAATCATTAAAAAGTAAATTTATTGATGTTCAAACTTGATCCTTAGAAAGGAGAGGCTGCCCACTGATTATGCTCTACCCTAATTCTGGACGAAAAATTTCGAAATTGGGTATTTTTCGTTCTCCTAAAAATATTTTGCCTGAATACGCAATTTAAGAACTTAAAAAATGCCGTTTGCATAGACAACTTGGTTAAGAGCTGACGTCAAAATACTCAGATTCAGTAAGTCAGTGAAGCAAAACCGTTTCTTACGCAACCCATGTTAAGAAACGGTAAACATATTTTGAGAATCTCGGTGCCCCGTGGTGCTCTCTCTAATTTGCTTCTCTGTTACCTTCTCCACATGAGACATCACGCTTCTCGGCCGATATTTACACCCGCAACTTTGGTCCACTTTTGTGGGGAATCTTAGTGATATCAGCCATCTACCAGTCCATCGGGACCTCGCCACTTCCCAGGGATTTGTTGAAGATCACGATGGGTGGGGGTGACACCTCTTCTTTGACTTTCAGCTTAACTCGCGGCAAGGAACCGCTTGAAGCAAGCAAATTGTACAAGCTTAATTTTCCTCTCCGTATTGCCACCTCAACCGCGTCTAGCTTAAATTCTTTTGAACTCTTCGCTCAATCTTCAACCCCTACTCTCATCCTCAGTATCATAACGCCACATTATTTTTTAAAACCCGAGGAAATTTAATTGTTAAGAACGTTAGTAATGTCCAGTTCAGAATCAAGTGTCAGGCTGCTAGCTTCCTTGCCGCCGAACTGGCTTTTTGTTCTTCACGTGCGCGAAAAGAGACGCCATACAAACCTACTCGTTCCGCTTACTGTTCTGATCCCAGTAAAGTATGCCGAGTTTACTCTTTTCAATATCATGGATGTGATTCTTAATTGCAGATGAGAAAGGTAAAATTAACTGCTAGAAAATCGATCTAAACTTAATAAATATTTATATAAAATAGATAATTTTGTCTGTTTTTCCTTGAGCTTTCACCTTTCTTAAGGCATTTTCAGACGTGAGTCTTGGGATTGATTGAAGCAGATTTCTCGTTGGACCTAGTCCTTTTACCTCCTTTACTAGGTGTATGACGATGTGTATGGATGTGATTCTTAATTGCAAATGAGAAAGGTAAAATTAACTGCTAGAAAATTGATCTAAACTTAATCAATATTTATATAAAATAGATAATTTTGTCTGTTTGTCCTTGAGCTTTAACCTTTCTTAAGGCATTTTCAGAAGTGAGTCTTGGGATTGATTGAAGCAGATTTCTCGTTGGACCTAGTCCTTTTACCTCCTTTACTAGGTGTATGCCGACGATCCTAAGTATCTGAGGAATGATTCCGGGAATCTCTTGGTGGGCTCTATATATGTGTACAGACTGTGTAGGTTATTTTCACATTTGTAATGAAAGAGGTAAAGAATTCGATCTGAGCTGATGGGTCTTGTGTTAAGCTCCGGTTTCATCTTTTGGATGAGAATAGCTTCAAGAATCTTCAGGCAACTTGTGATCCTAGTTCTTATTGTAGATGATGGTGTTTTCAACAAGTTGTTGGATGTGTTCTGTCCTAATAAAATTTAATGGGACGTTTTTGAAGCTACATGATCATTCTTTGTCTGAGAATTATTGCGGGCATACAAATGTATAAATTATTGGGATGAGGTTCAAATACATTTTCCACGTGGGCATTAGAATTTATAAACCACATTGGAGAACTTCAAATTTGTATGATGTTCCGTAGTAGTCGTTGGTCAGTTCTGTAGGTGTCTGACATTTGATTCTTATAGAAGAGAACTTGTGGCCTCTCCTTTTGCTCTGTAGCTATTACCTCGAAGAAAGAGGGTGGAAAATTTTCTTTTCTAAATTGTCAAATTTTCGTAAGGAATAACCGTTGTTAATAAGAATTTGTTTAGTTCTCATTGGTTCTTGTTGAAAGGTGTCTGAGTTTGAACAGTTCGTCATGATCCGAGACATTTAAGAGCGTATAATTGCCTTGTTGTATTTTGGGTTGCATTCTGCTTCAGCGCTTACGCGTCTGCCAAGTTCGATTCCTTTACGGTAGACACTTTTGGTTTAATTCCGTCGTTGTTCTTTTTATATCAACGCCGATGAATGGTATGCATCCACTTAAGCTTAATTCCTATGTAAATTTGAGTACATAATCAGTCTGAAAAATAAAGGATCTTTTGAGTCTCACATGACTCTTTTCAATAACAGGGGTCTAGGTTTCGTCCTTTTAAAGAAGAGGTGCCCCAGTTTGGGGCCAATGAAGATATAAAAAATATAAGATAAAAGAAATAACAAGAATTAGTACTTCATTTAATGCTTTATTCAGTAAATCATATTAAAAATAATACAAGAAAATACATTAGGAATACTTGATTTCATAAATCAATTGAAAATTACACGAATACTTGTCTCGAAATTTCAGCACAAAATTATCAAATAAATTTGCCTGATGCCATTTACGATACATAAATTCCTATAAATAGGAGTGTATGAAATTTTATTTGCACCCATACATCTTATTTTTATTTCAGCTTTATGTTTGTTCCAATGGCGTTCTACATCCTGAGTGTGGACATTTGTTCTATTATCAACAAAGTGTAAGGAATGATTTACAGTTATGCACAGTTGAGCCTTGCGTAACTACCTTTTTAATTATAATTGGTAGAAGAGTACCAGCGTCCCGTTGTTTGACTATTTCCATGTAGCCTATGGATGGTGTGGTCAATGTGATATTTGGGTTTGTGCAAAAAAGCATGACTCTTCTATTTGTACCATAACACCAAGCCTACCAAGTTGAACTGGGTTATTTGAAAAATGCTTAATACATAACTCACGAAAGAAACTATAAATCGACCATAGATTTGATGAGATATTTAATAACTTAGATGTAATTGTTTCATCTATTTCATCACGCCAATAGAAAATAGTTTTAACCCATTTCTAAAGGGTGAATTTAGAATTAAAATAAGAATGAATTGTTTCTAATTGACAGTTTATGTTTGTACTTCACACATACCTTATTTTTAAACTTCTAAATATGTTTATACAAATTCAAAGCACATTTAGTGCAGCTTATCACAATATTACAACCTGAATATTTCATTTCACGCGTTATAGATTTTAATTTTATGTTTTCACTGCAAAAATGTTTTCGATTAGCAACGGCTTGATTTACACTTTCAAATATGCTTCAACACACGATTTCTTAAGGGCTTCTCGCTACTTTATAATAAAGAGTAAATTTAAAGTAAAATATACCAAAGTTTTTCTGACGGGTCATTCATTATTAACGAAGCAACTTTGAGTATGTGCGAAATTTTAGAACTAGTGTTCTTTTTCGTAATGTAAATACAAATGAATACAGCAATGATTCTAACAGGAAACTCTACCTTTGTAACGGTGAATTATCAATGAATTGTATTGATCCAATGACAGGAGTACTCAGGCTTATGAACAATCATGGTTATGCTAAAACAATGTTAAAGAAACTGAGGCGTTGGTAGTGAGCTTTTCCAGTCACACCTTGATCCTTTTTACTGGAAAATACTGAGAAAATATGCAACAGATTTACTTTTGGCATTCCTAAATGATATAGAAAGTGTGTATCGTTAATTAAAAATTTCTTTATTGTTTTGTCAGTTATGTTACGCACTGAAGTGTAAAAAGGCCTGGTAGACTTCGCGCTAAAGTGTAAATGATCTGGTAGACCGCACCCTAGGACAGGGCCCTTATAATTACCATTTTAACAATAGGAGCCAGTTTTATCCATTTGAACAATAGCGATCCCTGGCTCGTGTGAACCCTATCCTTCAAAGGATCCAAATAAATTTAACAGTGCAAGACAACATGACAGCTGAGCAATCAAATTGATGCCTAATAATGTGGTTTACAAACTTCAATGAACCAATGCGCACTGTAAGTCTCGTCCCAATAATTTATACACTGTTATAGCCACAACTTCCATTAAACTTCGTTATGAGAGAGAATACAGTCAACAAATGAAAAAGAAAAATATTCTGTGGAATCACCACAATCCTCAGGAAGAACTTGGATACACGTCGTCCAAAGGTTCTGAAAGCCCTTTTCCTCCAGGAGATCAAACCTGAATTCAACATACACCACACAATCTCAGAATACATTCATTATCCACCTCCTCCACTGAAAATCTAAGCATAACTCATTTTTCCTGTCTATATACGGACCATCGGAAGATTCTGTAAATCAAGCGGCTAGCTAAAAGGGAAATCCCTATAGGGAGCAGAGATGGAACTGAGTTAGGTTGAGGGGCCCCAGGGGAAACGCAGTACCTTTAGATCTCCCTGTGAGAAAAAGAAGAAGCAAATCAGAGCAAACGGAAAGTGTTTGGGGTGATTCATGCTTAGCTAGATTTCGTTCTCACAATCTAATTTAGGCTGACCCTTGAATACGCAGCCACCTGCCACAGCTACGCTGTCCCAAAGAAGTTGACCATAGGAAAACCAAAAAGAATTAATGGGGTGTATCAGGTTGGAATCGAAGCCTGTTTCCTCGGTAATCGCGATAAAGACCATCAACTGCCGACATATATACCAATATGTAGAGGAAACAGCCACGGAAGACATCAATGCGGTGTTTGAAAGGAACCTCGGATAAGCCAAAGTGTCAGAAGTGATTAAGCTTAGAAATCTCACCCACATCTTTAAGGTGGTCTTTGAAGAAATTCAATTTTCATAAAAGGCAAAGCAAACGGACTTATGACTATACAACATGGTCATCGATTCCGAAAAATTAACGCATGCGGAACACTACCATCTCCTTTGCAAACGCAAAAGTCATTCCCAAAGGATAACTCTGAAAAGCACGAGGCCACGTAGGACGGAATTGATACTGAACTGACTTCCATCACAGAAGCCGGCAGAGGAAGGTTCTCTGACTAGGCACAAAAAGTGTCGTCCTATCTCCCCAACATAGGATAGGATCATCCTGTAGCAGCAATTTGAACGAGTTCATTCCGGCATACGGGGCGTGGGCCATGTGAGTCCTTTGGGCAGATCAAGCAACTGAGACAGATAATGAACTCCGAGCTGTCGCAGGGAATTAAGGAAAAGTGGGATCATACAATCCACAGGTACAACGTCGAAGAGAACTACAAAGCCTTCTGGAATATCATCAGAGACCTGACAGGGCAGACAGAGACGAAAGATCCTCTACAATTGTGCATAATGATAAGTGTACTTAATCTCTGCAGAAAAAGCCGAGGTATGAAAAGAAATCTGAAGAAACGTTTAAAGAATCTATGAAGGCGAGAAGGTATACTTCGCCTAGGCTTCAATGATATAGTTCTAGAACATATGCAGAGGCACTACAAGAGATTCATTGATTAATGCGCAAAACTTCTGATCTCATCAGAATGCTCTGATCTGATCTCAACAGTCTCCCTAGAAAGAAGAGCAACACCAGGGAAGAAATGGACACAGCGAAGTTCACGTTTAACTGCAACCACTCTTGCACGCTCTTTGTCCGTTTTCTTCGAGATTTTTCTCACCCAGGGAAGGAATCCCTCAGCCATCCCTCTAGATGCGCACCTGTATATAACCTATTAAAATGGCTGGAAGTTTTTGTTTTTTTTAACCTACGGCAAAGCTCCAGGTCAATGCGTGGCTTTTTTTTCACAAGGAGTAAAATTCAATTCTACAATTTAGAGCCATGAAATGACTAATATGGCCATGGGACATATGGTTATTCACCCTGAAGACTTCATTCAAATCTGCCATCGGATTTGGCGCTGGGTGGTGCCATCTAGTGGTGGAAGCCTCATTTAGCCATTTAGTCATTCAAAGGCACTTGTCAGTTATTTGAACCATGGGAAACCATCAATGCAATAACCATTTATCATCTTATCACGAAACGTCGCAGGTCATTCGAGGGACTTTCCCCTCTTGTGTGTCTCAACAGCTGAAACAAGTAACATGTTTAGCAAAATTCTGTTATTCTCTATTTTATATATCTTTAGAGAGGTTTACGTGTGTGATAGAATTACACACGTGAAGCAGGGGGACGGGGATTCAGGTTAGCATCCACCAAACATTTATCGTGGATCCGCCACTGGTAATATATATATATATATATATATATATATATATATATATATATATATATATATATATATATATATATATATATATATATATATATATATATATATATATATATATGGATATGAAAAACTTACAAAGTAGCGCGTGTGTAAAAATCCCACAGAAAAATGAAAGGCGGATTCCAAGTATATATATATATATATATATATATATATATATATATATATATATATATATATATATATGTGTGTGTGTGTGTGTGTGTGTCTGTGTGTGTGTGAAAGAGAAGAGCAATGCCCGCCCATGTACAACGAAAAGACCCAAAATAGAAAAATAATATCAAAGACGGATGTGAAGTATAAAACCAAATAGATAAGTTCTACTTCCGGAATAATTCCAACCTGTGCGCAAATAATGTAGACATATATGTGACTAAACTAAGTACATACATACCAGGTTGTGAATACATAAAGATAGATAAGAGAGACATAACTAAATCAATAAATCAAAGGGCTTAGATTTTAAATGGCCAATTTTGTTATAAATAAGCCTTTTAATAACAGGGTCTAGTTTAGAGGAATAATAATAATTCTTTTGTAATGCGCTCTTCAAGGCCTGAGGCCTTCCCAGAGCGCACGTTGTGCTGAGATGAGAATGGAAATTCAAGAGGGGGGAGAAGGCAATACTGAAAAGATGCGTTTTCAGGAGATGCTTAAATGTGGTAAGAGAGGGAGAAGACCTGATTTCAGCAGGAAGAGCATTCCACAACTTAGGGGCGCAGATTGAGAAGGAGCAGTTCCCCATTGAGCAGAGGGATGAACGAGGAATATTCAAAAGAGGTGCATGTGAGGACCGAAGGGCCCGAGGGACATGGGGTGGCGAGAGGTCAGAAGAGAGGTAAGACGGGGCCTTGTTACTTAGGGCCTTAAATGTGAAGAGAAGTATCTTGAAGTGAGTGCGGGATCTGACAGGGAGCAAGTGCAGTTCATGCAGCAAGGGTTTCGAGGGAGAGAAGCGAGGGCGACGGAGGAGAAGCCGGGCGGCATAGCTCTGTACAAGTTGAAGGGGGCGGAGAGAGGAGGATGGCAGATTCACAAGCAGAGAGTTACAGTAGTCAAGGCGTGAGGTGATGAAGGCATGAAGAGCAGTCTCAAGACTTTGGCGATCAGGAGATATATTAAAATTAGGCGAGGAATTAATGGATGAGCATTCAACAATATTTCTTTGAATGAAGTCATTAGATTTGTAAATAAATTTAGCCGAATTCCAATTGATTGGGCGACTGTTTTCCGATAAATGGACACAGAAAGCGCTGCTGCATTCCCTCCTCCCAATATTGTGTGTTGCCCCTATTTTTTCTGTTACTATATCTCCCATTTTCTCTCTTAAGCTTTAATGGTTCATGTAATAATAATTTCCTTAGTGTTTTTTCCGGGTTGTGTTACCAGTTTTTATTTCTTTGGGCCTTTAAAATACATCTATTATATATCACGTGTCATGTGATTTTCAATTTTATATATATATATATATATATATATATATATATATATATATATATATATATATATATATATATATATATATATATATATATATATATATATATAATCGATCGTGTAATTAGATATAGCTGAATAAATACGTACATGTTTACACTTTTTTTTCTCGTCCCTAAACAGACATTTAATTGGATTCGAAAGATTTTTTCTTTGGTAATTGAGAACCTTGATAAGGAACTGTTCTGGTTCCAAAATTATTTGGTGGGCCGTTTTCTTATTGTCAAAATATATTGCACTGTATGAGTTGGATATTGTAAAATTTTGTTTATGATGGATTATTCTTTTGTTAAATTTGTTATCTGTTTTCCCTATGCGGCATTTTTACAGTGTGGGAATCCTTTATACAAATTATTCCTTTGTTTTGTTTGGTTATCTTGAGTACTCATTTTAATTTAATTTAACGGTTGGTGTTGTGATAGTATCAAGTTGCACCATCCGTATCTTGCATGGTAGACAAGATTCTGACCGTATAATGGAATGTACACAAAAATCAGAATGTTTTCCCCTATTCCTCATTTGCTCTAAACTCTACATTCAACGGCTAAGTGCCGCTGTCGTTTCTCCATTACCCTGAAATCGCTTATACTCATCATAAAGGAGGATTATGTTGTGTGCGCATTCGTATGTGTTTCTCAGAGGACTCATGTACGCGTATTGTTGTAGGTGCATAAGCTTAGAACTCTAGTAAACTATGTTTAGTTGATATCGGATCAATCTTAAACAACAACTCCCACCCTATTATCTAGAATTAAGCTTTTTGGGGAGTCAGTATCTAGGAATGATCTTTTTTAGGGCGATGGTTCATTACTTAAGATTGAATTTTTTAAATAAATAATAAAGGGAATAATAAACTAAGATAAAAAGATAAGATAAAATGCTAGTTAGAATTGAATTTGAAGATAATATTGGTTAAGTTAGGTTCGGTTAGGTTCAATAACCTAACAACCTAACCTTCCTATGCGGCAGGATTGATTCAGTTTGAGTGGATTTGAAAATTTCTGCCATCATATTTCTCTTTTTTACCTCTGCGATTATTTTTTGGGGGGTTAGTTTAATTATGTTTGTTAAATTTGTTTGTGATTTTTTTTCTTCCTTAATAAAAGTAATTTAACCGATTAATTTTTAAATATACCAATAAATTTCTTGGGAATCATTAACTATGATATATTTATTTTTTTTTTTTGGGGGGGGGGGTCATCTAGAATTTAAATTTCTTGTGGGTCATTAAATAGAAATTGTGTTCTCGGGGGTTTTTATCCTTGATATCTTGTCTATTTTGATTAATCACTAAAATATCTCTAATTTATTATCCCTTACGTATCTTATGTTTTTGGAAAAATACACTTGTATATGTTGCATTTTTCGATTAGAAAGAAACTAACTGACTTTTATTTTATATATATTATTAATGTTGTCTATTGTTACTGCATGATTTAGTTTCCGAAAAGCCATGATGGTGATATCATTTTGTGGAGCATTTTGGACTCAATCTTGTGAAACCAGTTTATGGGTCGCTGTTGACTCAGATGAGCTCTGATGTGCTCTTGCGGCTTTTGCCTCTCCGTCGTTGCGGAGGGGCAAATTTTAGATTTGAAATAGAGCGATTTTTATTTCAGCTAATTCGTTCTTTACACTCGCTCATTAGCTAGGATTTAGCGGCAAAGGATGGCTTCTAAAATCAGACTTGATCTAGTTATATACCCTATTTTAAGGTTTGCTCTACAACTTTGGACTTAAGGAAACTGGAATTCCAGCTGATGATTAATATGGGTTGCATCCTCCCCTAAGATCCACACTACCTTATATTTGAAAGCAATAATTTCTGACTTAAGATAAAGCCTAAATTGATAAGCTCGACTGAACGACCTCGACATTATTAACTCATTTTGAGTAGTAATAATTAAGTGGCACACCGTCTCTCTCATATCGCGAACAAGAAGATCCTTTGAGCGGGTGATTTTGTTTTTTTCTGACACTACTCCCCTGTGGCCGCCTCCAGAGGCATATTCGCCGAAATTTTATGGTAACTTAATTTTAGGTTAAGTTAAATAAAAATTAATTGCTAAAACAACAACAACAATACAAGATACAAAAACACATCCAAACTACAGAGGCTTCTGGCAACCGAGAATGAAACAAAAAATCCAAAAATCTATATACAGTGGAGGCCAACCTCCTCCAAAAAGTGTACGATGCTACGGTCATAGGTGCACGAACTCGTCCCGAGTAAAAGGGACAAACGGTAGCGACACAGCTGTTCCCGGTACTGGAAAAGGTAACGTGCGCGTAGATTTTCCAGACTGGCACAGTCTTAGGTGACCTTACAGTAAGGTTGAGGCGACAGAAAAAACGAGATAATAAAATGCATATAAAAATCAGTATCCCGATCGCTGGAAATCCCAAAGACACCATTGCAGGTTCCTCGTAGGAGGGGAAGGTATAATATAGTATTGAAATTTGATACCAAGTAGCGACCATAAACCCTTCTTGGTTCCGTTTCAGGAGTGTGTGTATTTGAGGGTGCTGGCGCTGGATATGAGTGGACTCATCAGGGACAGCACTGCTCCATCGGCAAGGTTCTGTAACAAAAGCGAGAGTTGGGTACGTTGTGAGGTGAAGACGGGAGAGGAAGGAAAGTGGTGTTGTGATTGGCTATGTGTTTTACTTGAGTGCATCTCTGCGATCTCCCCCCACCTGGGGTAAGCACAGCGCATCCACCAATTGGTTGGTGGCCAGACCTATACTTGTACTGAGCTTTGTGTCTGCTCTCGCCTGAGAACGAACCCGGTACCTCGACATTAAAATTTTTAAATATACCAATAAATTTCTTGGGAATCATTAACTATGATATCTTGGGGGGGGGGGTCATCTAGAATTGAAAGAAGGGAGAGAAAGGACAGTGGTGTTGTGATTGGCTATGTGTTTTACTAGAGTGCGATCTCTGCGATCTCCCTACCCTGGGGTAAGTACAGCGCATCCATTACTAGGCTAACGAGAGCTTCGATCACTTTGCCAAATGACGTCATAATTGCACTCATAAAAGTAATTGACTCTTTGCGATAAAGAAATATAAATGAATCTCGGTTCAAGAATTGGAAATTAACAAGAATTTTGTTACTCTACAAACAGAATGTAGCAAAAAAATGTCAATAAAAATAGTTAAATCATTACGTTTTTCTTTGTATGATAAATAGTCATTTGCGCGACAAACCAAGGTCATATTTGAAAAAAACAAACCAAACCAAAATATTGCATTGTTTTTAAGGGTAGAGTTGAGTTGCAATTTATATAATGACCCCACTCCTATGAGTTTTCTGACCCAGGGTATGTTTTCAACCCTTTAGAGGAGGTCAATGTAGGGAAAGAGGTGGTAATATTTGCCTTAAATCAGCTCAATCTTTCAAGACGTGTTCGACAGATCAATATGTTATGATCCCCCCCTTGGAAGCAATGTGCGGAGTGTGGCGGAGTCTAATATAACTTAAAATTATTTGCTTACAGATGTATAACTCTGTGTTAAGCTTCACTTCATTTTTTTTAGATATATGACTACCTATAGCAAAAGATAAACAGTCAAACAAACTTCCTCTTATACAAATAACCCCCCCACAAAAAAAAATAATGTTCCATTTAGTCCTCGAGTAATGGTTGAATGCATGGATATCAGCAAAGTTTTTGAATGTCTTAAAAAGAATCAAATTAAATTTTATACGAAAAAAACTATTAATCATTGAAAAATGACATTGTATAAAAATTCAATTACGAAATTGAAAAATGAAAACAATATCTTACAAGAAGGTGATTTGGTTGGAATTGTAAAAAAATAACCAATTCAGAAAGCAATATCTAGACATGACATCCTGATATTTAATTCCATTAATTTTATATTGCAAATTATAAATTCTCTGTCTTAGCTTCATTTAGAGTTTGAAGTTTAGCCTTGTATCCTTATTTGCAAAAAGATGTAACTAGTTAAGAAAGATGCAACGTCATGCTACCAAATAGATACACGGTCTGTGATATAAATAGTAAAATGGGAGAACAAACGATAATAATTTAACTTCATTGAAGACAGTAAGAATGACCGGCTTGCAGCCAATGAGTCACTCCAAGAAGCAAGCAAGAGACTTCCAAAAGGAACATCCTTCAGTGAGAAGGAGAGAGAAGGAACGGATTACACCAATGTGTCACTCCCAGAACCCCCAAAGAATATCTTCCATTAAGTAGGAGAGAGAATGACAGGCTTCTGCCCAATGAGTCACTCCTAGAACCAAGTGAGAGCCTTCGACAAGGAACATCCTCCTTTAGGAAGGAAGGAGAATAAATGGTTTCTACACTGAGTCACTCCCAAAACCAATCGAGATCCTTCAAAGGGAACATCATGCAGTAGGATGGAGAAAGAATGACCGGATTCCACCCTATGTTTCACCCCAGAACCAAGTAAGAGACTTACAAAAGGAACATTCTCTAGCAGGAAGGAGGAAAAATAGCCAGTTCATACCCAATGAGTTACTCCAGGAACCAGGCAAGAATATTGTAAAGGGAACACCGTCACTCCTAATGAGTCACTCCCAGAACCAAGCAAGAGCATAGAAAAATGAACATCTTTCAATAGAAAGGAAATAGAATGACCGGCTTCCACCCAAAGACTCACCCCATGAACAATGCATGAGCATTCCAAAATGAACCTCCTCCATTAGGGAGGAGAGAAAATAACAGGCATCCGCCCAATGAGTCACTCCTAGATCATAACAAGAGCCTTCCAAAAAGGAACATCCTCTAGTAGGAAGGAGAGAGAGAGAATGACGATCTTTTGGCTAATTATTTATTCCAAAACCTAGCAAGAGCCTTCCAAAAAGGAACATTCCCCAGGAAGTAGGAGAGACTGATCGGCTTTCACCCAATGAGTCTCTCCCAAAACCAAGCAGCTTCCTTCTAAAAGGAACATCCTCTAGTAGGAAGGAGAGAAAATGACCGGCTTCTACCCAATGAGTCACTCCCAGAAGCAAGCAAAAGCCTTTCAAAAGTAACACCCTCCTGAAAGAAAGAGATAAAATGACTTGCTTCCAAACAATGAGTCATTCCAACAACCAAGAGCGAGAACCTTCCAAAAGGAACATCCCGGTTAGGGAAGACTCTGTAACCTTAAGTCGAGCAAGAGCCAAAGTGGGTAAAAGAAGGGATAATCTTGTTAAATGCAGACTCGCTGTAAGTGTTGTATTCTCTTGTTTTTTTTAACTCATCCAAACCATTGAACGCATTCTTCGAGGATGCTCTTTGGGGCCAAGTTGTTCGACCAAGACCTATTGGAAGCAAACCCTTCAGCCCCCTTGCTTGAACTAGTGGTCGTGTGACAAGAAATGATGATTGAAAACAGGACGAGGGGTCACGAAATATCAATTCTTTAGTTGATTCAAAGGTTACGAATTTAGCTCACAATTTCCCCTAATTAGTAGCACACGACCATTTTTTAAGAAAAGGGTCGTACCACTTAGTTCTAAACTTGTGATTCGTAGGTGTGGTGCAAACTTGGGCTGTGTATGAAAATACGTTGCCTGTGAGAGTTTCTTCTTCAGAAGACGACCATCTCCTTTTAAACCTATCTTCTCCAGTCAAGGCTTGTTAAAGTAGTTTAGTCACGAGACAATAATTTCTATGTTTCTTTGGTACATATGTTGGTAATTATGCAACAGTAGATGCCTAAAAAATAAAAGAAATATGAATGACAATGAATAAACAATATGTTGTTGAACAAGTACTAAGAAAATTTCAAATAGAGTGCAAGTTTAGACCCTTAACCCCGAGATGGTTAGCCTTATGTGACGAAATATCCCATCAAATTGGGATCAACTTTTTCCTCCTCGTCACCTTAACCGACTGTCCGGAAGTAGGCGAACTCTCAATCTATTCGAGCGAAGAAACAGAAGTCTCTGGACGATTATTGGAAATGGAAGAGCGCGAAAGTTTAGAAGAAGAAAAGGAAGTTTCCGTTCCTGGGCACTGTACACATGCTTCCCTCCCCTGAGCTCACGTTTGGGGTGGTGGGTTTTTAACAACCCGCCTCATCCCCACCCTCACCTTCCTTGTATATCTTTTCTCTCTCTTTTCAAAGTATATCAGTTTTACGCAGATCCCAAGGTAGAGTCGCAATGTTGATGGGTTGCCTGGCCAAGGGGCAGGAGAAGCAGCCTCTATGGCGGCAGCTGGCTTTTTCGGCCCCATATTCACCCTTCGCAGAGCGGGCTACTGTGTGGTGTGATTAGCGTTTGCCTCCCGTAGTAATAATAAGGTCCTTGAGAATAATTTGCGTATCTCCTTTGAGACGGAAATCCTGGCATTTCAGGCCCAGGATCTTTCTCATTTTGCGAGGCTAAGGACTTTGACTTGACACGCCCGGCGCTGCCTGAGACGTCTTATGCCTCACTGTTAGAAAGAAGGCTCTGCTCCTGACCCAACCAGGCCTACGAGCACGGTCTTTTCCTCGCCCATTCGGAAAGCTTTTGCAGGTTTAACCCACCCCAGGAGCTCCCCTGTTGCAGTTGGCGGCACAAAGGGTTCACCTTCAGCTCTGGCTAAAACCAGGGGTCCCTCTTCCCCCAGCGTCACCGTTTCCAGTAAGGTGAAACGGCCTTGCGCCTCTACTAAGTCGGTGGAATCACCAGAAGCAACACCCCTTAAGTTTATCGTGAAGCCGTATTCCGGGATTCCTAAAGCCGTTTCCCGAAAGAAGGACAGCACCATAGGATCGGATTCTACGCCCACACCCAGTGCTAGGGTGGGTGACTCGAAGATGGTGGATCCTCCAAAGAAGGGGCCACGCCTACCCTAAGGTTTAGAGGCGGAGATAGGAAAAGACTCGCAGGGCGAGTCCTTGAGAGCTTGTCCGGTCAACAACCCCCGGAGTTCTGCTTCCGTGAAGTGGACGGCCATTCCCGTGAGCGTATTTTCTTCGAAGAGGGGCTCCGCATCTCCTTCGAGCTAGGCCTGGAAGGCATATTCCTTCAATGGAATTGCCGCGTACTCCGGGCCAACTAGGAGGATATAAGGAGGCTCGTCTCTTCCCGTTTTCCGTTAGATATCTTTTTACAGGAGGCAATGCTGGACGCGTGCCTCCTGCCCACCCTCCCGAGGTAAAGGGGTTTAGCGACCACGCCACTACGGAATGGGGACCGGGCGGAAGAATGCGCGATTTACACCTTACATGATGTTTCCGTCTTCCTTTTGCTTTAAATACCTCCTTTCATTCAACAAGGAAAGAAGGTACCCTAGGAAACCTTATGGTCCATTCAGCTGTTAAGCTGAACTTGGAAAGGAGGTATACTGTTATTTCTGCGTACATTCCACCGTCAGCCAACTCGACGAGGGGGACGTCTGCCGCGTCGTAGCACGGTTGCCGAAGCCCTTTTTATTGCTCGGGGATTTGAACGGTAGACACCACCTTTCAGGAGACTACTCGATCAATTCTATCGGTCAGGTCTTTGCCGACCTGTTTGACGAGCTGGAGATAGGTGTCCTAAATGTAGATGAGTTTATACATCACTGTCAGAGGACTGCTTCATTTTTCTGCCTTGGTCTATCTTTGTGCTCTACGGATGCACAGCCTGATTTGGTGGTGGTGAGGGGCTAGTCAATGACCTCCATAGTAGTGATCACTTTCCCATTCAAATATCATTTTCTGAGCTGCTGGCCCCTGAAAGCCAGCCACGGTAGTGCCTTGCGCGGGCACGATGGTCCGCATTTTGCATTTTAGGGAATGAATAATTTCTCTATCTCAGTCGAGGAGTTCAGGTCGGTGGATGAGGCCATTGAGTTCTTCTCTGGCAAACTCATCGCCGTGGGCCTATGTACTATTTCTAGAAAGTCTGGCCGTTTTGCAAGCCGACCTCCTCCGTGGTGATCAGCCGAGTGTGAGGCAGACCTCAAACAGGAGCATTATGCCTACATGCGCTATAGGCGCCGCCCGAATGATTTCACTGTTGGTGAAATTCGTCGAGTTAGGGCTAGTTTCCGGTATGTTTTGAAGTAGTCAAAATGATTCGCGGCAAGTTCTCGCAGGACCCCCATTTCGTTCTCCAGGAGAATGGGAGCGCAATATCGGACCCCACGTCTGTGATGGAGTCTTGCTCGACCACTTTCTTCGCATTCTCTAACCGGGATGCTGCTCCACCAGCATTCAATGTACGTTGTGATTTCGCGGAAGGCCGCTAACTGGACTTTACTTCCAGAGGCAGAGAACCCTTCAACGGCAGGTTTACATTGAGTGTGCTGCGTTCCGCTCTCCCTTCGTGCATGGATACCGCCCGTAGTCCCGACGATGTCCCGTACGCCATGCTTCTACCCCTGTGTGAGCGAGTTATGACCTTTCTGTTAGATTTGTTCTACAGGATCTGGTTAGAGGGTACCCTCCCTGACTCCTGGTGAATCGCTACTGTGCTTAATTTTCGCAAACCAGGGAGAGATTACTCTATCCCGACCGGTTTCCGCCCAATCTCTCTAACCTCTTGCGTGTGCAATTTGATGGAGAAATTGGTAAATATTAGATTAGATTTTTTCTGGACAGCAGAGGCCATCTGTCTTCTGCACATTGCGGCTTCCGAAAGTTTTACTCTACGTCGAATGTTCTGCTCCAACTATAAAATGCCATCTGGGAGGCCTTCCTTTGTAGACAGCACTATGCCACGGTATTTACGATCTGGAGAAGGCCTATGATACCGCATGGCGATACGGTATCATGGCGAGTACCACACGATGGGGGAGAGGGGACGCCTCCCAATTTTTTAATCTGAATGTTTGTGAGATCGTCGATTCCACGTACTGGTGGGGGGAGTCCTCTCCTGCCCAATGGAGCAGGAAGAGAGTGTTCCTCAGGGAAGTGTCCTCAGTGTTACACTCTTTGCCCTGAGCATCAACGGTATCACTTTGGTGCTGTCGGAAGATGTTTTCGCTACGCTCTACGTGGAAAACATTTCGATCTCTTTTGGCGTAGCCCAGATACCAACTCTGGAGCGTTGACTCCAGCACACATTGACTGTGTCTCTCTCTATGCCGAAGCACACAGGCTTTCGTTTTCCATGGCCAAGACTAAGGTGGTGCACTTCTGCTGCAGCGGGGCTCTTCCAGGCGCTGCGTCTGTCTTCACGGCCGAGATGTTGCAATACACCGCTCAGTACGGGAGATAACGCGACGTGCCCGGTTTGGATACTGAATTGTGATTTATAGTGACTCACAAAGCACCCTGAGTGCTCTTGGGGCATTTGAATCTCCATATCCACTATTTCGCGAGATCCGTGATGCTATGGTTTTGGTGAGTAGAGTGGTTCTCGAGATCATCTCCTGCTGGGTTCCTGGACATGTGGGAATTGTAGGGAAGGAGCGCTGCGATGATGGGGCCAAAGAGTACGCGAGGGCTAGGCGACCAAGACTAACGTTTCGCTCTTGCTCACACCGATTACATAGTAGGAATACGAGTAGGGCGAATAAGATGGGAGACGGCCGATGGTATCTTAAAGTTGCACACATTGCGCCGTGATTGCTCCATTGGACATACCCCCAATGCCGCTATGGCTTTAGGATGATTTCTGTCATCTCGGAATCGTAAACACTGGTGGGGCCCACCACCAATTGATGGAGCGCTTCCCTTTTCCTTATTGTGGTGACTGCGTTGTCCATCAAACTGTTTGGCACATCCTTGTTGAGTGTCCCAGTCTGGCTGATCTACGTGCATGTTACCTGTGCCGGCTCCGCGACAAGCGGGATCGCTGTCGCTTTTCCCTTGTATTCGGGACGAGTTCGTTCACACCAACTTGCGGACTATACAACGTCGTTTTGGAGGAGGTTGGCCTCCTCTATTGTATTTGACTCTTTGCTGTAGGTCACATGTTCCTGCGCCGGGGGAAGGTGGCCCTACCACCGACGCCGGAGTGTGCTTCCTTCTTGGTGCTCTATCTTGTTTTTGTTTGTTGCTGTTACTCCTTTTTTTCAGCCTGTGTCTCAGCCTTTGTTCCTTTTTTATATTTTTTATTTGGTTTTGACATTGTTTTTTAATCTAGCCGAGTATTTGGCTGTGTTGTGAGTACGGCGACTTTTGCCCTAGTATGCAGTCGCTAGATGGGTTATTAAAAAAATAACCTTTTAAATTACCCGGACAAGGAGTCTTGTCTACCAAACAACGTCTCATATATGTTATCTTCCTATCTTCAACCTGAATCCTAAGAGTATCTTTCGGATCTAAAAACCTTGACATTCAGAACTTTATTTTCCATGCTTCGCCGAGGCTTAGCCATCCAACTCACAAGAGTCTGCGTGAAATTTCCATCCATCAGAACCTCCATATGCTAACTTTAAACTTCATACCTAATAGTAGTAGTCCCTTTCAACTGCGCCCACAACCATTTTCTTCGCTCAGATACAGTAAGTTCACGCATTTTATTTTCACTACTTTTCCTTTCGTGGCATTCTCGACTTCCAGGCGTAGCATTTCTACCCAAGGAAGATATTCTACTCACTTGGGTAAACCTGGAGTGCCACAGCTCAAGGAGGATATCACTACTTTCCATAGCAGCTCCGTAGACCTAGATAACTTATTGTTACCCAGTGGATCATCACTAAGGCAGTCCTTACCCAAACGATATCCACCGCAATTTGGACATGTAACCACTCTTGCCCCGAATCGTCCAGGTTTGCCCTTGTTGCTACCAGCTGTATTCTGGCTACCTACCCACTTGAGACTGCCGCGGTTTATATGCCCTTCTTTATCACAAATGTAACACTCTCTCTATCTTCTCATTTGAACCTGCAAGCAATCACTCGCTGTATGCCCTTTCTTTCCACACACAAAACAATTTATACCTCCAAGATTGAAAACGCATCCCTTTCCAGTTTCCAGCAATAGAGGCGACTTACTGGTATGTCTGATGCCTAACTGTTGTATGTAGCTAGATTACCCACTACCTGTATCTATAATCACATTGATAATTATAATACACCAGTCATAGATATGTATAACCATACCTTAAGAGTTTGGCATAGAAGCAGCATCTTTTTTTAGCTAACTCCATAAATTGTCCACTAGAATATGAGTAACACTGCAAGCCTCTCTTCAAAAACAGGTGTTTCAAAACTTCAGTTCACGTGATCAGGTTCCACGTGAAGGACTTAGCAATGTCCTCACGCTGCTCATTTTATCGTCTCCAGAGATCTTTTCGATATTTCATCCGGCATATTTAAATCTATACCTGAATTCTACCCCGGAAGGGATTTTTGAGCCTAGCCCCTCACTCAAAAATCTATTCACTCTTTCTCTTTTGAACTAGGGAAACTGGCCCATATAGTAGTGATCACATTCCTTGAGTACTGTTGTTGTATCTAAACTTCCCACTGGAGGTTTCTCCAAAAGCGACGTCGATAGATTAGGAAAGCCTATCCTACATACATACATGCTCCAATTTATCCATAATTCGTTAGAGTAAGGACCAGATTATAGATTATATTTATTTAACTTAGGAACATTCATGATCAATGTCCCTACCCTTGAAAATTCTTCCTTAACGCCAGATTTACCAAAAACAAAAGAATAAGGTTCATCTCAATCATCGTCTTCTTCGGAGGACCCTGTATCCTCCGGCTCCAACTTTTTCTATCAACCTCTGTCCAGAGCAACACTCTATTTGCTAATATTTTGTATTTAATGCCGGTATTCTTAAATTTTGCCTAGGAAGAATTAACTTTAACCTAAAATCTTGACACCGCTACTTCTCCCTACATTTTTCCGATCTTCTTTATAAACCTTTCTCCCATAGTTATTAATTGTTACTCCAAGACAGCCCTACACTAGCTAATCTCTAAGTACCTCTACTACCAGTTGCAACCAATCATTGTATCATGGACATCATCAGGGGCATTATATTCTTTACTCTCCGTGCCAAGCACGAGTCGCCAATTCCTCACTCTCAGACATCGTTAATTTACTTAAAGTGAGAAAAATTACTCAATTATCGTTAAACTTTCCACAAATCAACCTGCAACTCCCCAAGTCTCACTAAACGTATCCTAATCTAATCTTATTTCACATCGAATCCCTCTAAAGCCCATCAAACGCCACTAGTAGAAAGGATAAAAAAGAAATAAGGAAGAGAAAAGAAATGAGTCGAATAAAAAGAAAAAAATTCCGAAGTGGAGTGCTATAAAATATAAAGGTGCAACCAGACTCCGACAAGAGACAAGAAATGTAAACATTAGAGACAAAAGAAGACCAGAAAAATATATCAATTTATTTGCCTACGGTGACGCTCTACCCACATGTGCATCTCAGGAACCTTTATTCTTAATCTCGATTACACTTTATTACTTTGAAGTGCCCCGTATAAAGAAGGATCAACCTATGGCGTGCTTGGTCATCTATAGAATTCCTACCTAGTAGTACCGACACACCAACTTTATAAGGATAGTATTTATTATGTCCTCTCCTTTAGGTCTTTCTAACATCTGGAAATGCGAATTTCAAGGGAAAGAAATCATGTAAATTTGTTAGAAGGAATTGCCTCAAGTCACGACCATACTGGAGCCTATTACACCAGTATTATAATTTTCTATCAATCTCACAAATATTTAACATCCTAACTACATCAGAATTGCTGCTTGTGGCTCATTCTTATCTCTCTAATATTTGCATTAATAAAAAAAACAAGGCACAAAGTATGACAAAACATGAATGAATGGCTCGCCATCTCTCTACAGAAGATAATGATGAAAAAATGGTTATTTATAAATTATAAAAGGGAACTATTTCCACCCTCAACGATCTTGAGTATAAGAAAAAAAAAAACAGCCGTAGTTCAGTCTCCTAAGACAAGATTTTAAATTTAAATATCAATGTGTGACTTAACTTCAATTTACAGAATTAAATTTTGAAAGACTGGACATCCCGGCTGGTCGCCCGTCACTGCGGAAGAGTTGGGTGGTCTTCTTTCCAGCGCTGAAAAGGACAAGAGTGGGGGTCAGCGATAACTAATTCTATCTGTCCCGACAACGTGTAATCGTAGAAAATATCCAAACGTCCCCAAGTTCCTTCGATTAAAAGTAAAATTACGAACTAGATATTAAACACTGCGAAATATCGATTCGCAGTGAAAATTGGGCAGAATATGTAGAATATATATATATATATATATATATATATATATATATATATATATATATATATATATATATATATATATATATATATATATATATATATATATATATTATAGGTTAGTCAATCCACACAGAAGAAAAGTTAAAAATTATCCCGAAAAAGAATTTGCGTCTAATTCCAAGACCCATTGAGAAGTGTCCAAAGGAAAAGGCAGTGTTCTGTATAACGTGGCCTCCTACACTGTCAGACGGAAGAGTGGGAACGATACCCTTCGTTGGTTTCTGGTTCTTAGTTTTACGCAACAAAAACAATAGTGTGGAGAAAGAGATAGTAAATTGAATTAATCGTTGTTAATAATGACAAAAGGTCGAACTTTTAATAAAATACAAAAGCAAAAATATTTAATATTAAATTGGAGAACACGTTTGGGTCATCAACACCAGAATGATGTACTGTTAAGTGCCCTAACAAAGAAAGTAACTATAGCATAGTTAGATAAAACGGGAAGCCCGCCTCTCGCTTTCATACTTAGGGAAAAAACACATTTGCATATAATTAGATGACAGATAGATAATAGATAGACATATACGAATTAAACGCTTAGCAGTTCACAAAGTTTAAATTTTGTTTTCAAAACTAAGCTGTTCTTTATATCCCACTCTCTCATAGGTGCTCAACAAACCCTGTAATTGATTTTTCGACCTTAAATGATACAACAGCAGAATTCGCCCATATAAGCATCCAAAATCCACTCTCGATGATATTGCTGCAAAAATCTGCTATGTAAGCAAAAAAAACAAAACACTGCTAAGAAAAAATTGCTTAGGAATCTGTTATACGATGAAAAAATCCTTCTCTGATCACCGGAGTCACCCACTTCTAAGATATGTTAGGAAAAAGTATATGCCCGCCCACTGGTCATAAAGTAGAAAATAAACAGGCAGTGTTTGAAAGTGACCTGTCCTTCTTAGTTAGTGTTGGTATACCCACTTAAAAAACCTGTGAAGACTCGTCCCACGTAATATAGGATTGGGAGACATACATTAAGTTAGTCAATGGCTCCTCCTCAGTAGAATCTAAGTAGAATAGGTAGATTGCCCCTATCTATTCTATGTAAAACCCTTGTAACCTCTAGATCAGCAGACATTCTGAGCAAATCTTGTATTTGAATAAAGTTAAAGTCATACAGCTCTTTTTGCTCTCCGCCACTGCTTCGTACTGGGTCTTTAATGACGGGCATTAAAACACTTTAGTTGCTGTCGCCACTTAGGGGCGCACAAAGCATTACATCGAGTTGCTGTGACCACATAGGGTCACCCGCCCTTCTACTACGATCAAACCCCCTGCAAGAATCATCCTTCAACGTCAGATTGCACCGTGTACCAAACTACCAGCCAGTTCTTTCTCACCAAGAATGATTCCGTTGTTCTGACTGCCTGATCTCCTTAACTGCGTGCACCATCTACCGACTGAGGGTCATTGGTGCCATAGCCATAGTTACAAGGCTAGAAGGAAAAACAAAAATCAACAGTACATTATAAAAGCATATAATTCTTTGGTCATTCTTTAATCTAGCAAATTTTATCTCTTTTTTTCGACCAAGTCTGAGAATGGACTAGAAGGCTTTTATAAACTAATTTTTGTGGTTCAGTTCTGCTAAACGGCACGTTTCTTTGGGTTTCTGTAGTGGTAATGACTCGTGTTAAATGTTGGGGGCACGTGAAGAGTGACATCTTTAATTTCCTTCATTTTAATTCTAGCTGCTCCTAACCTACTATAGCCACTCGTTTAAAATAGATTTTAATTAAAGTATTCTTGAAAATGAGGGCGGACCGCTCTCCCCTCTTATTTTCACTTTTCATGGAGGGATTTTAAAAGTTTCTCTCTTTGCTTAAATTCCTCCATACTGTGATAGCCATCTACGGCCTCCAAAAATCCTCTAATATCGTCTAACCCGAGACAGTGACTCCGTGTAATACCCTTACTAGAAACCTTAATGTTGTTTGGATTGAAGTAAAGTTTTGGCGAATATTTTGACTGTTGTCCTGAAACCATTTGTTTGCTTATTTATTATATTTGTAAATCACATCGAAAAGGATTTGTTATGTTGAATTGGTTAAATTAGTGGATGGCATAAAAAAATTCCCCATATGATTTAGATAGGAATACAGATTAGTTTGTTAAAGGACACAAAAGTTGTATTTCATGAAACCTATGATAATCATAATTGTAAAGCACGTCTAAATGTAGAAATTATTTAGGTGTGTAATAAATGTGAATACTAATCGGTCGTATGTTCAAATATATAAATCAAAATACTTTTATTCCATTCTATGTCATTTCTTCACCTCAAATTGGAGTACTCTGTGCACCTTTGGTCCCCTCTCTGTCTGAATGAGATAATCTATTACGGTTCAATATCGTACCATCAACTACTCCAGAACTAGGCACATTGTCTCACAAAGAAAAAAATAAAATATCTTTATTTTACGACTGGCTAACGTCCGATTTTAGGGCATATGTATATTAAAATTTAAAAAAGTTATAACTATGGAAATATTTAATCACAAGCATTTAAATGCCAAGCTTGCAAAATTCTTTTGATTGTTCAGTCAATTGGCTGCGACACGCGTGAAAGGGGAGTTTGGAGATGGACGATAAATATGGCAATGCATGTTGAGAGAGGGGGCAGTGAGTATCGAAGCAAGCGAAGTGACGAAAACACGATCTACGAGTATATATTCCACATCTCTCTCAGTGGTACTAAAATAGGTTAGGGTGGCGGAAGGTTGATAGGCCTCACTGTTTTCACCTAAGCTATCCAATCGGTACCTCTTTTTCACATTTCAATTCGCCCTTTCCGGCAAGTGCATTCCTTCTTCACCATTAGCAAGGGGGGGTGGGACTTAAGCAAAGAGTGTTTCTATCTTGTGCATTTCTCGCTTTATAGAGTGTGACTGATGCCAAATATTTCAATCAATCATTAGGATTTTAAGAAGAGGAGATTAATATTAATGAATGTTTGGTCTGCATTCAGTAACTGTTTTTCAATTGTTCTAGACGTAACATTTGGCAAATATCATTAATCTCTTTGTCAACATAGGCGAAGATATTTGCTTTTAAATATCGCAAACGAAAAAAAAACAGACCAATGAGCAAATAAACTTAACGATCGGAAATAAAAGTTTATATAACAAATTGTTAACAATATTAACAAAGCATTTATATTATGCAAAAATATTATTGATTAAATACTTGTTAAATTTAAATTAGTTTTTTCTTTAATAAAAATGCCTTTCAAATGAGGGACATTAATGAGAACGGATTCAATTTTATTTATTTCTATTATATTAGGCAGAAAAATTAATATATAATTTACCGTTAGGCTCAGCAATTTAAGGATACTTTGTTGAGTGATGCATGAAAAGCACATTGGAACTTTGCCAAGTCCGGCAAATTGAATTTATGATTTCGAATACTAACTTCTATGCTTTTTGTTGTTTGTTTTTCGTAAACACCAGAACCCAATTCATAAAAAGGAGTTTCTAAATAAAATTAAATTTATTTTAGTAAAAAATATTTGCTTAATACGTCTTTGGTCATTTCTTCATATAGAAAAAGTGGTCCATATTTTATATATATAAATATATATATATAGTAGAAGTTACACAAACTGTTAATGGTAATGATAAAATTAGCATTCTATGTAGTAACCGACCCTATAAAAATAATTTTCCCTAAACATAGAAATACATACATATATGCAATATTTCAAGGAGGATAAGAGCACAACCATGACCATTTTCAATTAAATGCGTAATTTGGGTTTGGAACCGAAAGTTTGATAAATTCAATTCATACTTAAATAGTAAAATAGTTCAAGGCAGATGTGTCCAATCACTTAACCGCTCAAAAGGATCCATTGCAGGAGGAACCTTAGTTAATAAAGGGACATTTTCCATAGCGATTAATCCCTAACTATATTTTAAGAATGCGATTTTTTGGAGGGATTAAATAATAATGAGTATTTTTTTTATCGTATCTTGTATGTAAAAATTGCCCCCCCCCAAAAAAAGGGTAAAGTTGAGAAAAATAAATATGATTATTAAATTTGGGGGAATTTTGTAAAACTAAACGAGTTACAAATGTTGAAGTTCAAGAAATTGATTAAAATTAAGATATAGCGATTTATTTTTCTTTCGTATATTCGAAAGTTTTATCGAAGTTATTTCTAAAATAAATTTTCAATTTTAATCTTTCTCAGAAGAAAAAAGCAAAATAAAACTATTGAATAAAATTTAGAATGGAAAAAAATGAGATCTGAGAATTCTCTTTTCCGAATTTTTAAAGAATTCTGATGTTTTTTCTGGCCTTTAGGCCTAGAAAATAAGGATGAATCTGAAACAAGGTCTGCTGACCAAAAGTCGCGTGCTCTCACTTATTCTGAATTATGACCTTACGACCTTCAAAACTTTCAAAAATTCCTGGGCTAACCTTGAGAGGACCTTCGGAATTATACCCCTATAAAGAGAATTTAAAACAATATAAGGGTTTCAAATTTCATTAGAATAGATGTAATAGTTATGATGTTATTTCGAAATAATTTCTAGGATAACCTTAGAAGGACTTTGGCAATAATATCATTCGAAAGAGAATGTAAAGCAACATAAGGGTTTCAAATATCGTTAGAATCGGCGGAATAGTAATGATGTTATTTCCAAATAATTCCCCAGCTACCCTTGGGAGGACCTTAGCAATTATATTATTCGAAAGAGAATGTAATTCAACTTAGGTGTTTTAAATTTTGTTAGGATCGGCCGAATAGTTACAATGTTATTACCAAAACCGACCGACTTAGTGAGATATAGAGACGCCCGCGACTAAAAACAGACCAAAAGTAAATAATCAGAAGTTTATTTATAGATCGAAAAATTAAGCGCAGGGCTGGATGGTTGTGGGGAAATTCAAAGTTTTTTTCAAAGTTATTTCTAAGAGTTGATTTAGACTTTGAAAAACAGCCATTAGGGCTGTTTTTTCGTATATTTGAAGCTTTTATCAAAGTAATTTCTAAGATTTACCATTTTTTCTCACCTTATACTTTTCAGTCTATGAAGCTAAAATTGAAAAAAAAAATACAAATGGTGAAGTCCATCAAATAGGTTAAAATTAAGGGAGGGCTCTTATTTTGGGTGTTATTTTTAAGTATATAAAAGAAATATTAGATAAAAAAAAGAGCTTATGATACAGAAAAAGAACTCGGCTAAAGTTTTTTCTTGAATTTAGGCCTAGAAAATAATTACGGATATGAAAAAAATAAATCAAGAGTAAATTATTATGGAAATATTTTAATTTTATTAGACTAAAACCCATATGATAGAGCGAGGCAGGCTGCAAGTCATAGAGTGAAGGTCTGTCTGCGAAGCGCAAGCTCCTCCTGTAAGGAGGAGCGTAAAAGACGCTTAAAGTGTATTCTATAATTTGTGCTCGTGGTTGAGCTCGTATTTATTTTTTTTATATATAAATATAAGAGAAGCGGCTTCGACACTTCTTACAGGAGAATTTTGCACTTCGCAGGCAGACTATTGGTCTGTGGCCTACGGTCTATCTGGCTATAGCAACGGGGTTTTGATGTAAAAAAATTAAAATGTTTCCAGTACTTATCTCCTAATATTTTACTCCTGGTCTAGGTTTTTTCAGATCCATGCTTATTTTATAGGCCCAAAGGCAAGATTTCTTTTATTGGAATTCTTTTGAAATACGGAAAAACAATCTTCACAACCCTTTTTTTTTGCATATCTAAATTTGCTTTTATATACGAATAAATATAAAAAAATAATCATGCATTAATTTAAATACATTATCTGAGCCACGATTTGTAATTATTTTTGTTTCAAATAACTTATAAAATATGGTACGAAGAGAGGTAATAATGGGACGTCTTGGAATATTCACTTTATGTGTTTTAAATAATTTATGTAGACAAGTTAACGAAGCAGAAGATGCAAAACTTAACGTAGTAAATCTTCCTTTATCCTTCATCTTTTTTTACTAATTAAGGCAATAATCGATGATAGAGTGTAATGTTATTCATAGTAGACAAAACCTTCATTATTCAACAATTATTTATGATAATTAAATAATCCTGCCTACTAAGGTCAACATTGTAATTATATTTGTTAAATTATTCATTAAAAGTGAAGCTTCTTAAGATTCATACGGATCAAGGATTTCTTACCTTGCTACCTTACCTTGTTAGCTACCCTCCTTCATAGCCTGAGAGTTGCTACTATAAAATCTCTCTATACCTCTGCAGTATGGTTATAATTTGATAGTTTGTTCTGTCAATTAAAGATTAATCATAAAAAGAGTATAGTGCTTGATTTAGAGCGTAGTGAAGACCAGACTTGAAGGGTAGAAGAGAAGTACTGGAAACAACGGAGTCGGGCAGACTGTTCGACACAACGATTACTGAAGAAGCGCTCTCTGGGCTCGGTGGCGGAAAATCGATGATCAACATTGAACCTGTGACCTCTGTTGCCAGACCGAGTAGTTAGCGGAAAATGGTCAGCGGAAGATATGCAGGAGAGCCCGTGAAAGATTTTTCAACACTTACTCATTTGCGCTCGCAACAGCCTGCCCTGAACAGAGTAGAGATTAGTTCTTGAAATGCGATTAACATATGGAAGGTCTTCAAGCCCCTCAACATGTCTGATCCATCGTCATCTAACTGATTCCAAGAGCTTAAGATCTTCGATATATCCAGTATTCCAGACGCAGCTAGAAAATTCAAGGAAAGGCCTGATGTTGCTAATGAAAACAGCAGTCATAAAAGTAGGCTACCTGCATAGGGTGGATTTAAGGATGTTGAAGGTGACGCCAGAAGCTTTGTTAACTGTAGCTCTTATGTGCTGGTGGAATTTTAGGCTGGTATCTATTAGGATGCCCAAGTCTTTATGGGAAAAAACAAGAGAGATTTCACGCCCCTCGTGGTCATAGCACTCAAGCGTACTAAGTTAATACCATTCTTTATGCCCTCGATAATAACGCATGGCCACGCATTTGCTAATGCTGAAGCTGTGTCCCTAAGAGTGTGCTACGGCAACAATGGCGTTAATGTCCAGTTGGCACGATGAGATGCCAATGCCTAGAGATGCAACAGTAACCGCTCGAATTTTGATGTAAAGCTTTAGGTCGTTTGCAAAGATTTTGCACGTATTGCTTATGTGAGATGATAGATAGCTTATATAGATAATAAAAACGAGGGGGACGATCATAGATCCCTGTGGAACACCACTTCAAACCATCCTGCAGGAACTATGTGACCCTGCTACGGACACATACATGGATCTACCACGTAGAAATGAATCAAAACAACTCAGGAGGTTTCCAACAATGCCGAGACTACGAAGCTTACAAAGAAAAACAGTGTTATTGACCACGTCAAAAGCTTTAGAAAAATCAAATAGAACAACGTCCATCACTGAACCTTCATCAAACCACGCACTCACAGAGTTATAAGTAATAATTGGTCCTCCACGGATCGACCGTTCCGGAAGTCGTGTTGATGCTCAGATAGAGCATGAAGTGTTCTGAGATGATCCGTTCAAGTGTTTTACAGCTAACAGATGTTAGACAGATTGGGCGATAGTTCAGGGGATTGAGAAGGGACACATTTTTAAATAAAGCCACAACCTCTGATAATTTCCATTTATCAGGCAGACATGCCGTGAGAAGACTTGCTGTGTAGATTTTATGCAGTGGATAAGCCAAAGCAGGATAAGATTTTAACAGAGGAGTATGGATCCCATAAGGACCCATACTCTAAGAAGCATTAAGGCGAGGCAACATTTACAACACATCATCAAGCGATATTACAATATTTTGTATAACATTTCGGCATTGCTGATGGGGATAAGGTTGAAAAGGGGCATCACGGAATACTGAGGAAAAACTGGCGACAAATAGTTCAGCATTTTCAGTGTTGTCAATTACTTGAGGACTGGAACGAGAAGCCTTCAGAGGGCCAACCAAAAGAGCATCCACTCTCTTGCTGCGAATATAATTATGAAAGGCCTTGGGATTAGTTTTAATTGAGTCCATAAGTGAGATCTCAAAGTCTATTTTGAATGGAAATAAAGTGGTACCTATACTGCCTGTTGGTTCTGGAGAAGTTAGCAAGAGCAACTGATGTGTCTAGAGAATTTCAACCCTAGAAATCTTTGACGTGCATCAATACCTTCCGTGCACGCTTCCTTTGCCTCGCGAGGTGCGGTGAAGAGTTTTGGGAGCGAGAATGAGAGTGAAAAAAGAATTTTAATCCAATACCGGGACATACATCTCAATTAGAGGACCTAAATTGTCCAAAAACGTTGATATTGACCATTTACATCTAGATGATCGAACTCGAAATCTCAATCGATTTCGAGTATATGGGAATTTAGCCTATTATATTTACATCGAGACCAAACCTTTTTGTTCAACGGTGTATTATTAGGAGAAGAAGCTAAGCTCATAAAATAGTAGTCATAGATTATAGGAATGCGGTTGCAGCCAGACAAAGGTGGAAGGGCAAAGACATCTACACTATCATTTTCAGAAGTTAGAATAAGGTCCAAAGTGTTGTTAGATATGATGAAAGTTGGGAAGTTAGCCCATTGGCTTAGGCCCAGAATGTTGAAGCAAGAAGTAAACAGAGAACAGAGATTCTCATTTAGGGACCTGTTAATGTCTGGCAGATTGAAGTCACCCAAGATAACCACTTCTTTATTTGGGCAAAAGGAAAGCAGGAAATAAATAATCATTTGATTTTTGCCTCGGCTGTTAGAGGGGGACCGGTGCACCACTATGCTATAACACAACAAGTATTCCACAAATATAACGTGAACATTTGGACAAGAGTAGTCGATGGAAAAAAAGTAAACTTCTTTAAAACATGCAAACAAATTCCATGCTAATACGAATTGCTCTGGGTGTCAGTCCTTGCATCAGCATGAAATCCATCAACAGACACCGAAGCATCAGGTAGTGAAGGAAGCAGCCAAGTTTCAGTCCCAGCCAAAATATCAACATAATTTGTATTTAATATCACCGAAAGCGGAAGAACCTTATTTACTAGATTAGTTAAATTTACCAAACCAAGTCTCAACCTCAAAAAATTTGTACCAAAACCAGAAGAAGGAGAACGAACACTATTGACAGGAGTCCCAGAGACAGCGCCTTCTAGTTTAAAGAAGGGCTAAATGCAGCAATACCACCTTCCGGAAAGAGAGGATTCTAAGCCGGAGCTTGGGATAGGGGTACATAACCAACAGGCACAGGAGCAGGAGCAGAATTGGAAGATTTGGATTGGGAAGAAGGGGAAGGAGCAATCGCAGCGTTTTCAGCAGATAACGAAGAAGCAGCAGCCTCGGCAGATGGCAACAAGGCAGCAGGAGAATTTCCACCAGAGGCTCTAGACTTATTTGAAGTAAATTTCCTAAGCGAAAATTCCTGTCTTTGTTTGAAAGTTAAATCCCTATGCAATGAGATTACAATGAAATCTTGAGAGTTAGCCAATTCCTTGAAGTTATCGAGAGGACTCTTTCTGTTTTCCAAGTCACCTAATTTAAGTCTGTATAGGCCATTCTCCCTGCTAATGCTGACACTACTATCTAAGTCAACAACAACACCAATTATAAACCTGCGAACTTGCTTTAAGACATCAGGAAATTCATCAGTTGATGCAGCAACAATCCCTGCACTATGATAGAGAGAACGAGCTTTTCCCTTTCCCTCATTTCTCTAAGTTCCTCAGGAATAAGTAACCTGGTCGGGTCGACACTCTTAGGCCTACCATCTTGACCGGGCAATGGCAACCCAGATACAGCAGAGGCGCCAGCCGTAGTAACCGAAGAGTTAGACAAGCTGGCTAGGGGGTGAATATTAGACTCAGTTGCATCAGCAATTTGCTCAACCCATGCAGATAGGGTTTGATAGATTTGTTTATTCAAATCCGCTGCTTTAGAGAGAATCTCAACTTGAGCAGTTAGGGTCTGTACATTAGCTTAAAGATTTTTAAAAGTGACCATAAGGTGCTTATTAACTTTCCCATATGGTTAGCATCCCCAGTTATGAATCGACAATCAGTACAAATTTATACAAGAGCATAGCTGCCATGTTCAATAATAGCTTGAATAAGAATGTCAGAGATACCCATGCACATACTTGTAGGGCAAAACCAGAGCTTGCATCCAGCACACCCGAGGGCCTCCATGCCAAAAACTTAACTACAAGAAACATAAGGACGGGGATCATTACCATCATTGAAAGAGGAATAGCAACAACATTCCTAGTGAAAGAATCAGAAGAAGTTTGTTGTACAGGTTGACTGAGGCTAAACGTTCTAGTGTTAGGCCTCTGAGTAGACACAGAGGCATTATTGTTATTTGCAATAGAAGCAACATTCCTGACCCTGATGGAAATATTTGGTTGGCTGAGAGCAATGTTTACATCTTTATGAACACCTGAAGAACTCCCTTTGCCCCCTCTGGGTACCCTACCAGCTCCACTAGGGTCGCCTTTACCTCTACCAACCATTTCTCAAGACTTACCACAAAAGTGGTTGAAAGGGGGAAAAACTACAATGTACATAGAGGCTGATGAGTAGTGCGTGCTGGGGGAAAGAACATATAACTCCTTTACCGAAGTTAGTAAATCCCATTACCATTCAAATCCAATCAAAGATTTGCTAGATTAAAATTATTTACTTTGTTAATAGAGCAAAAACCGATGCAGAATCCAAAAGGACGATTCATACAATTGAAGAATCAAACTTGAGAGATTGACAACGCCATCTCGAATCTCATGACGCGCTTGTTGTCTGTCTGCAGTTAAGCTATTTTTTTTTTATTTCTCGAGAATAAAAAAGAAAATTCCATTTTAGGTTGTGGTATCAACAATCCCGAAATGGTTTCTTGTGGAAAAACAGGATAGCTTGTTTAACTCATCTTTCGAATCTGGATATCATGGAACATTTCTTTCGGTCTAATGGTCATTATGTCTTAGGAACGGTCATAAAAATTGAGATAATCATAGGTAAATAGCTATTAGTAATTGCTTTTTACGGCTGCATTCGTTAAAGAAGGTCACTTCTATTTTGATCTTGGGGTAGCAAGAAGAACGAAGTGTGCTGGGAGCGATGGAAACAAAGTGGCTTAAGTATCCCTACTTGATTTATAATTCAAGAAATAATCACAAAAATATCCTAGATTAAAATGTTTGAAATATCCTAAAGAAAAATAACATGACTTACTAACGAATCACTATTATACAAAACTCTTATCATGTTTGAATTCCATTGCAGATCATACGCTCCAATGATTCCTGTTTACCTCTACGAAAAGCCTACTCACGTTTCTTTATATATTCGCCTTTACTTCTACCATCCTTTAGAAACAAATAAACCTGTTTTTACCTTGAAATTTTCGTGTGATTTGGTTTTGTGATTAGTAATTTATATGTGATAAATTTAAAACAAGAATAAATATCGCTTAAAACAATTAAAATAATCATTTTTAATTATTCTCTACGCATGTCTAAGAAGTCCAATTATCAAAAACCAAATAGCAATCGCGCAGAGTGCTATTATAACCATTCCTTACCATTCCTTTACCATGTAAATTAGGGAGATATATTAATGTCATTGGTATTATGTAATAATTCGATTTTACGAACCTTGCTAATTAAATTTGTTTTAGGAAATTATGTAGCGCGGATTTATATGACCCTTTACAAAGTGTATTCTCTTTTTTACATACGACAAAAACAAAAAATTTAGAAGTTAGAAACGACCATAAATTCAGAAGTCATTATTGTCAAACTTCTAATGCACATTACTTGCACCAGTATACACAGAATCAGCAAAATGATTGGTATAACACAAAATTATCTATATTCCTGTTTAATGTAATACAAAGAAATATAGTTGAGTTAAATAAACTAAATAATGTCGAGCAAATTTTACGATTTCTTCTATAAATACGAGGGGCGGTCAATAAGTTTTGCAATTCGGATATAAGGAAACGAGATATGAGCAAAAGTGTTTCATTATTTTTTAATCTAACTACCCTCGACTTCAATGCACTTGCGCTATTTGTCCCTGAGGCTTCGAATTCCTGACAACCAGAAATCTCCTGACTGCTGTTCAATTCACTCCTGGACGGCGAGCTGGACATCTTCATCGTCCCCAAACCAGCGTCCACGCAGTGCAGCCTAGAGCTGGCGGAATAAGAAGTAGTCGCTAGGGGCCAGATCTGGAGTGTAGGGGGATGGTTGAGCTCCTCGAATCCGCACTCGCGCACGGCAGCTTGTACAACTCTGGCTTTGTGCACTTTGACGACGTTGAAGTGGATCATAGGGCGTGAGGTTTCTAGGGACCCAACGGACAGAGACCTTGGTCATGGCCAAATTGTCGTGAATGATGTTAATAACACTTCCATGGGAAATTCCAAGTTCTCGCTCGATTTCTTCGACCTTCACCAGTCGATTTTTGAGGATACTCCTTCTCTACACATGCCACATTGTCCTCGTTGGTCACGTCTGATGGGCGTCTTGGACGGGGGTCATCTTCAAGGGACTCACGACCATGGCGGAACTCCCTATTCCAGCGAGCGATGGTCGCATAGGAAGGGGTGGTGTCGGTGTACACTGCAACCATGCGTTCATGGATCTCTTTTGCATCCTTGCCTTTCTTGGTCCAAAATTTGATCACTGCGTGGTGCTCAACCTTCTCCATTGTTGAAAGATTTGTGACTGACGATCTGCGATCAGCTACTGCTTCTTAAATAGACGAGGCAGGAGCGTGCGGCTGCAGGTCCTGACTTGTCATAACTTGTCCTAACACCCCTACAAACAGCCATTCCCCTTCCTCTGTTTTTCCCTACCGATTCGCAAAACTTAATGACCGTCCCTCGTAGTTTTCATTTCGCTCGGACTACATGGTACCGCTCGAAAACAACTCACGTAGGTAAAGGAGGCAAGAAGTATTTAAAGCCAATAAGAACTCTCCCTGCTTGCATTTCCCTCACACTGAATATTAGGCTGCTGTTTTGGAAGGTGGTAGCTTAAGTAAAAAATATATAGAAATAAAAGAGTTGTGTTACTTTAGCCATTTCTAACACCTTTTCCACTGGCCTAGAAAATCCCCCAGATAACTGCTTTAAGCCGGCGTCTCTCATCCCTACGTAGCTTTTCTGCAACATATAAAGTAAGCACGATACCCAAAGCCTCCTACCAACTATTCCATTCACTAAAAAAAGCACAATTAGGAGCATTAGAGAATGCTGGTTGAGGACTAGTCCATAGGGGATCTTAATGTCAGAAGATTCCTGGGCAAAGGGCGGGCTGCAACTTCTACCTCACTGTTGAGGCTACAGCCATGACCACAGAGTAATAAACAACCGTCTCCGTGTATCCAGGTCTTCGAGGTGTACGGCAATGTCAATAAGTCTGTCATAATTTATCCCCAATGAGGAGCCTCCCCCCGGGTCCACTCCTAGTACTCATATCATCATCATCTCTCATATCATTCCTCTTTCCCCCACTTCATTAATGTGACTCTTCTTCCCAATGGTGCGGTGGAGATGCACTGGGAGAGGACCCCCTCCCACACTTAAAGGTACAGTACCAAACATTAAGAGAAGCTCACAACCGGTGCCCCAGGTAACTGAAACCCATTAAATCAACCAGTGGATTCTATTCCAAAAGAGAAAATTACAATAAATAAAGATACCCTACTTCTCTTCTTGGGGCTGCGCACGAAAGGACTCTTACGAGAATCACTAAACTACCTGTCACTACCGTCAGCGGGCAACCGACACCGGATCATGAGGAAATATTCGAAGTGGTTGTCGGCAGGCTGATGTAGCGATCTTCAAACTAATCTGTACCCAAAAGGGGTATGTGGTCATCTTCGAGAGTGAGTGTGTGTGTGCAAGAGAGAGAGAAAGAGATAGAGAAAACATGAAATTCATCACGAAAGCGGAAGTAGCTCGTGCTCTGAGGAAAACCTCAAACCCAACACCCTCCTCGAGTACAGATGCACAGAAGAGCATGATCTCAGGAGGAAGGAACCCTGCATATGAGAGCACAACAAGTAGGAGACTGCCGAGGAAATCAGGAAAAGTAAAAAATGGGTGATCTTATAGGTGTTTATAAGTAAAAAATAAACACAGCAGGAGAGAATTCTGATTAAAAGTATGTTTTCAATACATCATTCAGAGAGTCGGATAGTGCAGAGGGCCTACTCATGTTCAGTGCAAAATTCAGCAAGAATGTCAGTGTTCAAGGGGTAGAAGGGACAATTTTGGTAGGCTTCATGAGAATATTGATGAGGTAGAATAAAATTCTATACAATATACTAAAAAAAAAATGTAAATGACGGAATCAATAATAGAAATTAAACTTCCTTATATATATATATATATATATATATATATATATATATATATATATATATATATATATATACGTTTAATAGGTAGATGGCTGTGCACTTGAAAGGAATGGTTCCTTGGAAGCGAGGAGTAAACTAGCTGCTCTGTCTTCCGTTGCAACATTTGAAGGCTTGCATGTAATGAAACTACTCGCTTTGAAGACCTATATTAATTGCAAATTGTATTTTTTAAACTTAAGAGAAAGAGCAGCCATATGTTTTATCGAAACAAAAAGGAAAATAAACATAGAGAACGAGAGGAAAACGTCATTTTACCTAATGTCTCCCTGATGTTTTTTGATAAAGCATAATAACGGTCTTCCAAGGTAAGATGCAATTGAGGCTGTGAAGCAAACATAAGCTTCATAGGTCGTCTATACGATTGAGGCCTTGAAGCAAGCATACGGTTCATGGCTATTTATTAGACGAACTTTATTTCAATGCTTCCCTGCTTTCCATTACAGAAGAGAGAGAGAGAGGGAGCAAGGACACTAAGCTAACAGTAACTCTAGAAATCAAATCCCCTATATGGGTCGATTTCAGATTCGAAGCCAGGAAAGAGAAGAAAGAAAAGGCAAAACAAGCCATGAACGAAAATAATAAAAAGCAAAGAACCCAAAGAAATGAAGATAAGACGAATCACTCTGCAAAGAAAAACAAAGAGGATTCCTTTACTTTTGACTAGGAAATTGAAAGATCTGGGACTTAAGCGTCTGAGATGAATAAAAAACAAAGAAAAATCTGAAAAAAAGGCGAAAAGACCCAAGAACATTTTCAAAATATTCTAAGATGCGTGGGCAAATAGGGTACAAGCTTTATAAATCTAAAAGATAATCCTGCACAAAGTGACTTGCAAAAAAATCACTAAATCTTAATTCACGAGGAAACGTACAGGAAAGCGAATGCCTCCAAAAGCCCCACTTCCCCCGAAAAAACAAAAAACAAACACGATAAAATATGCAGATAGAGAACTCCAGCAATTTACTAAAAATAGTTCCACTCACTGTGGATGCATGGGCCTGTTTATAGTAACATATTTCGAACGATTGACCAGGGCATCATCCTCATAATTGACCACAGATTTACAACCTCCAAAGTAAACATCATAATTCCAAATTGAACATCAATATGCTAAAACAACAGCCATGAAAGCTTTCACAGCACTGTAATAGCAACCACAAGAAACTTCTCATTCCATCAGGTATCTGACTTACATGAAAGCTTTCACCGCACTGTAATAGCAACCACAAGAAACTTCTCATTCCATCGGTTATCTGACTTAGATGAGTCTTTCGTAGGTATTAAAGTATTTATACTGATGAGAGCAGTAATAGTGACGGCGCATACTAAACGCCTCGTCAGCCGTATTTGCCAATAAACCGCCTCCTCTCCTTATTCGGCCATTATGCAATTTCGTTGGTGGGAGGGGAAGGAAATGTCAATTCCAGATGTAGAGCGGCTGGATACAACACTAACGAAAAGGTAGGAAATCTAGAGATTCTCCTGAACAAGGACAAACTAAAGAGAGTTACACTCATTTTTCCAACCTACAACGTAAAGATTAGCGAATACTCCGGACATTATACTGAGGAAGGGTAAATTCCTCTCCAACTAATATAACAAGCCAGATCCCATTGTTCCGAGAAACCACATACCAATAATAATTACGATCTTCCTAGCGCCGATACTAAAGATAATCTCGCCCAGAAAATGCTATACTCGAGATAACTAGGAAGTTTACAAGCAGTTGCTTAACAACTAGCAACCAGAGAACTTAAGTGGAGCTACCCTTGAAGAAATTGAAGTGGAAATAGAACATAGAAAAATTCACAAACCATCTCATCACTGCCGTCTCGATATCCGTGCCTACCATCTAAAATAAGATACTTCCTCATTCAAGATGAGCAGTGAGATGAGGGATAACCCTCAGGGACACAACTTGTGCAATGAGTTATGGAGGTCAGCCCCAGGCTACGCGAAAGCTACCAAGTTTGTACTCTCGATAATAAACTAAACTAGGCTGATAAATGAAAAAGTGTCGGAAATCTTGGACTAAATTATCAGCAAACTAGAAAAAAAACCCTAAAAAGTTTAAAAAAACAAAAAGAGGCAGGCTTTTAAACGAAAAAAAAATCAGAATCTTAGAAAACGTGGAGCTCCTAGAATCAGGCAGCACTCTATTAGAGATTCCAATGATCCTGGAAAATCTTCTTTACCATAACGCCGGAGGAGAACCACAAATTCGACCATGATTTTGAAAGGTGACTGATTGAAGGACTAAACACAATCACAAACCTCATGAATTCCCATCCAAATGTCTCCGAAGAAAGAGATATAAGGAAAATAAGTACCCTAGAAGACCTTACGGTCCATACAAGGAGGGTACTTTTGGCACAATCTTCGAAGGTGTCCGTTGGCAACCTCGGAAATCACTCGCGAGGATCTTAACAGCGATTTCGCAAGACTTTATCTAGTCTTAACTTGAACTGGTCAACAGATTCACTGTTGACAACTTCCGTATAAAGTGCGTTCAAACTACCGCAGATACTGTAAGTAAATAATTTCCCATACAGATCACGGTGGTATCGCTTCAGTTCAAGTTTAAAGCCGAGATTTCTTGTTTGTCCTTCACTGAGCTGGAAAATATCCCCGTAGTCCAGTCTGTCAAAGCCTCGAAGTATTTTAAATACTTCGATTAGCTGACCACGTAGTCTCCGGGTCTTTAGCGAGAAAATATCTAATTCCCTTAATCTATCTTCATAACTTTTTATGTCTGATAGAGGAAATCAGTTTGGTTGCCCTGGTTTGTACGCGTTCCAATCTCGCGATGTCCTTTCGAAATGAAGGACTCCAAAATTGTACGGCATACTCCAGGTGCGGTCGGACAAGTGAGTTGTACAAACACAGTACAATCTTCTTGTTCCGAATCCAACCTGGCGCTTTATATAGCCTAGCATCCTTTCGGCCTTTTTCTCCCCCTTAATGCACTGTTTCGAGAAGTTGAGGGCACAAGTGATTGTTACACCCAAGTCCTTCTCAGTGTCGGTGGATTCAATAGCAGTGCCCTTAAGGATATACTGAGATTGGAGGTTTCTGTGGCCGATATGCATCACTTTGCATTTATTCACGTTAAAAGGCATTTACCACGTGTCCGACCACTCCCCAATCTTCCCAAGATCTTCCTGCAGGCGGGCAGTATTTCCATCGTTTGCAACATTCATACCAAGCTTGGTATCGTCGGCAAAATTGGAAATCTTGGCAACCATGTCACCGTCCATGTCGTTGACGTAGATGATGAATAGTAGTGGTCCCAGGACAGAACCTTCAGGCACACCGCTAGTAACGGGCACCCAATCAGAAGCATGTCCATTCACCTTTTCCCGTTGCCGTCTGCCACTTAGCCAGTTATCTATCCAACTTGCTACATTTCCGTCTATGCCCAGCTCACGCACTTTCAAAAAGAGGCGGCGGTGTGGTACCATATCAAAGGCTTTCTGAAACTCTAAGTAGACCACATCCACTGCCTTGTCCCGATCGTGCTCACTGAAGACGAAGTGGAAGAATTCCACAAGGTTCATCAGGCATGACCGTTGCCTTCGGAAGCCGTGCTGGGAACTCCTCAATAGCAGGTTTGACTCTAAATACGACGTCATTTTGTCCACCATCATGCTTTCTATGAGTTTACCGACTATCGAAGTCAGACTGATAGGTCGGTAGTTTGACGGTTGGCTACGGTCTCCTTTCTAGAAGATAGGAGTCACCTCCGCTTCGCGCCAGTGTCTAGGAACACATTTGGTCCGGATTGACATGTTGAAGATTGCGCTACGGTGTCGTGACACTTGATCCCGCACTTCTTTTAACACTTTAAGTAGAAACTCATCCGGGCCAGGTGACTTATTCGTCATTAGGTTAGTGATCTTCTTTTTTATTTCCCCTTCAGTGAAGTCCATATCCTCCAGCTTTTCCCCCCAAGTAGGAATCCATTGGCTGGGGAATGGGACCACACTCTTCAGTAAACACTGAAGAGAAGTAGTCGTTGAGGAGGTTAGCATTTTCTGTATCTAAGTGCTTTAATGCCCCCTCCTCATTTCTCAAAGGGCCAATCGTTCGACGGATTGGCTTACGGCTGTTCACATATCCAAAAAACTCCTTGGGATTCTCTTTACAGTCTCGCTGCTCGGAGTCCCCCAGACCGCTTAGCCACCCTTATGCTGGACTTCACTCTCCTGGCTAGCCTCCGGTATTCGTCAAAGTCACCCGAGATCTTTGATTGTCGGTACACAGTTCTCTTCTCCCTAAGCAGTTGGCCGATTTCTCGATTAAACCACTTTGGTCGAACAGAAGACCGACGGGGACATTTCAGAGGGATGAAACGTGATTGAAGACTCATGAATGTGGTTTTGAAACTGTTCCACGAGACTTCAACAGCATCGCACACTTCTAGTCTCGCGTCAGTTAGTCCAGCACGAAGACCTGCAAAGTCTGCTCTTCTCAAATCGAGTTTCCTTGATTTACTAGTTGCAGGCCCTGCCTTCGGGACTTTGACTACAAATTTAATTAGTCGGTGGTCACTGCCATCGAGCTCTTCGCCAACAGAGAGATCCTCAACGATGTCATCCTCAGAGGTGAAAACCAAGTGAAGGATATTGTCTCCTCTCGTTGGCTCTCTCACCCATTGAGTGAGGAACTCGTTGTTGGCGAACTCCAGGAGTAGTGCGTTCTCGCCACAGGGTTCTCTGGTTTCCCAGTCAACTTGTGTGTTGAAATGACGATACACACTCTGTCTTCGACAAGTTCTCCTAGTAGCTGGTACAGATCTCTGTCCTTTTCAACGAGTTGGGCAGGAGGTCTATAAAGCACCAGGATCCTGTATTTGTCAGGACCTATCTCTAGGTAAACGCCTAGTAGTTCATGGTCGGATACGATGTTGTAATCCGTCGAGTTGAGAGTATCCTTGACATACAACATCACACCGCCACCCCCTCTGTCTGGCATATCTTTCAGGAAGAGCTGGTAACCGGGAATCGTGAATTCACCTTCAAAATCTCGGCTTGAGGTTTTTATCCACGACTCCATTATGGCCACCATCTCAGGTTCCTCTGTTGCTACGAGACCACGGAGCTCAAGAAACTTATTCTTGATTGACCTCGCATTGAACAGAAGAACTTTAAGGGAGTCCCCGACTGTAGGACTCCCTACGCTCTTCCGTTTCCCGCTTTCTTTCTCTGTGGCGAGATCACTCCTCTCTTTGTGACCTCAGAAAAGGTCGTTCCTGGAGTAAAAAGGGTGCTCTGGCGTACGTCCTGCTTTACTCGGGGTCTGATACTTCTTTGAGTCCGCTCCACAACACCCTGGATCATGTTCGCGACTACAGCTTTCCCTTTAAAGGAAAGATGCACTCCGTCCCGTTTGTACAGGTCATTTCTCCCGTAAAAGGTGCGGTAGGGGTTTACAAAAAAAGTCCTTCCGCCGTACAGAGATCTCCCAGGCGTTGGTTTATGGAGACGTTCCTCGCGTGAGCATTGCGGGATGGACCTCGTCTTGGGAATATCCCGACCAAGAAACGTCTGCGGATTTTTAGCCCACAGTCGTCAACTGCTCCCATAACTGTGGTCAGAATCTTCCCGCTGGTGCCTACTTTACCTCCTCGTAGGTAGAGATCGTTGCCACTTGCCATGAGGGCAACTACTGAGTTCTCAGAGATCTGAGATTTCTCAGCCTACACCCTTATTTTTCCGTTCTCTTTTCCTGGAAGGCAGCTTACCTTCACACTGGTGCGAAGGCGGGCCGCTAGCAAGGGTTTATAGATACCGCGCTTGGGAGTCACCGATCACGATGACCCTAGCGCATTTGGGTCAGAGGACAGAGGCTTCCCTTTCACTATGGGCTCTTTCTATTTGTCTTTCTTCCACACTTTTTTGTTTTTTTTCTTCTTCGTTTTTTTCTTCCGTTTCTACTTTCTCCTCTGTTTTATCTACTATTTTTCCTTTCTTACTCTTCCTTTTCTTCTTTTTGACGCCCTGAGTAACCCCAGCAGCAGCTGACTCTGGGACGTCGGATGGATGGCCTGTCTCTATCGACGCGGTGCTTGAGGGCTCAACAGAGGAGCCATCCGCGTCGTTGGGAGTTTCTTGCTGCTCTTGCTCTACCTTGGTGGCTGTCATCTCTGCAATGCTGGCTTCGAGACGACGGATTTGAGTCGCATGCTCAGATTCGAGGATTTTCACTTTTTCTTCCAGCCGTCGTGATTTTTACTCATAAGATTTAAAAAGTTATTTAAGCTCCTGTATTTCTGCCCTTAGGACGCAGTCCGTGCAGATACTTCCAGGGTGGCATTTTGAGAAACATCCCTTAGGAAAATCTACGCACCACTTGTCCTTTTGGCATGTCGAGCAGGTATATTTTAACGCACCAGGTCCTTTTTTTCCAGTCATGCTGAACACTTTATATCTCTGAATACTTTGTTACCACTCAATAAAAAATAAAGGGGGTGGTGAGTTCGTCCCGCGTGAGTCACTCCCGCCTATCCATCGGAGAGGTTTCGGATCTTTCAGAAGGCATGCTCCATGTGCTGCTGTTTGTCCGACCGAGTCGTCAAACCTCAGCGTGCCGTGGCTCCCAACCAAGCAGCACTGACGGTCCCCGAAGGGGCCATCGATTTCTCATCAGGTGAACAACGGAGCACGCCCCGTACGAAACTCCTACTAGTTCCCTTCACGACGGCCAGGATCTCGGAGTAGCGTTCAATGGATATCCCGCCACACCAAGAGACTTGACCCAAGGCTTTTTATTGGCCTGGCAACCAACCTGGGAACAAAGGCCTGTCACCTCAGATCGATGCTACCAGTGGCACCCGTCAACGGTCACTGGGAATGGTCAATAATTACGCGCCAGGGAAGGGGTTAACGGGGCACTACTTTCATCCCATTCATCGTGCCCCAACGCCTAAGACACCTCTAGTCCTAGTCTCTCGCAACCAGTTAGCGTCGATTAGCGTTGTTTATAGAGGTTCCAAAGCCTCTCTTCTGACGCATGAGGTAGCTGCTAGGTCCTTATATTTAGAAAGATGGAAAAAAGGGTGAGAATGTCTTGATAGTAGTAGGATTTTGTTTTTTTGTTTTATTGTTTTTTTATTTCTATATAATAAGTTGAAGAGATAGGATGAAAGTGAAAAAGGAGAAGGATAGAGTAGAAAAAAAGAATGACGCACTTAGTCTGGAACCTCGTTTCCGACCAAATCGACAAGGGAAGCCCGAGCAGGGGTACCCAAAAGAGAGGTACCCCCGCCGACATAGCTCGAAAAGTCAAAGGTACACACAAGCTCTCTTCCCGCTACAAGGTGGCGTCACATCTCCCTCTACCTGAGAGAGAGTATGGTTGCCCAAGCACAGTCTAAGAAGTATGTACACCATCAAGACCTTCAAGCAGGTGGCACTAGGCTGATAATGTATAAAAAAACCATCGCACATGCCTCACAGCAAATTATTCAGGGTATTACAAACGTAATGACAGTAGCCCTGATCACCGGCTACCTCCCTGGCAGGTACAAGTTGGCCAAATTTATATTCCTCACCAAATTATTTTTGCTTTGAACAAAAGTGACAACTGACAATTCATTCTAGCCAGTTGCTAACTTTCCCAATTTGTTTGTGTTTGAATTGGTTGCTTCCATACTGCATACTTCAGATTTTGCTGTGCTCTAAATAATTTTTTGTGATAAACCCCTTTTCAAATACGTCAAAATCTATCGCATGGAATTTCTTTAAAAGGTTTCTAAAAATTAATCTGAATGCTTAACTTACAAATCTAAATTAATGTGTGCGGGTAATATGACTTCAGGACTTATCAAACTTTATAGAACGAATCACGGAGAAAGGAAAGAAGACTGTGATAGTGATTTGCCTGCTTTGAAAAAGTACAGAACTCTTTCAAGTTTTATCAAAAGTTATTCAATGGATGAAGGAATCGCTAAACTTACTTGGTAAGATGGTCTAAGCTTTCGAGCCCTTGCTAAAAGTAAATTTATTTAAAAGGTTTTTGTAAAATTCTAGTACGACAAGCAACCTCCAACTTCAAACAAATAGTACTAAAAATTCAATGATGAAATTTTATTTGAAGAAGAAAGAATTGGCTGAATTTTTCATGAAAGAAATCTTCATTTCGTGAATTGCCACTCAAAAATAATCATTTACAAGATTTTGTCTCTGACTAGTTTCAAGGACAGCGATTGAATATGATAACACTATAATACAATGAAAAAAAAAACCGGAAATGAAAATAGACTTTTCATGGGGTACTCTTTGTTTAAATAACGAATATAACACCCGCCTCTTTTTGTAAACCTATAGTTTCTCGTAAATTACCACCTTACTTATGTTAAATACACTGATGGTTCAGTAGTGATTGAATGCAAACAGGATTGGGCCGAAACTGACAACTCTAAATGGTATAAACAGATTTTGATATAATTTTAATGGCGGTATTTCTAAGGTATTTCAACCTAACCAATAAAATTTATGAAAGTATACTAATATATTTTAGTTATATGGGTCAAAATCCGTGGTAACTCTTACATAACGCTTGATATTTTTAACTTACTATAAATGCTTCCTATTTTTTCCTATTTTATTTAATATTTGCCTCTGTTACTATTTATATTATTTTTCACTTACTACAGTTTTTTTTCTTTACAGGAGACAGAGCTAAAATGCCTAGATAATGCAAAAAATCCCCAGACAGTTTCTGTTATATTTGTGGATCAGTTACATTAAGACAATACAAGAGACAGTTGACTAAACGTGAGAAGAAGCTCTATGAGATGTACTTTGGATATAAAGTGGGTTACTAGGACAAACGCCGGGCACCTCACATATGCTGTGTCTGGTGTACAAGTTCCCTTTCTGCCTGGGTGAAAGGCAAAGGGCCTGGCCTCATGTTTGGCATACCAATGGTGTGGAGGGAGCCAAAGAACCATTCAACGAATTGCTACTTCTGCTTAACAGATATTAAAGGCGTGTTTTCTTTCATGGTCTTTAATATATTTTCAAGAGATGTATCAATTAAAATGATCAAAATACATACTAAGTTGTACTTCCACTATTTCTGCAAGTGATCACAGTCAGTAATATCCATTTTTAGTCTGATTTTATTTTATTTCACTGCAAGTCGCAGCAGAAAATGCAAGAAATATATCATGTATCCAGATCTTCAGTCTGCTATTCGCGCAGTTCGAAATTCAAGTGCTATTCCTATACCACAGTCGCTCTCTGAACTACCAAGCGATGACACGAGCAACTCAGACGATTCAGAATCTCAATATACACCATATGTGGCATAACTTGAATCTAACAAGAAACCACACCTCATCACCCAACCGGAACTCAATGATTTAGTTCGTGATCTAACACTTACTAAGCAACAGAGTGAATTCCTGGGCTCACGTCTGCAACAATGAAACCTGTTGGATGAACTTGCTCTAATTACAGTATTTAGGAAGCGTTCTGCAGATCTACGGCAATTCTTCACTTTTGAAAACAACTTGACTTATTGTAATGATATAAGAGGCCTATTCAATGCCTTTGAGCTAACCTATGAACCAAATGAGTGGAGTTTAATCATAGGTGCATCCCTTTACAGCATAAAATCGGTTTTGTTGCACATTGGAACACCATGCATTCAGTTCCAGTTGCTCACTCAGTCATTTTATGAAACAGACAAATGAAAACCTTGCTTTTATTCTAGACCGCATAAGTTACAAGGAACATGATTGGCTAATTTGTACGGACTTGGATACACCAAGTTTATGTGCTTCCTTTCCAAGTGAGACAATTGTGCCAGATCAGAACATTATGTACGCTCAGAATGGTCACCTCTGGAAACTATGACGCTTGGATGTCATAATGGAGTTTATGAGCTACTAGTTAAGAAGGAGAAAGTTATTTTGCCACCATTGCATATAAAACTAGGCCTAATGAAGCAATTTACCAAAGCACTGTAACATAAGAAGCTATTTTTCTAGTACCTCAAGGCTCTCTTCCCTAATATAAGTTATGCCATGGGTGAGGGAACAAGCACATGATGGGAGAGATAACGTCGCTTTTAAGAATTGCCTCCACGTGATGGACCTCGTGTCGCTTACAAGCAATTTTCGAAGCTCAAAGGCGTGAGAAAGAACAGGAGCGGGCTCATGGAATGCAGCCTTTATCAATCCGAGTATTTAAACAAGAAGTCGCCCCCCCCCCCTCCTTCCAACCACGCTGGAAGCGGCTGAGACAAACGCCAGCTGGGCCGCGTTCGCCATTACTCAAACGATGGGTGATAGTCCCCCCCCCCTTCCTTCTATGGTGTAAGCTCCCTCACTCCAGGCGTGCATATGTATCCGTGTGAAGAGGAATAAAGAAGATTTGTGCGAGAGAAGCTAACTGGGACAGACTATCTTACTCCTCCTCGATTCGGGTTGTCATACGCCAAAGGCAAGGAAACTTTATGGGATAAAACCGAGTATCCCTCCTTGGATAAAACAAATATCCCCCCCTAGAACTAGTTAAGAATTCTTCTCCCCGTAAGAATACCCGTCTGACTCCGTGCAACGACGCCATCTGCAAAGAAGAACCCAAGTCTTATCCCAAAAGGCTTCAAGTAAAGAGTGATCTTCGCGTAATACCCCCTTAATTACGCATAGTCGTCCAAACAATCCGTTTTCTTTGAAGAATTTACACCGGAAGAATTCCCAGCCTCCATTCTCGAAGGCTCTGCCCCCCCCCCCCGTCATCTAAAAGGAATACTTCAACTCTGAGCAAGTTGACCCTGGATCCCGTCGAAGTAATCCAACCTCATCTCACCGCTTCGCAGGAAACGACCATCGTCCCCCCATCCCCTCCATTTGTACAAGGTATTGTAACGAGTATTTTAGCTAGCCCAATTTTATAACTGCCGCCTACTGTTCCCCCCCATTATCATTGTGTCTTATTATTTCTTTTATCGTTGTAACATTTAACCTAAATTATTAATATTTATTAAAGTCTATTTTTTTGTCGACCCCTTTACTTTCCGACCCTTGAGCTAATCAGAGCCGTGTAACAGCCTGTAACTAAGTGAGATTTGGAACTCTCAGCCAATACAAAGATTTAAAGCAGCTCTATTGGACTAGCCCTCCCTTACGAGGATCTGACTTCGTAACCGGACCTCGGCCGACCCAAAGTTATTAAAAGGAAACCCCCGTGCACTTAAAATCAAATATAATAGATATATGTATGGTATATAGAGCTATACCACGACACTAAAATTAAAGAAGGTATATTCGTAGGCCCTCAGATTCGTCAACTTATAGCTGATGAGGACTTCGAGGCGACAATGGATTAAATTGAGCTAGCGGCCTGGCATGCATTCAAAGATGTATGCAAAGGACTTCTGGGAAAGCACCAAGGGGCCCAGCGAGCGCGTATAGTAGAGAGCCTAATCAAGTGCTACCAAGATCTCAGATGCAATATGTCACTCAGGATACACTCTCTTCATTCTCATCTGTTCTTCTTCCCAGAGAATGCAGGAGAAGTGAGTGATGAACATGGAGAGAGGTTCCATCAAAATATAGCGTCTATAGAAAACAGGTATAAAAGAAAACAGTGCCCTGCTATGCTGGCTGATTTCTGCTGGAACCTGAAACGTGACACACATGGGAAGTATTACAAACGAAGAAGTAAATACTCAAATGTAGTTTAATACGTTATATAATGCTAACAAACATGCCGATTCATTATATATTCATGAATTAATTACAATAGACACATTTAATCTGACTTTGGGAGCGAAATACATTTATGTTATCGTGGAAATCGGTATTAATTGCATAATTATTAAATAGGTAATTTACAAGAAAATGTTACGTGATGGGATATCGTTGTTATCAAATCCGAATTTTGCATACTTAACTTCATAATTAAATGCATATGAGATCTATGTTTTTTATTGACACTGAATTTGTTGAATTTTGTTTAAAACACACTAAAATAAAATGAAGTAGACACGGACCGTAGAAAAGGCCTTCTTGCCAAAATATGGATTTGATTCAGTTTACCCTTGGCATAGAAAACGGGTCTGCTGTGACGTCACCTTCCTTATCTTCCCGCGGAGCTCCGACGCCATTTTTGTTTGTTAGGTAAGTTTTTTGATATTTTACGTGTCTAATGTAATTTTTACGAGTTACATTATAGTCTACAGTGTTCGTGAATATTACGTGAATCCGCTGGTTATGGTTTCCATGGTGAATATGATCATAGTGAAGGAAAATGAGCGTGATTTCATATCGATGACCAGCGTAGGGTTTTTATGTTTACAGTTTATATAAAATGGCGCGTAGTACACGTTCCGCACAAAATTTGTAAATTCGTGAATATTATACTAATGAAGATTTCATTTGGAAACTAGTGTAGGTTGATTAAGTAACATTGTTTTGTGTTTTAAATGTGAAAAAAGCGACCAAAAAAATAATAAAAATACAAGATATCAAAGAGCAAAGTTGACCATTTTTATCAGTGTTAAATAATGTTATTTGTGTTATCATCTAACATTATTTTACGTTAGATGCAAAATTTAACTATAAAAAGTGTTGTGCTAAGTGTATTAAGTAATAAGATAAGTGTTTATATTTTAAAACATTTTTAATTTTCCAGTTGCATTATTGCAATAAGATGGGCATTTTACCTTGCTTAATGAGGTTATTAATATATTTATGCGATGATAAACAATGAGGGCTGTGCATTACTTGATCAAAAATGTTCTATAAAATTAAGAAATTTATAATATTTTATAGTATTTTGGATACCTATCTACAAATGCTGTAAAATAAGAATTATAACCATTTTTTACATATATCTGTTGATAACATTTGTGTATCAATTATTAGTAGTAAATCCTTTAATTTCAGTTGTGGCAGATAAAAAAAAATTAGAAAAAATGGCACCACGAGCGTAGAGCGTGTCCTTCATGGTCACATCCCGTACAAAAACACTTCTTTTCAAAAATGACACCATAAATCTCAACTGGTAAACATATTTCAAAGTTCTGTATGTGGAAAATAAAGGTATTTATGGGAGCTACCTGTTGGGCACTGTGGAGTTTTGCTAACTTTAAAACTTTAGTTTCGATGACCAAAAACTCGCTAGGAGTAGGATCTTTGTCCACCTGACCCTAGGTAAATTTAGTCTGGTAAAATTGGGTCTCAGAAAATTCGGTCCAGAAATTTAAGGAGTTAATATCCTAAATACTTAAAAAAAAAAAACAAACTTATAAATGGAAGAAACTTGACAAAATTATAATGGTTAAAGAAAGAATAATTTAAAACTAAAGGAGTAGGAACAATTAAAACACAATTATCCCATAATCTTTTATTAAAAGAAGTACTTGAAAAAATAAGAAAATTCGGTCTCAGAAATTTCAGTCTTATACAGAACTTGAAAAATAAACTTGTTATTTAAGATTATATGACATTGCTTTTAAAAATGCTAGTTTGTTATCTTTATCGTAAGATTGTAAACGTTTTAATAACTTTTCATCTATTTTCTCATACTTCCTTTTCTTTTGTGGATTATCTCCTCTTTGAATGTGAGTAATTTTCGTTTGTGTGAGTTCTTCCTTTCGATGAACATCGATGAGCATTAATGAGCTTCCAAATATTAGGATGTTTGCAGGTAACCGATGCTCTCAAAGTCGAGTGGAAGCCTTCTAAAGCTTTTTTTGTTCTGGTCAATCCATGGATCACTCAATGGCGGACATTCCCAAAATTAATTGGATACAAAGGTTCTTCTCGCCTACCAAGTCTTCCTTTTTTGGTGCCAATGTATGTCAATTCAAAATATCTTATAAATTCTATTGACACTAATTCATCCTCGCATAATTTTTCATTGGCACTAATAACATCTTCAGGTGGTAAAAATTCCAAAGCACAGAACATTTTTATCTTAGTCGCAAAGTTGCCATCAGTACTGAATTGGACCTTAAATCCCAGTTGACTTATGTTCTTATAAACATTCTGACTAAAATGGAATAGACAACCCACGTTGTCGTCACCAGTAAAGTTACGAGTGTAACTATTTCGAACTATTAATCATTGCTTCTTGTGGGTTCATATTTGGTACTAATTTTTTTAGTTCATTAAAAAAGCTGCTATACGTTGCTTCAGTCTTGTCAGGCAAAAAAGCAAAAGCACGAGGAAATAATTTACCGTTTAAAACAGCGTGAATAGCGAACACCTGGTACCATATAGATGGAGCTGATTTAAAAGTGCCACCCATTCCTAAATGTGAGGCATTCTTCAAATTTTCAAGGTCCTCCTCATTTGAGGCAAAAATTAAGATTCTCTTTTCGTCTTTAGAACCAGTGTCACATTGCGAGAATGATGTACCTCTCTGAAAGCTAGTGAAAGTATCTGATACTTCAAATCCTGTACGAGAAAGAGGCAAATGAGGTGCCTCAAAAGATATATTACGCCAATTAGTTATATTTTTTTAAACCGTTTGCAAATTTGACAATTCATACTTTGCATTTTCTCCAACACCACTTTCTGAAATGAGAGCTCTAGTGCTTTTTGCAGCGCCCTCATTGACTTTGGTTTTTAATTCTGAAATGGCGATTCTTGCTTCTGTTACATTTGGATCACCTTCATGTTCTTAATTATTGAGGGTTTTTTTTATAATTACAGGAGCACCAAGTTTGTTTTCTGTATGCACGCAAGCATGACACATTACGCATTTCACAACGGCAAAGTTTCTTTTCCTTATTAACACTAAGCATATGGAAATCATAAATATAATTTCGTTCGTCAATCAACATTTCTTTATTCTTCTCACTTTTAAAATAATTAGCAGCCATAATATGGGTAATGCGCAATTTTAAAAAAATATAGAACGGTGAACTTTCATAACTCTGCTCTTCAAGAAGTAGCTTGATAGTGACCTAACAATCGTATACTGAACACCCTAAATAACATTTTTATCTGTTCCAAAAGATTAACACAATTTAAAAATAAATCCATGAGAATGAGATTGATCTGGACTGACTAACCCAGAAGTTTACTAGGTTCAAATAAAATAAATGAGAAAGGGAAGTTTGAAATTAGATACATTCCTCGGTATCTTTGCTTGATCCGAAGGATTAACACGCATTCTATCATTAAAAGCAAATAAAAGCATTATAAGAGAAGACCTAGTTTTCCGAGACCAAATTTCCCGAGACCGAATTTTCTGGTGACTCCTTTTACATATGATAAAAAGATTTTGCAATTAAAAGATTGAATCCCGAAAGCTTTGAAACCAATAAGATATGAAGATTCGGTATCAGATATTAACTGGCGACAAATTGAATAAATTGTTCAAGCTTTTATGTCACTGGAAATTGTGATCAAAGAACTACCATCCAGAGATGCCCCACTTTTAAAAGCAGTCTTCAAGTTTATTTTTATTTTGAATCAGTTAAAGGATAAAGAAAATCACTTATGTGTAAACCTAAGACAAGCTTTGATTAATCGATACATAAGTCGAAGGCAAAAAGAAATTTTAGGTCTGCTTCACTATATCCATAATCCAAATTATTTTGCCCTAGAATCGCCTGAATTACCAGCGGCTTTACGAGCTTCTTTGAAGAAATGTGCTGAAGTAATTTACGAACGCCTTTATACAGAAACCAATGAATAAACTACTGGGTCTGGTACTGAAGTAAATCCAAATGAATCTAAATTAATCGATGATCCTTTGCTTGAAGAATACTTCAATGAAATAAATAAACTTGCATCTCCAGCACCTCAAATATAAGTAATCAAGAAAAATTTTATGTTAACAATGAATTCAAATTTTTTGAAGCGACTACCAAACGCCTAGAAAAAATAGATATATTAAGAGCTGCACTTCTTGCAATCGAGCCTATAAGAGTCGAAAATGAAATAGCCTTTTCAGCTTCTGGAATTTTTCTTTAAAAAATTCAGTCTCGCCAATCTGATTTAACTTTAAATGATCAAGTTTTCTTGAAATATTATTTTAAAAATTGCGAGCAACAAGATAGACTAATTATAAGTTCAAAATTATAATACTAAATATTTACAGCTAAAATTTCATGCCAAATTATGTTTAGCAGTTTGAGTAATTTCTTTCAAAGTATGTTTATTAGTTAAATTTTTTTCAAAGATTTTATTTGTTTAAAAGTTTGGTCTTTTTTTATTATATGATGTTATTTCAACAGGAGATGTTAAACATTATTGATCTCAATGGTTAAAAATAAAACTATTTAGTTTGAAGAAGCGGGATTTCCCGTTTCAGGAAATTTTCTTGGTATCAGTCCCGGTTGCTAATTTTCGGTACTCATTCAAATCCTAAAAGGCGTACATAAAATAATAACGGACAAGGGACTTTAGACAGAGGCAGGACATTATCTCTAGTAATTCCGGGCAATGTATCTCAGTAACTTATCTTTCTTAAAAGTTTCGATGCAGTTTCTACACCTTGGTGTCATCCGAAATTAAGATATCCAGGTCCTTTTTCTAGGTTAATCGATCCTAGAATTTCTCTATTCTTAGGTAACCCCCTTCTAAGTTTCCTCAACCAAAGTGGATGACCTTGCATTTAACTTCCATTTATTTATCCACCAAACAGTTTTATCTACATGGTGGTCTGAAAGTCTCCCTTTTAGTATTTTTCAAAATTTTATATGTCAGATGGCTGACACGAGCTCCTACAGCTTGGAAGAGAAGCTGATTGCAACTGTATGTGTACATGATAATGTGCATTCTGGTGTTCATACAAACCTCATTGAGTGACAGGATCTAATGAAAGTGAATACACTAAAACTAGTACATGTCTTTGATATTATTATATTATTCCTCTATTGTTCTTATTACTTTTCGATAGGGAGTGACAAGACTTTCGGACCACCCTGTAACACTAATTTAATTAATTGCTCTCATTTTGTCATGATTGCCTATTATAGAAATGTGACTAAATTATGATAACTTGCCTAGGGTCGTTCTCCTAATAGAACATTGTTCGCCATGTAATCGTCTGTGGTAAAAATTTCAATTTTATATTTTGAGGCAACGCTTTGGTTCATCGACCTTTTGATACAGAAAGCTCTCTTATATGAGATTTTAGTAATCCTCTTCATCTATAATCAATATATTGTCTATAAAGTCAACGTTTTTAAAAGTTAAAATCGCTGCATATTACAGTTATAATTTTATTAATAGACCAGACAAAGGCTTCGCCCCTTCCCCCTACGGGGGGATGAAATTATTATTCAAATACTCAAAAAAATCCCTATCTTAAATTATAGAGTTAGTGATGATGATGATGATGATGATGAAGAGAGACACTCGTCTAAAAGAGTTATCATCGTTTTTGTATTCTCTACGTGGTAGTTATACTACTACGTGGTTCATTTAAAAACAAACACAGACTTCGCCACTAATAGTTTTGCTTGTATTAATTGCATTTAATTTTTTTTTAGTGAAATAACACACTTACTCGCACTTATGTAGTATTCAGTAATTTTCCAGTTATGATTACCTAATTTTTTTCTCTAAAATCAAAGCGATAAATTTATCCTTCAGACTGTGCACATTGGTATACATACAAGAATTTGGTGTTTAACGATGACTGTCGGTTTTCTGATTACCACCACCGTTTCCCTGATTAGATATGTGGGGCACAACTGCCCTTGGCTTTCCCCACAGGACATGCATACCTCACACGTGCCTTACCGTGCGACCAAAGAAAACTTCTAGCAGAGCTTTCGGTTCCCACATGGAACAGAAGATAGAGTGACGAACCTCCCTCGGGGCTTTGCCAGAGAGGAGCTTTCCTATCTCCTTCTCTCTTTATGCCGGACGCAACTTTCATGGGAACGCAATTCTTTTTCAAGCAAGGGACACACCAGATTTCTACACTTTAAAGACGAATAGCACATACTTTTCGAGAAGTTCAGATCAATTTAGTTAACCGGCTTAAGCCATTCATTCTCCAAACGGCAAAGAAGAAGAGGAGGAGACAGCTACTTAAATCTGAGACGCTCTCATCTATCGCTGGTATCCCTGGTAATATTCTCTGCTAAAACCACTCTTCACCACATATCAAGGTCAAAGGTCACCGTTAACTATATCTTTTTCCGCCTCGACGTGCAATTCCACACCAAAGCCTACTTCTTCATTGATCGATAATTTTTCACTCGTGTTTCTCGTATAAATTCAACGAAGTCAAAGAGCATTTATTCACTCCTACCTACCTTTTAGAAACTTCAACATACGGTGAAAAGTATAACTATCAATTAATATATAATCATACTGTTTTCACAATGTCTAAGGTACTACGAAAAAATTCAGTGCAATTACAACGAATTCATTCTCTCAGGCAATTTCCATTCATATAAATAATTATCTTTTTACCATATTTTTTCTCACGTTAAGTGTATTTAAGCACAAAGCCCAATCTCTCTCCTTAGAACTTTCCAGAGTAAAGAGTATCCATTCAACGTCCTCTAAATTCATTCTGAGCAGTCAACACCCTCGTTGGTTTCGGAGGTATGAAGGCAAAATAAAATACGCCCTACTGTCACCAGTAATGGCCAAAGGACCGCGCAAGAAAGAGAATTTTGTAACAATGGCAATACCCCTCCTACAATTGAAACCTGGATTAGTGGCGTGCCCTCCCGACCCCAGTGCGTACGAGAAAACGGTGCTCTCTTTCAGGATTTTTTTGGATCCCTTTTATACCTCTCACATTCTTTTCCGCTCCTGTTTAGACCCAGCAAAGAATGAAAGAGAGCGATAACGCTTAAATAGGTGACCGCAATTACTTTTATTTCATGGTTACATGCCGCTGTACCCTCGTATAGTTTTCGGCCGCCTTTAGCCAAGTATCACCCCAGGCAACCCTGACCCACTTAATTTAAATGTATACAAACATTTAAAAAATAGGAGGGGGTGGTCTCAAATTTCTCCGAGTAGTTTACAAATTTAAAACCCATTATTTAGAATAGCATTTATGTGAATGGAATTTGACTAAAGCTTCAGGGTAGCGAAAATATTACGCCCCCAAAAATACTTATTAGTGTCCTTCTAGTATATGTTTTAGGTATTAAAATTAGGTCACGATATTAATAAACGATCTCCGTTGACATGGTAACAAATCGATTGACATCATTTCCACTCAGGAGTGTTGCAATTAGAGACAATATTTCTGTGAATCTAAGTTCGATCAAATTGAATGTTTTTATAACTGTCTGAATTTAAATTAGGGGGGGGGGGGGGGTTACAGTTCTTATTATAGATTTTTATTATATCTAAGTGGGTTCCGTTTCGCTTTCTATCCTAACTAACATTGAATGCATTCTGGCAGTCGGTTTGGAATTGCTGAACCTTTCATCCCATTAATGACGAATCGGAAAACTTGGAATTATGCTGGACAAAGGACTCTAAATGTCGATCGTTTTCCCTTACTGATGATTTGGAGTTTTTAGTTGCAGCTCTGAGAAAAGGTCACCTATTTATTAGGCTATTTTGTTTAATATTTCCGCTACGATTTTAATATCCAACCTATCGCGCAAAGTATCGTTAAATCTATATAGGTTTACTATTTTCTAAGATTTCAAAAACTATCCTTATTGAATGAGTTACAATGCTATTTCACATCTAGAGAACAAATAATCAAAATCAACATTGAATTAAATAGAGTCGTTTATTTTCCAAAAAAAACTGCAGAGAATATTCTTTGAGATTTGACTCTAATGGTATCCATATTTCATTTCATAGAACAGTAAATACAAAAAGGTTGTGACGAAATTAACAAGCATTTAAAACAAGACATGCTGACCAAAATGTCACGTGCTTTCACTTATTCTCTTTCGACCGGCAATTATTGAAAGTTTTGCAGGTGGTAACCTGAAAAACTTTCAATAATTGCCGTTCGAAAGAGAATTTAAAACAACATAACGGTTTCAAATTTCGTTAGAATCGGCCGAATAGTTATAATGTTATTGCCAAAACAAAATCATTCCCGGGCTAACCTTAGGAGAACCTTGTAATTATATTCGAAATAGAATGTAAAACAACATAAGGGTTTCAAATTTCGTTAGAATGGGCCGAATAGTTATGATATAATGATATAATAGAATGATATAATTGACAAAGTTCTCCCAAGTTAGCCCGGGAATTATTTTGTTTTGCCTATAGCATAATAACTATTAGGCCGATACTCTGCTAGACTAAACTAGGCTATAATATGCTATACTCTGCTAAGCAAGCCTAGAATAGGCTATAGAATGCTAGGCTATACTATGCTAGGCTATACTATGCTAAGATATAATGTACAAGGATAAGATATACTATGCTAATTTAGGTTATAAACTGCTAGGATAGCATATAGTATGTTAAGCTATGCTTGCATAGGGTATAAAAGGATATTATAGGCTATATTTGTCTAGGATAGTTATTGCTAGGCTAGGCAACTATGCTAAGCTATACTAGGCTAGACAGGGATATACTATGCTATGCTAGTGTAGGCTAAAGATGATAGGATCGGGAGGTCTATGCTCTGCTATGTAGGTAATTTACCATGTTAGGCTATGATAAGCTAGCTAACCAAGGCTATAATATGCTAAGCTATGCAAGGTTATTCTAGTCTAGGGTATGGTAAGCTATACAAGGCTAGGCTATAATATGATACGCTTGGCTCTATTATGTTATGTGTGGTTATGCTAGGATAGGCAATAACAAGCTAGCCTATAGTATGCTAAGCTAGGCTAGGGTAGGCTAAGCTATCGTATGCAAGGATATATTGGCTAGGCTATAGTAGCCTATTCTACCTTGGCTATACTAGGCTAGGCTACTCTAATCGACCCTAGGTTAGGCTCTGGTATGTAATGTTAAACCATACCTGGTTAAGCTAGGCTAGGCTACACTAGGCAAGGCTACGCTAGGCAAGGCTATACTAGGTTAGGCAATGCTAGGTTAGGCTAAACTAGACAATACTATAATATGCTAGGTTAAACTAGGGTCTACTAAGCTAGGCTAAGCTATACTAAGATACGATAGGCTAGGCTATACTAAGTTAATGTAGGATAAGGTAAGCTATACTATGATAGATTATACTATGCTAGGTTATACTAGGCTAGCTAGATTATACTAAGCTAAGCTAGGTTAGACCCGGCACAGCCAGGCTATTCTATTTTAGGCTAGGTTATAACGAAATTTGAAACCCTTATGTTGTTTTGCATTCTCTTTCGAATGATAGAATCGCCAATGTCCTCCCAAGTTTAGTCCGAGAATTATTGAAATTTTAAAGGTCGTAAGGTCATAAATCAGAATAAGTGAGAGCACGTGACTTTTGGGTCAGCAGTCCTTGTTTACCAGCTCGTAGTATCCGATATGATGGAGTTTTATCATTCGTGAAATCCCACTTTTTAACCTATTAAAATGCCTTGAAATGTCAGACCGTCATTCTCCCCGTACTTCCACTGGCCATTTCTTTATCTGAAGTATATGTCGAATTTATATCGTCTCGCCATACTGATAAATAAGTAATTCCATTAGAATTAGTCTACAATACACGTGGCACAATATTTCTATACCAACGTTGGGATTTTTTACGTTTCAACTGAAAGTTATAACTCTAGTTTGGGGCGCGTTATTTCTTTAAATGCATTTTAATCGCCTAATAACTTTTCTTTTCTCTGTTATATGATATGACACTTGAGCACTATTCGAGGCCTATTTCAAAGCATATTCTGTGCAATTTCCAAGGAAATTGAACCAGTATTTTGTAGAAAATGTAGCTTTTAGTATTTTGTTCTCAAGTTCGATTAGGTACTCTACATTTCAAACAATTAGTGACGTAGAATAGAGTACGAAATAAACTTTTAAAATATATTTTAATTTATATGGAAGCGAGTAGAAGAGAGTGTTTATTTCGTTATTTCTGCTATTTTGCTTCGTGTTAGAGAAAATTATAAGAGTCTCGGCGAAAAACGATCGGAGTTTAAGTTCTTATGGCTTTTGAACATGTACAGGGTGTTCGGAAAGTCACTGTGCACTTACATATTTATTAACATAAATGTTTCAATATAGAATACAGGAGGTAAATATGAATGACAATTATAAATTATGTTGAAAGTGACCCCCCTTGGCATCAATACAGGCTTGGACCCTTCTTATTTTGTTTCTAAACACCGCTATCAGTTGCACTTACATATTTATTAACATAAATGGTTTGGGGTCGAAATCTGAAATATAAAAAAAAATTATTAGAAAAGTGCACAGTGACTTTCCGAACACCCTGTATAATAAATAAATTAGCAATTTAAAAAAAAATAAGGTTTTATCCTAATATAAATATTTAGTTTCACAAATAAAATAGAAAATTCATCAATTGGAAATTGAAGATAAAAAATAAAAGGAAGAAGAGATTAAGGAGGAAAAGGAACAAGTGAACGAAATGTACAAAAACTACATCACGACAACAACAATGAGAATAACAACTTGCATATAACACGACTATAAAAATCCCCTAATTCGAACTCCTGATCGATTGAAAAAAAAAGGACTAGAGCTCAAAGTCCCACCCACAAGGAAGTAAACGGGTGAGACCGGATGTTGCCATGGAAACAAGCATAGCGTCTCGTTCTTCTCATTTTCCGCTAAAAAACAGCTTCGTTTTAAGAGCAGAGAACCAGTTTTAGCCACACCGGGCTGCCTCCTATTCATTAGCACTACCAGTTATCCCTTTAGATCGTCTTGGCGGATATGAGCTCGTTGGTTTTCGTTTTAATTTTGAGCCTATATACAAATGCGTCTACTTTTAATACTCTGAAATTGGTAGAAAGTAGTACAAATAAAGAATTGGTTCAGTACCTATTGATTCTGGAGTCGCCATGGCGCTGCCGATGGGCGACATATGAATCTTATTGATTTTATTATTTATTTAAGACGAAACGAATCGATAAATTTGGTATCGCAATGGACAATTCCGCCACGGAGATGATTTACGTACAGTGCTACTGAGGGGTTGACAGTTTTTACAACTGTCTACGCGTGAGTCTATCAGGTGTAAGAAGGCCAACCACGCCACAGCTGCAATCTCGAGGATCGTGTAATCCATGAGGCCTCAGGAAGATCAGCAGATCTATATCTCCCAAACATTTTCACTTCTTCCAACTTAACTTTCTTTACAGATATTTCCTTACAAACCTTCTGGCGGAGTTGACCTCTTTGGTCTTTATTTTTAGTGTTAATCATTAGTATTAGTAGTAGTTGTGGTTCGCCAACCTGCTTTTTTCCAAGCAGATCCCGACCGGATAATGAAATAGTCATAAAGGTCAGTATGACAATCCTGGTCAGCCCGAGGGTACCAGGAAGTATTGTGTTTTGACACCGAACAGCTTTCAGGTGGAACCTTCGTCGTCCTAGGGAAAAGGGATCTGTTCCGCGTCAGAGGTATGTGGATATAGATACCCATCGGCAGGAATCCTTGGAACGAAGAGTGTGTGTTGTGGTGCGAAGACGGCAGAGGAGAGAAAGCAGTGTTATATTTTGCTATGTGTGTGATGATAAGTGTAAGAGCTACCTACTCCAATACAGGGGTGAACACATCGCGTCCACGAATTGGTCGCCAGATCTCTATGTGTGTTGGAATTTGTGTCCGCTCTTGCCGGAATCGAACCCGGTACCGCGACGTTGGGAGACAAACGCCGTATCCACTTGGCTAGCAAGAGCCCTTTTATTGTTAAGCAATCACATCAATGGCGATCTGCTGTGTCAGGAAGGCCCCTCCCCCCACGGAGTGGGACCACTGCAAAGCTTCTCAAATAGCGGATTAAGTATAGAGTGATCGTCGAAATCTGGATGTGAAGGTTCAAGAAGGTCGGAGCGAAGGATCTATTTTGCTCGTCTCAAACTTCCATGTCGACGGGGTAGAGGATACCTTGTGTGAAGATGTTGGTCAGATAATGTGCAACATCTGACATACTTCCATGAAAGGCTATCAAGCGTTCAAAATTCTTCTTAGATGATGAGGTAACAACAAAAATCCTACTTCCTTCACCTGAAACGGTATAAATGGAGGCTTCATACCATGAGGCATTGATGGAACAGGCCGTAAAGCTTGTAATCTACATCAAGTCATTCAAACTGAGGTAATTTAATTGAATATTGAAAACATCAAATTGATTTTTAAGTTCCATTTTGTCCAATTTATGAGAATGCTTCCGATAATCGTCTTAAATGATTAGAAAAACGTAGTAAATTAGGAAAAAAATATTGGAAATGTAATTTTATATAAAAAGAATCCTGCATTGACAAAATATAGAACTAAGATTAGACTGCGTCTAAATACAATATACGAGGGGCGGTCAATAAGTTTTGCAATTCGGATATAAGGAAACGAGATATGAGGAAAAGTGTTTTATTATTTTTCAATATAACTACCCTCGACTTCAATACACTTGCGCCACTTGTCCCAGAGGCTTCCAATTCCCGACAAACAGAAATCTCACGACTGCTGTTCAATCCACTCCTGGAAGGCGAGCTGGACATCTTCATCGTCCCCAAACCGGCGTCCACGCATTGCTGGCGGAATAAAAGTAGTCGCTAGGGGCCAGATCTGGACTGTAGGGGGGATGGTTGAGCTCCTCGAATCCGCACTCGCGCACGGCAGCTTGTGCAACTCTGACCTTGTGGACTTTGACGACGTTGAAGTCGATCATGGAGCGTGATGGCCAAATTGTCGTGGATGATGTTGATAACACTTTCATGTGATATTCCAAGTTCTCGCTCGATTAGTTCGGAATATCCAATTTAGGTTGTTGAGGGATAAATTCTTCAAGTTAATCATCAGAGAGCGTCCTCGAGATGTAGTCGTCAGCGTCAAAAGGTTTATGTCTGGGATCTTAAAGGTGCGTATTGATTTCCGTTTATAATCTTTTCGTGCTTTCATACTCATTCTCCATGCGAGTTCCCGGATATGATTGCTTTCATGTTGCAACATACATAGAAGAATGTTTTCCGCATGTGCAAAATAAGCATTCCTTTGAATCACTGGGACAACTAAATCTTCAATCTGTTTGTTCATCCCTTGCAGTGAGTGCACCGAAAAGGGTGAATGCTCCATCTTACGAAGAAGAGCTAGCTTTTATTTCAAACCAGCATGGTGGGTACACCTCCAAAATGAACGAGACAATGGAATTCAGCGTGTCAGAAGGGTCGGAAGTCGAAACATATAATCAAAGTATCCGATTTGCCGTTGTATGCCATCGTGCATACAATATTTTTCCAGGACTCTTATGAGCCATTCCAGCAGAATATTTACCTTGTGAGATTGATAGAAGGATATCAAACAGATACTTTTGATTGGCGCTCAGTCTTCCTCTGTTATCAGAAGGCAAGTTAGTCGGAATTGGCTCAAATTCAACAACATTTAGTCTCACATTAATCCAGTTGTTTCCCTATAGGTCCGACAAATCCACGAGACCCCGTTGTTTTCCCATCAAAATTGTCGATAAGATGGCGCAATGGGAGCTCATTTGCATGGAGCTGGCAAATAAACCAATGTTCTGGTCTATTAAGTTATTTTGTTTCTCTATTCACTGCTGTTCCATCGCATCCCACAGCAACGAGTTCATCAGTTGCGATGTTATTTGCTTCTAGATACGAGAATATTGCGTCGCATATTGCTTTTGTAGAACCTCTCTTTATCGTCAGGTGTCCAAAGTATTCTGAGCCAGGTTCTTCTATAATAGATGTGCTCTTCCATTATCTTCTTCTTGTGTTGAGGTCCCTCCATCGTCTTAACAACAAATGTGCTATCTTTTCTACCATCAAAATAAATAGAATATAATGGCTTATCCGATCTAATTTCTTGCTGTAGCGTAATACGTTCTTTGAAACGTTTTCTTCTAACTTTTGACCTGTCAACTACTACACAGGTTTATATGCCTTCAATTGACGTTAAGTCCTTAAGAATTGGACTTGTTATTAAAGCTGCAACTCGATCAGACACACCAGTGCTGTCACATGCCTACGCAAAATCTGACAATTTTATTCGTTTAGATGGAGTCTTGGATGCAATTGTTTTGTTTACTTCTTTGCGTATCACCGATGAAGGAAGCTCATAGTCGCTACCTTCTTCCGCAGAGTCTTTTTCTGTGCTGGATGAAGGAAGAATCACTTCGATATTATCTGACGAAGTAGATGGTTGATTTAAGAGACAATACTCACGATTCTTCCTAACTCCACTCTGAAAATTCATATTTGATTGAATTTGATCAATATTACCTATGTCCATTTTACTAGTTGTTCGTTCGTCTTCCAGAAACGTTTGCTCCAATGGCGTCACCTACTTTTCTTTACTGCAAGAACAGTTTTCAAAGCTATCGCATTTACAACACAAAATATCAAACAGTTTTTCTGCATTCTTTGTAAAATCGTCACATTTCTGTTTGAATGATGTCACATTTTTCCTGCTACTATTTTTCATTAAAGCCTGATATTTTGAATAATAATTTAAAATTCTTTTACTAAATGCCTCTATTGACACACAAGGGATTGATACCGTTTTCCAAATAGGAATTAACTTTCCCGCTACTAATGGGATAATTTGTTTAATTGGCGGGTCTTTTCCTTTTCTCGCTCAAACAAAACATATTTTATAAGTTGGCAACACTCGTTCCTTAATGGCGCAGGGGGCGCTAAACAAAGGGCTTACAATTTCATGACGCGTTCTAGGTCAAAATGGCATAATTAAATATTGTTTTAATTTTTTTCTTACATATTACTTAGCTCTGAAATATAATAAGACGTGTATAAATATTTATTGTACATTATAAATAACTGTTCTTAAATACAAATAGAAGAATGTAATCAAAACAATAGACACTAGACAGAGCCACACACACGCTCATACACACACACATCCACTATCAACGAGATCCTCCGCGCTACTGACATTAATTGTCACGTACGCCGCTATAATATGTCATTGAGGAACCTATAAATATCAATCGATTACTTTCAAATTTCGTTTACTTGTTCTTTAAAATACAATAATTATTTCTTTGGAGGTATTAATTTAAAATTCGAATTTAATTTACATATATAAGCCACGAAATTCAAAATTTAGTTGAAAATCGCATTATTTTCAATTTTCAATGGCGTTGAGGAACCTTTAAAAATTATTATATAAAAAAATCATTTTAGGAGGTTTAATTAGACAGATAGCCCAATAAAATCATCGTGGTGGGAAAATAAATTTCAGAAAAAATATCTTTCGCTCCACCCTAATATACAGTATCGGTTTGTTTGGGAGACGCAGCAGTCGTTTTAGAGTGTGCTTGCTTGCAGGTTTGGTTACCACCACTGCTCATATGAAATTCGTTCGGACAAACATGAAGTATAGTTTCTTGATGTTTTTATAGCTTAGGTTTTGAAATCTGTGGATTTTATGTAACTCCTTTAGCAAAATTTTCCCTTAGATTTACATATCTTAAGTACTCGTTGATGGTAAATTTTGGCTATAGAACGCTTTTTTTCGTTGGTTGGTGTATATATGTCGTATCTTTGGTCTATGATCACGTGCACTGTTTTCAAGCGATATTTTAGGAGGATCTGAAATGTCTGGGTTTTTGTTCTTATTTGTGCATTTCTTTTCAAAATTGCTTATATTCAGCGTTTCTGTTGCCAGTCCCTTGCCTGTCCACTCACATTCCTGTAGGCGTTAGAAATAGATTGGTTGATGTCAACTGCAAAGGGCAGATACATCATGTACTCTTTTATGGGCGATAAGAGATTAATTGTTAAAATAAGTTAAAAGAGAGGGCTCAGGCAGCTGCATTGGGGAACACCGGCTTATACGTCGAAGTCTGATTACCTATAGCCTTCCATTATGTTTCAGGCTCGCCTTTCCATGACAAAGTCATAGAGGACCCTCTCTAGTAGAGAATCTAGCTTGTACTGTAGACCGCCTATTCAGACATTATGAAATGCCTTCTACACTTCCCGAAATAAGATAACTATATATTGGGTTGAGAAATAAGTTCTTGCGGTTTATCAAATTTATTCATTACCATTAAAAATTTTAGTAAAACTTCATTTTTAATTGATAACAATATGCAATTTAATCAATAATGTATTCTCCGTTGTTATTTACGACTGCTTCCCAACGTTCAACTAGTTTTTCGATGCCTCTGCAATAAAGATCTATGGATTTTGACTTGAAGAATTCGTCTAACTAGGTTCTTAATTCCACATCAGTATTGAACGAAACGCCGGGCAAATTGTTGGAAAGCGATCGGAACAGATGGAAATCCGATGGAGCCAAGTCTGGCGAATATGCAGGATGCGGCAGTATTTCTCAATTAAGCGTTTGGATGGCGTCTTTTGTTGTCATATTGGCAATGTGAGGACGATCATTGTCATGTGGCAGAAGACTCCATAACGTCGATGAGGTCGCTTTTCACGAATAGCTTCGGCGAGTTGATACATTTGTTGAACGTAGAGTTCTGCATTGACAATCTCGTTGTTCGCAAGGAGCTCATAAAGAATGATGCCTTCACAATCCCACCACACACACAGCATCGTCTTTCGTGGATGAAGTCCTTGCTTTAACCTTGGAAGTGTTTTTTTATTGGGGCTAAGCCATTGTTTCGGTTGGTTCATGTTGACATAAACACACCACTTTTCGTCGTCAGTGATGATGCAGTGAAGAAATCTGTCCTTATATCCACGAGTAGCCTTGTGACGAGCAAGCAAACCTGCGGCAATCGTGGAGCGTTGAAGTTTGTTTCTTTCGCTCAACGCGTGCAGAACCCATGCACCGAGTTTTTGAACTTTCCCCATCGAATGAAGGTGATTCACTACAGTTTTCTGATCACACACCAATTATACAGCCAATTCTCTAGTCGATTGACGAGGATTTTCATGAAGAAGGTCGTTCAATCGATCTTCATCCAACTTAATGGGGCGACCAGAACGTTCTTCGTCATTAAAAATATAATGACCGTTTTTGAAACGTGAAAACCACCATTGAGCTTTCCTTCCTGATAAAGCATTTTCTCCGTACACAGCACAAATATCGCAACGAGCTTTGGCCGTGTTTGCATTGTTCCCGTCTCGATTGAAAATGAATAACAACAAGTGTCAAAAATGCGCCTTTCTTTCAACTTGACATTCCATTTTGAGGGTACATAACAAAAATTAAATTAACACAACTTTTAAATTACCCGCCATGACTTATTACTCAACTTCAAGACGTAGCTTAAGCAAAAGCCTAATAGTCTACGCTGTTAAGAGACGTAGCCTAACCTTTGCAAATTTTGCTTTCATTATTTATTATTGTTTCTTAATTTGTGCACAAATCACGTCAACAAAACTTAAATCAACACAACATTAAAAAAACGCAAGAACTTATTCCTCAACCTAATACTTTCCATTGAAACTTTTCTAAAGGATTTTTTCCGTCAGAAGCGCGAGTGCTGTGTCTGTCCCAGGCTTTCGCGAGTGGAGCCTGATGGCAAGAATCTTTATAAAAGTTTTGTGGACAAACTCTAAGAATAATTAGTATTTAGTTGATAACATGGTTAGTATGCAAGCAACCAATTCCAACACAAACCAATTAGTGAAGTTAGCAATTCGCTAGAGTTAATTATCAGTTGTCACCTTTTTTCAAAGCAAAAATAATATTTGAATTTCATTTATTCGTGTTAAAAAATGTAATTTTCATATTTAGATCCCTTTTTTTTTATCCAAACCATGTTATAATTAAAAAGAAAAAAATATCAGATGCCAAATATATCAGAATCTAGATTTAAAAATTATAACTAACTTTGCATTTTGCGATTATCAAATTAGTCTTCACTTTTCGCTTTGCAGCCTGCAAGAAACATGTTCAAAACAAGTGTTTTTGGTTTGTGCCTTTGGGTGGCATTGAATTATTCTAGATTTTAAGTTTGATTAAAAATTATTTTATCTTTTAGGAACCGGGAAATTTATTCTGTTCTCGGTTCAGTTCTTAGGATCATAGAATCGGGTGCAAGCCTTAATGCTGTTAGACTGGATACAATGTAGGGAAAATAAACAAATTATATGTTCCAAAATACTTGCTTTTGTTCGTTTCTTGTTTTTTGTTATTTTTGTTTGTTGTTTGGTTATTGCTTTTGTTTTTTTGTTTGGTGTTCAGTCTTTTTTCGTAAAATTAAAGTAATCTAGGATTAGGCTTAATTTATAATTACGAAGCCTTATGCCATTGTTGCCTTCACCACATGGGTGCTATTGAATAAAAACCCCAAACTATCCCCGAATCTAGAATATCTACATTCTGCACAAATATGTCAAATTTAAAGAGTACTTAATGAAATAGAGTTGTATTCTTCACAACTTACACCTGTTTCGGAGACATTTAAACTATTAACTTTGACAACAATTAAGCCTGAATGCTATATTTGCTAAGTGAGGATTTGCTGGCGGAATTTTGCTTTGTTCTGTCATATCTACGTAGGTCAATTCGGTAGAAGTTAGATTTGATTAGGTCACGTTAGATGAATTCGGCAAAGGTTAGGTTAGGTTATGTCACATATTAATTGGGCATAAGTTAGATTAGGTTAGGTCACGTTAGAATTCTCTTAAGTTAGAGGAACTTTCCCAAGATGAAGGATACTGTTACAATAAAGGTAAAGTCAAGGAGTTGACTCGATCTTTTGGCAACTTTGCATTCAGAACTACAGGAGATACCGCATTTATAGTTTATTCTGTCACTAATATAATTATAGCTTTATCATCACGTATGAAGAAATGCTTGCTCCCTAGAAATATATACATATACAAACATCTAATATTATTTTGACAGGAATAATCCCGAGATTCAAAACTGGCAGAAGCTTTTACGGAAAAGTTTCTTACATTAACAATTTTCTGAGAGTGTTTTTTTTGTACGAGAGTTCCTTGACTGTTACGTACATCGTGACCTGCTGAACCTAGATAGACCTCACTTAAACTAGGCTGTAACAACGAGATTTGTAGGCTCAAAGAAGGAATAACGACTATTTTTTTAAGGTTTGCAACTCTCTTTAGAAGAGACGTAAGGGGAAACCTTGTAAATAATTGATTATCAGCGTCACTGCGACAATCCCCAAAGTAAACATTTAAATGATCATGGTTTAAAAAACAAACAAGCGCAGTTTGAGAATTACTAATGACGATCTAAGAGCTTAAATTACAGTGGATGACTGACTCATGTTATTGTTGTCCTTTAAAGACGGATTAAAGGACAAATAGGGAATTTTCGGAGAATTTAATTTATGTAGTTAAAATTATAAAGCTAGAATTGGAGCAAATGGAAGGGAAGGTTATTATTTCATTTGAAAAAAAAAATAAACACAATAATGAAAGATATAAATAGAGGCTGAGACCATATAGCTGTTGAAATCGCAAAAATTGCAGCAAACTTAATCTCGCTGTTGTTTAAAGGCTGCCAAAAACAAACGAATACTTCGACCAAACTTTGTTTTCGGTTATTTTGATTCCTCGAGCAACAATTTCGTTGATGAAATACCGACGATGAAGGGAAATATCTTCATCAGAGAGGATATTCTGACGACGACGGAAAACATTTTCATTAGAGAGGATCCTCTGAAGATGAGGGAAACATCTTCATTAGAGAGGATCTTCTGGCGATTAAAGGAAACGTCTTCATTAAAGTGGATCTTTTTAAGATGAAGGAAAATATCTTCATTATAAAAGATCTTCTTCTCACGACTGAAAACATCTTCATTATAGAAGATCTTCTGACGACGACGCAAAACGTCTTCATTATAGAGGATCGTCCGCCGACGATGAAAAACGTCTTCATTATAGCGGATCCACTGACGACCATGAAAAAAGTCTTCATTAGAGATGATCTTTTGACGACTGAAAACGTCTTCATTATAGAGGATCTTCTGACGACGACGGAAAACGTATTCATTATAGAGGTTCCTCTGACGGCGATAAAAACGTCTTCATTATAGCGGATCCACTGACGACCATGAAAAAAGTCTTCATTAGAGATGATCTTCTGACAACTGAAAACGTCTTCATTATAGAGGATCTTCTTCTGACGAGGGAAAACGTCTTTATTATAGAGGATCTTCTGACGACGACGGAAAACGTATTCATTATAGAGGGTCATCTGACGACGATCCAAAACGTCTTCATTATGGAGGATTTTCGGACGACGACGGGAGACACTGATGGTAGGTTCTATGTATTGTTTTTCAAAAATACAACTTCCTTACGCGTGACATCTGTGTTTAATGTTCCTAGTTTCAGCTCGGCGCACTACACTCTACTTACAGTTTTCCATCAAATAAATAACAATATATTCAGTGGGGGAAACCCAAGACTAAGAGTTTGGGGGAGAGTTTCAAATGGAGATAACCAATGCTGTGATCGGCTTCGATTATTAAACAGGGTCCAATTTTATCATATGATTACAATCGATCCCCAAACGGTTCTTCTTTTGCCGGGAAAGAACTGACACGCATAGTGTGACACTTTCCTCTTTGTTTTGCTAACTGGGTTCGTGTGGTAACCAATTTTCCAATTAATATAATTCTTCAGTGAGGTACAAATGCATGCAAATCTTTTCTGTCTTTGTTTTAAAATTCAATACAATTATATGACAGGTGTGAAGTGGATGTAATTCCACACAAGGCGTCAATTATGCATCAACTACATTTTCGGTGTTCTTGTACGAGGCAAAACTCTAAGTAACGTTTTCCTTACTGATTTTTTAACTATGTACTTTTTAGCAGTGCGATTACTAATTATCTCTTCACCAAAGAAACCAACCCTACGAGTCGCTTCTGAATCTCTTTCCATTTTAAACTTTTTGAGAAAACAAAGTTTAAACTTATTGAGAAAACAAAATTTAAACTTTTTGAGAAAACAAAACTTAAATTTATTGAGAAAACAAAATTTAAACTTTGTGAGAAAACAAAGTTTAAACTTATTGAGAAAACAAAATTTAAACTTTTTGAGAAAACAAAGTTTAAACTTATTGAGAAAACAAAATTTAAACTTTTTGAGAAAACAAAACTTAAACTTATTGAGAAAACAAAGTTTAAACTTATTGAGGAAACAAGCTCTCCGTATAAGGTGTCATATTGTGTGCATTTGGTACTATTATGACCACCTTCTTCTTGCGATTATTTGGAAACTATTCTCTAAAGATCTTAAAGTTGTTTGACTCATCATAGGGCTTCAAGGTGGGTACACAAAGTATCCATGCTTTATGCGCTTGCGGGACAGTCGGACTGGCCATCAAGACAAGGATTAGAACCCGCTTCACACAACGTTCTCTCCCACCCTCTGGTTGAACCAAGCAAGATATTGCTTTCACCCCTGCTGCACATCAAACTTGGGTTGATGAAGAATTTTGTCAAGGCAATGGACAGGGAAAGTAGAAGATTTGCTTTCCTCCGTCAGAAGTTTCTACGAGTCAGCGTGGAAAAACTGATGATGATGCTCAAATATTGAGCCCATCAAGAACACGAGTTATGATGAAACACTGAAACCTATTGTAGACTTCCTTGGCAACCATAAAATGCCTCAGTATGAGGAGGCGGTTGATGAGTTAATGGAGAGTTTCTGCAAAGTTAGTGCGCGCATGTCAGTGAAAATACACTTCTTTCGGTCCAACCTGGACTATTTTCTCAAGAATTGTGGATACTTCAGCGAAGAACAGGGTGAGCGCTTTCACCAAGATATCCGTGTGATAGAGAAAAGCATCCAAGGACGTTGGGATGTCAACTTTTTAGCTGACTACTGCTTGTGCCTGAAAATGGGATTTAGTGTCTGTTAGTCACATTCGGTAGTCCCTGAAGAGTTATTCATCCATGAGTAGCTTTTTTGTATGTTGTACTCTTCTTGGTATCAATTAAAACATTCTGTAAGCCTTCGGATTCATTGCAAAAAACTGGCCTAAAATCGGGTATTAAATTATGTGTTAGACCTTGAAAGCAGCACAGACCAGTGTAATAATTTGCGTAGGTATTTATTTACGGTATTATTGATCGATGGCGAGCATCTATTTCGAGTGGGGGTGAAACGCATTCGTATCGTACCTAATGAATTTATTATTGAAATTGTCGTGCTTCGTAGCATACTGTTCTTATTGATGACTTTTGTTCAGTCAATTTGTCTCATTTTACTATGAAGATCATCGAAATTTGCCTTTCTGAAATTAGGAATATTACTTCCTCGGGGTTTTAGTTGAAAAGCGGCTTTTAAGTTAAATCGAATAACATTGTGGTCACTTTTCTCTATATGTTCATGGACAGAGAGACTTTGAATGAAATTTTCTTCCTTTGTTATAGTCAAATCAATAATGTTTCTTCGCGCATTTGGGCCATTATCTATTTGGTTGAGGTAATTTTCGCGTAAAAAATCGAACCATCGCTTTTATCATTTTAATCCCCATTTGAAAAGTTAAAATCGTCACATATGATTGTCAATCAATGCATAACAACATTCTTTAGAAAAAAATAATTCCTCCTCATTTTGTTCGTCATGTGCTGGGGGTCTTTATACTCTAATAAAATTAAAATTATTTTTATACAGGTATATAGACTACTAAAATAGCCGTAGTACCTATAGTAACGGTATTGGAAACTATTGCGTCTAAATTGTCACCCACATACAAGATGACCCTGCCTCCGTCTACTCGTATGTCTATCCTTATTAAAATTTTGGAAACACTTAAATTAAATTCATCTATGAAGTATTTACCGTCTTATTCCACACAATACTTATTTATTGTGAATCTATTTCTAATACTCCGTGCAATAAAAGATAAACACCTTATTTCGTGTAACTAACGATAAACTTTAATTATGTTTCCTCTACTTAGTTTGCTGGATCTGTGGGAAAAATGTCTCATTAGCATTGGGGCCTCTACCGTCCTAGCAGAAAAGCCTAAGTAGTTGTTTAAAAGCCTGCCCGACCTTGCAGATCCTACTCCGTGTAGATATCATCCATTTAGTATTAACAGGTTGTATCGTTGGTATAAATTATCCCAAAAGTTGACGAAATGTACTGGTTCTTACTGGCAAAGAAATCTTAAAGTTATTGATGTCCAGAGCTCTCTTAATGAAGTGATTACCAGAACCCACTAGCGACCATACACTTTAAAGAGTAATTTTAGAGCTTCTGCCTATAACGCGCAATTAGCTCTTCCAACATAATAGAAAAAATATTATTAGTGACCACATAGAAAATAAAGTTAGTATTTGCAGTTGCTTCGTCTACAATGTCAGAAATGGAATTAGATAAATCTCTTCAATTTTAGCACCCAGATAGCTGTATCGTATTCGTTTTGCCGGACACCTGCCACAAAACTCATTTAGTTGGTTTTGCAGAATCGAATCGCCCACATCTTCCCTCTCATTCTATAGAGAAGCTAAAACTGACTAATTGTTTGTTGCAACAATTGGTAGTCGTTTCTTTTTAGATGCTATGCATGTTGTTGGGGGGCGAGGGCAGGCCCCTCGACGTACTCTCCTCAAAAGAAACATTAGATCAAGTAGGTGCTGGTGCGACCATCTTCTCACGCTTTTTCCTTGTAGAGGTTAATTCGCTGGGTGCAGACCTCCCAGCTATTGCATCAAGCTTAACTGAAAAGATCGAGACATCAACCTGTGTCAGTTTGCACACCAGTGGCATTGCATTGAACTGGCCTAAAAGTGAACAAGAAGAAATTTTGCCGTGCAGACATCAGAAGCTTTCTTCTGTGGCGCCATCTTAGTTGTTTCTGCTTGGGAGAAAAAAGAAAGGAACACCATATACCCTAAAAAATAGCAGCGTATAAGGGTAGGGAAGAGTATTTATTAGTAAATTTTAAATGAGCAAATATTACGGAGGACAAAAATGTAAAAAAATAATGAGAGAACAAATACACAAAAAATATTAATAAGTAAAATTTTACAGGAGAAAATATTACATAGGCAAAGTAATTAGAAAGGTAATGAATTCTCCGGATTGTGTTTGAAAAGAACAAGGGTTAACACAGCAAAATGTATCATTTCCCTTTAAATTAATTTGGCGCCAGGCTTTTAGAAAGTGCTACCACAATGAAGTACCCTGGTCGCTTATAGTTCAAAGAACTCTGACGTCAGTTGCGGCCTTGGAATTCTAAGTTCTGATTGGCTTAGATATTTTCTGCAGTCACTTGGATAGGCCGATCCCTTTTGACTCTGGTTTCAAGTAAAATATAGTTTACTAAGAATTAAATATTATGGTAATACCTAATAATAAAAAAATACAACAAATAAAACTAAAGGACGGAAAAAAGTACAAAAACTTAACTTTTGGGCGATATTTCAATCACGAAACAAAAACAAGAGGGAAAACTCCCTCCAATGACCTGCGGCGTTTTATGGTAAGATGATAAATGGTTATTGCATCGATGGTTTCCCATGGTTTAAATCACTTACAAGTGCCTTTGAATGACTAAATCAGGCTTCTGCCACTAGATGGCACCACCAATCGCTAAATCCGATGGCAGATTTGAAATCTCCAGGGTGAATAACCATATGTCCCATGGTCATATGGGTCATTTCATGGCTCTAAATGGGTACAAATGAACTGTACTCTTCTTGAAAAAAAGCGACGCCTAGACGTGGCGCTTCGCCTCATGTAAAAACAGACTTTCAAATTTACTAAGCAAAGGAAAGCAAAAAACAAAACAACAAGCATGTATTTCGCACAATGGATATATATATATATATATATATATATATATATATATATATATATATATATATATATATAAATATATATATAAATATATATATATATAGATATATATATATATATATATATATATATATATATATATATATATATATATATATATATATATATATATATATATATATATATATATATATATATATATATATATATATATATATATATATATATATATATATATATATATATATATATATATATATATATATAATATATATGGCAATAGGGTGAGTTGCCGGCGAGGCGCAATTTAATTTTCAATATGAAGCCAATGACGAAAAATAATCCAAACATTTATTTTTTCTTCAAATCCATTTATTGAAATTAACAACGTTTCGAGCTTGTGTGATCATCTTCTCGTTCCTAGGAATATATGACAATTCATTAGCAATTTAACAATAATGAGAAATATAGCTTTAGATTACTTATGTGAATGGATTGTAATAACTATGGAAGTAGGATAAATGCTTCTTAATTCATTGTATGCAATTTAAATAAATAATACTACAAAGTTATGATATTCAAAAGGTTTATGGTAACTATAGTGACGAGCAATAACGATAAATAACTTTAAAATCATAGCCAGCAATAAATGTCCGACCACACTCAGGATCGCAGAATCAATATATATTAAATCTTTAAAACCTACTCTTAATTCAAATAATTCATCACTTCCTTTTCATGGTCTGTAAAAACCACAACCTACCAAACCATACTCAATAATATTGTTCAAATATTCGTCAGTTGAAATATTTCATCCCTTAATGTTAAAGTGTGTGTTTTGTTCCCATTCTACTTTAAATATAATGGTGAGGGGGATATTATTTTATTGTTCAGAGAAAGAATTAAATGCGTTATCATTAATAGGCTATGTGGCACATACATCATCCAAATAGCGGAACCAAGTTATGGGATTAGGTATATTGGCGAAAGCAGCCAATTCTCCAAGAGAATGAAGGAACATAAATGCGATATGCGACGTGGATCTTTTTCTTCTAGTTTGTTTCTCCACGTGACAAATGAAAACCATTAAATTGGCATTAATAATGCAAAAATAATTTATAATTCTCACAATTATATACATAGGCGTCTAATTAAATCGGCACTTATAAAGGAAATTCCAAACTTTAATACTTCCGATGGGCAATTCAACACTAATCCTTTAATATGTAAGAGAATTATACTTCTTTTATTCAAAAATGCCGCTGCTGTCCCATACCAACACCCCCATAATCATATTCCGACCTTTAAATTTGTGTTCCTAACTTAAACATCTCTCTATTCATTAGTCAACCAGCGATTGACGATGAGGGAACGTTTCCGTCCGAACGTGAATAGATTGATCATAACACGGTGGTTTCTTTCCTGCATATATATATATATATATATATATATATATATATATACAAAGAAAGCAACTACAGGATCTGCGGGTGATAATACAACCACCACAGGGCTATGCCATTTTTATTTTCTGTCTTTCAAATAAAATTTGAAGACAGAAAGAAAGATGCAGAAACCTGGTGTGGCTGACTATAAATACATATAGTACAAGAGGAATAAGAATTGGACGCAAATGAGCAAATGAGACAAGAAACCGGAGGGGTTTTTTTAAAGGCAAGGGAAAGGGACATTAGAAGAATCCAGAATCAAAGGGAGCAGAGGGCAGCACAGTGAAGGCGATCCTTTACCGAGAAGACAGAAATAACGCCAGGGAAAAAAGTTTTGAATTCATGGCCGGGACTTGAACCCGGGTCTGCTGATTGCTGGTCAGATGCTTTACCGCTAAGCTACCAGGTAACGGGTTTATGTTCAATACATAACACTGATCAGTATTTTTTCTCTTTTTCAGAGAATTGAAATTTCCCAACAATTTTACTTAGTCAAGACCAAGGATGTCATTCGTGGTATTAAGCTACCATCTATCGGTGATGTAGTCGGCTGGATGGCACAATATCTACTCTGCTGATTCAAATGAAACGTTAAATGGAATTGCGACTGAAGCGTCCGAGGAGGTGCTCGTAATCTGGAAAAAGGCACTTATTCCGACAAAGTGAAAAGAAGACCCTTACCCAGTATAAAAACTAGCAGACCTTTAAAGCAGCCGCAGTCAGTGATCAACACCGTAATTGGCAAAGGAGAAGGATTTCATCAAGAGTGACAACAATTTCTTTGTCATTGCACATGAAGATGCATTCAAAATGATCACTTTGGAGGAGGAAAAAACATTCATTTGGCTCAGCGTGAACCAGGGGGTCTAGACACCATTCGACCAGTCGATATGGCTCTTGCAGCAAAAAAGCTCGTTTAACCAAAAAGAAGAATTTTGTCAATTGTGGATAAGAGCATTGCCGACAGGAAGTCTATCCACTACTGAGCCACTACCAAATTGCTGAAACATGAAGACCTTCGAGATGATTACCGAAAAATCATTGGGTTCTGAATAAACTTCCTTGGTGACACTCTTTCTCGGAGAATTCGTTTCATGGCCCCAAGCCCCACGCACCACACAGTAGATGGAAAAGGTCATCTATTTCTTCAAGGTTTGGATGTTCCGCTCTCAATTCAAGTTGACCCCATGGGAGGAATATGGATCAAACGCATGTCTCCATTTGAGGTGAAAATCTACCTACAATGCTGGAACAAAGCGCCACTACCTGGGTCATCCCCTCGGAACGATGTTCGGGTCCCGAAAAATGGATGAATATCAGAATGAGGATGAAGTTGTGGAAAGGCAGCTCTTGGGGAAATTTCTGCCACATCAATGGTATTTGTTAAGAGAGCGTGTTGCTTCAGCATTTTTTAATATTTGTTTTCATCTAGAGAAAAAAAAGAGATGATTAAAGAAGTGAAACTACAGAAAAGCAAAGAAGAGCGTTTCAAAAGGGTCAAGATTTTGTGGGGTGGAATTTCCTGCGCTACCCTCCCTGACTTAAAGGCTGGAATGGATTTCTTTCAGAAGCTGTGACTCGATGCAGCCATTTTTGAAATTGATTCTAAGACATGATGAGAGAGAGAAGACTTCAAGGCCCCAGAAGCAGCACATGCTAAGAGGGGAGTTGCTCTCATACAAGAGCAGAAAACTCTTCTAACCAAAGAGGATGAACAGCTACAAATTGTCCTGCAAGTCGTTCAGGACCATCAAAAAACGCTCCACTGTGCCTGGGAAATACCGTAAAGCCAGGCATTGGGTAATAACTTTAACCTTCATGTGTAACCCCTAAATATTAATACAATCGAATAAAACTTGACACAATGGGGTGTTATGTACAATGGGCCCTTGTAGCAATAAGTTTTTCAGGATCAAAATCGTCTTATAGCTAAGAACCACCTTAATGTATATATATATATATATATATATGCGGTTAAGGTAATGGCATAATTAGACAACTGCTCTCTTCAGGTCCAGCAGGTGATCCTATCCTCCTTGAACTGGAAGACAACACTTAGGGATGACCCATCCATCAGCCCAAAAAAGCTGATTTCAAAGACACGCCTTTATGTCGTCTCGTTTACCGTCACAGAAAACTGTTATTATTAATATATTAACAGCGTTGACTGAGCCAAAACGCTCGAAAGATGGAAAAATATCCAAGACAAATTGGTGCGGTTAAGGTATTGGGCTGATGGATGGGTCATCCCTAAGTGTTGTCTTCCAGTTCAAGGAGGATAGGATCACCTGCTGGACCTGAAGCAGAGCAGTTGTCTAATTATGCCATTACCTTAACCGCACCAATTTGTCTTGGATATTTTTCCATATATATATATATATATATATAAAGCGTAGACCAAAGGCTACTTCACATTTTAAAAAATTAATATCACAAGAACTAATTAAGTTATAAAAGTGGGTGATATATAAAATGGAAGAAGAGATCTTGGAGTTTTATTTTGGTAAAAAAGTTACTTCACATTTTTTATTGTGTATTAATAATACGTATATAAAGAATATAAGAGACAATAATACCCGACTAATTATTAACCCAGAATGGCAAGATACAGCAAAGAACAGCGAGCAAGAATTGTGACTACTTATTTAAAACATAATGGATCAATTGTTACTGTGCAGAGAGACGTTAGAACAGTATTTAATCAACGTAACAGTCCATCGAGGCATTGCATTCTTGCAATGGTATCAAGGTTCAGAGAATCCTGGTCTACAGGTGATAAAGAACGCTCTCGTAAACCGAGATCTGTGCGAAATGCAGGTGTCATTCAGCGTGTGTTAACCAGTGTTCAACAACAGCCACAAACGTCAACTAGGATACGTTCCAGTCAACTAGGAATTTCTCGAACATCATTGCAACGCATCCTAACTAAAGAATTGAAACTTCATCCATACAAAATTCAAATAACTCAACAATTAAATATTGAAGACCATCAAAAAAGAATAAACTTTGCACGCGCATTTTTGGGACTAAGAAATGATCCGACTTTTACCTCGCACCTAATCATGTCCGATGAAGCCCATTTTCTTATTACTGGATACGTTAATAAACAAAATTGCCGATTCTGGTGTGCTGAAAACCCCATGATAATTCACGGGCAGCCTCTTCATGCATAAAAAGTTACGGTCTGGTGCGGCATAACCAGTTCGAGAATCATGGTTCCTACTTCTTCGAGGATGCTGGCGGAAAAACAGTGACAGTAACAGGGGACACTTACAGAAAAATGATACAAGATTATTTATTGCCAGAACTGGAAGATTTGGATATGCACGATATGTTGTTTCAACAAGATGGGGCGACACCCCACACAGTGAGAGAAACCATGGCAACACTAAGAGCAGCCTTCCCTGGTCGGTTAATTTCACGGTTAGGGGACGTTTCTTGGCCACCACGATCACCTGATTTTACCCCTTCAGATTTTTTCCTTTGGGGATACCTTAAAGAAAAGGTATACGTAAATAAACCTAATAATCTTCAAGAATTGAAACAAAACATCATTGAAGAAATCGACAAAATCACTCCTGATGTTTTGGAAAATGTCATGGAAGATATGGTGCAAAGAATCCGCCTTTGTTTTAACAATGATGGAGAACATTTAAAGAATATTATATTTAAATAATAAAAATCCAAGATCTCCTCTTTCATTTTATATATCAACCACTTTTAAAACTTAATTAGTTTTTGTGATATTAATTTTTAAAAGTGTGAAGTAACTTTGGCGCCACCCGTTATATATATATATATATATATATATATATATATATATATATATATATATATATATATATATATATATATATTATATATATATATATATATATATATATATATATATATATATATATATATATATATATATAATATATATATATATATATACATATATATATATATATATATATATATATATATATATATATATATATATATATATATATATATATATATATATATATATATATATATATATATATATATATATATATGTATGTATAACTGAATCACGAAAATAAGGAACAGAGGAATTTATGAATAACGTTACAGCCACGAGGAAAATGAAACAACGGAGAACTGCGAGGCCTTTCGACTAATGGTCCTTTACTGAGCAGACTAAAAGACAGGGAAAAAGAGAAAGATATTTATACACCTGATTAATGAAAATATGGGATATAAAGCTTAAAAGGTGTGGGATTTCCAGATACCTGGAAAAAACCTATTAACAAGATGAGCCGTCAGGGTTTAAAAAAAAGAAAAAAAGAAGAAAAGTTTACGGGTTACAAAAGAAAGGGGGGGGGGCAATGTTTGGGAATCACATATGCAATATGAAAAAAAAAAAGTTTACACATGATAACTAGAAAATATGACAAAAGAAAAATATGAGGAAAGGTTTTTTTATATAAATAAGCTAAAATAACTTCTGTGTGGTAATCATTAATTCAGAAATTTTATCTTTAAAGTCATTCTTAAACATTCTTTTGATACAAGGGTCCAAAAAATACATTCCAGGGCTGAGATTAAAATTCGAAGTCAGTTGTATAAAAGCTGATTCTAAAAGATTTCGTGAAAAAAAGTCATTTGATTTGGCAATCACAGAACTCTCCGTCCAATTTATACGATGGGAATTTTCACTCAAATGGATAAAAATGGCATTTGATGTTTGCCCAGTGTTTACAGAGTACTTATGTTGCTTAATACGCACATTCAGATCCTTGCTAGTTTGCCCAATATAAAATGGAGGGCAATCCAAACAAGGGATTTTATAAATTACGTTATTTGTTTCATTAGGGCAATTTTTTATTAACATTCTTTTTAAAGTATTAGTATAAGAGGAAACAAGATTTACATTAAGTGTTTTTAACAATGTTTTTACGGTTTCAAAGCCATTAAAATAAGGTAAAATGAGGATATTCTTGGGCGCTTCCTTCTCAATAGTACTTTCGTTATAAAACTTTTTTTTGGCTTTATTATAACAAATATCAAGTATATTTTCTGGATAACACAAGTCTGCACCGATTTTTCTTATAGATTCAATTTCCTGATCCAAATATTGAGGACTGACAATGCGCAACGCACGTAAAAACATAGAGGAAAAAATTGATATCTTAATATTAAGATGGTGGCCAGAATAAAAATGGACATAGGTTAAGTTGTTGGTTGGTTTCCTATAAATACTAAAATTTCAATTAAATGATTCCCTATGTATTAAGACATCTAAGAATGGAAGGCAATTGTCTTTCTCTAATTCAACAGTAAATTTTATGGAAGGTACCTGGTTATTTATATTGGAAAGCAAATTATTTACATCAATATTAAAAGGCAAAATAATTAAAATGTCATCAACATATCTATACCACTTTAAGGGGATATCAATGATATTAGGTAAATATTGTTTTTCGAAGAATTCCATATACAAATTTGAGAGTAGGGGAGATAAGGGGTTGCCCATTGCCATACCAAATATTTGTTGGTAAAATTCACCATTAAAAACGAACTTACAGTCACAAATGCACAACTTAATGAGTGAAATAATATGACTTACAGATAGAGGTAATTCATGATGAGTAAGCTCATTACTAAGATAATCTAAAATGGAATCAATAGGGACTTTGGTATATTAGTGTAGATGGGTAGCAGTCTTTCTTGACTGCAAATTTTGTTGAAGATCATTGTGTATTTTGCCTTAGTCAATTTCCTTTGGCAACTTTTTATTCTTCTAAATTTAATGTTCGATTAAAGTTCCACTGACCGGATTGGCTCGTTTCCTTTATTGTAGCGCTCAAGCCAGGCGGAATAAATATCCCCTAAAATCATTTTGAGCATAATTTAGCTCTAGACAGTGTGACTATGGGGGTCTACAAAGGAGTACCTGGCCTCCCCCATCTCTCCTTGGCCTCTCCAAGAGGGCCAAGGTTGGGCGGGGGGAGGGTTGGAAGAGCTATTCTTTGTCTCCCACTTCTCTTTTCATTTCATTTCTTTTCATTCAGTCCGATTCTGACTCCACACATTTCATCGGTAAAGGAGGAAAGAATACATAAAGACGCTCCGAAGATGATCGAATAAGGTCGAGAGCTCAGCAATTTAGTTTGGTTTTTACCAAACACATTCATTTAAAAGAGAGATGAATACTGGACAAGTGATCCACCCTCAACAAGATGGAATAAAAAAGATAGTTAGAAGAATAGAAAGTTGCCAAAGGAAATTGACTAAGGCGAAATATACCATGGTCTTCAACAAAATTTGCATATATAAATATATATATATATATATATATATATATATATATATATATATATATATATATATATATATATATATATACGATCTTAACCAGAATTCCTTTTGTAAATTCAAATTTGCCGATGATACAAAATTAGGTGATAGAGCAAAAGGATCGTTGATAGAGCGTTGATCTTGCAAAATAAAAAGCGAATTAGAGAAATAGAAATGGCCGAATAATGGCAGATGAACTTCGACATATGTACATCCATGGGATGGGAACAACGGGGACGGTCATAATATCAACATGTTCGCTCTGTGAAAAAAGGATTTGGATGTCTTAATTCCAAGCCACTTTAGAGTTTCAAATCATTAATTTGTAATTTTACAATAAGCGAACAAATTTAAAGGATATAAAGGCAAAGGGGGGTTTGTATAGAGTGCTTCTCAGAATTAACGGTTAAGATGCGGTTGCTATGAGATTGGCTTGTGATGATTGTTATCACGAACTGTAATTCTTTTGGAATTACAAAAAAGGACGTCTTCGATAAAGCGAAGGTGGCTTAATTACGAGTATCTCCTATTAATTCTAATTCCCTATTTAGTTTTGTCCAAAATGATGAAAATCTCCTCAAGGGCACCTGAAAACCTTTCTCGAGAGATAGGGGGTGGGCGGGTGCGGTGGGGTGTCTTCCCTAATGATGATTTTGCGTGATTGTGTATATAGTGAAGTGTATCAATGTAAGCTTCGTAGTTCATAGTATTTGCAGTCCTCTTAAGACTGAATCGTTATTTGCTGAACGAAGGATTCTTCAAATCTAGGAAAACCAAGTAGATAAGTACTTCAACGATGTTCAACGATCTTATATCTAACAATGGTCTCCAAGAGTTTACTAATGGTCGAAGTAATGGAAATGTGTTAATGAGGCAATGATTCCTTATGCCTTAAAAAAAAAAAATTGTATCCCATTTGGCTCTTTGAACTCCTGATGAACTATTCCCTACCTAATTGACATTTTGAAATGCTACAAAGGGGTTTTAAACGTTCACTTTCTAATTCTTTAAAGTGGATCTGCTAGATTTTATTGGTTTGGTGCTTAATATTCAAACTAATTTCATTTTCGGTAATGTTAATATTTTATAGAGGTTTTCAACCAAAATGTTTTTACGTATTTTATTCTAGTTATTTATTTGTATCTTCGACGATAAAACATTCACAAAATGTTAATTTCATATCTTCGCCCCCTGATCTCGATATTGACTAAAGACACGTCCGGGATCCCTTTGAGTTCAAGCGTGGTTTTATGTTTGTTCTAAAATGCATCCAAAATTTCGTACTTCCTTATTGCTGGACTTTTCCCTAATCATTTTTTTTTATATTATCATATGTGCATTCTACCACTCTTACTCCTGATAAAATATATCAAGTCCTTCACTAATGTTTCTTTCTGTTTCTTATTATAGGTCTCTTTTTATCACTCTGAGTACTCATTTCATTTGCTTAGCTTAGGTGTTGTTTCATTAGTTTTAAGGATCTTTGCTTTCAGTTTTTTAAGGAGTTTTGTATTATATGTTCTATAGTTTCTCATGAGTAGTTTTCTAATAAAATTGTTGAGTGAATTATATTTACTTCTTTCTCTATTGCTCCATCGCACCTGTTTTCGCCTTAACTAAATTTCTAGTAGTCGCCTTTATTATAGTTTTCGGTGACCTCATCTCTGTACTCTTTATGACAGTCACATATTCCAGTATAATTTCTGTTAAACAATTCGTTGGTATTCTGATGAGGATAAGGATAGTGTACAGTCATGGCCAAAAGTTTGGAGACTAATATATATTTATATTTTTCATATTTGATTTTTTAAATTTACCTGATAGAAATAATTATTCTAATATTTAACTTAGTGCAGATTTATTAAGAAGTTAGCGTTTTAAAAATAATAAGAGAAAATTGCATTCTTTCGCTGATTTCAAAATCGCGTCCTGGTCATATTCTTGTAGGAGGTGAGCTTCAGACCATGGAGCTACTCGTATGCTATTCGAACAAAAGAGTAAATTGATAGCAAATATGGGTTAAATGAATGTGTGTAATTATATAATAATCTATTTCGCAAAATTTGGTGAGGTAAAAATAAATGTGTGAATCTGTTCAATTTCCAAAGAACAGCGTGCACCATTGTTGGTCTGCATCAAATTAGCCAGAAATATAAAGAAATAGTTTTTAAGGGTATATTATCAGGGAGCACAATCTTTAGGATTGTCGTAGAATACTTTTTAGATCGCCACTTTTGTCGTAGAATCCCCTTTTTGATCGCGATATACTTCTTTTGTTGAAGTAGGCTTTGATCTAAGGGTGCTAATTTTGTTGTTTTAAGAAAGAGCCGCTTCAACACGTAAGGATATAGAGAAACGCACAGGAGTTATCCCAAAATAAACATATATTTTAAATTTATCAATTTACTACACAAAAAACATGAACCACAGAAATACTACGAATTTAAAATACGCAGTAATGACTTCACTTAACTTGACCCTCTAATATTGGAAAACTCGCTACTCACTTAAATATAAAATAGATAAGCTAATTGTCTCTACTGGTGTTTAAATACCTCGGTTGCTCTGGCGGCGGGTTTGAGTTTGACCTTGAACTCAATGAGCCCAGACACCACAGGAATCTGGTGGGTCCATTTGACTCGTGCTTCGACCAGATTGTTGGAGGTAGACTGGATGACTTAGAAGTCACAAGGTGCTTTGGCGAGGGTAGCAGATGGAGGTCCACACGGTATTCAAGGGGGGGGGGGAGTCTTCTTCTTCAAGTGCGAGAACTATCACGATGCTTTAGGAGGCACCAGGATAGACGGGGTCTCTCTGACGAGAATAAGTTGAACTTGGTTCTTAAACCAAGTTAACTTAGGGTTCGGTGTGACAACCGGGTAACTAGCTTGAGGAGGAGCTTTTTATTCTTCGTTTTGGAAGTCCTTAAGGTCGACGACTATTAAGGTTCTTTGTGCTACACCAGGATAGTGAAAGGGGGGGGGGGTTCTGACGAGAATCAGTTGAACTTGGTTCCTAAACCAAGTTAACTTAGAGTTTGGTGTGACCAGAGGGTAACGGGCTCGAGGGGGAGCTTTTTCTTCTTCGTTACGTAATTCCTCAAGGGTGAGGACTATCCCTGGGCTTTAGGATTCTCCAGGATATGAGGAGTCTCTCTAATGAGAGTACGTTGAACTTGAACAAGTAAACTTAAAGTTCGGCTTGATAACCAGGGACTAGCTCGAGGATGAGCGGCTTCTTACCCCCCTTGGTAGCCCTGCCTCTCTTGCAGGGGACTTCATAGCCTCGTTGACTGACGGATTCTCTCTCGTTTTTCTCAAGCGCTTGTTATTTATACCTCGTAACTCCACTGGGGGTAGGGGTAGTAGGGAGCGGGGGCTTTTGGACGGGCCGCAGGAGGGTTCTTACTCCAACGGTTTTTCACAGCAAGTCTTAACTCTGCTCCAGCTGGCCTTCGAGATTGAGAGAAACGCATCTCCAATTTAGTACTTGAGGTGAAATTGAATATACACTCGTAGAGGAGATCTTGCCGTTTAAATCCGTAAGGCTTTTCATAGAGACGAGTGGTGAGGGGCTGTGGTTACGAATTTGACCCACGGTGCCGGGCCCAGATGTTTTTGCGGTCACCGTCCCGTGTCTCAACTGGGAGAGAACGGGAGAGGGGCGATTTCCCTACAAGGATCATTAATGACTTTACAAAGAATGGTTACTCCCCTGAAAAAGCCTTCTGGATGCCCAAGAGCTCCGAATGAACCCCAAAATAACTGGTAAAGTCACAGTTCAAGGATCTGGTTGTCTCAAGTGCGAAGATTGCCCACGATTAGAAAGAAGTGGGCGCACACTGCGGCAGAGACTTTGTAGGGCTTGTTCTATAAAATAGGTAAGCCTCTGGTACCAAATTGCAGGATTTAATAGGCCCAGCTAGAAAGTCCACATGTGGACATCTAAAAAGGGTAATCTATTATCATATTCCCATTTATATTTAAATTTGATGGAGACATGCAAATTATTCAAATTATTAAAAAAGGTATCATTACCCTTTTTAGATGTCCTCATTAATAAAGATCACCATGAATTAAAACTTGACGTGTATAGGAAACCAACCCACTCGAATGCCTATATACATAATTTTTCGTTTCACGATAATACTGTTAAAAAATCGGTAATTTCTATCCTTTTCCTTAGAGCATACAAAATATGTCATCCTTCCTATTTAGATGAAGAAATTGTCATTATCAGGACCATTTTTTTCTAATTTGTATTACCCCGATTGGTTCATATCGTCTGCCCATTTTGCAGCTAGGAAAACATTCTATGGTAATAAGCCTTCCCGCACTAACGACTTCAACAAATGTATATCATTGCCATTTAATAATAAATTAAATAGTTTAAAGGACATATTTAGAAAAGCGGGTATTAATCTAGCCTTTAAATATAATAATTCCTTAAACCAATTGATGATGGCCAGGAAACCCAAAGAACATCATAACATAGGAGTAAATGCAATACCATGCAACGATTGCCATAAAGTTTATATAGGGGAAACGGGTAGAAATCTAGACAAGAGATTGTACGAACACAAAAGAGATATTAGAGTGGGCAGCGAAAGAAGTGGAATATTTTGCCATGTTAGAGACAAGAATCATACGATCGATTTCAATGGAAGTAAAATGTTATTTAAATCGGCTAACTATGTTAAGAGAAGAATCGTAGAATCGAGCTTGATATCGTCAGTTCCTAATTTAAATCTATCTGAGAGTCAATTTTCTTTTAATCCTGTAATAAGATCGCAAATAAACAAAATAGTAAAATGCCAGCCCTTCAATATGTTTAGGCCTCCCTTCCCCAGATTAGCCACAAGTAGGGGATTGGGGGAAAAAAGAGGGGATCTTGTGTTATGCTTATATGCATTTCTCTTATATTTTACGCAGTGTCAGTTGAAAAAGGGTGTGAGATACACCGAAACTGTTCTGAATTAAATTGTCTTCGGAGAATGTGGTTTAATTCCTCATATATATATATATATATATATATATATATATATATATATATATATATATATAAGAGAAAAAAATAAGAATTGGAAGCGAATGAGCGAATGATACAAAAAACCGGAGTTTTTTTAAAGGCAAGAGAGAAGGACATTAGAAGAATCCAGAATCAAAGGGAGCAGAGGGCGGCACAGTGAAGGCGATCCTTTACCGAGAAGACAGAAATAACGCCAGGAGTGAAGCATGCTTGACGGAACTATTTCTATCACATACGTAAACCTCTCAAAAGATCAAAAGACCGAGTGTAACAGCACTTTTACAAACCCGATACCTTTATCACAACCAAAACTGGGCAATTAATAAAATAGTTAATTTCGTTTAATCTCTTAACCAAAATGTTAACTTCGTTAATCATGAATCCTTAAATTCGTTAAAATGTAACGCTAAAGTGTTAATTATTATTCAATTATTCTTCAATAATACAGAAAACCCCCTTTTGCTCAAAACCCTCAAAACTGTCAAAAGTATAAAGTCTAAATATTGCGAAATTATAAAGCACAAAACAAATGATAAAACATAAAATTATAATGAAACAATATTAAGCTAGAAAAAACTAATTGATAAAGTAACCGAATGAAACAAAAGAGGGAAATAATTACCCAGATTTTTTTAAATGACACGATAGATGATAGATACATAATTTGTGTTAAATTGATGATTAAATCCAGCAGCAGTTTCTCACCCAAGAAAGCAACGTCTGTCAATAGGTCCTTGTAGTTGGTCTCTAGCCAGTCTTGACCAAATTCTGTGACGGCCTCTATTGACCTGTAGCTCCTGCTGATCTCTTGTTATTTTTTCAGGGATAGATACCCTAATCCTTGCTTGAGATCGTCCACAGATGCAGTCACATCAGCATAATCACTATCATGGTGGTTATCCACATTCTGAGGAGCTACTGGCAGGTCTGGCATTATGTCAACATCCGATCCAAACTGGACAAAAGTGTTCACAAAGTTACTGCCATTGTCTGTTTTTAGTCTGAAATAGAAAGACATTCTAAGTTGCTTATACAATGAGCATTATAAGCAAACTAAAAAAAATGATGTATCAATCAGCTATTTTAATTCTTATCTCTGCATTTGAAGAGAATGAAAAATTGAATTTATCCATTCTAGCTCGGCTTATGAATCAAGAATTATTTGTAATTGTAACTATCCGGTTAAAAAGGCAATGTTGCATTCGAAGAGAATGAAAAATTAAATTTATCCATTCTAGCTCGGCCTTATGAATCAAGAATTATTTGCAATTTTCGCAATTGTAACTATCCGGTTAAGAAGGCAATGTTGTAGCTAACAACATTCAAGCTTGAATAACTCAATCAAATCTAATTATATAAATGAAAATTCGTTTACAACAACTTATATGTATTATTTATTTTTCTGAAAACTGCAACAATATAACAATAATATTTTTACTACATTTAAAAAGAAATATACTCACACAAAATTTGCTTGTATTTTTCTCTTTCTTTTAGTCATCCTTTAAACTTTAGCCTTATAATTTGTGTTATTATACCCCTATCGCAATGGTGTTAAGTGTAATTGATAGAATTATAAGAAAAGCATCTTTTGACGAAAAAAGTGGGAATTGAAATACAACTTTTCGTGAATTTCCAGATCAAAATTTTAGTTGTAGAAGTGTATATCTTAATTAAAAAGATAAAAAATCTTCTGGGTCGATAGCTCCAAAGAAAAGCAATGGCGGCCATGATAAAACTGCTACGACAAAGAATAAAATGATTGAAATAGAAGAACTTGTTTCATCTTAGGAGTAAAAACCTGGAACTCATCTATCCCCAAAGAAAGATCTCCAGTGAATCAAGCAAGTTCCCGTTCTTCAGTGCAACGGATTTTCAAATCAACGAAAATAGGGACAGGATACTCATTTCTCGTCGTAATATTAATGTAAAATAACATTAAAGACACGTTGTAATTTGCTCTACCATCGCTATTTATCTCAAGATGCAAAAGATTTTGTGTTTACCGACGAAAGGAATTTCAATTTGGAAGTGTCAACAAATAATCAAAATAACAGAGTTTATGTCTCAAAGAAAAAAAAGCTATCCATCCATTCTGTCTTTATCATGAATCTTTAAGATTTAGCAAAAGAAAAAAATGGTTTCTGCAAGGTCACGAGTTCGAATTCCAATTCGGGATTCAAGTTTCGTTTCTGAAGTTGCTCACCAAATAAAATCTTAACTGGATTTATAAATAACTAGTAAAAATAACTTTATTTGGAACTTGATTTAAGCGAATGATTGATAAATTTGAGATAGTTGAGGTTGAGGAAGCAGATTCGTAATGGGACAAGAATCTGTCCATGACATAATTTGAAGTTAAGCAAACTGAATGCTTAAGACTTAGTCGAATGGAGTAAGATAAATAGAGTGAGTGATAAATAGGGGAGAATGAGTGAATGAATAATGAATCCAGGGATCGGCTGGAGAATAATTATATCCTGTTAATGAGACTAAGTTTTTTTTCTTGTTTGAGAAAATGGTCGTAACGAGTAACAACCTTTCACAAATCGCGTTTCTTGGGGGAGGTTTTTTTTAAGGTGGCAGAATGTTTATTTGTGTGTTCACTTGGGGCAGAGGGAATGAGAGGGAGAGTGAGAGCAAAAATTAGGTGTACTTGTTATCAAAGAATTTATATGTGATAACACATAACTTATGGGAAAAGGATTGCTAATTAGTGCAGAGGTAGTTTGGGAAAACGATTTTATGAGGATTGTATGTCTATTGGGTTGGCGTTAAACAAGGTCTGTTGACCAAAATGTCGCATGCCCTCACTTATTCTGATTTATGACCTAACGCCCTTCAAAACTTTCAATAATTCCCAGTATAACCTTGGAAGGACTTTGGCAATTCTATCGTTCGAAAGAGAATGTAAACAGCTTAAGGGTTTTAAATTTCGTTAGAATCGGCTGAATATTATAATGTTATTGCCAAACCAAAATAATTCCCGTGATAATCTTGGGAGGACCTTGGAAATTATATAATTTAAAAGAGAATAAAAAACAATATCAGATTTTAAAATTTCGTTAGAATCAACCGAATAGTTATTATGTTATCACCCCCACAAAAATAATTCCCAGGCTGCTTTTTAATGGAATTCGAAGATCTGGTTGGTATTTTTAATGCCACTTCATAAATTCAATCCTTTCCATCTTGAGCATCAGCTATTTGTTCTTCATTTTCTTCAGGAGAGAAAATGATTTCACTTGATGGCATTGAAAAAATGGCCTAATTATAGTAAGCAACTCTTCTTCTTTCAAGTTCTTGTAGCATGTACTTATTGACTTGACTAATTTACTGAAGTTAATCTCGAAAGCAAACCTGATGTGGTGCAAAAAAAGTAATCATTTCTCTCTCACCTTTAAAGAAAGCAAGTTCCTTCACAGAGATTTTTATCTCTATAAGGGATTTAAATTAATTTGAGTTTCGTTTTTACAACTAGGGCAGCAACAACTCTGCTATTTTCAATTTAGGTAGGAAGCCTAGCCTAAAATAGAATAGCATAGCTGTGCTGGGTCTAACCTAGCCTAGCTTAGTATAATCTAGCTAGCCTAGTATAACCTAGCATAGTATAGCCTACTTTATTCTACCTTAACTTAGTATAGCCTAACCTATCGTATCCTTGCATAGCCTAGTCTAGCTAGTCTAATCTAGCATATTATAGTATAGCCTAGCTTATCTTAGGATAGTATAGCCTAGCCTAACCAGGTATGGCTTAGCATCGCTTGCCAGAGCCTAGCCTAGAGTCGTCTAGAGTAGCCTAGCTTAGTATAGCCAAGCTAGAATAGGCTACTATAGCCTAGCCAATATATCCTTGCATATGATGGTCTAGCCTAGCCTAATATACTATAGGGGTAGCTTGGTATAGCCTATCCTAGCATAACCACACCTAACATAATATAGCCAAGTGTATCATATTATAGTCAACCTAGTATATCCTAACTAGTATAGCATACCATACCCTAGACTAGAATAACCTTGCATGACTTAGCCTATTATATCCTTGGTTAGCTAGTCTATCGTAGCCTAACATAGTATTACCTAGCATAAACTAACATAACCTAACATAGCATAGTAGAGCATAGCCCTCCCTAGCTTATTATACTCTAGCCTACCCTAGCATAGCATAGTATAGCTCTGTCTAGCCTAGTATAGCTTAGCATAACTTAACCTAGCATAGTATAACCTAGCCTAGAATTAACTATCCTAGACAAGTATAGCCTATACTATCCTATTATACCGTAGTTAAGCATAACTTAGTATTGTCTAGCTTAACATACAATATACTATCCTAGCATAACATTTTATAGCCTAAATTTGCATAGTATATCTTACCATTGTACATTATATCTTAGCATGGCTTAGCACAGTATAATCTATTCTAGGCTTGCCTAGCAGAGTATAGCATATTATAGCCTAATCTAGTCTAGCAGAGTATTGGCCAAATTATTATGATTTTATTGCACAAACAAAGTAATTTCCGGGCCAACCTCGGGAAGACTGTGACAATTATATCATTCGAAAAAGAATTTAAAACAACATAAGGGTTTCAAATGTCGGTAGAATCGACCGAATAGTTATGATGTTATTGCCAAAACAAAATAATTCCAGGGCTAACCTTGGAAGGGCTTTGGAAATTATATTATTCAAAAGAGAATGTAAAACAACATAAGGTTTTTAAATTTAGTTAAAATCGGCCGAATAGTTATAATGTTATTACAAAAACAAAAGAAAAGCAAAACGGGCACCGATCGACATAGTGAGATGTCTCTCGCGACTAGACTCACACGCGACTATAAATAAAGGAAAGGAACTGGTTAAATGGCAGTGTCGTAGGACTGAGGCTGTTGTGATTTGAGAGAAATATGTTTGATCGAAAGGAGAGAGGAAAATCTTTATGTTCAGTCGGAATATTTGTGTCTTGGAAAATCCAGTGCATTAAAGTTTGTGTTAATAATCGTGTAAATGAATTATGTAGCCATGCTATAGAATCACCCAGCTTCTGAATAAACAAATGTATTTACATTTGTAATGTGGAAAATTATTGAACTATGCATATTAAATTGAAAAATTCATGATATACATATGATATAATTAACAGAAATTAAGAACATTTGAATCAAAATAATCATACAATTCCAACAAAATTATGAAATTGAGTAAATATATATTTATATAGATGTACCGAGAGAAGTCAGGTCTTTCTTGAGGGTGTCCACCAAATAAGTCGTATATGGGATTTTTATAAACAACTTGATGCATATATAACTTTATTTTAGAAATTTATTATTTTTTTATAATATGAAAGGCTGAAGGTGGTAAGCCTAGATCCCCTTTTCAGTGGCGGGAATAAATGTAAAACGAAGTGATTTTGAACGGACGCCTTAATAATGTGCATCTGATCGCATGAACACAATGTATCTTGCTTATATGTGTAGAAAATATATATATATATATATATATATATATATATATATATATATATATATATATATATATATATATATATATATATATATATATATATATATATATATATATATATATATATATATATATATATATATATATATATATATATATATATATATATATATATATATATATATGAGAAAACATTGATTAAACAAAATTTCATTTTTTCTTGCCTTTGGGTTAAAAGTGTTATTTCCCAATCGTTTGTGGCTCTATTAATTAAAAAAAAAGTCAATTTTAATCCCCAAACTTTGCTTTAGTGGCTAAGAAATTGAATTTTTAAATTACCCATTTATGGTAAATAACATTATTTTGATGACAATAGTAAAAATATATAAGAAGTTTCAAGGGTTATATTTTTTTCAGTTATGGTATAAACATGATATACTGTATTTAAAAAGTTATAGAAACAGTAATACAGTAGTAATAGCTATTATTTCCCCTATATTTTTTGTGACCTGGACACCAATAGCAGTTCCCTTACATTTCGCATAGATTCAGCACTAATTTGGTGAAAAATAGACTGTAGAGCTTTCTATAACTTTCGAGAATTTTTAATATGTCTGAAGAATTTTAAGAACATTCTGTCAACGTAAAATGATCTTATAAATACAAAGAATGTCTACTCAACAGATCAGTTTAACTCTGGCTGTCACAGCCCAGACATCGTAACTCGTCATTGATAGAAGCATTCGTCACACATGGCATCCGACAGACGCATTTTGCTATATCCGCGGCGAATTTATTAACACAAGAGAGGAAAAATACTCTGTAGAGAGATCTGCTAAAATGTGTAAGGACTACAAGGCATATTTCGGCATGCCAGTCGGAGATCAAGACAAACCTTACCTTGGGCACCTCATTTCACCTGCGAGCTCTGCAAAAATACTCTGGAAGGTAATATATATATATATATATATATATATATATATATATATATATATATATATATATATATATATATATACAAATTTTGTTGAAGACCATTGTGTAATTTGCCTTAATTAATTACCTTTTGCAACTTTCTCTTCTTTTAACGATCTTTTTTATTCCATCTTGTAGATGGTGGATTATTTGTCCAGTATTCATTTTTTTTTTAAATGAATTTGTTTGGTAAAAAACAAACTAAAATGCTAAGCTTTCGATCTTATTCGATCATCTTTGGAACGTTATGGAATGTCTTGCCTCCTTTACCGATGTAGTGAGTGGAGTGAGGATCTGGCAGAAAGTTAAGTGAAAGAAAACGGTCTTTAAGGGGTATTTATTCTCCTTGGTTGTACCACGTAGGGAAAAAGTAAGATTGATTGGAGCTAGCACTTTCGTTATCTTAATAACAATTTCAAACTCACAATGGTTTATGAAATAGAGAGACACTGTATTTATACAAAGCAATGTTTTCCCTATAAAATCAGATGGTCAGATTTTTTTTTTGACCTCTGATAAGTTTGATTTGAGGAAGAAAAATAGGACTGGATCTAAAGAAACCAAACCGGGGATAATATTTACATTTCTCTCCTTTGTGCTGCAGATTAGGAATGATTCACATATATTCTACTAATAAAATAATTTATTTATATGCATTATATATCTGCTTTTGACCAAAGCATTATTTGTACATATATCCCTCTAATACTTTATTTTAATGTTGCTTAATTCTTACAGAGATATTTTTAGAAGTTTGACCTACACAAAATATATTACAATCCAAACAAGGCATACTATATATTCCATTATTATCGTTCCTGTGTTTTATTAACATATTTTTTAATCTATAATTGTATTTAAGAATCAGATTTATATCAAGTTGTTTTAAACATTGGTACTACATACAAGAAATTATCATGGTAAGGTAAACGTAATATGTTGTGTAAAGGCAATATTTTCCTCAACTTGCCGTTATACAATGTTTTTTAGCTTTATACTTTGAGCTTTCTAAAAAATATTTCGGGTAACACAGATTGATGGCAATCTCTTCATTTTTTTTCAAATTCTTGGTCTATATAGTCAGGACTACATATTCTGAGTGCCCTAAGATACATGGAAGAAAATGCTGATGTTTTAATATTTTTAGAATGACCTGAATATAAATGGACATAGGATAAATTATTTGTCGGTTTCTCGAAAATAGAAAACTTAAACTTGTCTGGTTGTCTAATTATTACAACGTCCAGGAAAGGAAAGCTATTATTTGCTGTGACGGATCTGTTATTCTGCTGACAAATAGATGACCATTAAGTCGTAAAGCAGCGCCATAAATAATTTGCGCGGGAGAATGAATATATTGTCTCTTGGCTGGGATTTTTACGCATAACGAGTAGAGTTGCGGATAAATTTTTTAACTAATGCATAGAGTTTCCTTTGGTTAATATTAAGCTTTTTATAATACGATGGGATCTTTCTAGTACAGAGTCATCATATGCAGTTATTTTAGCAGTTTATTTTAACAGGGGCGAAAAATCCTGAGATATAATGAGTGAAAAAAGCGTCAACCACTGGCTCTGACATCATGTCTTGGCCATCTGACATGAGAGGAAATTGCGAACCCATAATGGAAAATTTTGTCTCATTTCTTCACACACACATTACTTTAAGATAGATTTAAGAGTGGTTCTAGTAACCAAATAGCCAAGATTATGATGGAAATCAAAGATTATTTTTCCGGAAAATGAGATGTGGTCGTAAAAATCTTTTTTGATAAATTGCAAATGAAAAGGTGAGATGAGGAAGGAAGTACTACTTTTTAAAATTTACGGGAGGTGCTGTTCTCGTCATCTAGTTATGCAAGTTGCAGATATGTTGATTAGGATCTTGCAAGAGCTACATAATAGTAGAAGAGGAAGGAACAGATGAATTTTTTGCATGGTATGAAGGATATAAAGTGATATTTTGACATGCTGATGTTGTTTGTGAATATTGAACAAATTACACGTTGCAAAACAAAGATGTCCGCACTAGAGAGGACCTCACTGGGATTATCCTTCCGTACAATATAATGAATGTCACTTGTATATTGTGAAATGAACTCAAATGAACGAACTTCCTTAGGGGAGTGCAGCGTTGAGGGATTTAGCAACACCACTGATGGCCTTAAAAGCTGTGAGCAGGAAGATACTTGCCCCTTCATATAGATGTTGAAAGTGCTTGATTGAAAGATAAATTGCAGTCAATTCTTTTGTGAATGTACTATGCTTTAATTGTGATCTCTGAAAATTTTTTCTAAAAATTCCTAGAATCTCCCACTCATTTCCATGTTACTGCTTGAGTAACACATTTGACGAGCCAGTAATGAAACGCAATTGCCAGTCTCGCTTTGGATATACCAAAAGGGTAGCATTAATGTCCTGCTTTATGACATTGAATGGATCTGTGCTGGTTTGTCTCATTTTAAAGCTGAATTGGGGCGACGTTTATTGGCATCTTTTAATAATCTCATGAGGGAAATTAAGGTTATTGGTGTGTGTTGAATAAACCTATGCAAGAAGTTTACTAAGCCCAGGAGTCTTTAGAATTCGTGCAATGTTTTAGGGATAGGGTAATCTTTAATGGCAGTGATTTTATACTGTTGGGGATATATGATTTGTGAATCAACTCGATAACGAAGAAAGTCGAGCGCGTCTACCGCAGAGATATGTTTTTCAAGGTTTATCTGCAACTCATGTGATTGCAATGTTGAGAAGAGTTATTGGAGAGGTTACAAATGTTGAGTTTCTTTTTAATTGGCTATGAGTAAATCGTCTACACATTATAAAACGAAATTCAAATCAAAACAAAATGAAAATCAACAGAAACTTGGTTGATATACCTTTGAAATGTTTGAGATGAGTTTAACATTACCTGAGGTAAGACCAAGTATTCATAAAGTCCTAGGGGAGTCGTCAGGACCGTCTTCTCAATGGATGAAATGTCTCCTGGAATTTGCCTAGTGCATCCTTAAGCAATTTTAGGGAATGTTGTACAATTTTGGAGTTTTGCTGTAAAGACAGTAAGATAAGGTAACTAGTATTTATCTTTAACAGTCACAAAATTAAGTTGTCTATATTCACAAGTAATGCGGTAGCTGCCATCTGATCTCTTATCAACATTAACTTGTGAAGAATTTGGTGATTTGCTTGTTCTAAAGTTACCTTATGACAGCATAGATTGTATGGTGTTCTTAGCAACCTTTAACATTTTTGAAAAAAGTCGCCTTCACATTTCATCGCCTGGGGTATCTCCCGTTACAATAAAATGGTGAAATGAGGGGGCAACGTCAGGCACGCATTTATTGGTTGGTTTGTAAATGGCACTATATTTGTTTGATAATTGGTATATCGTGGAGCTATCAGAAATAAATGAAAGGGTAGGAAGAATTGAGCTTTTCCTTATGTCTCGAACCGATAAATTCGTCGTATCACATACGAAACACGATTTTCTTAAATTAACCAAAAACTTAAAGTGGTCCACAAATTCGGAACCTAATATACTACACATGAAATTATAACTATCATAAAAACTTCCACACGAAATTGAGCCTAAGTCCCAATGAGAGTTTTAAAGTTTGAACCCTAAATATACGAACCAAAGGTGAATGAAGAACTACATGTACGATTCTTCAGCGTTCTGTTTTTGCACTATGGTAATGGGTGGAATACTAATCGCGGAACCAGTGTGAATTAGAAACCCCTTTATGCGTTCTTGGGTCATTGACGTATAAAAAAGGGTGGGAATCACACAATGATACTACGTAATCCTTCACTGTTGCCTGTAAAATCCGGCATAACACTCGTTTGTTGGCACCAGGGAAAACAACGATGTGCCTTTCGGCCAAATTCCCAGTCAGAGCAAAAAATAATCTTATTTAATGCAGGAAAATGGCGAGAGAGGTTGAACTTGGTATGGGTTCTTAGAGTGTTGGAAGGATGATATTCAGCGGTAAAGGTTTGTCAGTTCCTCTTTTATTGGTGATAGTGCTACTTCCAATTGTGGCTAGAAATCTGGGAGTGGGAGGGTATCCTTGGCAGGTACTCATGTATAGGAACTGCGGTTGAAGGCACGGGTAGCCGCGTTCGCAAATTCGTCAAGAGGGGTATCAAGGGACAGAATCTCGACGGCCTTTTGATTGGATTGTAGTGTGCAAGACGTCTAACAAAGGAATCCCGAAGAAAGACTAGACTCACATTATGTCCCAGTGTGTTCCGTAATCTCCAAAGCAAATTATCAGATGAAAAATTATATATTTCAGAAGTACGAACTAAGAGCCTCATTCTTTGAGGAATGCTGGGTGTATATTTATTCAGGGTAGTGTTTCGGAGGAAAGGGTAAGAAAGTCTTGCAGTGTTCTTCAAAAGTGGTGAAATTCCATCTCTTACCGTACAAGCAAGTGCACTATTAGTAATTTTAGTTTGTTGGAGTCACTTGTAATGCGGTCGAGATTGAACACTAAATCAACTTAAGTAAACCAAGAGTGCAGGGGCGAGCTTTGAAATTCTGATGTGAAGAGAGCAGAAATTGGGCTTACCACAATGAAATTGTCAGCATTGTCCATTTCGAATAAGGTGTCTTGCCGGTGTCGATTGTCTGTTTGTGTCCTCTTTAAAGCCAATCGTTTGCTTGAAGTCATTCTAGAAAATGATTTTTTTAATTCACTCAGGAATAGGAGGAGATGTCAATCCGGAATGTGATGCTTTCGAGTAACTCCAGAGTCATCAATTGTAGCAAGAGAATATGGGTTTTGGTTGGCAGGGTCACCAGTTTCAGAGGAACAAGAGTCTTCTTTTGCGTACGAATTCAAATTTGGGATTCAGATTTCGTTTTTGAGGGTGATCACCAAATAAAATCGTATCTGATTTTATAAACAGTTTAATAAAAAGAACTTTATTTGGAACTTGATTTAAAGAAGCGATTGATAAATTTGAGACATTCGAGGTTGAGGGAGCAGATTCATAATGAGCCTAGAATCTGCTCATGACATAATTTGAAATTAAGCAAAGTGAATGTGTAAAGCTAATCGAATGGAATATATCTTCATGAGTGAGTGATGAATAAATGAAAATGATTGAATGAATATGGAATGAAATGAGACTGGCTAATAATCACTGGCCCTCATGAAACTACGTTTTTATCTGTTAAGAAAAATGGGGTTGACCACCTTTCACCAATCTGATTTCTCGGCGAGGGGCTTTGCCTGGACGTGGATAAGTGTTAATTTGTGCGTTCGCTTGGAGAAGAAGGAAAGAAATGGCGGGAGATAAATAGATAGATAAATAGGTAGGTAGTTAGTATGTATGTATGTAAGTAGGTAGGTAGTTAGTATGTATGTAGGTAAGTAGGCATATTTTAGCTTGTATGTATGTACATAGGTAGATAAAGAGAGAGGGAGGTAGGTAGGTAGGCAGGCAGGCAGGCAGGTAGATAGAATGTAGGAATTAAGTTCACTCGTTATCAAATGATAACGAGCAAAGATAACTGCTGGGAAAAGGATTGCTAAAAAATCCAGACTTAGTTTGGAAAAACTCTTTAATGAGGATTTTATGTCTAGTGGGTTGTCGTTATTAAATGAATAGAAAAAAAATGGTTAAATAGCAGTGTCGTGTGACCGTGGCTGTTGTGATTTGGGAGGAAGATATTAGATCGAAGAGAGATAGGGAAATCTTTATGGTAAGTCGAAAGATTTGAGCCCGGGATAATCCAAGTATTAAAGTTTGTAGTTTGTATGAATAATCATGTAAATAAATTATGTACATAGTAATATATATATATATATATATATATATATATATATATATATATATATATATATATATATGCATATATACGAGGGAAGGTCCAAAAGTTCTCGGCCCAAATAGATTAAGAAAATAAAATGTCAAAACTGATTTTATTACTTTTTAATATAGTCCCCGAAAAGGGTAATGCATTTATTAGATCTTGTAAAAATAGATCTTGTCTTTGCATTGAAAATGCTAAAAAAAGGCTGACTTGACTTCATCATCACTTGAAAAAAATTTCCCCTCAAGTCAAATTTGAGTTTGAAGACCATATAATAATCAGTGGGGTCCAGGTCTGGAGTGTAGAGAGGGTGGTTTGATTATGTGAAACCGCAATCAAGAATGGCCCTCTTTGCAATTGCCGTTCTGTGCACTGGAGCATTGTTATGGAGGAGTCTGACTCCTCTACTGAGCTTCCCGCAACGTTGTTTTTTGATGGCATCCCTTAATTAAGGCAATAAGAAAAGCATAATACTCACCATTTACCACCGTATTCCTTTCTTTGAAGTCAATCATCAAGATCCCTTCAGTCCCCCAAAACAGTTGCAATAAGTTTTTTTGTTGAGGGGGCCACCCTGGCTTTTCTTTGTGGGGCTTCTCCTGAACCATGTCATTGATTCCTTTTTTGATAGAGGATCATAGGATAGCACCAAGGTTTCATCTCCAGTTACAATAGACTGAATAACTTCTCTTTCATTCACTTGGCAAGCATCAAAATACTCTCTGCAACATTCCATCTTGCGATTCCTTCTGGACTGAAGAAAAAAGTTTAGGCGCCCATCTTTCCCTCATCTTCTTCATATGAAGATGATCTCATAAAATCCTAAGGACAGGTCTTTTGGATACATTCACTCTTGCTGCTTCTTCCTTTGCCTCTAAACCTCGGTCATCATTTACTTCTTTTAATGTTTCCCGACTCACACGAAACAACGATGCCCAATTTTTTACGATGTTATAAGAAGGGGAAGAACCCTCGTACACATCATCCAAATTTAATCATTGTTCTATGCTCAATATTCGACGTCTTTAAATAAAGGCATACTGCAAACTGAATAATATTTACCAAAAATCCGGAAACGTATTTTAATTAACAAAATCTTGCGCATTTCCTGTTCAGACATGAAAGATCCTGAATTGGCACATTTAAACACATTTTTAAAATTTCGTCGAAGCGTTATTAATTTTAAAATACAAGTTAAAATTAATAACGCTGCCACAGCTGTAGACTTTAATTGAACCTATATATATATATATATATATATATATATATATATATATATATATATATATATATATATAGTCATAATAGTTGTTGCTGACCAGTCTGATCTTCAATTTATCTCAACCTTTTCTCTCATATGATGTTCCTAAAAACATAGAACCTTTCATAGTACCTAAAATGGTGGTACCCTTCCATAAATTATTCATTAGAAAATGTAACAAATTGCTCAAAAAATACTTTTCCATACTAACTTCAAAATAACTTGTGCAAACCCAGTTTCCATAGGCAGTTTCTTTTCCTCAAAAGACAATCTTCTTCTTCAGATGAGTAGCCGTTTCGTTTATACTTTTACTTGTCCATGTTGTTTGTAAGGATCCTATATTAAGAGTACGGTTCGTTCATTGAAAGATAGATTTTGTTCTCATATGGGAATAAGCCACCGCACAGGAAAATATTTATCTAGGAAGGATACTTCTGTAATTATAAATCATATCATACAATGTAAGACAGAATGTTTTATCGAGAATTTAAAAATAATTGACCGCAATAATAATGAATATAGTCTAAGAATTTTGGAATCCCTACTGATAAAGACAAAATCTCCTACACTCAACATTGAAAATACCGCTGTCCCTCTTCTCATTTCTTAATTATAATTACCTCAGTCAACAACCAACCAACTTTCTCTTATTCACCAACCAACCAATCAACAACCTATCCTTCTTCAAGCCATTCCCATTAGAATTTCTTCACTTCAGATTTCGCATGAACTTCATCAGTAAGCAACTTTATAGTTTAATAAATTTCTTTTGTTTCTTTTTTCTTTTTCGTTCAATTGGTGGTTTCATATAATAGATACTTTAAAACACTTTTTTCTTCTAATAATCATGTCTTTTAAATCTCGGAGTTATCTATTATTTTTTTCATTTTTGATTATTTTTAATATTGCTCATTTAATTTTGTAAAGTTTTTTTTGAGTTTTTTAAAACTTTTTCTATTATAGATCGTCATTTCTACCATATGGATCTTCTACTTTTTCATATTTTTAAATATTTTATATAAAAATAAGATCTTAATATCTGTCATTTCTACAATGATTGTTTGTTAATAATTAGGGCTTTTATATTTTTACTCGCCTAATTAATTTTACTGTCTTAATTTTTGTCCTTTAATGAATTTTTTTAAGCCCCTCCCCTGTGAAAGTATTTCAATTTTTCCTTGTTGACCTCTTAATAAGTTTACTGACGATAACAATTTCATCATTATCTTCCTGTATTTTTATTGTTTTATGAACTTAGAACTTGAAGATGGGCGATACGCCCGAACGATGTTTCGCAATAACAACTAAATCATATGCACATGAGAGGCGTCCTGTGGGTCCTTATCTTCGCTTTGAAGGGCAAGGACTATCTCTGTGCATTGGGATACACAAGGATAGGGGGGTTTCTTTGACGAGAGTAAGTTGAACTTGATTCTTAAATCAAGGGGGAAGAGGGTTCTCTGACGAGAGTAAGTTGAACTTGATGAAGTTAACTTAAAGTTCGGTGTGATCACCAGGAACTAGCTCCGAATGAGCTTCTCCTTAGTTCCTTCTGTTGGTAGCCCGGGCCTCTTGCCTGGGACTGTGTAGCCTGGCTGACTCACGAATTCTACCTCGTTTTTTCCAAAGATCTTCGCTTTTCTACGTCGTCATCCCACTGGGGTAGGGGTAGGAGGGAGGGGGGATGCGTGAACATGCCGCATGAAGTCTCCTCCTCCAAAGTTTTTTCTCAGGGCGTTGTACCTCTGGTCTGAGGGACCTTCTGGTTTTAGGGAGATTCTCATCCAATTTCGCATCTGAGGTGAAATTGAATACCCACTCTTAGGGGAAATCTTGCTGTTTTAAAATTTCAGCTTCTTTTCGAGGCAAGGGGCGAGAGAGAGGTGGTTACGAGTTTGGGCTACGTCGTCTACACTGCCCGGATGTTGTGGTTAACGACCAGAAGCTCGTTTGTGAGGGGAGAGCATCTATTCTCTCACATACCTCCCTTCGAAGAACTTAATGTGGGGAGTATAGATTCCCTTACATATATATATATATATATATATATATATATATATATATATATATATATATATATATATATATATATAAATAGATAGATAGATAGATATAATATTGAGGATAAATCCTAGAGCCACGAGAAATGGATGTAGCATCTTTTAATTTTTCACTACGTTTCGAAAACTACAAGTTTTCATCTTCAGGCTAGAATAAGTTTACAAAGTTAATATATATGAAGAAAACTTGAAAAGGCCAACAAGATATTATTTTAAAGAGTGATTAATTATAAAATATCAGTAAAATGTACTATAAGTTAAAATTTTTAAATATGACTTAGCAACAGTTAGAGTTGCTTTAAAACCGACTCAAAAATTGCTGATATATACGAAGCAAACTTAAAAAGGCCAACAAGACATTATTTTAAAAGGTGACCAATTATAAAATATCAGTAAAAAGTACTATAAGTTAAATTTTTTGTTATTAAATATGACTTGGGAACAGTTAAGTTTGCTTTAAGACTGACTTAAAAATTAGTTAATAAAGGTAAGGATTATTGCAGAATTTAATTGCAAACTATAACAGAAATTGATCTGGGATTATTTAAAGACAGTAAATTTAAACTTTGTTTTTAATTTTGTAAAGACTGTAAGATTTAAAAAACATTTAATATAAAAACGGTAAATTTGGGTACTTTCTAAAGCGGATCCATCCTAGAGAGTGAATGGTGGGTTTAACAAGGGGCTAGTAATTATAGGTTACAGTGACGCTTGGTTTGATAAAAGGCAAACCAACTAACAAACTGTAGTTAAAATTAGTTAATTAATAATGATATTGCACTTAAATCTTCATTGAGTGTAGGTTTGTAGTGTTTTATATATAAAGATTCGAGGGTTCTTAGGCAATGTTTGTTGTTATTAAAGGCTAATACTTTAAAATTCTCAATAGAAATGTCAGTTTTACAGCTTATGGTGTGTTCCCTAATAGATGACTTTTCCTTTCTATTTAATATTTTGTTTGTGCTCCAAATAATCCCCATATGAGCAGAGAACCTAGCTCCAAGAGACCTAACAGTGCTGCCAATGTAAGAGGCTCCAGTACAACCGGGACATTTAAATAAATAAACATTATCACTGCGGAACTCCAAAGGGATAGGATCTTTACTGTTAAAGAAACTTCCTATCGATAGTTTGTTTATAAAAACTATTTGTGTGTTGATTTGGGGAAAATATCTTTTAAAAATAAATAGGATTTTTCTTTTAAAAGTATCGTTTAAAAAACCCATCTCTGAAATTAGTAAATATATGGGCATTTTAGGAACTTCTATGCAGGGTTGAGGGGAGTCAATGAGATTATCAAGTAGCTTTTTTAAAACTCTATCATATAGGTCAGAAGGAAATAAATTTTTTATAAAATACTTCCTATGAAAAATAAATTCATTATGGATTGATTGGTAAGTGGATGATAGCGAGAAACTTCTATGTATTAAAGTTTTTACTGTGGATATTTTGTATCTGAAATCACAAAAACTAAAGTAGTTCAAACCTAGTCCTGTGAAATTTTCGTTGGTCATTATCTCGGTTGATTAAAAGGTCAAGAAAGGGCATCTTATCATATATATATATATATATATATATATATATATATATATATATATATATATATATGGATTAAAATTTATCCAATAAATATAAAAAGTTAACGAGTTGAGTAAAGGACAGGAACCGAATGATACAAAAAGTTGAATTCGAGCAAGGGTAAACTCGAATACAATTTTAAAATAATTGGATTAATGGAGAACCAACTAATCGGATAGTATATCTGCTGGGTCATTGAGTTTAGTGTTCATAAAAGATGTATGTAAAATGAATTGGAATTCAAACTAAAATTAAAGTTGTCAAAAATTTAGAATAAGATAGCTATAGGCAGTGAAGTTGAAAACTCACTAGAATTTAGTTCAGGATTTAACATTTAAATGAATATGATTACAAAATATTTTGGTAAAAGTATTTATCCACAGAATCCAAAATTTTGAAATTTGAGGGGGAAATTGAGGAGTTGAAAGAATTTAAATGATTTCTTACTGAAGGAAATACACTTTAGCAATGGCTCTATCTGTGTAAAGAGAAACACTTCCATTTTTACAGATCCGCAGTTTTAATTGTAGTGTAGTTTTATCTCCGTAGCGAGTTTGGCAAACGGAACACAGAAATCGGTAGACAAATGAGGATCTAGAAATCATGAGGACTCTCTCCTTATTAGACAGGTATGTTTTGAAAGATACTTGATTTATTGGAATAAAATAAAAGTTTGTGTGTGGATAAACATTCGATAAAACTGTTTCAAGTCAGAGATGAATATATTGGTAAGTGAACCTATGTGAGTTATTTTAAAATACATTTTCTCATTTTAACATCAACTTTCGTTAGAAAACGATTAATTATTTTTTCAAGCAATGGGACTAGGAATGAGTTAAATTTACAAATTTCTTAATGTAAGAAAACAACTCTTCGTGATATTAATTCCAGTCCGAACATATTTTATACGCACGGTGAATTCTACAGATTAGAGATTATATTTTAAAACGAGTTCCTAAACATGAGAAATAAACAGTACCAAGCAGAGGTTGGAAAGGTTATTTATCTGAACGGGTAATCTTTGTCTAGAAATGAAATAGAGTCATTATTTTCATGTTCGATTGTAAATTTGATGTTACAATGCTGGTTTTTTAAAGTTTAGGAACTGGAAAGAATGGCTCTTAATTTTTAAATGAACAAACCAATCGTCAGGATATGTCTTTTAGATTATAGGTTTAAACTCTTGTGGGAATTTAGTCATCCAATCTTGTTATAAATTCCACAGAAGTTCATTTGCAAATACTGGGCACAAAGGTGAACCCATCGCCATCCCAACCCTTTGTTTATAAAGACTCTTATTAAAAATCAATATTGTATTTAACAGTAAATTTAAGGATCCTAAAGAAGTCATATTTATTCAAACCAACAACTGCAGAATTAGTGTTAACGAGTGAGTTGCTTATTATATTACAGGCTTCACAAAGAGAGAAATATGTAAATAGTGTTTGGTCATCGAAGCGAGTCATATGATACTATGCAAATCTAGAGGAATTAATTAATTCTGCAAATTATAAAGAATCGCGTGAAGTAAACTCGTTTTTAGTTAGTGGATCTATAATAGGTACGCGAAATTGGCAAAGATTAAATCAGGCGTACCAATTGTGCAAACGATAGGGCGGATTGGTAATGTGATCTTATGGGATTTGGAAAGCCATAAATTATTAAAGTATACCCAGAGTTGAATCTGAGCGAAAAGACTATGTTAATTTTCTTCAAATTACCTGTTAAATTTAAGTTTACGATGAAATCTTTTAATTGTATCCTTTATTTAAAAAACAACTTGAAAAGATTACCAATAAATTTAAGAAATTGAGAAACGTCATTCACTTTGGAATTCACTTTATATACATAATCAGACCTAGCAATACTACGCCCCTACCTTTTCGTTGGCTCATATATAATTAAATCAGAATGTTTTAAGCTATTTCAAATATTAAGATCAGGAAAACCGAAAGCAGGAATAAAATTCTTTAAACCTTCAAACTTATGAAAGTATGAATGAGATATGTACTTTATGTTGTTAACAACAGATGATAATTCAGACTGCGATAGTGGAAAGCTTTTTATGCCTGAAACCATGATTTCAAATTTATGAAACAATGCGCTTAATCTTAAAACAAGAGAATTTAATATCTAATCCTAAAGGCAAATCAGTTTAGGCCTATAATCTACAGAAGTATGTCGACGATTGTTTCGTTCTTTGAAAAAATAAGAGCCATTCGTCCCAGTTCACAAACTATATAAATTCCAGCATCCTAACATCAAATTTACAATCGAACATGAAACTAATGACTCCCTTTCATTTATAAACATAAATATTACCCGTTCAGATAATAACCTGTCCACTTAAGTGTATAGAAGCCTACCTATTCGCTTCTAGGTTATAATTATTTCTCATGTTTATCAACCCGTATTAAAATATCATCTTAAGCTGTAGAATTTACTGTGCGTATAAAATATGTTCAAACTGGAATTAATATCACGAAGAGATGTCTTATATTAAGGAATTTCGTCAATTTAACTTATTCCTGCCTCATTGTTTGATAAGTTGATTTTAATCATTTTCTCACTAAAATATACGAGTATGTTAATTCCTGTTCTAAAATTTGATGTTAAAAATGAGAAAATGCATGTTAAAATACCTCACATAGGTTCAATTACCAATAAATTAATCTCTGACTTAAACCAGTTATCAGACTTTTATCAACACACAAACTCTAACCTTATCCCAATAAATCAAATATCTCTTAAAACACACCTGCTCATAGGGAGAGACTCCTCATGATAATTAGATCCTCAATTGTCTACCAATTTCTTTGTGCGGTTTGCTAAACTCTCTATGTAGGTAAAACTACAATATAATTAAAACTGAGGATCATTAAACAGATAGAACCATTGAAAAAACGCATTTTTTTCAGTAAGAAACCACTTAAATTCTTGCAACTCCTTAATTTGACCTAAATATTTTAGAGTCATTTTTCATCCGAAAGTTAAAGGCTGAATTAAATTCTAGTCAGTCTTCAACTTCATTGCATATACCTTAATCTATACTTTTGATAACTTTAATTTTAATTCGAATTCCAATTCATTTTATATGCATCATTGTTGAACAATTAAGTCAATGACCCGGCAGATAAATTAACCGATTGGGTGGTTCTCCATTTTTCCAATTATTTAAAAATATTGTCCAAGTTTACCTCTGTTTAAATTTACTTTTTGTATCATTGGGTTCTTGTCCTTTACTCAAATTGGTAACTTTTTATATTTATTTTTAATTTTTTTACTTATTTTTCTAAAGATTCGCAATTCACTTTTTTTTATTTATTGTCTTAATCGTAATCTATCTATCTATATCATTTCAAGCATTTGTCTCCCATTCCTGAGAGATGCCCTTCCTCATCTTTATGAATTTTTGCCGGTCCTGTGCAATTTTTTTCCCAACATATTTTTTTTTCAGATCATCTATCTATCTTGTTTCTGTTCTTTTTTTTATTTCTCTTATATCTTGCGGAGTCCAATCCTTAATTTTACTGACCATCTATCGTCTTGAAATCTGCTATATGGAGTGCCCAACACTATTAGAGATTTCTTATATCTTCCATAATTATATACCCTGAAGTTTGGTTTGTCCACGTATCCACATGGCTGATTTTCTGTCACGCTAAGTTGTGATTACATTTGGTTTTCAAATATTTATCTTTCGGCTAACATTTTTAGGTTTAATGTTTAAGTTCTTGAAGCATTGTTTAAATCTCTTTTAGGTTATAAGCTAAGAGTACTACTTCATCTGAGAATGTCAGGTGATTGAGGTAATCCCTATCGATCTTAATGCCTTTTTCTAAGTCTAGCCTCCTTAGGATTTCTTCTAATCAGGACGTGAATATTTTTCGCAGTGATAGTATTCCTTGTCTTACACCTTCCTGTTAATGAGAGATGTCTGAATCTTTATGTAATCTAGTGAAGAAGCTGCAATTTTGGTATATCTGTTCTATTATCTTTATGTAGACAGGAAACATGCCTCGTTTTTTCAAGGCTGTTATGACCACTGGTGTTTCTATTTACTCAAAGGCGGTATAGTAGTCTATAAATAACATGTATAGAGGTATATTTTACTCTAAGGTTTTCCCAATGAGCTGGTTAAAAGTTTGTTTGTGGTCAACCGTTGAGAAGCCTTTTCTGAAGAAAGCTTGTTCACCTGGTTGTTGGTCATCTAGATGGTTTTACAGTCTATTAGTATTGACTCTTCTGTAGAGTTTATAGACTCACGAGAGAAGGTTGATTAGTTTAGAACATGTTCTGAAGAATCTAACTTCGAAATTTGAATCAATTAATTTTAATGTCAAAATATAAAATGAAGCATTACTTTTGTTTCTTATATATTAGTCATGCGCTTTAATCAACCATCTCTTAAAGAATTTATAGGACCCATGTAAACTGATTCATACATACATGCCTTTTCATTTCATTCTCAAAAAGTCTAACGTGGGGTTATTTCATGGCTGGTACTTAGAGCACTACGCATTTGTGACCCTTAATTTCTTAACGAGGACATTAAATACATAAACATTGTTTTGCCAAATTGAGCGATAAAGAACATTTCACTTCACACAAAAAGTTGGACGTGGTAATTCCGGTCTTCCAAAGAAAGTAAACTGAGGTCCCTTAGTCTTTCTTCGTATGATCTATCTCTAAGTTCAGGAATCGATTCCAATATTTCAATGCCCTTTTGCATGTATGGGGGACCAGAATTATCCCGCATAATCTAAATAAGTGAGGTCTGATAAGCGTTGAATAAAAGCGCAGAATAATATTTTATACTTATATCTAAAACGTCTACCTCTTTATCATAGAGCCCTATACCCCATATGTGCCATCTTTAAAAACGCATAGATTGCGGGGGAGGGAACTGATCCACGAATAACGAAGGTGTTAGTAGAAATAATGGCTTTAAGTTGTTTGATCCTTGGGGCAATACAGAAATGGCAAGAAATTTATTTGTATTTAAGATAATCACCGCTTGGAATACCTTACTTGCTACAGTAGCATCTCGTACTTCATTAAACATGTTTAAGAATAGGTTGGATACTTACTTTGCAGATAAGAACGTTACATAAAATAAAATTAGGCATATTCATGGGGTCTGGGTGTTGCGAGTAGTGACAATTTAAATCCTGTTTATTGGCTGGCCTCGTGTGGAACCGAGGGTCTTTGCCAGTTCCTTGTACTTTGATCACGATGGATTGCGGAAATTCTTAAATGACGCAAGATTAGGTAATCTAATTCCTTTCATGCTGATTGTCTTTAAAATTTACGAATTATATAATAATTTCTTTCTTCTGAGATTATCATGACCAATTAACGTTACCTTACACTTGTTAAAGTTTAATTGCATCTGCCATCTTTCCCACTATTTCACTACACTATTCAATCTTTTTTAAGTTTCACAATCACAATGATATTTTACCCTAGTACCCAAGTTTCATGTCATTAGTAAATTTTAAAAAGTTACATTCAAAAATTCGTCTCAACATCGTGTCAAGGAATGCTGCTATTAACGAATGCCTTTGATGAACTGTTTACATTGACAACAACTCTGCCTAAGGTCAACCAGCCAGCCTTCAATCTATTTCAATACGTTGCTCCCTATTCCGTTCGATTTTAGCTTTGTTAAGTCTCTTATTTGGGATGGTGTCAAAATCTTTTGGGGGAAAAAGTTCATCTTGATTAAACGTCGTGATTATTTTCTAAAAATGATCAAGCAAATTAATTAATCATGATCATCCTCATCAAAATCTGTACTATGTGTCATTATGTCATTTCTTTCAAATGCTCCCCGATCCTATCTCTATTAATGGACTACAAGAACTTACCATCAATCGGAGTAAGTGAGATGACCGACAAGCTATATCGGGGCTATTGCTTGCAGGAATTTCTGCAGCTATGTATTTTATACACATTTTCTTCTAGCTTCAGTATTTTCTTTGCAGATCCATCCTTACAAACCTTCTAGATTAAATACTTTCTTTGGGTTTCTCTTTAAATTAAAAATAACCCGTTTTCCGCTTCTGAAAATTGTTAAACGCTTTTTATGGCATCTGGTAGAATGTGGTCTCCCGTTCGCTTGTATTTTTCATTTCGTGCTCGAATCAAGATAACAAGAGTTACAGCTGACAAATCTTAAGAATAGGGAGCATGGGGGTAATGCAGTGACTTTGATTTTTGACCAATAATTAATTACGGTTAATGATGTATGAGAACGTGTATTATCATGAGAATAAACCAATTTCTTGTTTCCCATGCCTCAGGTCTTTGTCGTCTGATACGATTATGTAAGCCATTGAAGACAAATTCTTTTGTATATATCATCTTAAATAAAAACATGCCACCAACATCTTTTGCTTTAGGAGACGATGTTTTCATATTGGTGGTATATCAGTGCCTCCGTTCTGCACTACCGTTTTGTGGACAATATTGTATACGCCTTTTTATCGCCAGTAATGAGAGACAGGCTGATTTTTTATATTTTTTCGCATTTTCAAAACGATCAATTGAGATAACATAAGAAAAGAATTCAACCAAAGGCTAATCAATGTCCTATACGAGGCAGCTACTCCTTCTTTCCCTCATCTATCAATCTATCGAATCTATTCTTAAAACTCCCTAGAGAGGACGCTTCTATGGCATGACTATTGGAACATTTACACTTGTGTAAAAAAGTGGAGTACGAGCCCGGCATTCAGTTGTTTTTTTAACTCTCTTCCTCCACTGTCGGGCTAAGAGTTCTTTCAAAGAAGAAATGCTAAAAAAATTAAAATAATAGCTTAGCGTGACTAAATTTAACATAAAAAAATAATAAATTTGAAGCAACGTCGTCCAATATTGAACACGTATGAACGCATTACAGCAGTCGTATACATTTGCTGGAAATAAAGGTTTAATGCAGCGAGATTTAATTTTGAAGGACGAATTTAATTAATTTTAAGATTGTCATATTTATGTGTAGTCTCTGTCTCGAAACTACCGAATAAATGGTATATATATCATAAGTACCACTTATTCTAATAGTAGTCAAGGTCACCTAAAGAAGTTTACAAGATCTAGATCCCGTACCCGAGTTTGCCATGTTCCTACCATTCTTGAGTGGATTACATCCTTCCCACCTTCTAGCAGGTTGTTTTCTGGAACTAAGAGGTTTGAACGAAAGTAATGTCCAATTTTAGAGTATAGATTAAGAATGAAAGAGAATTCTGACTATGATAATATTTAATCATAAACATAACCTCCATTGGTTCCTTAAACCTCCTTCCATCTGTTAACAAGCTTAGGAATGCCACGCTTGTAAAATTCTTTAGGTTTGGATGCAAAATATGAATCCAACTCATTTTCAATCACTTCTCTTGATCTCAACCTAAGACCATTCAAATGGTTCACTACTTCCCTAAACAAGTAATAAAAAAAAGAGCAAGGCGAAGAGAATGTGGAGGATGAAGCAATATTTCCCAACCAAACTCCTACAAGAGATCATTTGAGCTGGGTGAGGACGGGTATTATCGTGGTAGAAGATGACAACCGCTTCTCGTGACTCAGGAGGATCGCCTTTGGCCCAAAGCGACTTTCAAACGACGCAGTTGATTTCAGTAGATATTAGCATTAATTGTTCAATTCTTGTTTAATAGTTCGTAATAGAGAATTCCTTCAATATATCACATTATTCGACATTATCATTTTTAGATGGTTTTCTTTTCTTGATGAAAAATTCTATTTCCTCGACTGATCCACGAACGGCGGCGTTTAACGTTATGATAAAGGATCCATTTCTCATCACCAGTAAAAAGCCCGCCCCAAAGGCACTGTAGAGGAACATTAGTACCATAAGAAATGATTAGAATACACAAAGCTAAGACACAGGAATTCACTGAAATATAATAAAAACAATTTTTAAAAATTAGACTAAAAATATAAATAACAATACCTGTCACAGTTAATCCCTCAGATAAGCATATAAATTATGAAAAAAACATTAACAGCAGATTTAAAAACATTCAGCTCAGTACAATAAACAATTTCATTTGCAAGATCGTTCCATAATTTGCTCTCATATGGAAGAAAACATTTAGAAAACTGATTAGTTCTGTAGTTAATATTGGAAAGTACGCCTAGTAGGTCTAATGTGGATCAAAAGAGCAGGTAGTCTCAATTACAAGGGATAGTTACAATTATGGAAAATCTTGTACAAGATAGACAAGCCACAAATTTTTCTACGTTTCTCCAAATCGATTGTTAAATTTGTAGAATGAAACGAATACAATTTTAAGCTCGGTCTAATAATTTAAGATGACACTTAACTGTAGAAAGCCACATAGACATGTATTACTCAAAACATTTTATTTATCATGGTAGGATGAATAGGAAAAATATTTTAAAATAGCGTCATAATTACTTAGTGCCTTGAAGCACTTACTAAGAAGTGCAGTTTTAGTGCAATAGAGGAAGCCATGCATCTATCAAAACAACCACGAGTTTAAGGGAGCAAGATACCATCAAAGGAGACCCACAGAGAAAGAATGGTGGATGAGGAGGGTCATGAGTCCTCGATCAACTAACAATTATAGATTGTTTCTTGCTTGGATTTAGCTTTATGCCCCATTTAAGACACAACGACTGTAGAAAGATTTCTATTCAAGGAATCAGCTACAGCATGGTATCGCAATTTGTTACCAGGTAAATACAATACGAAAGTTATTGAAGCCATCCAATTCTAAACGATTACTGGTATTTCTTTAACAAAAATGGAACAATATCAGTCAAGTTATGACCACAAATTTAGTTTCAACTATGCAAAAAGGAATTGAGCCAATCCTAGAGTACAAGAGACATCATTTTAAATATTGACTGCGCGCATTATTTGACTGTATTAATGAAATAGGTTTAGCCTCTAAATATTTGTATATTTCCATTCAAATTATGATACAAATAATCTAAAACAAAAATGCAACGTTTGATTAGTTCTATTAATTTTCTTATATGAAAAAACAGTAGTTTCAAAACTTTTGATGATGACTGTAAGTACTCTAAGCGGACTGTAAAAGAGCTTCTTGCTAAAATGAGTAAAGGCGAGCATTGTCTGAAGGTTAATGACGTCACATTAAACCTTTAATCTACCATTTCTAAAAAAATGTTATGGCAGCTGAAATGTCAAAGCGCATCGTTGCTACATGACAGTGGCCCAAGTGGCATCGTAGCAAAAGGGTTAGGTGGCGAAGTTATATTATTCCTGAGTGGCAAAAGGTTGCAAATCTTTAGAGTGGCAAAATGCAAAATGATTTACTTAGAGTGTGATGAAATTGCAACTAAAAATAATCCAAGGAACAAAACAATGTGGCAAATAGAGTGTGCGTAGTGGCTCGTTATTTACCACCTATCAACACCGCCTGAGTTCTAACTCAGGAGGGAACCCAAGGGGTAACCTGGAATCAAAACCACGCAGGGGTCGCCTTAGCATCCAAAAACTACGACGATGTCGACTCAAATTAAGTCCTCATCCAACGACTACCATTACTCAATGTAGCTTAACTTCGACAATGATTAGAATCTGTTTCTAGTTGGCTAGGTCGCAGGTTAATGGATAATGATGATAAACCAAGTTTGAAGAAGAGGAAAAAGAGATGAATGACAAAAGAGAAAGAGAAAAAAATATGCTTTGTTTTCAATATCATGGATATGAATTCTAGAAAACGAAATCCTAACATGGCCCTGGTAGGGTGGCACGGTAGCAGGAATCTGGCAAGGTGGCACTGTAACATGGCTCTAGTGGAGTGTAACGGTAAAATGGCCCTGTTGGAGTGGCAGAGTAGCGTGGCCCAGCTAGAGTTCCACTGTAACATGAACCTTGTTGAGTGGCAAAGCAATATGAAGCTTATGGGGTGGCAAAGTAAGACGGCCCTGGTGAAATGACACGGTAATATGATCTTTAAGGTGAGAAACCGTAACATGACCATGGTGGAGTAGCACGATAGCATGAACTTGGTGTAATGTCACGGTAATTTGGCCCTGGTGGAGTGGCAGTGTAACATGGCGTTTGTGGAGTGGCACGGTAACATAACCATGATAGAGTAGCATGGTACCATGACCCTGGTAGTAGTTCACGGTAAAATGACTCTGGTCATATGGCACAGTAATATGGACCTTGGTGTAGTCGCACGGTAACATGACCTTGGTGGAGTGTCACGGTAATGTGCCCCTTGTAATGTGGCACAGTAACATTACCCCGGTGAGTACTACTGCCATATGGCACTAAAGGAGTTAAAGGGTAATGTGGCTCTGGTGGAGTCGCATAGTAGCAGTGGCCATGGCGGAATTGCACGGTAACATGAATCTGATGAAGTGACACGGTAACATGGCCCTGGTGGAGTGGTACGGTAGCATAAGTATCAACCTTGAAATCCTATTTCGCGCCAGCATGAAATTGTCAATTCATTACACTTCACCTCCCGCAAGAGTGATATAACAATATATTTGTGGCTGTTTTTCTCTTCCTATCTTTTTTCGCTCTTTCTGACTTCGCTACGCCAAAGGCGCTCGGGATTTAAAAGGTTAAGATTTAAAAGGAGAATACTCTTTCATTGGGGCACGTTACCCCCACATAACATGGCAATCAACCAGTTACCTCAACGTAACATTGCAATTAACCAGTTACCCACCACACAACAAGGCAATAAAGCCGTTAACCCGACACAAGACGACAATCAATCCGTTATACCCGCACAACATTGCAATCAACCGGTTACCTCCACGCAACATGACAATCAACTGATTACACCCGCACAACATGGCAATCAACCGGTTACCTCCACGCAACATGACAATAAACTGGTTACACCCGCTCAACATGACAATCAACCGGTTACCTCCACGCAACATGACAATCAACTGGTTACACTCGCTCAACATGACAATCAACCGGTTACTCACGCAGAGCATGAAAATCAACCGGTTACCTACACGCAACATGACAATCAATCGGTTACCTCCAGGCACCTGATAATAAACTGGTTACACCCTTACAACATGACCATCAACTGATTACTCCAGCACAGTATGACAATTAACCAATTACACCCTCACAACATGACCATCAACTGATTACTCCAGCACAGTATGACAATTAACCAATTACACACGCACAACATGACAATCAACCGGTTAACTACCGGCAACATGAAAATCAATCGGTTACCTCCAGGGAACATGATAATCAACTGGTTACACCCTCACAACATGACAATCAACTGGTTACTCCAGCACAGTATGAAAATTAACCAATTACACGCGCACAACATGACAATCAACTGGTTAACTGCACGCAACATGACAATCGACTGGTTACACACAAACAGCAAGACAATCAGCCAGTTACATACGCACAACATGACAATCACACACGCACAACATGGTAATCAACTGCCACTCAACCGTTTACCCCTACACAACATGACAATCTAACCCTTACCCCCACACAATATGGCAATCGACCGGTTATCCTTTTAGAAACAACCTCGCTCTCGTTACTTTTGTAAATGGTATTCACCCAAAAAATTATTAAGAAATCTAGCATGTGAAATCGCAACATGGCAATAATGGGGTTGCAGGGTGGCAAACTTGAAATCATCTCTTTTGCCACCATTTAATTGTTCATATATTTTTCACTTTTTCATCGCTACATTTAGCTTTGAAGAAATAGTAGTAGTTCTTAGCAAATAGCATTCAAATTCCTCAAAGGAACCAACTTTTGGCTCAGTTAAGAACGATTTTCTTATTGGGAGGACAAGGGGGAGGGGATTCTTTCTTTGCCTTATTTTTTCCTTCTTCGTTCAAGTTTATCCTTCGATTCTCAGTCGGAAATTGTTCATTAAGCTTCATAGTACAGCTTTCCATCTCTAGCGAGGGAATTAACATTGCAAAACTTTAGCCACATTAGTCAGGAATAAAGAATTTTTCGCTCAAGATGTGACCCATCCTGAGCGAATACAAAATAAGGAAATTTATTTGATACTGTCAAACTAATTTACTTACATGATAATGTCACGAAGAGAAAAACATCGTAAAATTAGGTAAATAATCTCAAAATTGAAGCGTCAGAAAACAATCCAAGCGAAAAAGTCTTTCAGAACGTTAAAAGGTATTTTTCTTTAACTCGGTTTCCTTACCTAAACGAGTTTCCTCATTTGGTGGTACTTTTTAACTCTGAAAGTGTCGACGTAATAGGAATTGCAGAAACATGGTTTCATAGACTTCAGACATTTTCCTTCAGAATTTAAAAGGGAGAATTTCGAAATATTTAACAAAGAGAAGCGGAGAGAATAAATTAGTTATAAATTCGAAATCTTGTTGTAGCACTACACTTAATTAATTGGAAAATATACTTAAATGTATGTAAAAACCTCATCCTGCTATACAAAGAGAACAAAATTTACCACAATAATGGACACTAATCTTTATAGTGAAATTGTTAATTTGAATAAGAATAAAATTATTCCATTTTGGGGGATTTGATTTAGCTGGAACATGGGGTTAGTAGGTTTTTTTTAAAAGCCTTAAGCTATATTTCCTGCAATGTCCGCTCTTTCCAAGGGAGAAGAAAATGAGAGAAGAACACACAAATGAGGAAATAAAAAAAGGTGAAGAACTGACAAACAATAGCAGTAAACCTTTAAAGATGAAACAGTCTTACGTAGTCAACCTCATCCACCGTAAATGTTACAGCCTGTAGGTTGCAAGGGAGGACTTCAAGGAAAAAAATGTACAAAATAGTACAGCTACATAAGAGTACAAATTTTAACCCCCCTTATCTGGCAGACTACTCAATTTTAGAGATGATAATTATACGTTGGGTTGAGGGCTTACATGGGCCTTGAAAATAGGATCGAATAAGTGTAATAACAGTATCATTTTAAACGTCTGTAGCAATTCTGAAGGAAAAAAATAGGAACAATAGACAAATTTACATTTTAGTAGTTTTGCAACAGCATGTCATAAATTTACCCTTAGGAATACGATAACGATAAAAAAAGTGTTGAATTCTTGCAAGTCTCAATCGAAAAAAGCGAAAAACAAATTGTAACAAGAAGTATATTTGCTCTTAAATGGAAAGTTGCCATAAATGGGGTTCTCTAGAATATCAATACATCCCTTGAATTAAAAATGAGGCAATCCATTTCATGGAAATTCAGAGGAATCGCTTTAAATCATATACGAAATGTGGGGGCGTTCTTCCTTCAACATTCCTGACGAACCCTTCCATACCCCAAGTAAAACAAATACACACCGGCTCTTACATGGACTTTTTATTACGAAAACAGAGCTTTTTTGATGAATAACAATCCAGTATGACCTAAATGCTTTCAGGCTTTGATTGAAGTAGAGTTACCAAAAAGTTCAGAGGCTGAGGGACGACGAGAGCAAATTATCTAAGTCAAGATACGTTTCTGGTATAATGGAGATGAACGATCCCGTATCGATTAAAAATCTAATCGTGAGGAGATCGTTGCCCTGCAAGTGTGGATTTGTCGGGACGTTAGAGGGTGCATTTCTTACTAGGGCCCTCTACGGGAGTTTTCCTGATTGTTGTTGATGCGTTGGCACCCCGGGACGCATTACTTAACTTGGTCTTCAAACTCTTTGGGGTAGTAGTAAATACCATTCTAAAGGGTTGGAGAGTCCTCGGTGTCCAGAGGGATACTGTTCTCTCCACGGCGGAGCTTTGTCTTGTTCAATATTTTACAGTCTTCTTAAGAGGATGGTGACTTCTCCATTCAAGTACTTCATTGAAAGATGCAACCGCTTCAAGATTTGGTGGATGGGGTCTTACTCCACCGAGGTGACCAATCTCTTCCTCGTCCTTTCTAACGCCAGAACTGCGGTGGTTACTAACTGACTCAGAAGGTCCTGGGAGCCAAAACTTTCCACGTTCCTATATGTGAAAATGTCACCAAATGAAGGATTCCATAAGGAAACCATTGTTGAAGTGGTCGCCTAAAGTATCCGGAAATTAACAAAAGAGATCTACAAGATGTAGTGATTTTTAAAAAGAAAATTCAACGCTCTCTTCCACACATTGTTTGCTCTACTCATGGGTGGAAAAGATAGTGGGAAATTTTGTAAATGTATAAAAAATCGACCGAGCGAGAACACTAGTTTCTCTTGAAGCACTGGTTGAAGTGTGTGAAGCTTATCCAGGTTTCAGTTGCAACAGGGCCATCACGCTTGTTACATCATCTACTCCATTGCAAGTGTATATACAGGCTACCTCGAAGCCGAGTGGAAGTACAACTTCAGATTTGAGCGAGATTAAACCAAATCGCATGTGGTTAATCGCTTGATGGATTTCAAATTCGGCCCTATTGACGAAGTGTCCATTTGCTGTAGACACCCATGGTTCAGATCCTATCTAAACCTCGAAGTCCCTACAGAGAAATAAAGAGTTTCCGTGGTAAACCCATACCAAATTCATGTACATATAAATTACGAATGACTTTGGCAACTTGGTTTGTAAAATGCTATTTTATGTTCTCTTGGTGAGTAAAAACATGTCGAATAAATAGGTTACGTAGACGATGCTATTTACGTCTAGGTTGACGTACCAAGTGAACTCTAAGTTCTCTCAATCAAGAAGTGGAGAGGCAGGACTTAGGGTTAGTAGACGGATTCCATCCTTACACATTGTAATTAAAGATCGCTGCGCTCCTTAATACTGTAAATTGCTGACAAAAACAGATTTAAATCCTTAGAGCAAAGATGACTTTGGCTGCGAACCCCCATAGTTACGCATTTGATTCTTTCAAAACCTTCATGTTCGCTTTTTTTTTTACATTATAGTTTATAAAATGAATGTTTATAAATGAATGAAAGTGTCGTGTTATCCTGAAAAAAAACTTTAAACAAATATAAAAGTAAAAAAGGGTAAAACAGAAAATAATTGAGTACAAATATAGACAATAATAATCACCAGTCACTAAGTCCAAAATTAGGCGATCCTCCTCGACTGGGTCGCACGGCCTTTGTGGTTCCCTACTATTTTAGTACCCCTTGTGCTTCAACCCTTTTTAAGGAAATTTAGGTTCTTTCTTTCCTTTTCTACATTCTTACTGAGTAAAAATGCTCCATTTAATTAGAACTGCTTACTCGAATAAATCCCCCCCCCAACTGGGAAGGCAACGCGCATGTACGCACAAATTCACATAAGCATACAAATCATCTACGATTTTATTTCCCTCTGTCATGCCAGCGTTCCCAAGACCCTCGGCGTCGTGTGGGGCAAACCAACACCCGTGAAAAATAGCCCCTCCTCTGTCCGTCTTCACCCCTGCGTGGGGGTGTCAAGAGTGTGTAGAGGAGTGGAGTAAGTGTGGCGTGCGGGTATTTTTACGCCGATGATCGAAGGCCGGGCGAGGTAGAATTTTCTGGTGGGAAGGAAAGTAAAAACGAATAGATGTGGAAATGTCGGGGAATGAGTTCGGATGTATAGTCTAGTCATGTGCATTTGGGACATGTACGTGTTTGGCAGTGTAAGTATTACCATAGACGTTGTAGGGAAAGTGCAGTGCATTTAGAAGTATGTGTAAAGCTATAAAATTGGCAAACTTAAGTAAAATTGGATTTTATAATAATTAATAAAAATAATAATAATAATAAAAAAATAGGGTTTTTATATAGTGCCCTTCAAGACCTTGAAGCTTTCGCAGGGCGGCCATCCATCAACTAGGCAAAGCCTGAAAGAAAATATGGGATTTCAGAGCCCGTTTGAAAGCGTGAGGCAATGATACGAGCAGACCTTTCAACACCCGAAGGGGCAACCAGAGCAGTCACGGTCATCCATGAACCGAGACAAGTGCGAGGAACTGAAAGCACGAGATCACTTCACGAGCGAAGGGCTCTTTGTTGTCTGGACTCGGCCAGTGTGGAGGACAGGTAAGGGAGACAAGAGGCGATGTACAGCAATACTGGGAATGGGAAAAAAGAAAGTTCTCAAATTAGTTTCCGGTCCTCGCCCGAAACACGTTTGTGAACGCAGGTTATAACAGCCAAGACATTGGTCTTCGGAACATAATTAAATAAGCTACAAGGCAAGGAAATTCCAGCAATAGCCGGAATTGGATGTTTCTCATGGAAAATAGATTGAAAGGTTCGGTATGTTAAAGCTTTCGAGTAAAGGTGGGAGGGAAATGCAATGCAGTTTTCATGTTAAAGATTGAGGCATGAAGTCGGTTTTTATATTGAACCCTATAGAGATCATGCATTCACGCTTAGTATGGTCATATCTATTGTTTACAGAAGATAAAGTGCGATGTAGTTTTGAACAAACTGTGGAAGGAAGGGGGCACGCAATGGAGGTTACTGACCTTGAGAACATTTCAGGTATAGTTAATGTGTTGAAAGCATGAATTGAAGTATTAAATATCTGTTTGTTTATGTTAGGATTAATATTTGGCAGGATTTAGAGGGGGGATAATCCAAGAACGCAATGCAAATAGCGTTTGTGAGGATGTGAGGGCGAAGAGAGGAAGAGCAGAAACTTTTACATTTAACACAAGCGATGAATTCGTGAATTTTTAATCCTTTTTAGTGGGCAATTCGGAAGCCACTGTAGAGAGCCTTCTACAGAGATATGGAAGAGCAGCACACAACACATCTACACAAAAATTAAGAGATGGTTGGTCACCCAGTAAACTATCGAGGACTTTGAACTTATTTCCTTACCCCACTTTCACCTTGTACTACAATCCACTCTACTCTTACTCAACACTTTTTACTACATTTTCCAAATGTAAGACACTGTGGAATAACAATGCGCAAAAGAAAAGGAATAATGAGGGAACCAAATTTAATTTAGGCAGTGACAAGAGACAATGGGCATAGTAAACAATAAGAATAAACCCCATTTAGAGAAGAGTGAAAATGTGAAGTAAGTCAAGAAAGTCAATGCCTGTACGAGTGAACATTATCCATGCGTAGAATAAGTATAGAAAGCTGTGGATTTAAGAATAAGGAAAATGTCATCTAATTCACTTAGATTTTAGTGAGTCTTTTGATAAGGTCCCTCATAGGAGAGACTAGTGCATAAAATGAGAATGTAAGGTCTTTCTGTTAATGTTTTAAATTGGGTGACAGTGGCTGAAGATAAGAAGCAGAGTGCAGTCAGAAAAAGCACAAAGGAAGGATGTTATTAGTGAGTTACCTCAGGGTTCTGTTTTAGCCTCATTATTATTCTTGGTTTATATTAACGACCTGGGTGAAGTGGGGTAGGTGTTAATAGCAAAATGTCAATGCTTGTTAATGATAGAAACTTATCTGCCAGTGTGGGTGAAATACAGTGAAATTTCACAATTCAAAGTGATTTAAATAGACTAGTTGCACGGGCATTAATTTAAAGAAATATTATTTCAGTAAGAGATTAGTGGATTCTTACAATCATTGTCTGAGGATGTTGTAAATAGCTGTAGTTTGACATTCAAATAAAGGCTAGGCAAATATTTGAGGGAAGGGCGTAGCTAGGTCAGTAGCGAGATGGAGAGGGTGTACCAAATAGTTTTCATGATCGCAGTGAGCGACGATGCTTACGAGATCTTGGAGAAAATATTGATCGATCAATTTGAGGAGTAAATGATATGGGTGGGTACCTGTAAACCCTATACTTTAATGGCTACAAGGACTAATGAGTTAAGAATAATGAAACAGCAAATCTAATAAACTTTAATTTCAGTTTGAAAAAATGGTATTAACTTCATGGTGCCAAAACAAGAGTGAAGATGGCATTGAGAGAGGAATGAAGGAGGAAGATAAATGTTTGTGTATAGAGAGAGAGAGTAAACATGGGTAGGTTAAAAAGGAATGTGTGTATGCGAGAAAATAGAGACATAAAGGAGGGATTGGTGGAAGTGGAATGTTTGGGTGAATTCCGAGCTAATCTCTTAATATTCCGGTATGAAAGTGAGCGAATAATCCGGAAATTACTCTGTCCGATCCTAAATCTAACATTCCATTCTATTCAACATCTCAACATTCCAACGCACTGTACATTCAAGAGTATTCGTTCACATTTGATTGCACCTTTTTTACACTCAACTGTTTATTTCTTCCTGGTGTTCCATGAGTTAATAATGGGACCTTAAGCCACTAGGAGGGTAAGTTATCATGGTATTTTGGTTGTATTGGGGCAAATTACATATTGTGATCGATAATGTTGTAGATTGAAGGTGTTGTTCTGAACGCATTCCTGTGTATGCCGATGTTAGCGGGACTATTTTGTGTATATATTATAGTATTGTAGCTACATGATTTAGTTTTCGACAATCTTGTGGATGCACTTTATGAGGCGAGTGTTGACTCAGATGACCTACGATAGGCCCTTGTAGCTTTTGTCATCCGTTAAATTATCTATTTAATGTTAATAATCGCATAATACTATAGCGTTGGTCACAATTTTATAGCCCTATTATGGACTGGATAGTATTACGAACCCGTAATACCAAAATGGTCAGATTTTTCGTTGACAATTACAATATTTCAATAAAACTTTAGTTACAGTGACCCCATTGAAGGGTATGTTTATATATTAGGCCTGTAGTTTTATTTTACTACATACTTGACAACTTCATTCATTAAAAAATATTTGGTTTGGTAGTAAAGTTCTAAATTTAATGAGATAAGGCTCTGGTAATCACATTTTTTGTGCAGAAATTTGACACATATATAATCAGGTGCAAAAAATAATGCATCAAAATGTATTTGAATAATAATCTTTAGTCAATTTTCTAGGTTTTTAAAAATTGATTTAGAACTTAAAACGGGTCTATTTTGACCCTATAATTAGTGGCAAAGGTATTTTGAGATGGTTTTCCTAAAAAGGTCTTAAATTATATACCAATTAATAAAACGCAGAAAGTTTAAAGATTACCCTCGTTCTAACATTAAAATACCCTTAACTAACTAATACTAGTCAAGTTATAACAAATAAAATTAATGAAAATAAACATTCAGCAAAAAATCTTGAAGTTTTGTCTTATAACATAACATAATTCAACGGATGGCAAAAGCCACCAGGGCCAATCAGAGGTCATCCGAGTAAAAGCACCCCCATAAACTGCATTTACAAAATTGTGTCTGAACTGGCATCATCTTCATAGCTTGACGAAAACTAAATCATACAATACTAATATCAATAATATAATTTATGCACAAATTGATATTAAGAGTACAATATTAAATTTGATCCATTAAAAGTCAAAAACCATCATAACCTGTTCTCTCCATACAATCATTGAACCTGGCTTGAAAAAAACGAAATTTTGACCGTTTATTATCATCTCCTTTGGTAAACTATTTCAGTAATCTACCGCTTTATTGCTGATACAATACTTTTTTACATCCAACATATACCTGTTATTTTAATTTTCAAGTGGTGTCCCCTAGTCCTATTACTACTTTCAAACTCAAATAACTTGCCAAAATCCAACTTATCCATCACAGAACAGATTTTCAAAAGCTCAATCATATCTCCCATCACATACCTTCTTTCAAATGAGAATATATTTAGCACCCTCAACATATCTACATATTCAAGGTGCTTAACGAAAAGTATCACCTTTGTTGCTTTCATTTGCACTGACTTTACCAAGTTGATATGATGTCTAAAGTGCGGGGACCTTGCTTGTATACAGTACTCTAAGCGTATTCTAACATATGCTTTATGTAGTTTAAGGAAAACCACTTTACTAACATTCCTCATAATGAAGCCCAACACTCTACTCGCTCTATTTTGGCCTCAATACACTACTTAGAAAACCTCAGTGACTTATCTACTACTACTCCTAAGTCCTTCTCATCCTCTACTCTATTCAGCCAATGCCCATCTATTTTATAGCTTAATTCTTTATTATCCCTTTCTATGTAAATAACTCCATTTTTTGAGGTTAAAATCCATCTGCCATTTATATGCCCAACCTAATAAGTTATTTAATTCTCTCTGCACTTTAAAGTTATCTTCAACTTCACTTACTTTAGTTACCAATCATGTGTCATCAGTGAAAATTGTTTTGACGCTTTCTTATATTAATTTAGGAGATACCGTGAAATTAAGGGGAAAGGAAAATTAAAGATGTATTATAAAATAGAAGTATGGTTTTTTAATTTACCATCGAATATTGCCAATTTGGACATTAAAATCGGCTTCTACTATGCTTGCGAGAAGGCCATTCTCCCCCTCCCCACCCTTTTCCCTTTGTTTATCCCACAGGGAAACTGATTAAAAAACACAAACGGGTCCCAAAGTAGACCTATTCCTTTAAAAAACATCACTGCGTTCGTCAACTACCTCAGAGAAGAAATCAATTCGCTCTTCCTCCATTTTAAGAGACAAGGAAAACCATCGGTGTGCAGCCCTAAATTCCTTCACCTTGCGACCAAAAAGCGACTATTTTACTAAGACCAATTCTTCAGCTAACCGATCCTTAGTAGCCATTACTAGATAGCTCAAATCTAGGACCTCGTTCAAATTAAGCCACCGTAGCGAGATTTACTTTCCCCGCTTGTTTCTTTTGTTTTCAAACAATATTATAAGGAAAACTTTTATATATCGTCGTTACCTTAATTTACAATTCCTCTAATTTTGTGGCCCTTAATTTCTAGGCGGCTTTATATGTAAATGGCCTTTGCTTCTAACGGAAGGGAATGTAGGACATATATAATTTACTCGGGATCTTAATAGAAAGGTCCTTCCGAACTCATAATAGGAACGAACATAACGCTTTCAGAACTTTATTCAAGGTCTTTTTTATAGTATAAACACGGAAAAAGCTTTATTTGATTTATTAAATTAAGGAACTTGTTTTAGGTTTGTCAGGAAATGCTACCGAGGTTTCCTCCGAGATTCAAAGAAATGGGATTTTTATTGAAATGGAAGTGCCTCTCCCCCCCAGCTCCCCAGCCCAATCGGGAGACAACGCGGAGATAAAATGACAATCAACCATCTCTCAAAACAAATGCCACTTTAATTTTGATGCCTCTTTAATTCCTTAGCTTAGGTTTATATTAATTATACAACTCGAGGTTGTTTATATTATATAAATTTAGACTCACTTTTATTCGTCAGTTCATCCAAACCAAATATTTTTTTTAGGTTTTCTTGTAAAGTAAAATAAACATGCGCTTTTACGATTATGCCATGCAAGTCTCTATTTATACCCCAAAAGATAATCTAAAATATAAAGATTATATTTTCACTTCTTAGATACTAGTATTCTCTTGATGGACCTGTGAAAAAAGATCAATGTTACGAGGTTCTTAGTTTAGTTCTTTCGTCTTTTGGGCGAATTTTTCCTGCAGCTTTTTTGATTACCCCTCCTCCAGCTATCTAACCAGTTTTTATGCCAGATTTATTTGTAATTAATCTTATTATTTTTTTCATTTGAATGTGTAAGGTGCCGAGAAGTGCAAGCGGGTAATTTAAATGCTTCGCTTGAATGAGGCTTTTTAAACTCAGCATGGCGCAGTAGATACGCCACTTGCTAACGGTGTTCGCAACTCGCCTCACGTTACTTTCCTTCTTTATATTTTTCATCCCCCCTTTTCATACACAACTTTATCTACGCTTGTTCTTCATTTACTTCTGTATCTGTTTATCATTCTCTTTATCCCTCATTCATTGAACGTCACTCATTGGATTATAATAACTCCTTCGTAATGGAGAAAGAAATAGCCTATCTTTCAAATCGAAATGGCAGATTTCACCTACCATAAATCCTGGGGATTTTTGAATGAATCTTATTTCAATTTTTCCAAATGAGCGAAGAAGGCAAACTAACCTAAAACGAATCAGTCTAAATCCATATCAAAAGAGGATTCCTTGGAAATTTGAATTTAAACAACGAAATTATAAAACGAGGCTAACTAACTTTATAGGATTTTCTCCCTATTCTATAAATAATTTTTAAAATTGATGCTGAATTTTTGGAAAATATTTTTTTAGTCGAATTATTTTTGTTTTTAAATATTTGATTACATTTTATGGTACGCATAATTATTGATTACCACAACCATAATTATATAAATCAAACGTTTAGTAAACTTCGGAAAGTTGTCGCATTAAAAATGTTGTTCTATACTCCTACTCCTATGTAATGTTTGTTGCAACAAAGCTGAAGTAAGACGTCCAATAATTTAAGAAAGTTTAAACTATACTCAACTTTCCATTAAATTCAATGTGGTTTAAAATCTGCTCTACAAGAATACCATTCACACATGAACATTCAAGAGTGCATAGATACCAGTGACCATGTCCACATGCAAACACATATGCTCACCCCCTCGCCAATTTCTGCGACGCATATCCACCTCTCAAACCAAATTTGGTAGGTGGGCATTTTATGTAATAGGGAAAAAAAGGTTTTGTGGTTCATTACAATTAATACTTCAATTGCACATTGGAATTCATTCCATCTCTTTTGTTTTTAATTTCAACTTGAGATGTGGTGTTCGGGTGCCAAGGAGGGTGACGAAGATGATCCCTTTCTTACCTCAAATGATGAAAGAATTATTAAAAATAATTGGTGTAAGTTATTTCATCTTAAGGTCAATACGGAAATAGCAAGAAATTTATTTTAATTCAAGATAATATCCGTTTGGAATACTTTAGCTGCTAGAGTAGTATTTAGTACTTCAGTAAGCATGTTCAAGAAAAGGATGGAGACTTACTTATTATGGTATATTTATTTGTAGGAAAGAGTTCCAGGCATTAATATAAAATAATTCATACAAAGTTATAGTTATAGTGTTGAAAGAGTAAAAATTATCGTTAAGAAGGGAAAGGATTTAGTCGGAGGCAAAAGTACATAAAGTGGGTTCTCCTGGGGCATGATCACGCAGGAGTTCAGCTTTTTGTTGATGGAGACTAACTTTGCAAATAATAACGTTACATTAAATACAATTGGGTATACCCTTGGGGTCTGGCTGCTGTGGGTGATGCCAATGTAACCTTCGTGCTTCTGGGCTGGCCTTGTGTGGACCCGAGGGTCTTAGCCAGTTCCTTGAATATGTAGATAGCTTAAGGCTACTAAACATTTTCTCATTTGAAAGAAGTTGCGTGAAAGAGGATATGATTCAGCTATTTAAAATTTGTTCTGGGATGGATAAGTTACATCTTAACAAGTTCTACGAGTTAGAAAGTAGTAATAGGACTACTCTTAAGTGCCTTTTGAAAATTAAAAAAAACAACAAAAAAAAACAGGGATGTATATTAGATGTGTGGAAGTATTTTTTCACCAACAGAGTAAAAATTATTCGAATGGTTTAACACAAAAGACAATAAGCAGTCCAAATTTAAATGTTTTCAAGCGTAAATTAGATGATTATATGGGAAAAGGGAGGGGTTATTATTGATTTTGAGTTGTATTGGGGCAAATTACATATTGGAGGGGGAAGGAGAGTTGTTGTTATTAGTGGGGTTTTTCTAAATTGTATATATTGTCTATTGTAGCTGTATGATTTAGTTTTTGAAGAGCCATGATAATGATTTCTTTATAGGCAGTTTGGACACAATTTTGTGGATGCAGTTTATGAGGCGCTGTTGACTGGAATGGTCTCTGGTAGGTCCTCCGAAGAAGATCGATGATGGTCAGTTAGTTGTGCCACCCATCTCTTTTTAATCGGGTGAAGATTCCCCCAACGAGACCCGGCAAGGAGAGGTCAGGGAGTATTTAAAGGCTTGTGTACTCTTCCGGTTTTAACAGCCACAGAACTCTCCCTACAAATTCTGAGTGAGATTCGACTTCGTGGTTATTGCGCTATAAATTTGAGGGGAAAAATCAACCCGGATAACGAAATTCACATAAACATCAAAATGATAATAGGTGGTAACGCCCTGGACACAAAGGGGCAGTCCTATTTGGGAGGGGGGATGCAGAAAGAGTGGTCGTACCATGTTTTGCTACCAATTTGCGACTATGAAACCTTCCTAGCTCAAATGAGAGCTATCCATTTCGCTTAAGGGAATTTATAGCTATAGAACTCCCTATAGCAGGTTCCGGGACGGAAGAGGGTTTGTCTATGTGTGTGCATGTGTCTGTGTCGTGTGTAAATGGAGTATTTTGGCCATGCGTCACTCTCAGCGTATCAACAATAGGCGGCAAGCTCCGTACGATCGTTAAATTTCATATGTCTGCTTTCGCCTGGAGTCGACCTCAGTCCTAGGCGTGGGAAATCCCTCGCATTTTCCACGAAAGCGAGCTAAAATTCCGGCTGAGGGATGGGGGACAAAAACGCGTAGCCGAGTGGACTTGGAATCCCCATTCTTCATAGCCACGAATCTTGTGTAAATTCATAGCATAGTAATAACAACGAATTTGCAAAGAAACAACCAAAAACACACAAATAACACCAACCACAATCAACTAAATCGCACAAACAACCAAAAGACACAAACAATCTAAACACACAACCATAAAAACCAAAAAAGACAAAGAAACAACAAAAACCGCACAATCAACTAAAAACACAAGCAACTAAAAAATAAACAACTTAAAAATAAGCAAACAAAACCACAAACAACAAAAACATCCCAAACCAGCAATTCCACAAATAAACAACCAAAAACAAACAAACACCATTAAAAACAAACAAACAATAACACAAACAAAAATCAAGCAGTAGCAACCAAAACAGAAAACAAACAAAACACAAAACAACCAAAATGACAAAAAAAAACAAAAAACAAATAAATTCCACAAAACAACCAAAACACAAATAACAACCCAAGACATAAAAAAACACGAACATCCCCAAAACTCAAGCAACCCCAAACACAGCCAAAAAAGCACAAAGAACAAAAAACACAAACAATAAAAAAAACCTCTCTCTCTTCCATATTTTGTGGAATGCCCTCTTCTGAGATACTGAATTCAGGTTTATCTGTTCAAATTGAAATTAAACCTCGCATTTTAAAAGATTCTTCCTCAAGTTGCGATATTGTTATTTTTGCCGTCCTTATCGTGCGAGGTAAGATCGATCCCCACTTTTCCACTTCTAAAGGAATTCTCGAGCGGTGGACAGCTGTGTGACTTGTGCAGGTTTGAGGTAATTCGCAAGAAGGTGACGTTCTCTAGTTAAGAACGAATGATAAAAACAGTGGGAAGAGAGAATTAAAGTGGGTCTGAGTGAATGAAGAAGGTTAATAAAATATCAAGAAATAAACTTCATAAATTCGCCAGGATGAGAAAAGGAGCCGCTTTTCAAATCCAGCCCAAGAGTAGAAGCAGACGACAGGTCGACTGGGGGGAGTAACTCGCTCTCGGCTGGAGTAGGTGGAGTAGAATGGTGTTAGGTGTAGCATGGTGCATTTGACATCTGTAGGGTTTTGTTCCCTCCTGGCCTCAATCTGCGACTAAATATTCCTCACAAATTGATTGCAACTTCCTCTATCATTATCTCTCCCTATTCAGATCTCTCTTTACAAACATTATGTAGCAGATGCCCTCGTTGGTTCTCGCTATGTTAAAAAAGGGCTAGGAGCAACAAACAAGGCCCACTCAACCAGATGATTTTTAAAGAAATGGTTTTCAAATAATGTGTAGACGGGGGAGGGGGAGTAAGAACATGTGTGAAAATGTGGTCCTTAAACGGGGTAGCCAAAACCAGAGGCTACGCTACTCTCCTGCAACGAAGAATGACCCATTTGCGAATAAATGAACTGGAATGGAGAAACAATCACGCATACACCTCAGTGATGTATGTAATGGGTGATTAAAACGTAATAAATGAATGAGCGGAGCTAAAGAAGCAAAACAGTTCAATCAATTAACCCCAAACGGCTTGGGAGTTCTGAGTGCCGGAAGAAGAAAGGAAGAACAGTGTAATGGAGAAGGAAAAAGAGGGAAAATTGTGGAATAGTGAAACATAAAAGGAAGGATAGTGACAAAAAGATTATTGGATTATCCCGAGGTAAATAGGTTTGGATTAAAAAGAGTTTTTTTAACTTAATGAGATATTTATAGAGTTTGTCTTGCAAGTTGGAGTCAAGTGGAGCAAGGAACATCATGCTGCAGCCGACATCTGGGGGCTTGTGTGCCTTTCACGCCCATAATAAAGTGGGCTATTATGGAAGATAAGGAAATTAAACATTATTAAAAAAATTCTAATTTGTTTATTCAAAAACTCAAAGGTTCACAACAAATGGTGATATATATATATATATATATATATATATATATATATATATATATATATATATATATATATATATATATATATATATATATATATATATATTGTGATAGAACGGTCTGAGGCCGCTTTGATTCAGCCTCTATCACATGTTAAAACACATGCTTACCCACGTGTATCCTGCGAGAAGAAGTTGAAGGCACGTTAACGCCCATCATAGCCAATGTTTAATCAAGGAAGTTCACTCCCCCGTCTCGCCTCCATGCCTCGATCTCGCCAGATTGAATTAGGCTTATGGGCAGATAAGATATTTTCCCAGGCGCTACGGAGACATTCTTTCGAAGTCTCCCACCCAATTGTCCCCTACGCCATGGAGATGACTCCAGGTATTTATACCATAGCTTTTCCCAATTGAAGCAGATCCAGATTATCTTCGCGAGGCATCAAGCCGATCTGGTCTTCCTTGTGCACCTAGGAACTCTGCCGAGAAACCCCTTATTTTCCAGAAGAGGACAATATCCCTTGAGTGCCAAGGTTCGTGCCCTTCAGGACGCCAAGTCAATAAGGCCCCCCTGTTGTTCAGAAAGAGAACAACATTAGAACAGCCATTGTTCTTTGAGCCCATTCGACAAGAAACTGTTCTCACCCCTCCCACCTGTTGTTCAGAAAGAGAACAACATTAGAACAGCCATTGTTCTTCAAGCCCGTTCGTCAAGAAACGGTTCTCGTTCCCAAAACATCACGTCAGGATAATTTAATTTCCCATTTTTAACGTTCTTCAAGAGAACACTTGGTTATAACAATAACCTCCATTGTTCATCTAGAACATCTCCGATATCCTGCCACAAGGATCGCTCGTACTTCCGAGCCCCACTTCGCTCTCACTCCTCGAAGACAGTCCTTCCCCCCTCGTTAAGGACAACCCCCCGAAGAACTCCCCCTGGAAATCGCCAGTTGGACCGAATAATTCCTTCCTATCGCCTTCCTCTGCACGACAACCTTGTAATTACGTAAGCTAGGCATTACCTTTAATCATTTAACCTTTTGACAACGCAACAGGGACACCCTAAAAAAACCGGCGTCAAACTTTACTGACAGGCTTGTTCAAGAAAGTGCAGGACACTTTCGTACATCAGTTCGAATGTGAAAAAGCCCCCTCTAAGAGAAGAATACAGGGACACCCCCAAAAAACAGGCATCAAACATTCCTGACAGACTTGTTCAAGAAAGTGCAGGACACTTTCGTACATCAGTTCGAATGTGAAAAAGCCCCCTCCAAGAGAAGAATTCAGGACTGGGTGGACCACTTCGAGAACTATGGGACAGTGGAGAACGTCAATGCAGACAGTGAAAAGGGTTGAAGCCATTCAGGATGCCTCAGGAAGCGTACAGCTGAGCTGGTCGAGAGCGTGAGAGAGTCAGTTCAGCATAGTCAAAAACGCTATGAGCGCAAGCAAAGTCAGTCCCTCGGTATATCCCGTGAGACATGCAAGAGAGTGCTAGTAATGGATGTAAAGGAGTACCCATACAGAATACAGAGTAAGCAGACCCTTACAGTCTCAAACAAGGAGCTGAGAAAAGCTATGGCAGTCAAAATACTGGAGAAGATTCAGGACACCTGAACTTTCCTTAACGTCCTTTGGACCTCAGATGAAGCTCACTTCCATCTTGGAGGAATGGTAAACTCTCGGAAAAATGTCTTCTGGGGAACCTCCAGACCAAATGAGGTAGCCATAAAGCCCCTACACTTCCCTAAGTGCACGGTATGGACTGTAACATCAGGCAGAGGCATCATGGGACCATTCTTCTTCGAGGAATCTGGCGCGCCAGTGACAGTCACCAAGGAGCGGTATGTTGAGGTCCTTAAAACTTTCAAGAGGGAGCTGCAGACCCTGTTCCCGTCGCTTATGTGGAGGTTCTGGTTCCAGTAAGATGGAGCAAGCTCTCCCACCTCAAACCTGTCCTAAGATTGGCTGAAAGAGAACTTTGGTGGCCGTGTGATCAGTCTCAAAACTGATTTGGAGTGGGCATCTCACAGCATAGACCTTAACTCCCCAGATTTCTTTCTCTGGGGCTACCTTAAAGACAAAGTATACGAAGAGAGACCCAGGACCATCAGGGAACTCAAAGGAGTCATCAGAGAGGAGATTAGAGCCATTTGTCGGTCGGTCTGTAAGGACGTCATGGACGACTTTGCGCTGCGTCTCAAGAAATGCACAGAGCTAAATGGAGGTCATCTCAAACATGTGCTCTAGAATAAAGAATAAATGTCCAAAGACTCTTATGTTTTTATATGATGTTTTTTAACACAATAAACTAGTTATCACCAAGGTTTCATTCAATCCTTGCAGAAAATTAAGAAATGAGGCCTATCGAAATTTGGGGCCCGTTTTGGGGGGATGACCCTTATATATATATATATATATATATATATATATATATATATATATATATATATATATATATATATATATATTAATTTCTTTATCTTCCATAGCTCGATATGTTATGGTTGTGACATTTAACTAAACAAGGCGTTGATTTTCAAACAACTTGAGACAAGATGAGCATTAACGTGGCACTTCCACATGTACCGTGACAGTCCGTATGATTTGAGCTGAAAATACAGTTGAGTATTGAAAGGAAATTCTTGTTTTGTTGTGATAATTCAGACTTCATGTTTTGATCATGTTCTTCCCCATTTCGGAAATGCAGACACGTTTTATCCTCTTCCTTGGGTTTGATCTCTCGTTAATTCATTACTAAGGAGTGACCATATAATGGTCAAGACAGCGATAAACGGGGAAGGAACAAAATACAGGAGAAAGATGAGAGCAAGAAGCCGAGATATTAAGCGAAGGAGGGAAGAATTGGTTAGAATTGCGGAATAAATTTGCGGTTGCAGCCAAAAATTAGAGGAACAAAACGTGGACCACTTTGGCTCAGATTGAGATTGATTTTCATTAGTTATATTCCAACAGTGAGTTAACATAAGAAAAGAAGGACTCTGAAAAAGGCTCATCAATAGCCTATACGATGCAGCTCCTGTTTCCATCACTCAGTTCATTCCCTCTTACCATCCTCATCTTCTTAAAACTCTATCGCAAGACTCTTCAGCCTATTCCATTCTTATACCACTCTATTTGTAGACCAATTTCTACCAATCTCTTTCTTAGACCTAAACTTACCTACTGCTACGTGTCCTATCCTATTCACTAAAAATAAGAACATATAACCTTTTACCCACTTGAAGACCTCAATCAAGCCCCCCTCGAACTCTTCTCCTTACTAATGGATGTAGCTTCAATCTCCTAAGCCTTTCACCATAAGGTAAGCTCCTCAACCAATCAATCATCTTAGTCATCCTTCTTTGCATATACTGAAGTAAATGAATAATAGTCTTCCTATAATACAGTGTCCAAAATTGCACCATATAGTCAACATGAGGCTTAACTAATGCCAGGTACAGTTTTAGAATGACATCAACACTTCTATTACTTACACTCCTCCCAATAAGCCCGAATACCCTATTAGCTTTATTCCTAGCACTTATCCATTGCTTTCTAAGCCGAAGGTGTGAACGAAGTAGGAGAGCTCAGTCTCTTTCGCATTTTCTGACTTTCTTAAAACTTTCCCATTAAGTTTTTAATTATTCAGTGGATTACCCCTACCTATACTAAGTACTATACAATCCTTGTGGTACATTATCAATACCTTCGCATGCTTATTCCATTTCCTATTAAGTATATCTATTTTTCAAACTATTGTGTTAATTCCATATTGGTGTCACACTACCTACCATCCTTTTCGCTTTTCCGATTTCCTTCGTTTGTTAAATTATTTCTCTTTATAATTATTCATGTATTTGCATTAATATCTGGAAGCATGTCTGTGTCTGCTCCTAATTCCAGAAGAGAGCAGATATCTGGATATATATATATATATATATATGTGTGTGTGTGTGTGTGTGTGTATGAAGGTGAAAACCAAGCACGCTATTGATAATAACATAATTATTTTTGCGGGTTTGAACGATTCGTGGACTTATCCTCATCATCAGCACTAAAAAACTAAGATTACGTAAGGGTCAAAATTGATCGTTTTATAAAATACTAAAATTGAATAGTTCAATTTAGGATAAGCTACTTAATGCAAGAATAAAAATTTCATTAATTTATCATACAATGTAAAGATCGGATGCAGTTTAATTTATATTTAAATTAGGTTTAAGTTTTAGGGATGAAACGTGATTTTAATATTCATAGTTCATTGGGATGGGGGATAGGAATAAGTATTTTAAAGTTATCCAAAAGAATTTCAGACTTGCATATTTTGATGTGATCTCGTATGGGCGAGGGGGCTGGTTTGTTTAGAACCAGCCCCATGCGGGTTGACATTCCCCGATGCTGCTCGATGCGACAATGGATTGACCTGACCTGATGGTCGAACCAATATAAGATGAATCGCCAGATTCACAACTATTTTTAATAAGGATGTTTTTATCAATAGCGTGCTTGGTTTTCACCTTCATATTGAAACTCTGATTTGGAAGAAGCTCTAAAGTTCATGATATATATATATATATATGAAGGGTGTTCCAATAACTTGGACCGATTTTAAATGTGAGTTAAGTTTAAGCTTCTAGGGATTTTTTTCTTTTCTTTCAGACTTAAAAACTTCAGTCTTTGGCACTTTCACCCATGAAAAGATTAACAATCGAACAACGTGTTAAAGTTATCGATGCCTATTACGAAAATGGACGTTCAAACATAAACGCATTTCGGGCACTTCGCGATTTTTTTGGTCAACATAATCGACCAACCGAGAGTACAATTGGGAAAATTGTTCGTAAATTCAAACAAACGGGGCCGGTGGCAGATATGAAAACGCCATTGCGTGCTCGTTTGCGCCATTCAGCTGAAAAGATTGCTGCAGTGCGCGAGAATGTGGCCGAAGATCCAGACACCTCTATTCGTCATCGCTCGCAGGAATTGAACCTCTCCACAACAACGTTACATCGAATTTTGACAAAAGATTTGTCTCTACACGCTTACAAAATTCAATTGACACAAGAACTGAAGAATGTTGACCATTTGAAACGCCGTACATTCGTCAATTGGGCGCACAAGCAAAGACAAGCCGATTATGATTTTTCACAAAAAATCATCTTTAGCGATGAAGCCCATTTTCATCTTGGTGGATTTGTTATTAAGCAGAATTGTCGCATTTGGGCTGATGAAAATCTCAGGAAGATTGTTGAAAAGCCACTGCATCCACAAAATGTCACTGTTTGGTGTGCATTTTTTTTTCTAGCGGAATCATTGGGCCGTATTTCTTCGAAAATGATGCCGGGAATTTTGTTACGGTAACAGGCGAGCGATACCGTGCCATGATAATCAACTTTTAGGGCTTGAATTGAATTCTATGGATGTCGAAGATTTGTGGTTTCAACAGGACGGCGCAACATGCCACACAGCTAATGCAACAATGGCTTTATTGAATGAGAAGTTCCCAGGTCGCATCATCTCTCGAAACAGCGAGGTCAATTGGCCACCACGATCGTGTGACTTGACGCCTTTAGATTTATTCCTTTGGGGTCATCTCAAAAGTAAGGTCTATGCCAACAAGCCAACAACAAATCAACGGCTGAAGGATGAGATAATAAGGTATATTGGTGAGATCGAGGAGCAACTATGCAGAGACGTCATCAAAGATTTTGACCATCGAGTGGAGGTGTGCCGCCGAAGCCTTGGTGGACATTTAAGCGATATTATTTTTCACCCATAATTGCCATGACTCAACTAACATGATCCAATAGTGAAATCAATAAATTTTCACCAATAAAACTTTTATTTACTGCTAACTTCGATCCGTCTTAATGGAACACCCGTTATATATAAAGTTTCGAAGATACCAAACTAACCTGTTAATATAGTTAAATAAGAGAAACTACAATTATGAATAAAATTTTATTGAAAACAGAAATAGTTTAGGCTTGCTTCATCTTCAGCTGTATAGTAATAAAATAATACGTTGCGAAGAAACTATAAATACCGCGAGTAAACTAAATTAAATAAAGTGGGTAAGATACAATAATAAATAATAAGAACATTAGGTGAATTTAATCCCTCGGATTGGTGTAGTCTAGTCGTTTGTGGATTCAAAATGGGACTATATTCGATGTTTTTATTAAATTTTTATTGTGTTTCTAACATATTTTAATTGTCCACAACACCAATTAGGATAGGCACTTAAATAAGTCTTTCAGTGATTAGTAGAGCTGTATATATATTTTGCGCTGTTAAAATCGACGCTATGGTCTAAGTCTTGCATGCAAATGAAATGGCTTGAAAAGAGCGCACCACTCATTATATCATCGCCGTAGTCTTTGATCCTTTTAGTGAAATGACCAAATTCACCAATCTACGATTTTTTACAATCTGTAGACGGGATCTGGTACACTCTGGAGTCCTAGTTTGTGGAACAACACCTGATTAACGATATTCTTATCGTTTCCTTATTTTTTGGTGGTATACATAATGGAATAAAAATGGTTCTGTCTCTAATATGGCATCGGCTAATAAAGTACAGGGGATAATTAGCTAATTAAATTGCAAATTAGGTGGTTGATTTCGTCTGGAACAAAAATAACGTCACACATTTTATATGGTCTAGGATTAAAAAAAGAGAGGAAGGAAGTTTGAACGGATTTGTCGTGCCACTAAAAGTAGTGTATGTAAGCATTTAAATTTATTGCCTTACGGTAAACCGAGAAAAGTATGCGATTTTTCAGAACATGAGTTTTCGCGTCAAGTAACGGTAGTGAAATTTGTTGTTCGCGTTCCACTTTGAATTATATTGAGGAGTACAGAAAGTTCGATTGGTGGAAAAATGCATCAAAATTGTTATTATTTAGCAGCTAGGCAAAGAAATTATCATCAACGTATCTAAAGCAGGCAAGAACTTAGGGAAGGATTCGGGTAAGTAAGAAACTTTAATAATTTTCCATAAAAAGATTACAAAGAATGGGAGAGAGCGGATTTCCCATGCTTAGACCAATAGTTTGTGGGCGAGGTAGTGCTAAGTCAACGTCTAGGGTAGAAAGAAATCATAATAAGATGTGGTCTAGAGCTTCATCAAACGGAAAATTGGTGATGAGTCTATTTACGTCGAATTGTTTGATTCTTGATATGTAGTCAACCAAGTGAATTACAAGCGATTGAAAGATCTTGCCTACGCCTTTTATAAAAATACCAGCAAGCAATTTAGATAAACCCGTGATTCCCAACGTGGGGCGTAGGCCCCACCGGTGAGGCGTGGTAACATTTTGGTGGGGCATGCGTAGAACGTGCACCCTTTGTCTTACTATACCGACAGACTAAGGGGCAATTCGGGAATGAGTTATTAACAGTGAATTGTTTTCTAGTGAGTCTGTGTGAGTGTGTTTGCGAGTTAATACATACGGTGCATATACAGTATGCATACATAAAATATTTGTGTGTATGCCTATACATGTGTTATTGGTACACATGTATTTTCAGTCTCCCCACCGGTGAGGCGTGGTAATATTTTGGTGGGGCATGCGTAGAACGTGCACCCTTTGTCTTACTATACCGACAGACTAAGGGGCAATTCGGGAATGAGTTATTAACAGTGAATTGTTTTCTAGTGAGTCTGTGTGAGTGTGTTTGCGTGTTAATACATACGGTGCATATACAGTATGCATACATAAAATATTTGTGTGTATGCCTATACATGTGTAATTGGTACACATGTATTTTCAGTCTCCCCACACTCACGTGTCTCGGTCGACCAAGGAGAGGGCGGGACGCATGTCGCTGGATGAGCCAATTATTTTCTCGGCCAATCAGAGTGTGTGAGCATTCAGTTTGCTTCTCAGTGTGTTTACGTTTGGTGACTTATGTGTCACCTAACGTGATATATTACAATTTGGCAAACCAAAGAAAAGGAATATATTATTATTTTTATTTCTTTATATATCAATCTAAGTCGGCAATTATGTAAATTAGCAGTATTTTGCATTTATATCACGCACGCCAAAACACTGTTTGTATAAGAATTCGTTGACATTTATATTCTTTATTCAGAAATTCTTTTGAATACTTCTTTAATTAACTTTTTTTCAGTTACAAACCCTATACAACTATATATAAAATGAATACGTACCCGCTATCTATGATGAACGGTCACCTTTCTGCTTCTTATGCCAACAATGCTTGACCAACGAATCAATAAAACCAGGTCGTCTTGAGTTGCATTTTAAAGCGAAACATAGTGCTTATGTAAATTCATATTTAAATTAATTTAAGTATTTAAAAGAGAAGTTTACAAATAGATCAACAATAAGGTCTCTATTTACTACACAAACTGTTAGGGTCAGCCGTACTCTTGAGGCTAGTTATGAAATTTCTTTACTCATTACTAAATGTGGAAAAAAAATCATACTATAGGAGAGGATTTAATTAAACCATCAATATCAGCATTTCTTAAAACTGTCCTGGAAAAAGATGACAAAGCTGTTAATGCCATGCCATTCTTCTTAGTAGAAGAATAGATAAAATGAGGGAAGATATTGAAACACAGCTTGTTGAAAAGCTGAAATCAAGAAAATTGTCACTACAAATGGATGCATCAACTCTGAGAGACATTGAGGTCGTATTGTTAGCATATGCAAGATATATTAATAAAGGTGATTTTGCTGAAGAAACGGTATTCTGCAAATCATTAGAAACCACCACTAACGCCACTAATATATATGGTAAGCTAAAAATTACTTACACCTCAATAATATACCAATAGAAAACATAACATCTTGTGCTGCAGATGGTGCTCCTGTTATGATGGGCAACAATAAAGGCTGCTTAAAATTGATGAAGGATGAGAATCTATAAATGTTTCCTGTGCACTGCGTTATTCATAGAAAGAACTTAGTTTCTAAAAATATTACTCTGGTTCTTAATGCGGTTCTAAACTCAGTTATAAAATGTATCAATAATATCAAAGCTAATGCAAAATGTGAGCTTCTCTACAAGAAATTTTGTGAAAATGAAAATGCTGAGTATGTGAGACTTTTAATTCACACTGAGGTAAGGTGGCTCTCAAAGGGGAATTGCTTGAAAAGATTCATGGAACTATTTGATGTTCTTAATGACTATTTAAGTGACAATTCTGAAATGAAGCACCTGCTAACCGTTGATGGTAAATCATTTGTGACTTATTTAACAGATATTTTTGAAAAAAATGAATATGTTGAATAAAAAACTTCAAGGATCAAATAAAACTCTTGTGGATGCAAAGACAAAGATATTTGGCTTCGTTATATTTATTGAGTTATGTCCAAAAAATATTTCTCACAAAACTTTTGGCCAATTTCATTGGCTAAAAAATGTGAGGGGACTGATGCTGCTGTACTTGTCATTGTGGATCATCTGAAAATATTTGCCTCTGATTTGAAAGAATGATTTTCTGATTTAAAACAAATTGATTTTCCAAAATGGCTGGTGCAGCCAATGCTAGTGGATATAGCTGATGTTTCAATGCAGTACCAAGAAGAACTCTCGGAAATGCAAAACTTTATTCAAAATAAAAGGAGTGCTGTCAGGGCTTTGTGATGAGAAAGAAACTAAATACCCACATTCAACCAGGTTTGCAAGAAAATTGTTGTTACCCTTCCCATCTTCATATTTAGTTGAATGTGGCTTTAGTGCTGTAAATGATTTGTTATTGAAGAAAATAAATTGATTGGTTATCACTAAACGCGGAGACTTGAGACTTAAGCTGACTAAATTGGTGCCTGATATAAAATCTCTCTGTAGCAGTCATGATGCACAAGGATCTCACTAACAGACATTTTGAGGTGAGCTCAAATTTTATTTTTCATTAAAAGTATTTCAGTAATTAAAATGATCAAAGTATTACAGAATAAGCTTTCATCTAAATATTTTATATTTCTGCAGATATTTCGTTTTTATTTTTATCTCTCATGGATGCCATGTTCTTTGGAAGCTTGTTTAAATACCAGGTTAATGACCTTTTAATCCTCCTTCACGTGAATACCAGTAAAGTGTTGAAAAACGAAAATTAAATATAACAAGGGGGGAGGGCATCAGGATTTTAGAAATCTTTAGGTAGGGCATGGCCCCAAATCTGTTGGGAACCACTGATTTGAACTATAAACATGAGACCCAAATGTAAGAAATAATCGTATGTAAAACTATGCCCAGTTTTGGGCCTTCGGCTTCTCTTATTCAACTATTTTACGTGAAGAAGTTTTGTAGTGTGTACCTATGTAATTTAGGATGGATTATTTAAAAAAATGTTTATAGAACAAAATTACCCCGCTCTCTCTATCGAAGAAATGCTACCCGTGTAAAGAAGAAATTCCTGGTTACTCAAGTCAGAGCGCTTCTCATTTAAGAGGTAATGGATCACACGAGCAGAGAAGTTGCACATGAATTTCTCCTTCAGCGCGAAATACTCCGAAGCTCAACCTCCAATCTCCGAGCTCAACTTTCTCAACTTCTTCGTATCGAGCAAAATCCTCTTCACCATGTGTATGTAAAGAAGACATCTAAACTTAATAAGAAACTTAACATCTTCAAGAAGAGTCTCTGGGTACCTCGCCATCCCTGGGAACTTACTGTCGATCAACGGGTCATTTTCGAATATGTACTCTCATTTTCTTTTCCAAACAGTGACTCATTAAAGTTATGACATTTAGCGTTCGTAAGCAAATGCTGAAACCTAGATATAAATAGGGAATTTCTAGGTAGTTATGTCTGCAGTATTTTAATTCCAACGCAAGTAACAAATACAGGAATATACCCAAACGATTAATTAATGCATTAAAGCTTCTTAGGAAAAACAAAAATATGGTCCTAACCGAATCAGTTAAAACGAACCAGATCTTTATTTTCGGTAAAGATCAATATTCGCATAAAATTGAATGAGTTTTTAAAGGACAGCGGTACGTATGAGGTTCTAAATTCTAACCTTCATAAAATTCTTGGGGCCAATTATTTTTGTATACGAGTAAGTTTAAAACTATCATTCCCTCACTTCCTTATTTGTAGGGGGCTACGAAGACCCACAAGGAGAGTATACCTCTACGTCCAGTATTTTTGCATTGGATCCCATAGTTATAGTTTATCTAAATTGCTTGCTGGTATTTTATAAAAAGGGGTGGCAAAATCTCTAAATCGCATGCAATTCATTAGGTTGACTCTATATACAAAAATAAACAACTCAAATTTACAGGAGAGTGTTGTGTTAATATAACATACCCGCTCACCAATGTTCCTGTTGATGAAACTATAGACGTCTTATCAAGATTTCTCCCAACTCTAAACATTAACTTACCATTACCTCTCCCCCAAATTATTAAATACGTCCAATTATGTATGAGTAATAATAATATTTTCTGATAAAGACCGGTTCTTTGATCAAAAGTATGGCCTAAGCATGGGAAGTCCGCTCATTTCTAATTCCTGTAATTTGTAATGAAAACTAGGAGAGGTCCCAACTTCTCTGAATCCCTCCCCAATCTCTTCCTTAGTTCAGATACGTTGATGATATTTTCTCAGTCTGGCCGTTAAATAATGAAAATTCAGAACCACTCATAAAAAATCAAAGTGGAATGCGAACAACAGAATTAGTTACCGTTACTTGACGCGAAAAGTCATGTTCTGAACAATCAGGTACTTTCTCGGTTTACTATAAGGCAACAAATTCAAATACTTACCTGCACTAATTTTCGTGCCACAACAAATCCGTTAAAACTTCTTTACTTTTTCTTTTATTCTTCAGAGCATAAAAAAGGTAACCTCCTTTTTGTTTAGGACGAAATTGACGACCTAATTTATAATTTTTTTGGTTCAATCATCTCCTGTACTTTACCAATCAATGCCTATCTCAACCCAAACTAATTTTTATTCTATTCAACCACTCAAAGAAATGAATTCCCCAAAATACATAATCTTATGCTAATAATAATATCATTAAGATAGCATTCCAATATGAGAATAAGGTAAGAAAATCGTTAGACAGATTCTGTTCCACAAACAAAGACTCCGGAATGTACCTGATGTAAAGATTGGGAGAAAACCTACATTGGTGAATTTGGTAATTTCACTAAAATGAGTAAAAAAAAAAAATACGGCACTGATATTAGGAGAGGTGCGTTCGCTTCCATTCATTTCACTGGAGTGAAAAATTCAAAACTTTGACTATAGGCTAGATTTTAATAATTATATTGAGAGATGTATTGTAGAGTCAATTCTAATAGGTTTTGTGGGCAATTAAAATGTGTCAGAAGGGCAATACCAATTTAATAAAAACATCGAATATCGACCCATCTTGAATCCTCAAACCACCATGCCCTATTAATCAGAGGGATCAACAGCGCGTCTCTTATAGCCATACGACCACTGGCCAACAGTTAAATTCACTTAATGTTCTTGTAATTTTTATTGCATAGTACAAATTTTATTTATTGGCCTTAAAGAGCTTGTTCGCATTGTAGGAATTATTTCATTACCATATTTCTGACGATAGCGTAAGCTAACACTATTTCATATATATATATATATATATATATATATATATATATATATATATATACGAGGGGCAGGCAATAAGTTTTGCAATTTGGATATAATGAAACGAGATATGAGGAAAAGTGTTTTATTATTTTTCAATATAACTACCCTCGACTTCAATGCACTTGCGCCACTTGTCCCTGAGGCTTCGAATTCCCGACAACCAGAAATCTCCCGACCGCTGTTCAATCCACTCGTGGACGGCGAGCTGGACATCTTCATCGTCCCCAAACCGGCGTCCACGCAGTGCAGCCTTGAGCTGGCGGAATAAAAAGTAGTCGCTGGGGGTCAGATCTGGACTATAGGGGGGAAAGGTTGAGCTACTCGAATCCGCACTCGTGCAGGGCAGCTTGTGCAACTCTGACCTAGTGGACTTTGACGACGTTGAAGTCGATCATGGGGCGTCTGGTTTCTAGGGACCCAACGGGCAGAGACCTTGCTCATGGCCAAATTGTCGTGGATGATGTTGATAACACTTCCATGTGATATTCCAAGTTCTCGCTTGATTTCTTCGACCTCCACCCGTCGATTTTCGAGAATCATCCTCTCCACACGGGCCACATTGTCCTTGTTGGTCACGTCTGACGGGCGTCCTGGACGGGGGTCATCTTCAAGGGACTCACGACAATGGCGGAACTCCCTATTCCAGCGAGCAATGTTGCATAGGAAGAAGCGGGGGCGGTGTACACTGCAACCATGCGTTCATGGATCTCTTTTGCATTCTTGCCTTCCTTGGTCAAAAATTTGATCACTGCGCGGTGCTCAACCTTCTCCATTGTTGAAATATTTGTGACTGACGATCTGCGATCAGCTACTGATTCTTAAATAGACGAGGCAGGAGCGTGCGGCTGCAGGTCCTGACTTGTTATAAGTTGTCCTAACACCCCCATAAACAGCCATCCCCCTTCCTCTGTTTTGTCCTACCGTTTGGCAAAACTTATTGACCGCCCCTCGTGTATATATATATATATATATATATATATATATATATATATATATATATATATATATATATATATATATATATATATATGAATATCCAGCAAACCGCAACAAAAAGAAAAACAGGATAATTTTTCTTCGGAAAAATTATTTCCTAATTTGAAAAATTCCGTACACGGGTGGGATTCGAACCAAGCACACTGCGGTAGCGAGCAACAGGTTTGATTGAGACCAAAGCGGTTGCTCGCTACCTCAGTGTGCTTGGTTCGAATCCCACCCCTGTATAAAATTTCTCAAATTAAGAAGTTACTTTTTCCGAAGAAAAATTATCCTGTTTTTCTTTTTCTTGCGGTTTGCTGGATTAATTTCATCATTCTGTAGCGCTCATGAAAAATGTATATATATATATATATATATATATATATATATATATATATTTATATATATATACAGGGTGACCCCCAAAACAGGACTGCACACACTTTTTGTGATATATCCTTCATTCATTTACTAATCACCCTTACTTCGGAGGACATGTCAGAAGCAAGGCCTGTGAACACAACACAACTAGATTCTAATAGGAGCTTTAGCAAAGAATATACTGCGTAAAACATTACTAGAAGACAGACTCGTTCAAGAAAGTGCAGGACACTTTCGTGCATCAGTTTGAATGTGACAAAGCCCCCTCCAGGAGCAGAATTCAGTACTGTGTGGACCACTTCGAGAACTATGGGACGGTGGAGAACCTCAATGCAGCTAGTGACAACAGTCCAAGCCATTCAGGACTCCCCAGGAAGCGTACAGCTGAGCTGGTGAGAGCGTGAGAGAGTCAGTTCAGCAGAGTCAAAAACGCTCTGTGCGCAAGCGAAGTCAGTCCCTCGGTATATCCTGTGAGACTTGCAGAACAGTGCCAGTAATGGATGTAAACACTTACCCATACAAAATATAGACGAAGCAGACCCTTACAGCCCCAGACAAGGATTATAGAAGGGCTATGACAGTCAAGATACTGGAGAAGATTTAGGACACCTCAACTTTCCTTAACCTCCTTTGAACCTGAGATGAAGCTCACTTCCATTTTGAAGGAAAGGTAAAGTGAAAGACAAATGTCTTCTGGGGAACCTCCAGACCAAATGAAGTAGCTATCAAGCCCCTACACTTCCCTAAGTGCACGGTATAAACTGCAACATCAGCCAGAGGCATCATGGGACCATTTTTCTTCGAGGAATCTGGCGTGACAGTGACAGTCACCAAGGAGCGGTATGTTAAGGTTCTCTAAATCTTCAAGAGAGAGCTACAGACCCTATTCCCGTCGCTTATGGGAAAGTTTCGGTTCCAGCAAGATGGAACAAGCTCTCACACCTCAAAACTGTCGCGAGATTGGCTGAAAGAGAACTTTGGTGGCCGTGTGATCAGTCTCAAGACTGATTTTGAGTAGGCACCTCAAAGACCAGACCTTAGCCCGCCAGGTTTCTTTCTCTGGGGCTAACTTAAGACAGAGTGTACGCAGGGGGACCCAAGACCATCACGAAACTCAAGGAAGCCATCAGGGAGGAAATCAGAGCCATTAGTCGGTCAGTTTGTAAGGACGTCATGGACAACTTTGGGCTGCGCTTCAAGAAATGCACAGAGCTAAATGGAGGTCATCTCGAACACAATAAACTAGTTATCAGCAAAGTTTCATTCAATCCTTGCAGAAAATTAATTAATGAGGCTTATCGAAAGTTGGGGCTCGTTTTTGGGGGTCACCATATTTATATATATATATATATATATATATATATATATATATATATATATATATATATATATATTTACCCTAGAAGATCGGTCAATATATGTTATATTCAGTATTTGCTCTCCTTTTCCTGCTAAAAGCAGAAACACACGTGTATATATATATATATATATATATATATATATATATATATATATATATAAGTGGTGGTTGAAGCAGGTGGGGCACGATCTGGACCAACCTTCCGTTGAAGATATATGTTATATTCAGTACTTGCTCTCCTTTTCCTGCTAGAAGCAGAAACACACGTATATATATATATATATATATATATATATATATATATATATATATATATATATATATATATATATATATATATCATATATCTTTATCGGAAGGTTGGTCTGGATCGTGCCCCACTTGCCTCATCGGATCGTCCCCCACTCGCCTCATCTCAAGAAGGACCTTCCTCGAAGTCATCGACCAGTAAGACTAAACCCCCTCCATTACTAGTATTGTCAAGTTCCCCCTTTTTAATATGTGCCTAGATTACATTATTCAATTAATTTCATTTGAGAATCGATTCTCATAATAATTATCAAGAGATTCATTTAATTTCTCTAATTTCCCTTTGCCTATTATTATTTTTATTTTGATCTGTGTAATTAAAAATATATTTTTGTTGTTTCATCTTTAACTAACCTTGAACGATGCTCTCGGTCAATTCAAGTAAATCTCGCCAACCAATTTTGCCCTCTGTTTGATTATTAAGGATTGGAAACCAAACACCTCAAGTGTGACCTCCTCGTCGGTCGTTAATCCATGCAAACACTCCTTCAATGGTTCGCGTTGCAGTAGGTGATTAAGTCACCCCCACATAATATAGGAGTAGTGTATGGTATAGAGTGATTGTACCACGACAATATATATATATATATATATATATATATATATATATATATATATATATATATATATATATATATATTGTCCCGTGCCCTCACTTGTGATGGCAAGGGGTTTTGTTTGTTGTTTTTATTTATTTTGTTACTTACTATTTTTTTATTATTTCTTTTTCAAGAGGGAACGTTATATTTCAATAATTGCATATTTATCGCAGAATTTAATACTTTTCCTTAAAAATTCTGTCATTTTTCATAGCCCGTACATTAGTATATACAGTTATTGCTAAAGGTTTTGAGACTAATATATCTTTATTTTACAATTTTTAAATTTTTTTACTTGATATGAATAATTATTCTAATATTTAAATTATTTCAGGTTTATTAAAAATTCTCAGCATTTCAAAAATGATGAGTCCAAATTCGCGCTCTTGTCCTCGTTTCAGTCCCTTGTTTCAGTCCCTGTACCTTTGCGATTCGATCGAAAAGGTTTATTAATGACACATAAGCATTAAATGAATCATTCTTTTATATTATAATCTATTTCATAATATTTGGGGGTAAAAATAAAATGTTTGTATCTTTTTCAAAAACCCCATAAGGCTCTTTCCAAAGAAAGGTGTGCAACCATTGTTGCTTTGAAACAAAGTGGCCTCAAAGGCAAGATGATAATTGCTAAGGGTAGTGCATCAAAGATACTTCAGTTCTCACCTAAGAGAACTGGAGCACTAACAATTTTGCACAAGATCACTGCCATCAACTCAAAATGGTACTAACACATATTTCATCAGCACCTTTACTCAGCAGTTTAGGGGCAAGTTGAGGATGATTACGCAACTTGTCACAAACCAAAAGCAATAACAACGTTGTTGGCTGAAAATATAATCAAATTTCTGGACCTTGGCCCAGGAATTCGCCAGAATTGATCCCAATAGATAATTGGTGGGTGTCGAGAATAGAGGCTCCTTGCGGCCAGTCGAAACTACGAGGTCAGGATCGAGGTTAGTCCACGTGAGCGAGGAAAGCAGTTCGATATTCTGACGGAACAGTCAGAATATCGAACTGCTTTCCGCGATAGACGAGGGATTGGAATCTCAAACGCACGTTTTTTTCGTCTCCCCTGGTCTTTCATCGATATTGCAGTTAGAAATATGGTCATTAAGGCGAGAGATAACCACTCTTTCGAGGACCTTAAAGAGGAATGGAAGCTGTGAGATAGAGTGATAGCTAGATGGTTCAGAGGAGTTGAGGTGTGTTTTTTAAAGGATAGAACGAATTGGGGAATGTTTGAAGGAAGAGGGACCCACCCCTATGGCAAGTGAAGTGTTAATGGAGATGAAGAATCTATGGGAGGACAGCGGGGAGAATTTGGTGGAGGAGTTTTGGTGGAAAGACGTCATTAAGGGATCAAGATTTGTTAGAGCGTGAGATTAGGGCAGTTACTACATCAGAGGACGCCCGAGTGAGAACGTTAAGCGGCAATGGGGTATGGTTAGGAAGAACAGTATGGGCTTGTTCAGATGACTGAGATAGTACGGCGCGAAATTAAATAACTTTATCAGAGAAAAATAAAGGAAAGAGGTGAGGGGTTAATGGGGGAGAGATGGGGGAAATGGCGCTAGGAGAGGAAAGACGAGAGAGGAGGCGGAAGGTAGTCCGAGGGTCATTCTTGCTTTGAGACAAAAGCTTGCGAGAATAATCCTTGTGCGCTGATTTTAATTTGGAAGAATAAGTCGAAGTAGCAAGGCGATAGGCAAGTGAGAGGGAGGTCGTGTCCTGCCCACGGAAGCGTGCTTTACGAAGGGCTCGTTCATGAGCACGTCAGGACCTTCTTGAACAAAGAAGTTCCATGGTGAACCAAGGCGCGTGGTGATGGCGGTTAAAGAAAGAGCGATAAGGGGGGCGTGCGCGTCAAGGCAGGCGAGTAATTATTGGTGCAGAGTCTTAGGTTTGGTCAGGTGAAGCAGTAGTACATGTATTATAGTGTCAGACGAGCTGCTCCCCCCGATCGCTCCAAACCATAATAAGTTTGTGATATTACATGACTACTTTGGGCGTGCAAATCGATTCCCCATCGTCAAATGCTTTATTGAATGCCCGTATTATACCGGCTGGGCTGAAGTAGTAGCGGCCCCAATAAAGTTTTGCGCTGTTCTGGTCGGACAGTGCCCAAGGATTACCTTGATTCTGGTGGTTCAACCCATCCTCACGCGTTCCCAGGCGAAAAAGGAAGCAAGGCACCCTCTCTCCTCGAACCCCCCTGCGACTCCGAGTTTACCTGCATTCTGAACAATGAATTCATTAAAGAGCAAAAAGACTGTGATTCACTCCGCCCCCTTTGGACCAAAGCTCCTAATAAGTTTCAGAAGTACACCCGCGTAAATAAAGTCTTTTCCTACGTCGTGAAGAACGACCTCCTGCAGTGCGCCTGCTTTGAACGGAATAGTTTAGAGGCCATGCGTTATGTATCCCCCGTTCGCAGGTCCCCCTAATATTAAAGACGGCCCACGATATTCTTTTCTCTGGCCATTCAGCCATACCAAAACGGTTCAGAGAATTTTTAAGTATTTTTATTGGCCCGGTGCTGCAGATGACATACTTAATTATTTCTGTTCGTGTAATATCTGCCAAAGGAGGGCGGCAAAAGGACGCCTCAAACCCGCTCCACCGGAAAAGAACGCCTCAGACCCGCTCTGCCGCAGAAGAAACCCTTCATATCTGAACCCTTCGCTTATGTGGCAATCGACCTGATTGTCCCCATTCACCTCCCATCCAGTGAAGGGCACAGCTTCGTGTTTACTCTCATCGATTTTGCCACTCTTTGTCTGAAGCAGTCCCTTTGAAGAAGATAGACAGTATCATCTGCGCCGGAACACCTTGTTTGGTCCACATTAACTCTCTCCCACCTCGAACAGCTGAAGGAAAAATTAGCTTCCGCCACTATTCTCCTGCTCCCCAACCCTAAGAAGACGTTTGGTATCAGAACCGATGCCAGTAATGAAGGGTTAGGATGCGCTATATTACAGTATAGCAAAGATGGCGATAGTTTCCCCTTGCCTACGCGAGCCGTAAGCTTCTCCCGCGCGAGAAAAATAATGCCTTCATTGCAAAGTAGGCTTTGGCTATTATATGGGCCATAAAGAAGTTTAGAATGTAGTTATTAGTTAAAGAGTTCCTTGTAAAGACGGATCACAAGCCCCTCGCATATTTTTGAAATGTAAAAAAGTAACAATGGTCTTCTTATGTGCTGGAGTTTATACCTCCAGGAGTATCAATTCAAAATCAATTATCTAAAAGGATCCGAAAATTGTATTGCGGATAGCTTGAGTAGGAACCCCTTATAGCTTACTCAAACTAATCTAGGATATATTTTATGCTTGTAACTGTTATTTTTAAGTTTGTTCCTATTGTTTAAACTGTATATATTCGGACAATAAGTCTGTCTGTTCACAAATCTTTTGCATTGTTTTTTTTCATCTTTTGTCTGTGTTATTTATTTATTTATTATTTTTTGTGTAGCTCTAGGTCGTTATTGCCTTTAAGCGATCGACCTCCGTTTGAACTAATGTTAGTTCTTGTAGCCCTTGTGTTATTGTTGAGTTTATTTATTCCTTGATACTTTTTGTATGTAAATATGTGCGAGCCACCAAAGCGTGACCCGTTTAAGGTCAGGTATCCCTCAATTGCCGCCCCTTCCCCCAGGAGGTAAAAAGATTTAAGACTTTTAATACCCATCCAGCAGTTGTCAGATGTCACTTTTTTTAGAATAACATCTTAGGAATTGAGGAGTGTCGAGAATAAATGCTCCTTGACGCTCGTTGAAACCACGAGGTCAGGCTCGAGGTCAGTCCACGTGAGCGAGGACTGTGAGAACAGTTTGAATATCGAACTGCTTTCTAAGCGAGGGATTGGAATCTCAAACGCGCGCTTCTGTCGTCTCACAGGGTCTTATCAAGAAACCCCCGTGGGAGTGTCTCCCATCCTTCAAGCGCCCTGTTGGTTCGTGGAGAGATTCCCCCACACCCCCTCCTTTGGCGGAGGCAGTAACGGATCTGGCTGTTCCCTATATATTGTTGGTCCCAATAGGGTATCGACATATATGCCTGCCTTTTACAACGAAACACGTCATTCTCGACTGCGTTCTTTTTTCTCGACGAACGGAATGTTAGAATTATACAGAAGGATCTGAGCCCCTGTCAATTGGCCCCGCCTTGGTTTCGGTAAATTTCGTTTGGCACGAATACTCCCTCCAGTTAGTGTCACTACTAGAGGTTAAACTCCCCGTGGTTAAAGCCCCTTGAATAGCCATCCGATCCTCCGTTTCATCTTTTAAAGCCTCGAACCCAAGCCAGGCTGAGACGAATCATCTGTGGTTATTCCGGCTAGTCATCCCTGTGTGTGTTTGTACAGAGGCTCGCATCGCCTCTCAACCCCCCGCCCCTTCCATAGAGGTTGCTCTGAGTAGCGCTGATACGCTCGGTCTTTGGATACCTAGAGTATCTATTGCCATTATTTCATTTAATCTATTTATTGTGTATAACTGCGTATATATTAAAGTTTATTTTTGTACATACTTTTTCATATGCCTCATAGCCGGAGCCATCATTAGTTAATATCGGCCAACTGCACTCAATCTTTGTAATTTAAAATCCTTTGCACTCGTCACCGCTCCCCCCTCACTTCTATCACCCATCTCTGTTGTGACCAGAATAGAATCAAGGCCAGGCGTTAACCTTGAGCGACCAAGCCTATTGGGTAGAAGTGACGTATATGTCAGGGTCATTCTACGACAGTTGGTGATGATCAAACTGGCGGTTGATAAACAGAAGCCATCCAATTGTGTTTATTGAACAAAATGGGACAATATTAGTGAAAATATCATCACAAATTTGGTCTTCAGCACGCTAAAACGAATTGAAGCTGTCCTGAAGAACAAGTGCCATCATTGTAAATAATGATTGCGCGTATTGATTGACTGTATTGATGAAATAGGTTTAGCCTCCAAATTTTGATATACTTCACCTTCAAATTATAATACAAACATACTAAAACAAAATGTAACATTTGATTGTTTCTATTAATTTTCTTGTATGAAAGAATATAGTAGTCTCAAAACTTTTGGACATGGCTGTGTATATATTGAGAGAGCGCGCGCGAGTAAATTCAAAAGGAGGCAAACCTGTCTAAACAAAGAAGTGACCATTCACCTAATCAAGAATTCGTTTATCATTTATTTTGAGTAAACGATGTATCATTTAGTTATTGTAAAGATCGTCTTCTTTTGGTGTATTAAACTTTGTTAGTATTTAAACCTCGTAACTACACATTCAACACGTTTACTCATGTTTATTCTTTGGCGATAAAACTGATGTAATCTTCCCATCTGTTTATTGATAAACACCCAAACTAATAAATGACCTATATTGCCCCTACCTCGTTAGCCTTTTACTTACTCCCTTATTTTTACATATCTCACTATTACATCAACATATACATTTGCTCTTTAATTAATTCCCGTTTAAATAACAAAACTTCCCTGGTTTAAGTATGGGAGCCATATTTATCTGGGTAACTTGGTGGTATAGACCACAAAATACTTAGGGTGTCATATTTTTCTTTTTGTTTACTGTGGCTGTTTAACCATTTTTCTCTTTCGTCCCTTTAGCCTTGTGAGTTTAGTGAGGTGACAAAAGTAGCGGGAAGAGATCGGCTGAGGAAGATGCCAATGAAGCCAAACACAAGTCCCATGTTTGTCGCTGACTCACCCTCATTCAGCAGAAACCTCCTCCCACCTCTGGTCAACGTGGAGGTAAGGAGTTGAAATTGTTCTTCCGTTTTTATTATCAAGTAATAACTTGTACTTATTTGAATCATTTGTTCTCTCTTTTGTATGTTTAATTTCCTAGCGACTACTTAGGAATCCATTTTCTAACTCTTTTCCACTCCTTTCTACAGTGGTGTTTGTATTCTTTTATATTTTTATAGTATTTATGAAACTATTAATTATTTACAACGTTTGATCTAATCCAGGTGTTTTTTACAATTTAGCTATGATTTTTATACTTCTCCATTTCTCCAATGATACACATCCCTACAATTGGTTGTCTGCTGTAGCATAAGCAACCATCCTGTAATCTGACATCTGAAAGATTGCATGCCTTCTCGGCTCCAACGTCTGCCGATAGATATGCGGTCCATTTCTCTTACTTCTTTCTTGGGTGAACTCCAGAAGTCCATTGTTAGATAGAGGATCGTAGAAAATCTAGAGGGCAATAAATTAATAAATGACCTTGTGCACGGCTTTCAAGACGCGGATGGTCATGCTTAAGTGATTTGCTTGATTTTATTCACGAAATAATGACAAAATTTGACGAGGTAAAGATATAATTAAGGTTGAGTTTAAAAGGCTTTGGACACCGTTCCTTATAGAAGAATTCTGATAGAGCTAAAAGGGCACGGTATAGGGGTAAGCGTATTAAAATGAATAGGAGATGATAATCTACGAAGAGATTACAATAGAGGTGTTCAAATTTTAAATAGAGTCAACATGGAAAATTATTAAGGTGTCTCGAAACAATTTATACAGTAGTTTTACAAAGGGCAGATAGGGTTATACACTACATAGCTAGACATTTTGCGTGTATATCAAAATGCTTATTCTTTCCTTATATACAAGCATAATGGGCTTGTATGACCTCATTTGGAGTATGTGATACAATTATGGTCGCCATATATGCGAATGTGCATTGGAATTTTGAAACACGTCCATCGACCTGCGAAGAAATTAATTCTTGAACTTAGAAGTATATCGTATGAAAACAGACTAAATCACCTTAATTTAGTGTAACTGGAAGCTTAGTATCAGCGCGCCCAACCTGTCAAATTATTTAAAATATTGAACGTGTTAAGTAATATCAATTATAACTCGATATTTGAACTAGATAACAAAGTGCCGACTAAAAATAAAAATAGCAGATCAACAATGAGAGCTATGATGAACTCGGACATTTAGATATAATTACGCGCCCTCCTAGCTCTAACTTGGCTAGGAAGGTCGTTCAAACCACTGTAGTTAATATGTTTAAGAATAGAATTGATAAATATTACTTTAAAATACAACTTATAGCAAAAAGGTTATTAAATTAATTAATAAATTCATTTTGTATATCCTCCCATCTCTCTCAATTTCTCATCAACCTTTTTTCTTGAACCAGCCTCAAGTGGAACTTCGGATTTTTCATGGCTAGTAATTTTGTATTTTTTTAATAATAGGTAGAATCGAGCATCAGTATATCCTGCTCTTTTTTGTTCCGTATATTTTTTGGCATGGTGCTATCTCAAGGTTCTTTTTAATTAACGCTTTTATGCCATTTCGCAATTATAACTCTCTCTCTTTTTCCTTTAATTCCCCTTTGCTATTTTTTCTCTCTATGGACGTGTGATTTTTATTCTTTCTGTCCTTCTTAAAATTGCTTAGTTTTGGCATACAGTTCCCTTGTTTCTTTCTCTTGTACGCTTTTCACTTCTCTAATTTTGGATCGCTGCAGGATATTTCAAATTATATTCAAATTAAAGCATTTCATCCTTTTTTTTGAAGATTTTACATCTTTTTACTGCGTTACCCAGTATCTTTTACACTTACACAAAAATTTGCATTCTTCTCGTGAAGAAGCAAAACTTGTTTTTATAACTCGTAAAATGTCAGAGTAAAAATTCTTTTCGCTTTTAAAATCCATAAAGTTATCATAAAATAAGTATAAGAGGAGTGTTCCGAAATTATGTTTTTTCGCCCCAACTGTTTTCTGTAAAATCACTCTTCTCAACATTTTTAGACAAATTTATGGGGGAAAAAAAAATTCCCGTCTTATAAATGCACATCTGTAATTTATAGGTGTCTTATTAAACACATTTGTGCTTTTATTGGTAATACAAAGTTTGATTTCCTTAGATTATCGAAGTCTTTGCGATATAAACAACTAAAAAATAAAAAAAATTGACACCCTAAGATTGTATCCTCGCTGTTTCTGAAGAATAAAGCCTGACCTGTGAAGAAGGAGAAGAGAAGGAAAAGAAGAAGAAAAGAAAGGAAAAGACCGTTATTAAAAGTAGACGTAGAGAAGTTACGAGTCTTCTATCCATCAACGATCAAGCAAGCAACCCTCAAAGGAGTTAATAATATGAAATTTGATACCTCTTAAGGCATTCTTATTTTTATATTTCCCCATTTTGCTCTTCATTCAGAGATACTCAGGAAAGACAAATCTAAGTCTGTACATATAAGTCACTAGTTTCATGTGCGTCCTTTAGTTTTTTTTATCACTTTTTGGAGCAAATATTGTTCAGATCCATTGTTGCCAATCTTATTCGGCACGAAAAGGTGTGGGTGACAGAAGGAAAAATGAAGAAGGTTAGTAACAAGGATACACATACCAAATCTTTGTAATCCTGAATGTTTTACTTTGCATCTACAGTGCACGGGGCAAAATTGTGAAATGATATTAGATTCAGGTTGTTATGTAATGCACCAGACTTAAGGTATGTAGATAGAAGGGTGTAGGAAAAGGGGTGATGAAAAATAAAGAACGAAAACAGCATGAGGCAGATGGCGGACGGCTTTCTGCGTCGTCGGATCACGGTTGGTGACCCGCGTATCAGCTGTGCCATCCTGAGTCTCAAAAAGACTCATTCAAGCAAAGCTTTGAAACCGCCCGCTTGCACTTTTCGACACGCTACATATATGTAGTACACTCCAGTTTTCCGATTCAGACAAAGATGTACTAATTCTTGGAGAGAGTTCAGCATAACGCGAGTGAAGTAATGTCTTGCCTGTTTACGCAACTCTCTTGAAACTAGCTTTCTAAAACACACTGAAGGAAATGAACTAGCATTCATTATAGCAAGAGAATTGAAAGGTAAGCTAATTAAGATCGTTTAATCCCGAAGAATACCACCAGAATGCCAATAGATGAAATGAAAGTGTGTCTCAAATACCTGACACATTGAGTAAAGTTCTTTGGTCCCATAAAGTTGTAATAGTCAGAAATAATGACCTTGACCTTGAGTCAACATATGTCGGCCATGATTTCGTAAATTATTTCCGCCAGTTAAACAGACGGTTGATGGAGTTTCCTCGTCTAGCTAACATTACCATTATATTTTTTATTTCTAATATTTGTTTTCGCTATTTTTCCAAATGGCCCACGATTAGGGTGATATGTATCATTAGTAAAGACTATGAGTGAAAAATCGAAAAGTAAATGAGTTGTGAAAATATATTTTAATGAGTAAAAGATTTTTTAACTTGTTTCCTCAATTTATTGGTTCTGGTTGGTTGCTCAGTAAGCAATATCGACTCGAAAATGCAACTCAAATGTTGAATTGTGTTCACTATACTCAAATGTAGTGCTCATTGAGGCAAGGAATGAACGTTGTCACTAGACATATGAGAATTGGGTGAAAAGATGATGAATAAATAATAAATAAGTATTGATCGAAGACAAAGAAGAAAGAACAAGCAAGAATAATTTTCTCTGGCGACAAAAGCCATCAGGGCCTATCAGAGATCATCCGAGTCAACAGCGTCCCATAAAATGAATCCACCAGGTTGCGTCCAAAACACTATATAAAAAAACATCACCATCATAGCCTGTTTTAAACTAAATCATGCAGCTACAATACACAATATCAATAATATAATATATACAATTAAAAAATCCACAATTCACTTCTCCTAAAATCTGCATCCACATGAATGCGTTCAAAACATCACCTCCAAAACAATATCGATATTACAATATGTAATTTGCCCTAATGCATATTAAAAACCATGCTGACCTACCCTTCCCACATACTCATCTAACCTGCGCTTGAAAACCTTTAAATTTGGACTGTTTATTGTCTCCTGTACTCTACCATTCTGTTGGCGAGGAAATACTCTTTCGCATACAGCCTACATCTTTGTTTTTTTAATTTCCGAGTTGTGGCCCCATGCTATTCTGAACTCCTGAAAAACAATACCTACGAGAGGCGATCAATAAGTTTTGTGAATCGTCTATTTAAGAAGCAGTAGCTGATCGCAAATCGTCAGTCAAAAATATTTCAACGATGGAGAAGGTTGAGCACCACGCAGTGATCAAATTTTTGACCAAGGAAGGCAAGAATGCAAAAGAGATCTATGAAGGCATGGTTGAAGTGCACACCGACACCGCCCCTTCCTATACAACCATTGCTTGTTGGAATAGGAAGTTCCGCCATGGTCGTGAGTCCCTTGAAGATGACGCCCGTCAGACGTAACCAACGAGAACAATGTGGCCCGTGTGGAAAGGATGATCCTCGAAAATCGACGGGTGAAGGTCGAAGAAATCGAGCGAGAACTTGGGATATCACATGGAAGTGTTATGAACATCATCCACGACAATTTGACCGTAACCAAAGTCTCTGCCCGTTGGGTCCCTAGAAACCTCACGCAACATCATGACCCATGATCGACTTCAACGTCGTCAAAGTTCGGAGGAGCTGCTGCTCCTGTACAACCAAGACCCGGCAAGATTCGAGTCATGCATAGTGACAGGTGATGAAACGTGGGTCTATCACTGGTATCCCGAGACCAAGCTCGAAAGCATGGCCTGGAAGCACAGGGGTTCTCCGACTCCCATCAAGTTCCGGACCCAACCCTCAGCCGGGAAGATCATGGCCACCATCTTCTGGGATTCTGAGAAGGTGTTGATGGTGGAATATGCGCCTCGTGGAAGGAACATCACAGGCCAATATTACGCCAAGGAACTGGCTGGGTTGAAGAAGTGCATCCCGTCAGAAGCGGCGCGGCAAGTTGGCACGTGGTGTCCTGCTCCTCCACGACAATGCCCCTGTCCACAAGGCCAGAGTTTCACAAACTGCTCTGCGCGAGTGCGGATTCGAGGAGCTCAACCATTTCCCCTACAGTCAAGATCTGGCCCCTAGCGACTACTTTTTATTCCGCCAGCTCAAAACTGCGCTTCGTGGACGCCGGTTTGGGGACGATGATGATGTCCAGCTCGCCGTCCAGGAGTGGATTGAACAGCAGCCGGAAGATTTCTGGTTGTCGGGAATTCGAAGCCTCAGGGACAAGTGGCGCAAGTGCATTGAAGTCGAGGGTAGTTATATTGAAAAATAATAAAATACTTTTCCTCATATCTCGTTTCCTTATATCCTAATTGCAAAACTTATTGACTGCTCCTCATATAAACTTAATTAAATTTGGTTAATATTTCGAAAACCGTAACAAATTTAAACACTCGCATTATGCCAAACACCTTTGAGGGATCCATCTCTTGTGCAGTTAGTGTAAAGCAAAAATTGACAAGCAACAATGTTTCGAGCGCCCTCTGGGCCGGGCATCATTCCTCGACGGTAAGGTGTTTTCAAAGAATCTTACTAATAATCTTAAAAAGTATATCATTCGATTATCATATAGTCTATCTACCTCATATGTTATCACATAACATAGAAATGGTTATCAATAACTTTCATCGTTGTCTTCGCTAAATACTTTTATAAATAATAAATAAAGGATAGAAAGAATAATAAATAAGTGGATGTGAAATGTATTTCGAAGACCTCGTAAAAGAGGTTTACAGTGACCTTAATCGTGCCTTTAGTTTTGGGGGTGTAGGGGAATGGTCACTTCCCTCCCCCCCCCCCCCGTTCACTCTTGGTGCAGTCACAAGGCGGTTACCGCAAAGACATCCATCTTCAGTGCTTAACCGCAGTGTGGCACAACTCGGTGCCATTAAAGACCCTAAAGGTCAAAATGTAAGATCTCCCCCAGGAGAGTGAGATCCAGTTTCACGTCGAATAAGAAATTAGAGACGTGTTTCTCTCAATCTCGAAGGCTAACGAGGAGCCGATGTTTGACTTCTTGGGAAAAACCGTTGGCCAAAAGAACTCTCCTGGGGCCGTCCTCAAGCCCCTCCCCCCTAACCACTCCCCCAGTGGGGTGACGAGGTATAAATGAGGGACTGAACTCGGGGAGGGTCTTCTTCAAGGGCGAGGATATACGTCAGGCCAGGTGACGAAGTCCTCGATTAAAACCGAGCTATCTAGACTGGATTGGTAGTATACGTCAGGCCAGGTGACGAAGTCCTCGATTAAAAACGAGCTACCTAGACTGGATTGGTAGTATACGTCAGGCCAGGTGACGAATTCCTCGATTAAAACCGAGCTACCTAGACTGGATTGGTAGTATACGTCAGTCTCTAGGTGACGAAGTCTTCGGATCAAACCGAACTACCGAGACTGGAGAGGTAGTGTACTTGGCTCACCAGACCAAGAAGTACCCTGCAAGAGAGGCAGGGCTACCTACCTTAAGGGGCTAAGAAGAAGCTCATCCTCGATCTAAGTCCCTGGTTATCAAACCAAACGATAAGTTAACTTTGGTGAGTTCAACTTACTCTCGCTAGAGAGACTCCTCATATCCTGGTGCACCTTAAACACCAGGGGTATTCCTCGTCCTTGAGGAATTAAGAAAAGAAGAAGGAAAAGGCTCCCTCCTCGAGCCCGTTACTCTGTGTCCACACCGAACTCTTAGTTAACTTGGTGAGGAACCAAGTTCAACTTGTTCTCGACAGAGAAATCCCCCTCCGTTATACTCGCCCTTGAGGAAGACTGGAATTAAGAAAAAGCTCATCCTCGAGCTAGTTCCGGGTTACCAAACCGAACGTTAAGTAATTTATTCTCGCCAGAGAAACCCCCCTCCGTTATCCTCGCCCTTGAAGAAGACCCTCCCCGAGTTCAGTCCTCGTCCATAAGGAAATTAGTAACGAAGGAGAAAAGCTCCTTCTCGAGCTCGTTACTCAGTGGTCACACCACACTCTAAGTTAGCTTGATTTAAGAAACAAGTTCGACTCACTCTTGCCAGAGAGACCACAACTGCCTAGGTGTTGCATAAAGCACCGTATTGGTTCTCGTCCTTGAAGAACTCCCCCCACCGGGAGAACGTGTGGACCCCCCAGCTGCCACCCTCGCCAAAACAACGGTGTGATCTCGCTCATGTACATCTGGCCGGCGGCACGCGTCGAGAGTAAAAAACATTTCTGAGGCCTTTAAACCCCACATGAGTCCGTAAGCCTAATTCTTATATTATTGTTGTGTGTAGAGAAAAGGTTAACCAATTTTGGTCGGTAAACTAATTTAATTAATTCTTGTTTATAATAATATTTAGAGTATTGCTGTAGTTAATGTCTAAATGTTATGTATTCCTTTAATAAAGGTAAAATATAAGTTTATTTTGGGATTAATGATCGTTTCTCTTATATATATCCTTACGTGTTTCGTAACGGCTCTGTTCGTTAAGATATTCTTATAATATCAATATATTAGACACTCTTAGCACTCTTAGAGATAGAACAAAAGACGGGGGGGGAGAATTCTACGACATAAATAAAAGTGGTGTCAGGTTTGTAGGTTGTTATTAGAAAGAACCTAGCAGTGTCTAATTAAGAAAGACCCAACACGTGAATAAATATCAGATCAGGAATAAGAGAATAATTGACGAGAGGAAAATTGATAGAGTTATGGGTGGTAACAATCTTAAGGTAATTGGTGGGCAGGCCAAGTGGTAAATTTGTTGTCTGGAGTGGTATTTCAATCAACATAGTATTGGGATTGAGGGTAAGTTATGCTGAGCGCTACCTGGTGAGTGGTGGCATAATTACCTGAGAGTACAGTAAGGAAAATTCGACGGACCAACACAAAAGGGATCCGGTCAAGAGATTTTACCTACAAGCCCAAATTTTGGGATTTGAAGGCAAGGATATGGATGCCTACATCCTTGAAGAATTGAGAATACAAAGAGAAGAAGAAGAAATAATAGTTTGATAGAAAGAGAAAAAATATAAAAAGAGAAGGGAAAAGAGAATGCGAAGCAATAAAAATACGGAGAGACATAAAATTAGAGAAAGACAGAATACAGGGGAAAATAGAAAGAGAGGAAAGAAGAATGCTGAGAGGAGGTAAAACAAGCGAAAGAATAATACTGTTGAAAAGAGAAGCACAAGAATTCGGAATAAGGATAGAAAGGGAAGATGAGGAAAGGAGAATAAAGATAAAACAAGAAGATGATGAAAGAAAAATAAAGATAAACCTGGAAGATGAAGAAAGAAGAACCCGACGGAAAAATGAAATAGCGAAACCAGAAAAAGAGGCGGAGGAAAGGAGAATGAAGAGGGAAAATGAACGTGCTCAAGCTGAAAGAGAAGAGAGAGAAGAAAAAGAAAGATTGCTCGCACTCGAAAGAGCACCTATCGAGAATCTCATAGAGGCCGAGGAAGTTGTAGCCCGGCCTGGACCTAAGAAAGGACCATCGAGGGAAACCCAGCCAAATGGGGTAACGATGGAAGAAGTAGGAAGTAGGGATGAGGTACCAGCAAGAGTACCTAAAGGAAAACCTACGAGGAGAACCCAGCCAAATGGGGTTATCAGGGAAAAAGTAGGAGGTAGGGTAGAGGTACGAGCAGGTGTACCTGAGGAACTACCTACTAAGAGAAGTGAGTCAAATGAGTTGACAAGGAAGGAGGAAAGAGGTGCTATTGCGATAGACCCAGGAAAGACTAATCAAATGGTAGACACGGATGAGTATCCCCTACCCCTAGTAGTCTCCTCTTCGAACGGAACGTTTACGGAGTTACCGCTAAATTGCTAAGTCGTAGTGAGCGCCACGCCCATTAACGACCTCGCAGGGAAAAGTTTTCTCGATCCCCAAAGATCGAACCCAGACACGATCTTCCCGTGTACCTGGTTAAAGGAGAGCTATGGGACTCAAGTTCTCATCAATTATGCCCCGCTGCAACAGGCCGCTCAAGCCATAATGTTCAATTTAAAGGTAGTCAAGTACCATAATATGGGTAAGTCGAGTAGGTTGAAATACCGATACCATTTAGTAACATACTGGGGTAGACTCAATAACCCGAACGGCCGACTCAGGCGCGGTAAAGTATTGGTCTTAGAGCACCATTTTAGGATTAGCTACATCAAAGGAGCCGATAAAGTACAGCTGCTCTATAGGCGGAGACTAAAAACCATTTAGGGTTATTTCAGTACCTAATGAGCGTGAAACCAGGTTTTCATTTGTTGTTCATGTTAATATTTATCGGTAGGATTTAAGTTCTCAAAAACTTTGAAATGTAAGGAAGTAGCTTGTTTTTTTGTTTTTTTTGTGGGTAATCGATGAATTAAGGTTTTGTTATGTTCATGTAAAATTGTTAATCGAGTATGTCTAGTTCGACACATTGCCTGTGTAAACGCGCGCGAGACTTACATGTGTAAGGAAACTTAATGTATGAAAGGGCTCAAGAAATACAACTTTGCTAATCTCGACTAGGTTGAGTAAGTTGTTTTGAGTACCCGGGAGCATCCTCCCTCCCCATTAAGTTCTTCGATGGGAGGTGTTGTAGGGGAATGGTCACTTCCCCCTCCCCTTCCCCGTTCACTCTTGGTGCAGTGACAAGGCGGTTACCGCAAAGACATCCGTCGAAGGCATCGGCGGGTTCAGTGCTTAACCGCAGTGTGGCACAACTCGGTGCCATGAAAGACCCTAAAGGTCAAAATGTAAAATCTTCCCCAGGAGAGTGAGATCCAGTTTCACGTCGAATAAGAAATTGGAGACGTGTTTCTCCCAATCTCGAAGGCCAACGAGGAGCCGATGTTTGACTTCTTGGGAAAAACCGTTGGCCAAAAGAACTCTCCTGGGGCCGTTTTCAAGCCCCTCCCCCCCTTACCACTCCCCCAGTGGGGTGACGAGGTATAAATGAGGAACTCTGAGGAAAATCAGGGTAGTATACGTCAGGCCAGGTGACGAAGTCCTCGATTAAAACCGAGCTATCTAGACTGGATTGGTAGTATACGTCAGGCCAGGTGACGAAGTCCTCGATTAAAAACGAGCTACCTAGACTGGATTGGTAGTATACGTCAGGCCAGGTGACGAATTCCTCGATTAAAACCGAGCTACCTAGACTGGATTAGTAGTATACGTCAGTCTCTAGGTGACGAAGTCTTCGAATCAAACCGAACTACCGAGACTGGAGAGGTAGTGTACTTGGCTCGCCAGACCAAGAAGTACCCTGCAAGAGAGGCAGAGCTACCTACCTTAAGGGGCTAAAAAGGAAGCTCATCCTCGATCTAAGTCCCTGGTTATCAAACCAAATGATAAGTTAACTTTGGTGAGTTCAACTTACTCTCGCTAGAGAGACTCCTCATATCCTGGTGCACCTTAAACACCAGGGGTATTCCTCGTCCTTGAGGAATTAAGAAAAGAAGAAGGAAAAGGCTCCCTCCTCGAGCCCGTTACTCGGTGGCCACACCGAACTCTTAGTTAACTTGGTGAGGAACCAAGTTCAACTTGTTCTCGACAGAGAAATCCCCCTCCGTTATACTCGCCCTTGAGGAAGACTGGAATTAAGAAAAAGCTCATCCTCGAGCTAGTTCCGGGTTACCAAACCGAACGTTAAGTAATTTATTCTCGCCAGAGAAAACCCCCTCCGTTATCCTCGCCCTTGAAGAAGACCCTCCCTAAGTTCAGTCCTCGTCCATAAGGAAATTAGTAACGAAGGAGAAAAGCTCCTCCTCGAGCTCGTTACTCGGTGGTCACACCACACTCCAAGTTAGCTTGATTTAAGAAACAAGTTCGACTCACTCTCGCCAGAGAGACCACAACTGCCTAGGTGTTGCATAAAGCACCGTATTGGTTCTCGTCCTTGAAGAACCCCCAACCCCCCCCGGAAGAACGTGTGGACCCCCAGCTGCCACCCTCGCCAAAACAACGGTGTGATCTCGCTCATGTACATCTGGCCGGCGGCACGCGTCGAGAGTAAAAAACATTTCTGAGGCCTTTAAACCCCACATGGGTCCGTAAGCCTAATTCTTATATTATTGTTGTGTGTAGAGAAAAGGTTAACCAATTTTGGTCGGTAAACTAATTTAATTAATTCTTGTTTATAATAATATTTAGAGTATTGCTGTAGTTAATGTCTAAATGTTATTTATTCCTTTAATAAAGGTAAAATATAAGTTTATTTTGGGATTAATGTTCGTTTCTCTTATATATCCTTAGGTGTTTCAGAATGGCTCTGTTCTTTAAGATATTCGTATATCTAAATATATTAGACATACTTAGCACTCTTAGAGATAGAACTAAAAGGAGGGGAATTCTACGACAGGGGGAATAAGGTGTAAATCTAAAAAATTCTTTAAAGCATTTGTGGATTTGAAGGTTTTTTGTTGTGAAGTATCTACCCAATGGCTCGCTAAACAGGACTCAATTGGCGGTCAAAGGCCCATCGTAGAAATAGAACAGGACTATTATTTTATATAGGTCTCAATGAGAAACATAAATAACAAGCATACTTATTCAAATGATATTTTTGTGATTTAGAGTAGTCTATGCTATGAGTTAATTAAAGATTCGGTGGCAGGACTCCCAGAAAAGGGGGATATTGAGGAGACAAGCTCCCCATTGTTCGTAAAAAAGTTTTTTATAGTTTAACAAACTGGTAATATGATAATTGCAGAAAAAAAGGAAGGATTAAACCTCCACCTACTTAGAGAGAAGGGTAAGTTAGGCTATGTTAGGTCCGGTTATTTTTTCTTTATATATTTTGAGTTATTTATCCAAATTTATTCCTCATTTCGGCGACGGTAAGGCAAAATGTGCTGAAATCGAGGGTTACTCCTATTTCGACGGAATCGCAATCAAACATTTTTTTGCGGCATTTTGCCTTCCGATCGCAAAAAAAAAAAACAACAAATTTGGATAGAGCACATGAAATGTATAAGTAAAATTAATAAAACGTACACAAAAAGGATAACCTTGAATACTATGCATTTATATTTTCAAAATGGTCTCCTGCTAAAATATCATAGTTAAATGGAATTTAGAATTTAATATTTAAATATAACAAAATATTAATATTACAATCCTTAAGTTTGAAAACATCATCTTTCAAGTTCCGTGTCGTCATGTCCTAATATTTCTTTTATTCTTTTCTTTCAGATACAAGGGCAGGAAGTACCATCTCTTATTAATACATCAAGTCACATCTCTCTAATATCAATGAGGCTTATCAATATTCTCGGACTACGAAGAGAATTAATTCAAGATAAAACAGTCCCCGCCTCACCTTTAGACACTGGTAGGTTTTCTTTAATAACCTTACATATATCAAGCAGTAACTAATATATATTGGTAATAAATTTTATTTATGTGACAATATTTGTTTTAGTGAAGTTTTTTCAACTGCAATGAAATTATAGATATTTGTATTACATTTTCATTAAAAATAAATTGAAAAGGAGCTCTTCAGATATTAGTTTTTAAACCACAACTATTATGAATGGATTATTTATAAAAATAACTCCCCTAGAATGACCTTCTACTTTTCTGTCAGTACATTCTTCTTTTTCTCACTAACTCCGCAGGTGGATATGCGGCTATATATCTGCCACACATTTTCACTTCTACCTTCACCACTTTCTTTACAGGTCCTTACTTGTAAATCGTTGGTTTTCGCTTCTCACAAACAGGATATTGCCTGAGAGAGAAAGTCATTTCTTGTTCGTGTGCTGAGAAAATTTAAAGGCTAAATAAACCTAAAAGAATACATAAAGATATGAAAGAACTCAATACAACGAGGAGTGAAAAAGATAAAGAGACGAATAGAGAACCACACAAAGCGCTTCATTAGTGGAAAACACGATTTTTACAAAGTAATTTCAGGCGTTTATCTGGTGGCCGCCAACGAGGGCCAGAGGAAGAAACGAATAAGTGTAAGATATGGTTACATTTGTAGTGGATTACACTCCATATTTGCCAATTTCCTTTTAAACACTTTTCGTATCCATCTTTTAAACATTTACCTTTTTTCTATAATCTGGCAACATTCTTTATCATTGCCGTCCCTTGCAATGATAGCATATTTCACTCGTGTCTCACGTCTCGCATCAAAAGTTTTGTTTTTGAACAGTGTTAAAGTGTGCAAGAGAAACCATCAAAAAAATTGTAAGTGCTGTATAATGACTCATGTATTTCCCTTTTTCTATTTCACCCTTACTACATTATACATATGTAGTGCTCCATTGCAAGGTGGATTAGGATCAACAAAGAAGCCTCACAAATGAGTGTCATGTAAGTCCTATTAAGTCTTGAAATGGGCACGCACATAATTATGCACCTACAATTAATCTACTGAAATTGTATTCCATTTTGTCATGGAAACATGAAAATAATATATGCAAATAATGTATTCTCGTAAAGGCTATATAGGCAAAATTGAATTCAAGACCATTTCACTCGGTCACACGCATACACACTAAGACGAGCAACAGCGCTTCTCACGCAACAGCTTTGCAGATATATTTATCGAACACAGCAAGCTGAGAAACAGGAAAGACGCCGGGCCTTTATTGATTGCACTGAGCCATGAAACACAAAATCTTATTTCTTAAAATTATATCAGTCCCCAAGATAAAATTCATCTAGCAGAGGCCTCAAACAAAACTCCATGCTCATTTTCTCTCTATCCCCTTGTACACACGAATAAATTTTGCATTGAAATAAGCTCCGTCCAAACCGCCTGATTGGCCAACAATGGGCCACGCCTACATTTTTCACCACAATAAATGACATCCAAAAGTAGACCTCAGTGTCGAGGAAGGGAGGGGTGTGACCAAAAAGTCAGCCACTATCGTCTCTGCGATCGGGTACAATTGAATTGAAAAAAAGGTAAGGACCTTCTACTTAGAATGTGATATTATTAGGTTAGCTCTTTAAAATGGAATACGTTTGCTGGGTTCGTCTCAAGGGTTATTCGAAAGATAAACACCTCTACAAAAATAAACTTTAATACAAATAATAAGAACAAGGGCACAAATAAATATGGAAATCTAAATAATAATCAGTACGGCAAAAGAATATCATGACAGGCAAAAATTAAGGAGACTAAGTCCAGGAAAATATATAAGTGATCCAATACGTTGAATCGAATGAAAGATTTAGCAAGACTATTGGCGTTACACCAAATGAGGAATTCTCTTTAGGACTGGAAACGAAGAGGTGGGACTTACGAAGACTTGGAGGATGAACTGGGGATGTGGAAGACCAATGGGCCAGTCTACGTCAATGGGGTCTAGATGCGAAGGCGTCCAGAGAGACTCCGAAGGGGGGTGAGATTACCTCGGCTCCAGTGAGAAGTAATCACAAAATCGAGATTCGTCTGCGGACGGCAGGAAGTCTTAATCAATGTAGTGAGACGAGAGAGACCCAGGACAATCTTCCGGGGTGTAAACTAGTTTCCGTAATCTTTCTCTGATCAGGGCGGATTAAATGAAGACGATCTGCTGACTAGATCATAAGGGTGAGGGGATCACTTCACTGAAGATAGATACTAGATTCTGGACGGCAAGAAGCTCGGGTTCTTTCTATCTGCTGAGGATTTGCAGATATTACTCTAAATAGGAGCCACAGCCATGGTAGACAGATGGCTGAGTGCGCGAGGGCGTCCTAACGGGATATCAGACCCAGCTTAAGCAAACATGGACCTTGATAATTTCGGGCATCAACGAAGCGAAAGGAAATTATGCGAGATTCCCAATGAATATCGGACGCGGCTTAAGCAAATATGCACCTTGATAATTTAGGGCATCGACGAGGCGAAGGGAAATAAGAGAGATTCCCTTCTACCCCAAAGGGGAAGATGGACACGGCTGGCACCTGTGAGTGGGACAGCGTTATCAAACTAAGGGGGAGACGGTGATAACGGCGTATTGAGTTTCATGCTCCCACACGCCTCCCTTCCTAAGATGAAATTTCACAGACATGTAGGGGTGGAAAATGTCATTCCCCCACAAATGGGAGAGATAGGGATTGGAGAAAACAATTTACATGACGGGATACAAGCTAATAGGAGAATCTTTAACTTTGGGCCTACATAACGATAAGTAATAATAATACAAAAAACACACAAAATAAACATGGTGACCATTAAAATTAATTACAAAAGAAAAAATAATTAAAGGCAATATATATACATATGGACAAGGCTCAACAATATATACAATTGTGAGTACACACCCTCGGTGACTCGATCTTACGAGGTAGGAGAAAGATCCTCTATGGGGTTTCTACAGTAAGCCATTCAATTCTCGGAACCTTTAATATAAAATATGCGAAATTGGTACTCCATCGACAGAAACTCCATCGCATGAGTCTACCGTTTTGATTTTTACTATTTTTTAAATATGTTAAGGCGGTGATCCCTTTGGATCACGAACTCCTTTCCCAATAAATACATTTAATATTTTTTTACCCCCCAAACTATCGAGAGAGCCTCACGTTCTATGGTCGCGTAGTTCTTCTCACGCGACGAGAGCTTACGCCTCGCGTATGCAATCGGATGGCTACAATCATCATCACATTGCAACAACATGCACCCTACGCCTTGGTTGCACGCGTCGGTTCTGATCCCGAAAGCTATGGTCAGATTGGGGAGTCTTAGAATGGAAGCAGAAGTGAGCCTATCCTTAAGGAGGATATGATAACACTAGGCAACAAATTTTAACTTTTTGTTTGTTACAGACATGTGAATAAGTGTTTCTAATTAGTTCGAAGGCACTGAATTCGAATTTGAAAACCAAAATTTTCTATCATGTCTAGATTTTGTGTAATGACCCCCCCATCTTTCGCTATTTGTTCCGATTAATAAATAAAAAATCTTTTTATTTTGTAATTTTTAAGCAAAAATGTTTTAAAAGTGGGGGACCCTCCTTCTTTATTCTGGCTTAGGACAGACAGTGTACATCACTGGTGAAGTTACCACCCCCCCACTCCCTCCCAAGCTATGAAAATTTTATTGTATTGATTAAGTTTGTTATGCACTTAAAGTTTAAAGAAACTTTGCTGTAACCTTCTCGTTTTTCTTTTGCGAGACACCAAAGTTTGTTTTTGTAAAGACCAGCAATAATCTTTTGTAAAGACCAGCAATAATCCCCCATCATATTTGGATTAAATTTTCTGGCTGGCCATTCTCGCTTTTTATAGTGACTTTATGATCTCTGCTATCCCATAGACATAAAAAGCACATGCACTTTGTGTATCCCAACTGTAACCCAAGAAGAAGTGGTACAACTTTCAAATCACAACAAATGCTCCAGTTATGCTCTTTGTACTCAATAAGTTTCAGCAATAGTTGCATTGATGAATATGTTTCTTGAAGACCTGTAGCGTAGCTACAGAATTGCAGCTTTTTCATTCCAATTGTGCAGCAGAACAGCTTTAAGACTTATCTTACTAGAGTCAATAAATAGGCACTACTCATTAGGATCATAGTCACAACCGATTTCCTGCATCAAGCCATTAATATTGTTGCAGTAACATACAGTATTTTCTTGTGGATAAAACTTTGATAACTTTTGATGACGATCTCGAAAGAAAGATACCCTGACATCTGGAAGGAGAAGATTTCTTTCGTGTAATCTGGAGGCAAGTAACTCAGCATTTTCTTTACTCAGATCTAAATCTCGTACTAAGTCGTTTAAACTTTGTTGGCAAAATAAATTTGGTCCTGTATCTTGATCAATTGGAACATATGTTTGATCTTCTTCAATTTCTCCAGAAATCAATTTCAAATCATCATCTGAACTAAAATATTCACTTATTGTAGTAGGTGGCTTCGGTACTGGAGTAGATTCATCATGTGGTGCCAGTTTCAACGTTGATGGGCAATTTGGATAAACAATTTTAGACTTGTTTTTCTTTGAAAATCTAGCCACATTTGTTAGGCAGAAATAACAATCATTAAAGTGATTTGAGGGCTCAAACCATATCATGGGAACATCAAATGGCATTGCCTTCCTCTTACCATTTAACCAAGCTGTCAACATTGTGTTACACTGCGTGCAGCAAATATGAGGGGCCCAATCTTTATCTTAGTCCCCTACTTTGCATCCAAAATAGTATATATAAGATTGCTTCATCGTTACTGCTGTTTCTATTTACCTCCGTTGTGCCACTGGTGTGAATTGCCCATAAACATAACAAAATATGTTGGGGCTGTTTACACATCGGAGTCTAGAACTTGAAGCCATGGCAAGATTTCAAATACTAACTTGAGCAAGCAAACGATACAAAATGTGAGATCCTTATCATAAAGTTCTTATCAGAGCAAATTTTGATAAATTTGTTATCTTCTTAACCACTTACCAGTTATCAGTAGCAGAAAATAATTATGTATTAATCTGAAAATCTGAAAAACACCCCAGTAATTAGAATTCAATGATTTTTTTGTTTCAATATAGTCTACTTTATATATATTAAACGTTTTAATATATATTATTTATTAATATATTGTATATATATATACATATACTAATTACATATATTAAATATATTAAATATTGCATATTGGTACAATATTGAGCAAAATTGTGAAATGGCTTGAAAAGGAAAATTAAAATTACACAAAAACTAGACGTGATATGTAAATTCTAAAGACAAATTTGTAATCAGCGCCTAAAGATCATTTAGAATCACATATTCTCTGCTCTGTAACAAAATGTCTGTTCCCTAGTGTAATAGGCCCTTACATATGTCTATTTCTGAGATAAATTTGGCCTCTTCAAACAGGTGTAGGTTCGGGTCGATAAGCGGGATTGGTTCTGTGTCAAAAACTGTCACGGAATTCAATTTCCAGAAATCTACACACATTCTGAATGTTTGTTCGGGCTTCCTTACCATTACAATGGAGAAGCAGAAATCAGAGGTGGAGTACTCAATGATACCCAACTTTAATAAGTTTTCCACTTCTGAATTAAAGGCCGGACGAAGATGCACAGGCAAGGGGTACGGTTTAGTTCGAACAGGCTTCTGTGTATTCAGAGAGATTTTATGTATGAAATGATGCGCACATCCTGGCTTTTCCGAAATCACCTTCTCAAATTCAGCTAATAACTTAGCCAGTTGAGCCTTTTGCAAGAGTTCCAATTGGGGGGTTAAATCGAGTTCCGGGAAGGTTTCTTTCCCTGAACCGGGGAGAGAAGGTAGGGGGTACTCCTTATCTGACTTGACGCAAACTGTTTGTATCGGATTGAGAGGCTCGGTGGGGTAAGCGGCTTCGTCAAGTGCCACTATGGTATTAATATACGCACGGCGGTTGTATCGCTTAAGCATGTTTATGTGATATAACTTATTACCAAAGGGGGTCTTTATGAGATAGTTCACGGTTCCTCGTGTTTCTCAAACGGAGAAGGAGCTTATCAGATTCAGTGGGAAGGAGGAGCAGTACCTCATCACCGGGTCGGAAGCGCCGATCTTTTGCTCTGACGTCGAAATGAGTTCGGTATTTCTCCAAATTAAGATCTGTATTCTTATACGCGATCTCAGCGCATTCCTCTAAGCGGTTTCTCGGGTCCAATACGTACGAATACGAGGTTTTAATTTCTTCATCGAGGCGAGGATTTGCGAATAATTCGTTGAGAATACTCATAGGTCCTCGCACGTCGCCCATAAAGGAGTTCGAACGGGGCGAACCCTAAAGTCCTAGAGAGAGCGAATGGCAGATACTGATACCACTCTTGAGGCTGAACGTGGCACAGCTTCTTCAGGACGATCTTCCGAGTCCCGTTTAATTTTTCGCAGACTCCGTTAGCCGCAGGGTGGAAAGGGGTTGTAAAGAGAGGTTTTATCAAGAGATGTTTTCCCACGTATTCCTTGAGTTCGGACGTAAATTGTCTGCCTCGATCAGACAATATCTCTTTAGGGGTGCCGACTCGAGAAAAGATAGCGATTAATCCTTCTGCGCAAGTTATGCTATCGATTCTTTTTAGGGGAACTGTATCATGGAACCTCGTAGCGAAATCCTCGAGCGTAAGGATATAAGTGTCCTTCGCTTGACGGGGGATGAATTGGACCAATCAAGTCGATAGCCACTCTAAAAAAGGGTTAAAAAAATAGGGGTCCTTTGAAGAGGGACAGGTGCGATCCGTCCTTTTGCCGTCGCCTTTTGACAAATACCACAGGATCGACAAAATTCTGCAATCTCTTTGGCAGCGCCGGGCCAAAAGAAATATAAAAAGATTCTTTGGGCAGTTTTATTGTGGCTGAAATGGCCAGCCAATAACTTATCATGGGCAACGCGAAGAACCTGGGGAACGCGAGAACGGGGGATGCAAAGAGAGCAAGTCTTAGCACCATCTAAAACGGTAAAGGAGGTCATCTTTAACGAGATATATAAACTTCTTGGGCCACAATCAGAAACTTGATTGCCCTGCTGGACTTTTCCCTACAGGGGCTGGAGAGAAGAGTACTTTTTCTTCTTTTCAATTGCGAACTCCTTGTTATGAAGGGATACAAATTCGGGGACATGAGGAGTCTCGATGCAATCTCTTTTAAGGCCTAAGCCCTCGTAAGGACGGGCTAGGCGATAGGATTAGGGGGGATCTGATGGTTCTTGCCGACCAACACAACACGGCACAGAACTTAATGGGGGCTGCAACGATCCCCACCCAACCGGTTAAGTATTTACATTCTAGGTAGCAGCGAACCACAGGCAACCGGTTGGCGCACCCCAAGTAGTTGTGGACTATTGCATACTTATCGTGGTCGGAATTTACTAGGGGAAGCAATTTTCCCAACACTACGACGCAGGTGAACCCGGTGTATCTCACAAGGGTTGACACCCGGCACCCGTTCACAGTTCCTTTTTCAAATTCAAGCTCACTGGTGTACTTTTATTAAATAAAAAGTTGATGTGATGTCCTGGATAACCGTTAGTCGGGGCAGAAGCTGGAGTTATTGGGCTAGCAGGTGGCTTAGAAAGAGAAGCATTGACTTAATGGACTTGTTGGATGGGGGAAAAGAGAAGGTGAGGGTTTGGGGGGCAGTTGTTTTTTTACATGTCCGGGCACGACGCACGTGAAACATACGATGGGCCGCCGGGGGTAATTGAATGGAGGGGGATTATTTAGGAGGGGCTTAATATCCTTCGCTTCTTGCGGGGAGGGAATCGAGGTTTGGGGACACCAGCCACTTTGACAAAATTGGGCGAATTTTTATGGAAGGACTTAAAGAAATTACTCTTACCCTTGGGAGGTGGGGAAAGCGATTTCTTGGGGTCCTTCGGATACAGATTATGGCTGGACGCGTGTACATCCACCTCTTCCAAGCATTCCTTAAAGGTAAACGCTCGTCTATCCTTTGCGAATGCACAAATCTCGGATGGTAGCGCAGTTATTAACTGATCACGTAAGACGAAATCGAACAGAGACTCGTATTCGCGTCCTACTTGAGCCGACTCCAACCAGAATTGTAAGCGTCTCTGAATAATGAAGCCTAAACTGGCGGTAAGTTAGGTCAGGTAATATTCTTGCCTAGAGAAACATAACCCGATATAAATCGGGATTCATATTGATTGCCAATAGCAATTTGGCCTTGAGAGTCGAATAATTAAGGGTGGCCTCGGCAGGAAGAGATATGAAAATTTTCCGAAGATGACTGTTGAGCAAGGGAAGTAAGCGTGCAACTCCATCCTCCTCGATGTTCCATGAATTCACTTCGAAAATGTTTTAGAAGTGGGTGAGGTAGGCAGTGAAGTCTTAGCCATCCTTGAATAGGGGTAACTTAACCGAAGGGGTTGAGGGGCCTCGTTCCTTGAACTAACGGAAAGGGTTTCTACGTTATCCCGACTTAGCTCTCGCTCATGCTGACGGTTTCTTGCTCTTCCTTCTGCCTCTATTTGCTCTCTTCCTCTTCTTTCTTCTGCTTCTATTTGCTCTCTTCTTTCTTCGGCTTCTCTTTGATCTTTTTCTCTTCTTTCTTCCCTTTCATTTCTTTCTTCGTCCTAGTTATAGGCAATTAAATCCTTGACTGTTAATTCCAAGATTTTACCTTGTTTGTAGAAGCTATCAAAGGATGACATTCTTGACATTACGTGTGCTCTAACACCTCAAACGTACAGGGAACACACGACACATAATATGGGCTCTCATGGAAGGTTTTTTTTTTCATTTATACTAAGATTTACTCTCAAAAAAAGACATTCACACCAAAAAAAAGAAATATGAAACACAAAAGCGAAAAATTTAATCCCTATCGGATTGAAAATGTTCCGTCCTCTTAATCCAGCTCGGGATTTAGTAGAGGGTTGCCACCAAAAAAAAGGGAAACTTATGAACTCGCGAGCATACAATTAAATAGGTTTTTTTTAAAAGTTGATAATTATTCTATAATCTTTGAATAACTTTGAGCGAACTTAGGTAAACTCAGCAATAATAATTAAATGGGAGGGAATTGAAATTTAACAGGTTCTTAAGTAAAAAAAAAATAAGAAAATAAAAATAACCCACTATACCTGACACCAGTTTTTAATATAATCATATATAATAATAATATAATATATATATATATATATATATATATATATATATATATATATATATATATATATATATATATATATATATATATATATATATATATATATATATATATATATATATATATATATATATATATATATACATATATATATATATATATATATGAATGATAATAGTAAACCACAATATTTGAATCAAGATTTTATTTATAACTATCGAACTAGTTTCGGCAAGATGCCATTTTTAACTACTAATGAATAAACTAGGCAAGGAACGCAGTATATATAAGATAAGATCCATCCTAAACAAAATGAAACAGCAGCTAAATCTTCTTTCATCCTCTTATTCAAGTGGCCCGACTCTCCGTTGTATGTTAATTTGCAATTATAGCATAATGTGCTGTATACTCTATCATCGAGATTTTTTGGACGCAGTCTAGTCAAGGATTTTCGAATGGTATTAGAATATTCAAATGTAATATTTATGTTATTCGAAAATCCTTGACTAGACTGCGTGCAATCAATCTCGATGCTGGAATATACAGCATACCATGCTATAATTGCAAATTTACATACATCGGAGATTCGGGCCACTTTAATAAGAGGATGAAAGAACATTTAGTTGATTTCAGAAGGTGTACGAACTCTTCAAGTCTCTTTACGCACATGCAAAAGCACGACCATAAAATTGATTTTAACCATGTAAAAATCATTTATAAATCTCCTTTCAATTATATTGAAAGGAGAATTGCGGAATCCATCATCATCAACAAAATTGATAATTTCAATTTATCTGAAGGGCAAAACAAATTTAACATATATATATCAAATAAAGTCGCCAATCTTATTTATACATCCACGGATGCAATGGGTCTCGGAGATTAGCAACTCTCCAGACTGTTTCCAGTCCCATTTCATTTTGTTTAGCTTGTCATTCGCGCCAGATTCATTCGAGTTTTTCCCAGATTGTTTCCTGCTGTTTCATTTTGTTTAGAATGTGTCTTACCTTATATATATATACTGTGTTATTTGCCTAGTTTCTTCATTATTAGTTAAAAAAATGGCATCTTGCCGAAACTAGTCCGATAGTTCGATAGTTATAATTAAAATCTTAATTCAAATATTGTGGTTTAAGATTTTCTTTCACTGATATACATCACGCCAATGTGATATCTTCCATTTTATATATATATATATATATATATATATATATATATATATATATATATATATATATATATATATATATATATATATATGTATATATGTATATATATATATATATATATATATATATATATATATATATATATATATATATATATATATATATATATATATACAAGGTGTCCCAGAAAAAAGTTAACCATACTTTGAATTAGTATAATTCAAGCACTATTGGAGATTTCTAAGTCCTGCAGAAATATTTTGTTTAACAACTATTAATCTGTCGATTCTGGAAATTTCATTCAATTCTCTTTTATGATATTGATTCACTAATGGGTTTAGTGGAGGATATCAAAAATATGCTTGCGCAAGGAAATAAAATAATGAAACGAAGCCTCGGAATGCTAGGCCACCGTGCACTTTCAAGAAAACCTAGGAGCCTAGGTTGCCTAGGTCTTTGTGCGATTATTCAAGCAAAGCCTGGGTCCTTTTACAGTGGTTTTTTTAGCAACGCTGTGGTATGGTCTCGTCATTATTGCTTACTAAGCAAATCAAAGCGTTTCTGTGTAAAAGTTTACTTTCATAGAACCTTTTAAATCATGCAAAAGATCAACGCGTATTTGTAGTCACAAACTTTATTAAGACTGGCAGTATTAAACAAGTACAAGATTCATTTGAACAACGTTTTCCAAGTAGGCACCCACCAAGCAAGCCCCCAATTTGGAAAAATGTTCGCTAATGCCAACATGAAGGAACATGCTTAAATCTAAATAAAGGTCGTTCGGGTCGTATGAGAACCATAAGAACCATAGAAAATATTGAAAATGTTCAGATGACACTTCTTCAAAATCCACATGTATCAGTCAGAAAGAATGGGTTACAGTTGTCAAAGTAATCATTTAACCGCATTATTAAACATGACTTAAAATGGCATCCCTATAACATGCATGCAAGACACCAGCTTTTTAAAACTGATTTTCCTCGTCGCAGACAATTTGTCGAAAGGCTTCTCCATAAACCTGCTCGTTTCTTGGAAAACATTGTGATTGGTGACAAGGCAGCCTTTTTCATGAATGGAAAGGTAAATAGCCATAACATTCGGCAATATGCGCCACTGAACCACCCCCTAGCATTCAATTTTGACACACGTATTTTTCAACAGAAAGTGTCTCCGTGGATCGGAATATGCGGGAATGGCTATCTTGTCGGCCTATAGTTTTACGAGAATAACTTGAATGGTGCTGCCTACCTGAGAATGATTAACCAAAGGATCTTCGGGGAACTCCGCCAGATTTACGGCAATCGATTTAATAGAATTTGGTGGATTCACGACGGCGCACCAACTCATAGACAGCTTGATGTAAGAACAAAAGTAAGAGAAACGTTTAACAACCATATTGTCGCGCTAAATCATGCAATTAAATGGCCCCAAGATCCCCTGACATAACACCGTGCGATTATTTCTTATGGGGATATCTAAAGAATAATGTCTATTCTACTCCACCACAAAATCAACTAGTTAAGAGAAGGTGTCACACGTGAATTCAATATAGACTTAAGGAAAATCACAAGTTAATCAAAAAGGTTGTTCAATCAATGTGATCAAAGGCGCAACTGTGCTTGAAAAGAAATGGAGAACATGTGGAAGGAAACAGTTTTTAGAAAATTAAAAAAATGAATTTGTATTACCCATATGAAGAGGTGTTTTTGTTAAAAACGGATTTAAATAAATTTTTTAATTTTAAAGTTCGAAGTTTCATTATTTTACTTCTTTGTGCAAACATAATTTTGATAGCCTCCACTAAACCCATTAGTGTATCAATCCTGTAAAAGGGAATTTAATGAAATTTCCAACATCAACAGAAAAATAGTAGGTAAATTTGTTTTACTTTGAAGGACTCAAAAATCTCTAATAGGTTTTGAGTTATACTAATTCAAAATACGGTGAACTTTTTTCTGTGACACCTTATATATATATATATATATATATATATATATATATTTATATATATATATATATTTATATATACTCGTATAGTACAAGCTAGGAACCTCCAAGAAGTTTTTATACCACATCCTCTTAACCGGCTCACAATTCAAAGGCTCCTTGTCCATGTCACATAGAAAGAAAGAGAAAATACAGGTTCTGCTGGTGATAATACAACCACCACAGGGCTACTCCATTTTTATTTTCTGCCTTTCAAATAAATTTGAAGAGAGAAAGAAAGATACAGAAACCTTGTTTAGCTGACTATAAATACATATAGTACTCAGTCAAGCTATGTCATCCGCTACCCAATGACTCATCATATAAATTAGTAGCGGACAGCTTCCAATAAGTGGTAGGTGCTGCCCTTCATCAAATAGTAAATGGATCTTCGCGACCCATGGCCTTTTTCTCAAGCAAATTGAGCAGGACACAGTAAGCATACTCTACCTACGACAGGAAAGTCCTGGCGGCGTATCTTGCCTCTGATCTATTACAGGCACATGGTCGAAGGTTGACATATGGCACTGTGTACGGACCATAAACCGCTGGTGTCAGCTTTTTCTTCAGCGTTGTATGCTAACGTAACTGGATGGCGATCTTGGAGTATGTTAGCGATGTAGCATCGTACGTGCTCAAATTATAGTAGTTGCTGATTGACTATCACGGAACGTCAATTCAGTCCAAATTAATCAATTTGACCTCCGATCTCGAGCTCCACCCCGGGATGGTTCTAAGAGTGCTTTAAATACAGAGTTGCTGGACCAACGAATATTCAAACATGGCTACAAAAATATACTTTAATAGGACTAAAGATCACATATACATATAGGGAAAGTTAAATGGCAATACCAGGTAGGTAAGTTCGACCTTGATCTTGTGGGCGTCTCATGGGACGCTCAATTAAATTTCGAGAAACTGAAGTTAGGGGCCTCTCGCTTTCTTAAGAGGCCAACAGAGGGTGCTTATGGGATGGCTTTTCCTATCTTTAAAATCTGAAGACGTGATGAGAAGGGTTGAAGCATGCTTAACTATTTCCACGAACAACACTGAGTGACGACTAGCTCTCGTTTGGCTCTTCGACAATCACTGAATTCTTCCCTGGACGAGAATGTAGTCGATTCCCTCTCGACTAACAAAGACGGTACGACTAACTTCCTGGACGGCGGCTTCAGACACAATCTGCATGTGAACTTCGAAATCTCGAATATATACTCCGAAATTATCTAGACGGGGAGATAGATTCATCGCCAACAGACTTCCTTAATTGCCCTGGGTCGCGATAAGGGCCCATAGCGACAAGTGGCGATGCCCACTTAATGGTCTTTTCATTGTTCTAATGTTCGCAGTATATAGGGCACAAGGATTTAGAACGGTCAACGGCAAACTAGGGAAGTCGGGTGGGGGGGGAGGGAATTCCTTCTCTCTCTCTCCTTATTTTTCTACACCCAAAACCCTTAGTTTCGTCCCCCTCATCAAAATGAGATTAAAATTTCATCAATTAATTAGCTAAAGTTATGTCACAGATCTCATTCACATAGCTATACGAACAACATCTGCATTCGGTACCAAAATCGTTGTTACCTAAGGAACTACGAGATTCGACGCATACGTGAGTTCGACTAGACCCCGTTCGTAAGCCGTTAGAAGCGCCATATGCTGACCCATTCCCGATGGTCGAGCGTGACGGAAACGTGTACAAAATAGAATTTACCAATGGTAATCATGAGATAGTTTTGATAGAGGGGTTGAAGCAACACAACTCCCGTTCTCACATAAGAGCAAAGAAAAGAGTGATCGGCAACATTTAGGCACTCAAGCGAAAAATGGAACAAGGATCTTAATTACGTCGGAAAGAGAAGTAGAATATTTAACAAGAAATCTTAAATAAGGACAATAGTGAAGTTAAATCCTCTCCAGTTACCTTAAGGAAAAGTAACGAGCCGAACGTTTACAGGCGATCAGGTAGACGGGTTACGTTTGCCAAAGATCCCTCATTTTGGTATTTCAAAGAAGTCGAGTGACTGGTGATAAGTTAGGTAAAACTCACGCCATTACATGCATAATTTTATTCCGGTGCCAGTATTTAGATTTAGTAAAGAGAAGTCATGTGGTACGCACGCCCGATTTAGATAAACTATATTTTGTACATATAATAGGTTACCGGACCCTTGCCCGAAAGCCAGAGAAACCCAAAGTCAATGTAAAAATTACCTAATAGACGCCGATTCTTAAGGTGTATAAAATATTGTAAACTCCAAGTTCATTCTTAATGTGCATAAAATATTGTAAGACTCCGTGTTCAATATAATTTGTAAAACTCCGTTTTCTCGGAGGGGAATCCTGTAGTGCCCCATTGCAAGGTGGATTAAGATCAACAAAGAAGCCTCACAAATGAGTGTCATGTGAGTGCTATGAAGTTTTGAAATTGGCATGCACCTAATTATGTAACTACAATTAATCTACTGAAATTGTATAAATTTTTTCATGGAACCATATAAATAATATATGCAAATACTGTATCGTCGCAAAAGCTATATAGGTAAAAATGAATTAGAGAGAGTTTCACACGGTCACACGCATACACACGCACACGAGCAAAGGCGCTTCTCGCGAAACAGCTGTGCAGATAAATTTATCAAACACCCCAAGCTGAGAAAAAAGGAAGACGCTGGGCTTTTGTTAATTATCGCAGAGCCGTGAAACACCAAATCTTATTTCGTAAAATTATATCAGTATCCAAGATAAAATTATTTAGCAGAAGCCTCAATCAAAACTCCCTGCTCATTTTCTCTCTATCCCCTTGTACATACAAATAAATTTCCATTCAAGTAAGTTCTGCCTAAACTGTATGATTGGACAACAGTGGGCCACGCCTACAGTTTTCTACACGACTAATAACATCCAAAAATAGACCCCTAGATCAGTAAGGAGTTCTGTCATAAGTAACAAGGTCAACTCTTAGCTCGAGAAGAGGAAGCGTAGGTCAAAAGTAGACTTAACATTAGTAGGCCAGCCTCAAATACCCGACATACACCAAACGAATTCATTGCGCCTAGGCTTACTGAGTCTCTCTCTAATAAAGAGTCCGAGAATCCGCCTTCCTGGATTTCCTTTTCCTACTGGTACCCAGCATACAAACGCTTAAGTCAAACGAAAGGATAGTCATCTCCAAATGGAGTTAGCCCAAGGTTAGCGCTCAGTAACCAATTACCCCAAAATGCGCTACATTGCATTAAAGAACTCTAACCGCTATAACTGGTAACACCGCACACCTATACATATTCCTAACATTATTACAGAGTCCTATCATTATTGCAAATACCTAGAGAAAGTTATATACATAATCACATTTTATATACAGCAATTTAACTACATACTGTCTTGACGTACCATAGAATTCATGTACTTGCAAAAATGTTCTAAAGTGACCTAAGAATGGAAGAGACCTAAGATTGGTTCGAGTAATTCTCGCACTTAAAACTCAGGAAGAAGAGAGACGAGAGTGGACAGAAGGAAGATCGTAGCGTGGCAGTGTCTTAGATAAGGGTTAGAATCTTTATAGTTCTTAGAACCCAGTCGCGTATTTCTAACCTAGACCATAACAGTTAACCCACACACATATAGCCATTAATATTGCTATAGTGTAAAAGTAAGAGCCAGGTATAATTGAAGTGTAAACAAAGTACTGTAGAAAAAAAGATGGCAAAAAAGAAAAAAAATATTGCTCAACTTTACCCAAGAGAGAAAGGAATTGTTTGATTTTGATATAACATGCTCAATGATAACAATCTCTCTACTACGGTACTTCACTACTCAACACAAGATGAGATAACATCGTAATGCATTATTACTTAATGACGAGCTTCATGTAAAATTGCCTTTAATCACTTTCAAATTCATAGGGGATTCTTCTCGTCAAATGAGGGCTCGAGTTTGAACCTGGAATGCAATTTGTTTCAATTGCGTCTTTGCAGTAGCAATTACCACTTTCTAATCGTGCCATGGTTACAACTGATTCTTGTCAGGTTTTAGCAACCTTAGGTAAGGACCTGAATTCACATAAACACAAGCAAGCATGTGACACAAACATTAACTAGCTTCGCTCTTAATGACTTGGATATCACAATAGAAACGCTTAGTAATAACAGGATTAGAAACCGTTGGCCTACCGAAAATACAAAGCAAGAGGAAGCGTCAAAGCAAAGCGGATCTCAAATGCAAACGAAAACAAAAAAAACCTGTTCAAATCAAATTGAAGTAACGAAACATGACTAAATTTGCTAAAAAAGCCTAAATATTAAACTAATATCTAAGGAAATAAGTAACATTGAATCATGAAAAAGAGAGCAGTAGGATGCTAGGGTTATTCAAATAATCACGGATCTGTCAATCAATATAAGATGAATTGCAAGCAAAGGATAAACAATAAATAATATAAAAACAATTGATGTAACTCTAGAGTTCACTAAAACAGATCTCACCGTTGGATAATATGAAGATTTAGTCTTTTGTATTGCAGAGTTTGAAATCCTCACCTCTCTATTCATCATCAGTTCTTAAAGTTGATGAATTTCGTTTATTGTTCTCGAGTTCTGGTTTACTTCATTTTCATTCATTTATCTTTGTCTCTTCCATGATTTCTTTCACTACTATGACATTATTTTCCAGTTATTGGGCATCAATTTTAAATTTCGACTCAATGACTAATTTCATAAATATTTTAGCCCCGTCAATTCCTTAATATCAGATACTAAAACGACTTTCACGATCTTTTTATCGTTGTCAGTTGGAGGAAAGTTTGTTACTGAAAATTTTCTGTGATTAACTCAATTCTGTAGGTTTGGGAGAGTTTTCCTTCTCTTGAAATCGTAATTTATGGTAACTTTTTATCCGCAGGTCAAACGACGCTTTATTTAATCGAAGGCAAACTCCATTTTGTAGAGTTGGCACTCCGACGCTCAAAACACGTCACACAACTATATGTCGGTAGGCACTCTTGTCTCAGCAGTCACCTCATGAACCTTAAAAAGAGGGTTTTTACGTTTTAAATATTGGTTAGAAAAATAAAAAAATATATATAATACAACTGAGATGTTTATTTGGTGTAAAAAAGAGAACTGGAGAATAAAGTGGGAATGAAAAATTAGAAATAGTAAAACTGTTTGTATATATTTATTTTTAACAGAAAAAAACCAATAACAAACGATGAGACATCTTTGCAAACAGAGATTCCTAAAAAATAAAAATTGGTGGAAGTGAATAATTCAAATAACCATATGAGAAGTTTGCGTGGAGAGCTAGACAACTGAAGGGGGCTCAACTCTCCCTTACCTGACGGTTTTTTCCTTGACAAAAGGAGATAACTCCTAGATTCCAGGTGTAGCGGGCAGTAATTGCGAACTTACTGAGCTTCTGATGCTGTACACCGAACGGGTGGTTCACACAAGGCCCGGGACAGCTTCCGAATACGAGTGTAAACTTCTTGTAGCTGCAAATTAAGGATGTCGATAAGGTTTTAGAAATAATTAAAATGATAAGAAACTATAATGAAATTGTTTCAAAGGAAATGAACTTTCAGGGAGGAAATTGGAAAATAATAATAATGGCGTAGTTTATGGTAGGTACATAATAGAGAATCCATTCAAGTAGGAATGCAGCTCACTCTTCAGCACTCAGAAGGGAAATATTTAATATAATAATAATGAGTAAAATATTCGCGGGTAGGGAGTAAAGAACCAAGCTACAAAGTTATATTTAATGATAATTATAATTTAATGAAAAAAGTAATCGGTAAATCATTTTCTAAAAATGGTAACTTTTAGAAAACGGTTATCTCAAATAATATATTTGACCCTGGCTCCTTCCCCTCTAAATATTAGTCCCATTTCCGTGTTAATAAATTTGATCGTCCTGGAAAACCGAAATATCCACACTTGAAAATTAAACAAAGGAATAAATGAAGAGTTTTCGATTGATCTATTTGCCTCCTTTATATAATTTGTACCTGAAAGAGACGTACATCATCTCCAGACCGCAAGGACCTGTAGACTGTCCTGGGAGCGTGGCAGTTTTCCTAGGAGCCGCCACCTCGCAAAAGAGAGGTAAGGGATGGAAAGTAAAGTGTACCTGAAAGGCCAGCCGCAGTTAGTCAAACCAATGAAAAATAATTTTGATTTCAAAGTAATTAGAACTCTTACACGTACATAATCCTTCCTCAAATATGGATTGCATCTTCCAAGTCAAATTTACAAATAAGAAGGAAAACGCATGCAACAACAGACCATTCGATATTTACGAAGTTGACTGCAAACTCTAACTAACCTGAGTTTACTAAACTTTCGCCGCCTTGATCATTAATGTATCATTGATTAGGGATCAGGAATCCTTACGAAGTTGTATGCAGATATTATCTAGGCTAAGTTTACTAAACTTTGCTCCCTTGATCATTAATGTTCGCTTATCTGATGGAGAGCGAAAAAAGAAAATATTACATTCTTATAAACGTTGTTAGTCTTGGGTTTGATGCAAAGTGTTTGTTTAGTTTATGTTTAAAGGAATCAACTGCAGTGCAGTCAATGAGGTTACGGGTGAGAAAATTCTATCGGGTGACAATTCGCTTGAAGAATTTATTTTAGACTTGTGCGAGTTAAACGGTTTACCTGTACTTTTACAACCATTTCTCCGTGTGTAATTATATCGGTCGATGATAAGTACTTGTCATACTTCATATTTGCCTTTGACAATTTTAATGATTAGAGACTATTTCACTAGAGTAACGCAAAAAACAAATGCATGAGGGATAACACGTCTGGATTTGATAATTACTAATAAGTAATTATTCAAACATTAAAGTATGCTATAAATATGACCTTGCATAACATTTTTGTATGTTGCCCATCCTTGATGTAAGAGGTTTAATTGGTATACATGATATGTGTAGCACTGAAGATTTTAAGTCTAGGGTCTGTGTGTATTTCTTTCTTCATGTTTAACATTTTTTTTTTAATCCACCATAATCATTCTAATTTTATTCTACCTTCTTCCTTCTTTCGGGTTTTCTTCAATAATTTTAGTGTTTTATAATTGCGAGCGTGACAGCGCCTGTTTAATAAGTTGAGCTTTGTTAAGAAGTTCACATTAATCGCGTCAGAATAAGGCTGTAGAGGGTCTGTAGCGCAAATTAAAGATTACGAGAGATTTCGCCTCTGTTACATTTTTATTAAAAGAACTGGAAATCTTTTATTTTCTTGCGTGTAATTGGTCATATAAATTCAAATATTTTCCTCCCTGTCCATCCTCTCGTTTTTTGCCCATCGAAAGCACTACACTGATAAATAATCAACACCGTATTCCAATTTTGCCCCATCCAACAATTCTTTCATCTCCTTTTAGCTCGCGATCTCCCGACTGACCTAGTCCTGGGTGTGGATTTCTTGAAGAAGGCGCAAGTGAAGATAAATTTCCAGGAAAGCTCAATTACTCTTCCATCAGGAAAAGAGGAGGTAAAGGTGCCTTTCGTCAGCAGTAAAGCAATTCAACAACGAAGCCAAAAGACCACCTTTGGATCCCCAGACACTCCGCATAACAGAGCCTATTCGTCCAACTTCTAAACAATATAAAAAATAATTTATTGTAACTACACCCTTGGCCAAAAGTATAAAGCACCCAATGGAGTCAATCATATAATATAATTAAAGATTTTTGGTAAATGAATTCAGTATATATATTATATATTTATCTATTTTTGAGTATTTTAATCCTTAGTTGGACCCATTTTGCTTTAATTACAGTCATAATTCTTCGTGACAGGAATTTTACCAAATTTTCACAAATTTCTGATGCTCTTTCTCGACTCAGGTTGTAATTTTTCATACAGTTCTGTTTTATTTGTTCTTGTGGTACTTTTTATTATTTTTCCAACTAAATCTAACAAGTGTTCTATTGGATTTAGGTCTTGGTCATCCCCATTTCTCCAAACAAATCCTTGGTGAGGTTGTATATATGGCAGGGGGCATTGTTCGGTTGAAATATATCAACATTTCTTGGTGTTGTCGGATGCAATTTCTGGATAGATGGCTCTAAAACTTGTGACGACAGGGTGGTATAATTTGAGTTCCTTTTTTCCCGGCATAAAAACATCTCCCCATACCATGATAAAACAACATCCAAACTTCACAGTAGGTACCACACAAACAAGATGAAATGCCTCTCCAACATTTCATCTCATCACGGTAGCTCCAGAAGTGCTGAAAATTTGCCAAGTTGTTACAAGAAAAAGAAATTTTTAAATAATTTTCTTCTAAAATATATTTAAATGGAATTACATAAATTACATGTAAAACAACAATACAATACTTTTTCTTACAGTCCTAATAATTACTTTCCTTTGACCACATAACTTTGTCCAACTTGTGTAATCTTTGGCCCACTGAAGACTATTTTTCTGTTGACTTCATACTCGTATATCCACAGCTTCTTTCTAACCTTTCATCGTTTTAGCTCTTGATCTTTAAGTCTCATTCTAACTGCTCTGGGTGATATTTTGTAACTAGAAGCTTCATTGAACTCATTAGCAAGTTAAGTAGATATTTTGATGTGATTATGAATTGACGCTCGAATGGTAGATCTCTATTCTATAGGTGTTATAGGACGTATTCTGTTACTTCTCTTTCTTGAAACAAAGCTCTTTGTATCTTGATAGCGTTTTATAGTGTTTTGGACAGCATATTTTCAACATTTATTTAGGAATTTCTAATTGCGATAACCTTTGGGGCTAAAGGGAAGTTTCTCTCGGTGCTTCTGTAAGTTGTTTTTTATTTTAGTCACATTACTTATTTAGAACGATATTGGCTACACAAAAGTCATGGAATTAAATCACCCTCCACCTAGAATCGAACCCGTGACCTTACGTGTGCGAGGGGATGGGGTTGAATACTGAACTTGTGATTCGAATCCCGATAGAGGCTGATTTTTCCATCATTCACGAGGTGCGCCATTATGCCTTACCGAACTGAAACAATAGTTATAAATTTAATTTGAGACAAAGAAATATCTAGTTTAATTCTGATTTTAGAAAACACCATTTTATTAATTACACACAATTTAGTAAAACACTAAATAGTCCTAAAAAACGTTTGCTTAATATGTTAAATATATAAATCTATGTGGAGTGCTTTATACTTTTAGCCAAGGACATATGATAGTAATTCTAAAATTTGAATCTTTGAGGCTTTGAATCTTCTCGCAATTCTGCTCACTAAAACAATATTTCGATATTTTTACTATTGAATGAGTGTTAATTCATATTTGAGCAGTCAAACGTTTCTTATAAAAACAATACTCACTTTTGGAAGAGAAGTTAAATTATGGACTCTGTAAATAAATTACAAATCTTGAAAGTTTGAATGCTCTTATACAGCACCATTAAATATGGTCTCTTCTTATTATTGCTATTTTTAGAATATTATAGAACTACAGTTTGAAAATCTAATAACTCTAATGAACAGCTCTATTCAGAAAGGAATGTCTGCAACAATCTTCTGTGATGAAGGTAAAACAGTGTTAGTTCCTTCATTGAATAATTCTGAATGTTTTGATTGAGAGAAACCTTGAATCGCTCAAAGACCACCGCTTATGAAACTTAGTTTGTCAGCTATTATTAAGAAATGTGTATTTACTTTTTGTCAGCTATTTTTGAGATATTTAGATTTATTTTTTGTAAGTTAGGCCAAACATTTTACTGTCAATTAATGGATCTGTTAGTTATTGTTATAGATATTTCACTGCAGTCCCAATGAATACATCTTTGATGAACTGTAATTTTTCAATTATTAAACATTTGAAAACAAGAAAACATATCTCTGCCCAATTGAATCAAGTAGAAAGGTTGTTTTCCCCCTGAGTCAGGGGTGGAGAACCTTTTCCGTAGTAAGGGCGAATTGCGGGGACATAAAAACCTTTTCAGGCATAACTAAGGAACTTTCACCTATACAAATTTATAGATATGTACTCCCTCAAACTAATTAACCATAATTAAAATATTATAATTTAATAAAGGTAACTAACTTAATATTTTTAACAGTTTTAATTACAAAAACATCAAAGATGCCAAAGAGTATAATGTTCTAAATTTAATTAAATGTTCTTACCCTGAGTTATAATGAGAGGGTTGGTTCTTCTTTGCTTTACAAAGCTCAGAGATCTTAAGTGTGACTGATAATGAAGCACTTCTGAGTTGATTTGCAAGATTATTGTATGTGAGCTTAGGAAGCAAGTGATTCTCGGCTATGTTTAACTGTGAGAAAAATTGTCGGCCGGTCGCGGGCGGGTTCAGATTTGAGTGCGGGCGAGTCGTTGCCCACCCTTGCCCGAAGCGAATATCCACGATTTTGATTTTGTTAACATCATGATTAGTTTCGCTTTGGTACAGTTGGACATCTCGTTGCAGCTGAAGTATCAGGAGATAAAATTATAAACACGGAATGGTGTAGTAAAGGCCACGGGGGTGCGATTTCGGGTACATTCATAATGGGGCAGGAAGAGCATTCTGTTTACAGATCCGAGAGTCCATTAGGTGCATGTTATTTACTCGACCGAAAACGGAATTAGAATAATTGTCTCATTTTCGACTGAATTTCAATGATCTCTACTATTATTGTACATTTAAATTGCGTTTACGCTCCTTCACCATTTGGAATATTTACCTACATTGTATCCTTTATGGTACATATCTAATTAAATCTTCTACTTTAAATTTTCGATTTACAACCTTTTAATCATATCTTTTAGCTAATCAGTGGCTTTGCACCCACGATCTCAGCTTCAAGACCAAAATAGTGCCAAAAGTTTCTTCCTCAGAGTGGGAGCATTGTTGAGGTATCAAGTGTCATCCGTGGTGATTCATACGGTTTGTTGATGCATAGAACGTTAAGTATTTTTTAATAAATTAGGTCTTCATTAAATTTTCAGATACTTAATATCAATCCAAATATAAACAGTTTCCTCATAAAATGGCTCCGTGAGTATAAATTACCAAAATGACCGTCTCAAACCCACTCTTTTAAGGCTTGATATGTACAAACTACGCATACTTTCTTCAGTGCCATTGGTAGTTGCTGGCGATAAGGTGCTCTATGGTGTAGCCATGTAGCCTTTTGGCTATTTTATGCTCATCTCCGGTCGCATAGCTCCGATTACGCGCCTTTACAAACCCTCTATATCACACATGTCAGAGAAATAACATCACCTTGTCCCCCTGTGTACCCAATTATCATATCATGACTATTTTCTTATTCAATCAAGCAATCTTTGACACAGTTTTCCATTACAGGAAGAGGTGGGTATTTTCGTCTAACTTCAATATAAAATAAATTAACACAAAGTTCTTTTATATATTTAACAAAGTTACTGCTAAAGACTTGAAGGATTTTACTATTTATTTTATTCAGTAAAAGTTTCTGTCGGTCTCAACCACGGCATCCTAGTGGCATCAGAACCTGATGCATCCCTTTCTGACAGTTCCCAAATTGAACTGGCTAAAAATTGTGGTGATGCTGGACCTAAGTTACACATTGTTAGTGTATGAACATTTATTGGTCCTCTCTCAACCACGATCCACACATAATAGTCCAGGGTGTTGCAGTTTTGGGAGTTGAGAGGCCATTTATCTAGAATGATGTGGTAATATAAGCTGCTTAAAAGCCAAAACGTAGTCCTCCTACTCGTGTGGCATGGTGTAGAGTCCTTCTGCTACATGTAGGGCATTCCAGCGGCCACCTTTGGACTCCAAGGCAACATCAACTTCTACTTGATGTAGCCCTCTGTATTGAGTCTGAGGCATTCCAGGAAGATAAACGTAGGTATAACGTAGCCCTTGCTACTGACCACTCCAAAGACCATGATATGGTTATGGAACTTGGTTTTCATGACTCTCGGTACATCTTTATGGGATGCATAAAACCAGCGGTTGTTTTGCGAGTCCACCACTCACCGGTCCTGGCAGAAATTCATCTCTTCTGAGAAGAACCAAAGCATGCCAGGCATGATTGGATGCTTCAGTTTGCTCATAAGCTTTTCATCACATTCCTTCCGTTTTTCCTTCAGCTTTTGCCACAGATGCTGGCCCTTTCTCATCTTGTATGAGTATTATCGGATGTTCTCTTGCACTACCTGCATCACAGGAGATTGTGGCGCTCTTTTGTCCTTGGCTATGAACCTCATTGACTTGCTGGAATACTTATCAATGAAGGCCTGAATCTCCGCATCAACTTCAAAGAATCTTTCATCTCAGAAAGCTGAAAGTGTAATTTATAAGCCAAGGTACTCTTTCCTAATCATCTGCACCGTCTCCAGATTGACAGCCAAGCATTAGGAGATTTTAGCATTGGACCTCAGGGTGTGAATACCAATCAACACAGATTACCTTTTACAAATTGTTGAAGGATTGAATTCAGCCGTGGTATTTCTCCCTTTACAGACTATACACAACTGAGTCAACTATGATAGGAAGTAGAGAGAATCTATGCCAGGCAACAGGTATCGAGGAATTCAGCGTTGTCAATGGAGCCAAATTACACGACGCATCATGTATTTCCCACACCAACAAAACTATGTCCATATATTCTCTTTACAACTCTCTTTCCATGTATTCTTAAATGCCCTTACGACCCTAGAATATTCTAGGTTACGAACTGATTCGCATCTTGAATCAGACTACATCTTACTCAATCGTTCCTCTAATATCCAACCTTCTCTCAAATTGTCCAATTTCAATGTCCTCACTCTAAATATTTCCTTCTCCATGCCTTAGTATCACTCTTATACACTGACGTTTGTACCAACAAGTTATCACGCAACATTCCTCCGCATTCCATTGAATATTCACTAACCCTCTTATCGCAACTGTGATAAGAGGTTTCCATGTCATTTATGCCTTTGAAACAGTAGGGATACTACAGAACATTACCACAAAAATCATTGGCCATAAAGAACTGAGTTCTCTTTTTGGATTGAATAATGTAAAGCACTAGCAATTGATTGACTCCAAAAAGGTGTTGTTCCCTCCATTGCATTTAAAACTAGGTCTTATGAAGCAGTTCATTAGAGCTCTTAACAAAGACTCTCTTGCCTTCAAGAACCTCCAAAATTTCTTTCCCAAACTCTCTGAGGCAAAGATGAAAGCTGGTGTCTTTGTTTGAACACAAATCAAGAAAACCATAGTGTTCAGAACTCCATGAAAAGCTTACTAAAGAGGAAAAAGAACCTGTAAGTGTTTTCTTTCGGTGTGACGGGGCTCTTGGAGCAACCATAAGGCTGACAATTATGTGTGAGTGGTTAAGAACTTAATGAAAATCTATGACCAAATGGGTTGCAGGATGTTCTTGAAAGTGCACATCCTTGATGCCCATTTGGGCAAATTCAAGGAGAATATGGGAGCATACCGGGAAGACCAAGGGGGAGTACATTATATACTAAGGACTATATAATGAAAACATGAAATGAGAATAAATTTGGGGGCTTGTACAGAGAAATGATTTACATTCCCCCAAAAAACTATTAAAGAAAAAGTATTTTGGAGTTACTTTTTCTTAATGAACACAGACATAATGAAGATGTGAGAAGAATTGATAAACTCGAGAATGATAGAAATCAAAGTAAATACACGACATCGATACCGAGGAAATAGGATTTGAAAAAAGTAATGGATAATCAGCACCGTGCAACAAGTGGATTAGTGGGCGTCCATAACTAAGGACGCTATTCAATCCTTCAAGCAGAGCACCGGGACCTGAGTGGTTGAAGAACTTAATTTTTTCAATCTTAGAGACACTGATATTCAAGCTATTTTGAACATTTTCAACCCTTTTTGTTACATAGGTTACTTCCTGGACCAGTTTGAACTGACAAAAAAGATTTTGTGTTCTCAAGACAGAAAAACACCTACCGACATCGGTAGCTACAACTCATGTCTCCTTAACATGTTTAGCAAAGTGCTGGAGAATATTATATGTCCATGACTTGGAAGATTTCTCGAAGAATACGAAGTACAATAAACCAATTCGAGTTCTGCAGAGGAAGAGGTACTCATATGCAACTAAGCCTTATGCCCGCAATGATGGCAAAAAACAGGACTGGTACAGCTATAGATGTGGTATCTAAAGATGTAAAACAGACATTTAATATGTTATGGAATAATGGCGTGAAAATTAAGCTCATCCATATTGGAAAATACGAAAAATTATCGAGAATCCTGAGCCATTTTATAAGTGATAGAAAAGTTTGAAAGTTCTTCAGAGAACATTAAAGAAACCTATCTAATTCTGAAAGAACTACCTCAGGGGCGTTGCTTTACATTGGAGATCTACTCCTTATATACTTACGATCTGATCTACCAAGCCTACTATGGCCACATAGCAAGTTCAGTAACCTATTACTGAAGAATATTGATCCTGTGAACTTGATATTAATTAAGCAAATTAAGAAGATATAGAAAAAAATACAAAAAACTAATGAACGGAATACAAACGAAACAACAATTCTTTAGTAACCTTCGTGATCCGGAAGAAGAATCACAACCGATTATTTGCTATAACCGAAATAAAGCCGCCGGGAAAAAGAAGAAAAGGAAAATAGATAAAACATGAAGAATAATTAAAAGTTCGTAGTCTATGAAGCCACGAGAAGAAAAGATGAATAAAGAAAGGGAAGGAAAGAGAAAATTAGATCACACATATATCAGCAAGAACGGAATAAGCCAACGGAGCTAAAGTATTATTAGTTAATCCCATAAGTAATGCAACATTTTTTTTTCAAGTTTATCATTTGTTTTTTGGGATATAATTCGACAAATATATGAAGTTATTTATATTTAAAGGAATGTTTATTTTTTAATTTAATATGTAATATGATTTCTACTTATATAACATTTCAATACCATTTTTGAAAAAGTCGTTTAACATCATCATCATCACTTCATCATTTTACTAACTCTGTATTTTAAGAAGGGGATTTTTTTTGAGTATTTGAATAATAATTTCATCAAAGTTATTTCTAATAATTCTTTTATAATATCAACCAGCAATGGCTTCGCTACTAAGATTAAAATTTAAAACCTAAAAAAAGCAGCGATAGTTAAATTTTTAGAAATATTTTGAACTTCGCCAATTATAATAATCAAAAAAAGGAACTCGAAACTAACTTTCCGCCCTCTCAAAATATCACGTTGCTAAAATATAGAGCTATAGAAGATATATAAAAATAAATTTTCTGAACTTCACCATTTGTAATTCTTTGGGTTTTAAAAATTACAAAAATTTCGATACTTATATTTATTTCTGACCTTCACCATTTTGTTCTTCACTGTAGAAGTATAAATACCTCCATGCATTAGTACATACATAAATACACCGACACAGCTGCGTGTCCCCCCCCCCCCCTTATTCCAAATTCACCTTTTCGCATCGAATCCCATTCACCCCTTTTCGCGCCTTTGAGAAAACCAAATTCGCGGCCGGCCACACAGGAAAATGTTTGTCTCAAAAGACACCTGCCAGCCGACGAAGGCCCGAGTTTCTTCGCGCCGTCATAAACCTGCGACTTGAGACGAGGAAAGCTCGGATGGCGCCGAAGTGTGAATGTTTGGTATGTCTTTTCTCGCGACGATAAGAATTTTATGAGAATCCGGTGCTCTCTCTTGATTTTAGGTCTTGAGGGAAATAAAGGAGGAAATTCTCCCTGGAGTCTGTCAGAAGATCTTGGGCCTACGTTGTGTGTGGAGCTAGTCCAACAAAGGAAACAGTTCGCCCGTTACAAGGAAGAAACTTCGGGGAATTTGTTGTTGCCGTAACGGTACTTGTAGGTGCTAAACTTCTCCCAGATCCCCCCCCCTCCTTCAGAGTCAGAGGTTACACAGGACCTCCCTCTGCGGATTACCCTAGACGCAGCTACGAGAAGGTAATCATTTTTGGCTACCCACTCCAGGTGCCAATAATCGGAACGGACACTTCGAGGAGAAGAATTCCGATTTGAGTCACAGTTTGACTCGCCTTCGCGATCCGGCCTAGGATCATTATATCAGGACACTGGTCTAGGATTACACCCCAACACATTCGGTAACCTCGGACGACCGAGCTAAGTGCGAAGATCGTCAGAAGAAGAAGAAGAAATTCAACGACATTCTCCAAATACTTACGGACTCAAAGGTATCGTTAAAATGAATTATCCCCTCCCCTAATTTCACCAGTTTAATCGTTAACTAGAATTTCCATCCGGGGCTCATAACCTCGAGTATAATAAGTGATTAATTCAGTGCTTAATTCCGTGATATTATTCAATTCATTCTGTCGGGTGCGATTAAGACGCAAGCATCTTAGTAAGTAGATTTCAAGTGTAATCCCACGACATTATATAGACTTACCAATTCAGTGCGAAGATTAATCCTATTTATACATATATATGCTATTTCATATTTCCAATTTATGTATATTAAAGTTTATTTTTGTATCTGTGTGTTTGAACTATTTTAGACGATCCTTTGGCAAGTGCTAAGCAATCCACTCGGCTCAATTCTCGAAATTACATAAGTCCACCCATGACTGGCTTTTACTGAGTGAAAACACACTCAGGGGATCATTATCTTAATTTTGATCAAAAGGGAAGCACCGCGGTTATTCTTATTTACCGGAAGTGGCTACGGTAGGTGTATTGGCTACACTTCACCCACACTTTACCCTGGTGCGGAATTAAAAAAGATGCCAAGGAAGTGGGACTGGTATTACCCACTCACTATTCCTCGACATTCACCAACTCTATAATTTAAGAAGGTATTTTTTTGAGTATTTGAATAATAATTTCATCTTAGTTTGGTTATGACATGTTTTTTTATCAAAGTTATCTCTAATAATTCTTTTATAACATCAAAAAAACAAAATGGTTAAATTCAGAAATAAATATAAGTATCGAAATTTTTGAATTTTTTAAAACTCAAAGAATTACAAATGGTGAAGTTCAGATAATTTATAAAAATTTAACCATGGCTGCTTTTTTTTAGATTTTAAATTTTAATCTTAGTAGCGAAGCGCAAGCTTCCCCCGTAGGGACGATTGGCGAAGCCATTGCCTGGTTGATTAATAAATTTTTTTAATGATGTTTCAACCTTTTTTGTGGTTGACAACTTCATTCCTTTCAGGTGATTCACTAAACTCTTAAATATATAGTAATCTGATGAGGCTAACTCAGGTGAGTATTGAGGACGACTCATAAGTTCCCAATCAAATTTTTAATCTTTTGTGTGAGATTTCTTGCGATATGAGGTCTGGCGTTGTCTTGATGAAAGAGCACTCTTCTTTTGATTAATTCTGGCCTATTTCTTTGAATGCTACATGTACCGGTCTAAGTGAGCAAGTTAGATTTCTTATGTGATCGTTTGATCTAAGTTAGAAAGCTAAAAATGGAAAATATCATCCATATCCCGAAGAACTAATCCATTTTTAAAAAACTTTAAACATTATTGTACATAACCCACTTTTCGTCTCCTGTAACAATCCTATTAAAATGATTCACTGTTTAGTCGAGAAAGTGGAGATGAGGGGGAGCTGAGGGGGCTGAAACCCCCACCCTAAATTTCAGATTCGTGTATGTTTATATTTCTTTTTTTGGCCATACTTGTATCTGCTATTTATAAAGAGTTATGTAATAATATAGAATATATATCTAAAACAGTTTTGTAAACCGTTGCAATCGAATGTACTTCATATGATGCATGTCTAAAATACAGTTAAATCCCCTAAATAATTATTGAATTCAGTATTATTATACCTTTGCTGACGTCCCAAAACTACAATTTATAATTTTATGATGTGTGAAAAAATCTCCGGATCGAATAGAGTTAGAGTTCTCTCCCGTGTGAAATACCGTTATCTATTATCAATGTTGTTTAAGATAACCATTATTAATGATTAATGCCCTTTTCTTAGACTAGCCAGAGGGGGGCATTTAGGTTAGCCCCGGCCCAAATTTTTATCTGGCCACAATCGAGATCGTTGTCTCTCTCCCTTAAATGACGATGCAAGGTGGAATGAGTTGATTGTAGTATTTTAACCAATTGTTCAACTGTTTTCTGTAAAGATGTTGATCAAATATCACTTGTCCTGAACGGGGTTTATCTTTGAGACTAGTGTTTCCTGAGGGAAAATTCTGAAACCATCTTTGCCATTGGCTCACATTAATTGTTCCCTCACAGTCTACTTGACAGAAACTTTCTGCAGTTAACTTAACATTGCTACCTTTTCTAAACTTCTAAAGCATAACGTTGGGAATGTTCTATTGGTACCTATTCAACAATAAAGGCACAGTAAATTAACAAAAATAGCACTGATCAACACCAAATTTATTGTCTAAGTTTTTTTAGCTGAGTTAGGACACTTTCAATCTGCTGAATCCTGATTTTGCTTATTCAGATCAAGTTTTTGGTTTATAGCCACATCATGTGTTTACGTTTTTTTTTACATGTGCGGATATTTTTATTTATATGATACAGAACTCTTTCCTATTTTTTTACAAAACGAATTCCGAAAAGTTTACATACGTCAATTTTTGATTAACTGTTATTTTTCGTATGGAAGTGAATGAAATGAATTCGACCAGAAGATCTTGCAAAAATATGTCCGCTGTATTCTTCAACATCTGTGGCGAATCCACCGTTGTCCCTAACAGGAATCCAGTCACAATTTCATAAAGCGTGCTTACCATTCTTTTTTGGTATGAAACCTTGTGACCAGGATAAAGCTTGTGCGTCACATATGGTATGCGAGACATGCACTGAGTATATTATGCGTGGTTGGGCCAAGGGCAAGAAGAGTTGTCTTAAGATTGAAATTCCTATGGTTTGGAGGAAGCCGATAACCCAAGGCACTGACTGCTACTCATTCGCTCTATATTTGACTGGAAACAACAAAGTGAACCGGAACAACATGAAGTATCCTGACCTTCAATCAGCACATCATTTTGTAGCTTATTGTGATGAAATTCCAGTTCCTGCCTTTGGAGAATTTCCAGCGTTGTAGAAAATAAAGAACTAGTTTTTTACGATGATGCTCCGCATCTTTTGACCAAAAGGAGCTAAATGATCTGAGCTTGTCGAAGTCCCCTGTCTAACAGTTGACATCCAGTTTCCTTTTATCTGTGGTTCATCTTCAATAATTGGAAATGAAAGGGCAATTTTTTTTATGTAAATCACAGAAATAAAAAAATGGCCCTTTCATTTCCAATTCTCGAAGATAAACCACAAATGAAAAGAAATAAAATGCACAAAAAATATATCAAATTAAGAATAAATTTGGGAGAAGAGAGACTTGGGAAGACGATGAAAGAGGAAATCCTATAGAAAATTTGTTGGAGGACAAGAGGCCGAAATTTGATGTTTATTGATGAAGAGGACAAAAAATGAAGATGAGATGAAAAACGGGTGAATAAAAAAAGGTGGAGAAAAGAACTGGGCGAGACGATAGAGAAGAAGACGCCAAAATCCAACCTGATTAAGTCGAAAGGACGATATTTGAAAGAAATTGGGTGAACGACGAATGTCCTTATCATTTTGATAATCAGCTTCCGAGGAATATGTTTATTCCCAACCTTTGAAATTTAATTTAAGACCGATTCGGTTTCAACCATTATTGATTATATGAAATGGAAAAAAGGAAACTAGGAATGCTTCAAATTAACATAAATGCATGGAAGGAAAAATAGATAACCTTCTTAAATATATTTGGAAGAATAAACTCAGACGTAATACTCATAGGACACGTAATAAATCCAAATGAGAGAAACACAACAATTTGGAACTATAATGTATTATCCACTAACTCTACAAAGGAAGGATAAAACACAGCTGCAATAACCTTAAAAATGAACCTAGACTAAAGAATAAAAAAAGGGGCTAACTTGCTTAGGGCTTAGGGTTAAAGGGCTTAGCTTGCAATATAAATAAAGATGTGACTCAAATGGTGATTTCCCTCTTCAGAAATGGATCAATGCATTTATGAATAAAATCAGGAGAAAAAAATCAATTAATAATTACGAACAAAAGTGAAATAAATACCAACATGAATTTAAAATTATATTATTATACAGGTAAAAAATGGACATTTACGTAGAAATAGAAAGATATAGCTACAACAGCGAAAGCAAAGTTTAAGATTAACAATAATAAAAGCAGACAACTGGAAAACTTGTAACGGGAATTTCATAGAAAAATCTTTTGACAAAATTATAGAAATGAAAAGACACAAGAGGAGTAGGGAGAAGAAATTACAAGACATATAGAGCACTTAGGAGGCTGGAGATCCCATTGATTATTTACAACTAATGCGAAAATGATGGAAGGAGAAGCGGCATAAATATTGATATAAATATAAAGATACGAATATGAAAAACAAAACAAAAGTGAAAAAACATTCTACCAAACAGTTGAAAACAAAATTGTAAAATGAACAGAAACATAACCCGAATAATAAATCAAGACAATCCTAAAATTTACTTAACATATAAAACCAAAAACGACGGAGGAAATGAAACCGGAACGAACTAACAGTGAAAGGAAATTAAGTATAAACCAAATTTAGACTCACTGAGAAAAACAACCTGAATAAAAATACGAAAACCTAGAAAGAGGATCTTCCAAGGTAAAAATGATTAAATTCATAGATAAATTAAAAGGGAATAACCAAAAATTCCTAAAGTTACCAAAGAAATTAAGTACACAAGAGAGCATAACAACCAGTAGAAAATTATAAATATTGAAAAAGGGGTTGAACGCTAGAGCAACACCCACCAAAGTGCAACACAAGAAAACTAAAAGCACAAAACTAAAAAAGAAACCCCTTTTTAGCTTACTGTATACTCATACCTATTAATTCTAACTAAAAAAACTTAAATAAAGTGACAAATATTCGCTTTCGCTCCAAGCAACCTAGCAACATTTTGGCAAGCCGATTACTTCCCTCAATTTAAACCTTGAAACTTTCACAATTCCTTAATCCACACCCATCATACCTACAGATGTCATGATTTAGTGGAACAGACAAAAAAATGAATAAAAAGTGCGCACGATAAAAACATCGTGGTTCGGATCTCACGTTAAGCTCTAGGTCTAGTGACTACCTAGGACAACTATTTTACATCGCACTTTACTTCTAGCTGTTCTATCCTGAAACTATCTTCTTTCTCTCTCTCACAATCCCACCATTCGAGGGCTATCCACCTTATATGGTAAGACTATGATAAAAATAACTCACTTTTCCGTGAGGACACATATATATATATATATATATATATATGTGTGTGTGTGTGTGTGTGTGTGAGTGGGTGTGTATGTGTTGCGGAAAATATGTAGCTCAGGATACATGTTGAAGGCAAATAAGGAGAACACAACTGGAATTGGTGGATATTTACTTCAAGCTTCTAAAGCCTCTGACGGAATCGGAATCGGAACCGAATTGGAATGGAGAAAACAGCAAAAGTATGTCTGTGACGAGCCACAGAGATCGAAAAGTGAGAGTGGAAAATGGTGTGGAAAAACCTCAAGGAGGGAAGAAATAGACACCGATGCGACCTTTATTGTGCGTGTTAACTTGGTTTGACGCGTCAAAGGGTCGTTTACAAGGGATGAGACGTAAGATGAAGTCGAAACGTTTAATTCATGATGCTGTTATCTTACGTACAGTTGAGCGTTGGGGGAGGGGTAATCGTGAGGTGTTGGGTATGTTCTCAGTGCCCACTCAACGTAGTCTTTCGGGCACATTTATGTATGTGAGGTCTCTATTTAGTCGTGCTGCGTGGCTGTGGGTATATACATACATTTAGTGGTGTGAGTTTATTGTTATCCTGTAGTGTGGACATGTTTGTAAATGAAGGAAAGCGTCATGTTCTCATATGTGATGTGTGACTCTTGTTTTGCGTGTGATTGGTCTGTAGGTGATAAGTGGTCTAACTAGTGTTCTGTATTGGTGTGACTGCATTCTACGGGTGACAAGGTAGAACCTGCCTAACATTGTACTTTTGTCTGTGTATTGTTTTGGTTTACGTGATAGTGTAGGTATTCGTCGAATGTGACCTCCTCGAATATTTTCGGGTGGGGTTTTTTGAGTCTTGTTGGGGCTGTATAGTTTCTGTATCTGTGTATATATTTGTATATCGTGCATGCAGTCGTCCCGTGCGCCGTAGATTATCGTCTGTATCTTCGGATTATTGGTAGCTATGAGCCACATTTCCTCGTACTCTGTCTTGTCGTCCAGTATTATTGGTACACGACCGGCGTTCGTTTCTGGTCCCTGGCCGGAGATGACAATATGCTCTTCTTCAGGGTAGGACAGTGTGTAGGAGTGCTTTCCCTTTTCTGGAGGCCGTGGGGTGTCGTTTGTGTAGATGACGAAAACTGTTGATGCCAGCACAGTACCACGAGGGACACCGAGGCGTGGTATAACTGTGTGTGATGTTGTGTTATTGTAGTTTATGTGAGATCTGCTATCGTCAGGGTATTTGGAGAGAAGCCTTCTAGTACATAGGGGGAGCTCCATATTGTCGGCTAGTTTGCAACTGAGTCACTTTTAATCCTTGCTGATGGACAGTGTCCTTTGTTTTTTTCGTCGTGGTTTCTAAATTGTTTCATTAACAATGGCCACAAACGCTTGAGTGGACCGACGTCACCTAAATCATATTGGCAGGAGGAGAACCAGTTAATCTGCTACATAAATTCAGGGAGACGGTCGTTGACCATATGTTCAAGTATTTTGCCTAAATTCCAGATAGTCCCATTGACTCCCTAATGAGTCAAGGTTTAAAAAATTCTTCATAAATTCCCAATAAGATTTTTTAACTGTAAATGGTTTTAAGATAAATATATCCACAGTTAATACATATCTATTAAGGAAAAAAGTTTATTTTTGAATTTTAAAGGCATTTTAGTAAGGCCAAAATTTGCGTTTATTTACTTATTTCCCTCACACACACTATTTAATATTTTTAAAATAGTAAATTCCACTTTAAACATTTATTACCTTTAAAATTACAAATAATGTACATTTATTTTCAAAATAAGCTATATATTGCAAGTTTTTTCTTAATAACTAATTTTATTCTGATTTATTTTTTCTTCTTTGACTCCCGAGGGAGTCAATGTGACTTAGTAGTATCCATATAAACAAACAAGGTCTGCTGACCAAAAAGTCGCGTGCCCTCACTTACTCTAATTTATGAGTTTACGACCTACAAAACTTTCAATAATTCCCGGGCTAACCTCGGGAAGACTTTGGCAATTATATTATTCGAAAGAGAATGTAAAACAACATAAGGGTTTCAAATTTCGTTGAATCGACCGAATGTTATTGCCAAAACAAAAAATTCCCTGGTTAACCTTGGCAGAATTTTGCAAATTTATCAATCGAAAGAGAATGTAATACAACATAAGGGTTTCAAATCTCGTTAAAATCGGCTAAATAATTACAATGTTATTACAAAAAAAAAATAATAAAAATGGGAACCAACCGACCGCAGACCGACCAACATAATTAGATGTATAGTCAATCGCGACTAAAATGGTTGATTATTGAAAAAGACAGATAAAAGAAAAAACCCAACAGACAGTAATTCATTGGGAATGGATTTTTTTTCACTAATCTATTTAAAATGGGTCCACACACACACATACACACCTCCGCGCACATCCCATTGCAAACGTATACATATGTAAATACAGAGATACATACGCATAAATGTACTATTATTTAGCATGTAAGTACACTCACAAACACGCGTACCTTCCCAATCCCACCCTTTCACTGAAATGCTAGTCATACGCACTGTGTAGGTATGAGCATGCACGACCTATGACCAAATGGGTCTGCTGAAACATTGAATTGGTGACATTGTTGAGCTTGTAAAGAGCATTGTTACTAAAATATTAATGAAAATATAATAGTTTTAGTAAATATATAGTATTTATCTAATTTTGTGTTTCAGGAAATTGTAAATTTCATAAAAATTAGCAACGTACAATTAAAATATTTTACAGTGGTTGCTTTTAACTGGAGATAGTCTCCTCGACATTGAGCTGAGATGGAAACAAAATCTTTCTATTAAGAACATGAGAACATAAGAAAAGAACAGACTGCAAAAGACCATTCATGGCCTACACTTGGCAGCTCCTGTTCCAGTCAACACACAAAAGATTTCTTACCAGAGAAAAGTCATCAACATTGTCACCCTTTACAGGAGTTCGTCAGATCTAATCTACAATATACATAAAATGCATCCAGAGGATTATGTCCATTCATGCAACCGCAAAATATAATCTCCCCACTCCTTAGAAAAATATATACATATGTACATAAAAAAAAGTCAGTCCCATCTAGCAGCTTCATCCATATATTTATCTAATCTATTCTCAAAACTACTCAGAGAGGAGGCTTCTATCACATGTCTAGTGAGCCTATTCCATTCATCTACCACACGATTTGTAAACTAATTCCTCCCAATCTCCTTCCTAAACCTATATTTATCAAGCTTAAACCCATCATAGCATTATGTGTGATGCAGTAGAAAGCCTTTTGTACCTAGATGAACATATCAAAGCAGCAGATATTGTTTTTACAGTTATGCTTCATTACCTAAATAGAATCTTAAATTTAACACACTCTAGTGTATACTGAATGCATGAACATACATACGCATTCAGGATGTGCCTATTTGAATCAGAAATGTTTGTCTTTATTCTTTGCTTTGTTATTATGTTTTCTTTGCATATATTATCAGAAATAGTTTAATCTTTGAGATTCATTCAATGAAGATAGTCATATTTTACATATATTTCCCTTATTATTACAGGTATTCCAGAGGATGGAATTGGAAGTGATGAAAAAGATGTAAACGATGTTGAACTTCAAGAGCCTTCTGGTCTTCCAGATGAAATAGTTGCCGAAGTGGATCTTATGATTTTAAAAGAAGATGATGAAGAAATGGAGGAGAGAGAAGAAACTGAAAGAAGAGATGGATCTCGCTGGAAGAAAACTTTGAAATGAGAGAGAAGGAACCAGAAGGTGATAAAATTAATGAGCGTAAATACGCTTCCAAGAAACTATCTCAGAAGTTTCCAGAGCCGTCTTCTCTAAGTGAATGGGATATTTTCATAAAGGACTTTTAAGATCTTATTGAACTTCTTGTGCATGAAACTAATCGTTATGCAAACAACGAGAACTGTCCAAACTTCGAAGATACAGTAGAATAATTTATGAATTTAATAGGGCCTTTCTTCTTATCAAGATATAATATCAGATCAATGGAGAAAGATTATACTTGGAGCAAAGCGCAAGATCTTGAATGTCTTATCTTTGCTGAAACTATGAACAGAAATAGGTTTCATGGAATCAAGAAGTTTCTTCATAGTACTGCCAATGCAAACCTTGGTATTGCGAAAATGGCTGAAGTGAAAGCTATGCAGGATCTTTTAAATCATAAGATTAAGCAGTTTGGAATTCCTCCTGAAATTCTCAGTATTAAAAAATCCATGATACCTTATTATGGACGTCATTCCTGCAAACAATCCATATGACAAAAGCCAATACGATTTTGCTTCAAATTATGGGTCATGGCAAGTTCAACTGGGATACCCTATAATATCAAAATATATGAAGGCAAATCGTAAAATCACTCATCCAATGAACCTTTAGGAAGTAGAGTAATCTGGGAATGCATTTTTGCTTGCACTGAACCTACTAATCACAGGCTGTATTTTGACAAATTTTTCACTTCATATAACATAATCTTGGATCTGAAAAGAAACGGAATAAATGCAACTGGTACAATCCGATCATACGGGACAAATCACTGCCCAATTTCTGCTGCAAAAGAAATGAAAAAGAAGCCAAGAGGTTCCTATGACTATAGATTAGAAGGAAATGTCAAAGTCGTCACTTGGAATGATAATGCTGTCGTTACTCTTTGCAGTAATTGTGAAGGTATAAATCCAATGCGTGTGGCAAAACGTTGGCAAAAAGGTCAAGAACATATGAATATTGAGCAACCTTACATAGTATGAGCCTATAATAAAGGAATGGGTTATGTCAACATATTTGATACATCTCTGTCGGATTTTCGGCCTGCAATTAGAGGCAGGTATTTTTCACTTACGAGGGGCGGTCAATAAGTTTTGCGAATCGGTAGGGCAAAACAAAGGAAGGAGAATGGCTGTTTGTGGGGGTGTTAGGACAAGGTATGACAAGTCAGAACCTGCAGTTGAACGCTCCTGCCTCGTCTATTTAAGAAGCAGTAGCTGATCGAAGATCGTCAGTCACAAATTTTTTAACAGTGGAGAAGGTTGAGCACCGCGCAGTGATCAAATTTTTGACCAAGGAAGGCAAGGATTCAAAAGAGATCCATGAACGCATGGTTGCAGTGTACACCGACCAACAGCGCCCCTTCCTATGCAAACATTGCTCGCTGGAATAGGGAGTTCCGCCATGGTCGTGAGTCCCTTGAAGATGACCCACGTCCAGGACGCCCGTCAGACGTGACCAACGAGTACAATGTGGCCCGTGTAGAGACGAGGATCTTCTAAAATCGACGGGTGAAGGGCGAAGAAATCGAGCGAGAACTTGGAATATCACATGGAAGTGTTATGAACATCATCCACGACAATTTGGCTATGACCAAATTCTAGGGACCCAACGGTCCCTAGAAACCTGACGCCCCATGATCGACTTCAACGTCGTCAAAGTCCACAGGGCTAGAGTTATACAATCTTCCCTGCTCGAGTGCGGATTCGAGGAGCTCAACCATCCCACCTACAGTCCAAATCTAACCCCTAGCGACTACTTTTTATTCCACCAGCTCCCGGCTACACTGCGTGGAAGCCGGTTTGGGGATGATGATGATGTCCAGCTCGCCGTCCAGGAGTGGATTGAACAGCAGTCGGAAGATTTCTGGTTGTCGGGAATTCGAAGCCTCAGGGACAAGTGGCGCAAGTGCATTGAAGTCGAGGGTAATTATATTGAAAAATAATAAAACACTTTTCCTCATATCTCGTTTCCTTATATCCGAATTGCAAAACCTATTGACCGCCCCTCGTATTATTGCTGCTTTGAACACGGGAATGATGTTTTGGTGGCGTCTTTCGAAATCAGCTGCAGAACTTCAATTCCTGACAAAGAATAAAGAAGGTTCATGGTTTAGATCATTGTCAAAATAGCAAAGCCTGAAAGGATATCTTCAAAGAGGCTAAGGTCTGATCTAAAAGCAAAAAAAGCTCTCCCACCAAGAGAAGTAAGAACAGACAACACCAGCCATCGTACTGAATCACTCTCAACTTCAAGATGTGTTGTGTGCAAAAAGAATGGGAAAATTCAATGCTAAAAATGTTATGTCATCTGAAGTCTTGCCAGCAAAACTTCACGAACAATAGAGTGCTACAGCACAAATTTCTGCATACCCTTTTGTGATGCGAAACTTTCATATGCCCTTTTGTAATATGTGCCTCTCTTAATCATTTTTTTGTATTTTTACAGAAGTGTTTCATTATTATTTAATCAGTATTAGAACGTTGCATTTTTCGTCACGGACGACACTATGTCGGTCGGTTCCCGCTTTGCTTTTTTCTTTTAGTAATAACATTGTAACTATTCGGCCTATTCTAACGAAATTTGAATTTCTTATGTTGTTTTACACTCCCTTAAGAATGGTATAATTGCCAAGGTCCTCCTAAGGTTAGCCCGGGAATTATTTTGTTTTAGCAATAACATTATAACTATTCGGCCGATTCTAACGAAATTTGAAACTCTTATGCTGTTTTACATTCTCTCTCGAATGATATAATTGCCAAGGTTAGTCCTGGAATTATTGAAAGTTTTGAAGGTCGTAACGTCATAAATTAGAATAAGTGAGAGCACGTGACTTTGATCAGCAGACTTTGTTTTATTTAGTGTTTATTTACTTTTTTCCTGAGTGTGTGTGCACGTGTGTACATGCAAATGCATTTATGCACGCACATGTATGTGCGAAAATGTATGTAAGTAAATGTAATTAAGTTCTTTGCCATGTTTATATCAATAAAAACATGTAAAAATATCATTGAAATAAAATAAATCTGAAATTAATCATTTTCATTTAATTCATATACCTTAAAGTCCAATTGACTCCTTAGGGAGTCATGCCTGTATTTTTCATTATAATATCTAAAATTAAAAAAAATAACTTATAACAGGTAATCAAACTTATCAGAAACATTTAGAAAATCAAGGTAAATCAAAATCAAAGCACAATAAACCACATTGGGACTAACTGGGCTAAGAACTCTATAAAAAACAATAAGCCTGTAACTTTTCGCCTGTTTATGATTCTTGTTTTGATTTAGTAGAAGTGTTTAGTAGATGTTTAAAGGTTTGAGGAAAATGCCCAAAAGCGAATTAGGCGTTTTGAAGTTCTGTGAGTACCTACTGGGAATATGTTTTCGGGTATGTGTTGAAATATTGTGGCTGGGAGGCCATAGGAGACAGGAGGGGGGGGATTTTTTAATTGTTTTAATGTGGTGTTTTATTTGTTCGACGGTAATAGGAGTGGTTAGTGTTGTGGAATTATTAAGCACTTTCATATTTACCAGAGTAACGGGCCCGAGCTCTGCCGCATGGAGCCGATGCGATTCTCAGACTTCCTGGCAGTGCTCATGTCCATGTAGTTTGGGGATGTTGTGTGTGTAGATGATATCTCAATGGACTTGAAAGCGTCGAAAATGTCATTGGTGTTAATGATAGGTTAGATCGTGCTCAACATCATCTTTACGTGGCACCAGAAAAGGGAAGGGTCACCATCCTCTATGTGAGTTATCGTGCGCCACTGACGATTCCGATCTAGCTACACCCATCGGAGGATGCGCGGACGTAGGAGTATATGTTATGATTTTGTTCGCTTTGGACGTAGTGGTTATTGTATAAGGTGATGAGTCTTTGGGTGTGTATTCCAAATGTGAAGTGTTTAATTTATGTGTGTGTTTCCTCTGGTGTTTAAAGGTTCCTTACTGTCTTTTTTGTGTAAATGAGTGTATTCCAGCGGTTGTCTATTTGTGCAAGGTCGATATTCTGGAGGTTGAAGTTATGTGGTGTATTCGTGGAGATGTGCCTTTTAAATCCTTCCTCGTTTGTGTGCTTCTAGTTATAAAGGGGGAGTTAAGGAATGAAAAAGAGAAGAAGAGAGGAGAAAGCATATGGGGATGTGGTCAGAGTGGAACTGGTAGCCTGGGATTATGTGTATGTGTAAGCATGTGGTATGGTCATTGCGAAGGAGACGATGTCCGTGGGCGAGGTCTCTCCGTGTGGACTCACTGATGTGAGTGGGGAATGTAGGACTTTGTGCTCGCAGCGAAATCGCAGCTCACCTTTCAGATAACAGCAGCCCGTGTCGTTCAGTTTTGTGTAAATTAGTGTTGGATGATGTTCATTTATGTCTCCCCTAAAGAATAAAGGAAAATTGTGTTTATATACCTAGAGCACAGAGAGGAACGTCTAGGGGCAGGTTTTGTTGTGGTAGAGTGTAAGGAGAGGTCAGTAGAAGTGGGTCGGTGTAGATGTGTATTTTGTAGGCTAGAAAAGAGTCGTCTTTTGTGTTTAGAAGTGTGTATTTTAGATAGCGCTTAACCAATATCGCTATTCCTAGTTGCAGCGCTTTTGGAGTGAGATATGTGTGATAGCCTTTAATTCGGAGTCTTGCGTCTTAGGGTGTAGAATGAGGGAGTTCAAGAGTACAACATCCGGCCTTTGTTTGTTGAGTGTCCAAATGGTGACGACGTGGTGCACACCGTGCCAAAGGCTTACGTTTAGTTGTACTACGCTAGGCCAACCTATGGTCTGGAGCGAAGCGCACGTGCAACAGGGGTGGTCTGTGCGGCTTTGCGTTCTTTAATCTCTTGGCATTTCACCAAGAGAGTGGGGGGCACCGCAGCAGCCTCCGCTCGTATCTGTCATGGTGGGGAGGTTTTTGAAGGGGACGATGATATAGGTTTTATGTTATTTGTTAGTGGGGGGCGGGGTGTTAGTGGTGGAGGTGGGTTTGAAGGAGGTGGTCATAGGAGTATGGGTGGTGCCGGATGGAGTGGCAGCAGGGTAAGAGTAGGCAGGCGAGATAGAAAAGGGTGTAGGCAGCAGAAAGGAGGAGGGGGTAGTAGAAGAGGTGGGTTGGGTCAGTAGAGGGGGATAGGGGAAGTTGAAAGGGGTAGAACAGGAGGGGATAGAAGCAAAAGGTTGAGGAGGACGGAGCCGAGGCAAGGGCATGGATGTGAGAAGTGGGTAGGAAAGGGTGGGTGGCAGGAGATATAGCGATGGGTTAAGAGGAGGTGGAGAGTGATGGGTGGGTTGGAACGGATTCGTGCACCTTGGTTTGGGGGAGAAGTGGTGGATTTATATTTGTATGGTCCTGGATTAGGGCGAACACCGTCTCGGAAAAGATCATCTTGCCTGGACCATTTGCAGTAAAAAGCTGGTTTAAGACAGGGGTAAGGATCATCCCCAATCATATATTTGGCACCAAAGAAAGCACGATGGGAAGTTGCGATTTGGAGTTGCCTACTTTGGTGGATTCAATGTCGATTGTGGGCTCAGGGTGGCCACTAGTGGGCTGACACCAGTGATATATGCTTTTGTTAAGTGGATGGGGTAGGATCAGGGTCAGGGGTGATGGTGAGGGTGGGTGGTGGCTGAGGTTCGCTTTTCTTAGAGGTATGTGAACCTCAGGCTTAATGCGATGTAGCTTCTGCTGCAGTTAATGCACCAGAGGGTACTTAGGATGCAGTCGGTGTGAAATTATCCTTTTTCATATCATTTGAATCAGACACAGTCCCATTTACATCTGCTCGTCTGGTGTTCATTCCTATAGAATCGTAGGTACTGGTGTGGTATAATGTTGTGCTGTGAATCGGACAGAAGGGTGACCGCCCATTGCTTGGTGCGGTTGAAGTAGAGATCTTGGACTGTGTTTACGCCGTCTTCGTGCTTGAGCTTGGTGAGGATCTCACTCGTGGTGAACTGTAACCGGAAGGGGCTTGTTCTCCATAGGTGTATTTGTAAACGCTTGGTGTTGGCTTCTGGTTGTTTTTTTTAATCATGTTTTTCAGCCAAAGTGTCTTTTGTGATTGTATGTAACTTATGGTCGCCTGGTTTGGAGTGGAATATAAGTGACTGCCTAGGTGTGAAATAATAGTTTTTGTTATCGGCATATGAGTGTGTTCGAGAGTTTATGGGTGTCTGATGATGTGAGTATGCATGTCTTGTCATTTGTGTGTATTAAGCGTAATGTGGTTTTGCCACCCATTGCAAAGTGCTGGATAAACTGCATTTAAATATGTTGTTTTTAATGCGAAAGAAGTCCACACATCGTCGCTGATTGCCCCTATGAGTTTCGAGTCTGGATGATATGAAGAAGTCGATGAAGTATGGAACTGACTTGGCTCCTCTAGAAGGGTGAATCATGGAGGGCTTAATGATGAATGGTGTTCAAGTCAACAGCTACCATCTGTGGCTACCACTTACTCACGAGCTTATCAGAGTAAGGTCCAGCATAAATAGATACGGTTATATGTCCATATTTGGTCCTGGATGGACCGAAAGGGTATGGTAATTGCCCGCCCCGCAGGTTGTAACTCCGTCCCAATCCAGGATGCTTCTGACTTCTGGTTCCTCAGTGAGCTACACATCAAACTTGTTTTGCCCGATGCTTACAATTATGCATTTTCGAAGGAACGGCATAGTTTTAATGAGGTTTCTTTGTAGAGTGATCATTCATTGGATAAAATCACGACGAGTTAGTGTATAAGGAAAAGAATAGGCTATTAAGGTTAATACCAAATGAGCAGCTGGTAATGTAGCGACCCCAGAACAGACACCTTAGCTCAGAGGGTAAAGGAGGTAAGGATCGGGGAAGGCAAGAAATATACGTGAAAATATATACAATATACTTATAAATTGAGTGAAAAATGAACTCAAAAATATTTAGTAATTTCAATAAAAGAACAAACTATGATATTATATAACTTAAGAAGGCTGTTGTAACGATTAAAAATGTCTATATATCGTCAGAGAACCAGGCCCCGAGTTACTCTACTTTTCACGTTAATAAAACGGCCTAAAACCTTGGTGTTCTCCGAATTCATCAAATATTCTTTATTGTCATGATAAGATGCAGTGGTGGATAGTGAGTCATTCCTATAGGTCACTCTCTGGTGTTCCTCGATCCTTGTGCACATGTTCCACGATTGTGCGAAATATCGCAAGGCAACCATTTCACCCGATCTCATATACCACTTCAGCTTTTTCCTATCCTTTGCGTTGGTGAATTGGCTTCGTAAGCTGTTCTCTGATTTGTGGACTACGCTTATAGTGTATGGATTTAAAAGTATTGCCGCTATCTCAGATGGTGTGGGCGCGTAAAGGAGTTTGATGCCCTTGTGTTGTGAACCACCTCGTTTCATGTTCTTGGTCTTCTCGCTGATTTTAGAAAACTGTTAGGATAGATGGAAGTAAATATTGCTTTGATTTTTTTTTCGCTAACTCGTGATTGGACTGTTTAAATCAAATATCCGGTCTGCGTGGGTCCTCTTCCTGTACACCGTGGACTGTAGAGCCTCGTTAGCGACATTGGTGCTCAAAATATTCAGGTAGGATGATTGGAGTCTTGCTTCATCTCCATTGTGAACTTTATTTCGGCAAAGGTTCTGTTGTTGTGGTGGTGAAAGTCTAGCATTTTCCTATTTCAGATAATTACAAACGTGTAGTCGAGGTATCTCAACAAGAAAGCAGTAAGCTCAATCTTCTCAAACCTCTGCATGACAAGTTCCACGATAACGACCGAGAGGGAGGTCCAATAGGCGTTTCCTTCCTCCGGTGGTAAATCCTTTTGCTTTAGATGATGTTTGAAATCTTGGAATAAAAATCCACCATCTTAGGTGTGCCCCTTTTTCACTTTTACTGAGGCAGCAGTGTTCGCTGCCTCACCGATTAAGGACTTTTTCGCAATTAGAAAAAAACATTTTTCCAAGGAATTTTTTTTGCTTATATTTAGTTTCTTTACGGTATGACCTATTCTATTTCTCGCGTTCATGATATATGTATATATATATTATATATATATATATATATATATATATATATATATTATATATTATATATATATATATATATAGAGAGAGAGAGAGAGAGAGAGAGAGAGAGAGAAGAGGGAGCAAATGCAAGTTCTGCGGGTAATAACAACCACCACAGGGCTTTCGCCATATTTATTTTCTGCCTTTCAAAACAATTTTGAAGACAGAAATAAAGGTGCAGAAACCTTGCATTGCAGACTATATTACAATATAGTACAGGAAAGAGAAATTTGACGGAATGAGCAATGAGACAAGAAACAGGAGTTTTTTTTAGAGGTAAGAGAAAAGGACATTAGAAGAAGACTAGAATCATAGAGAGCAGAGGGCGGCACAATGAAGGCAATCCTTTACCGAGAAGACAGAGATAACGCCAGGGAAAAAAGTTTGAAATTCCTGGCCGGGACTCAAACCCGGGTCTGCTGATTGCCGGTCAGATGCTCTACCGCTGAGCTACCAGGCACAGTGGTTAAGTCTGGTATTAAGATCAAACCTTGTGGTTCGTGTATGATATTGAAGACTTTTAGGCAGAACGTGAGCGGTTTAAGGGCAATTATTTGGGCACACTCTGAACGTTAAATGATTTTGAACATTTACTGTATTGTGTGTCAAAATAATTGAGCTAAAAATTACATTTCTATATTTTTATGTCACTTTTTATAATTTGCTTTTAGTTATAGTAGGCAATGTATATTTCTTGTTGAAACGGGCGAATAGTATCCATCATTTATAATTAGTGGCTTAAGCAAATGCTCACTGTCGTAGAATTGCTCATAGTCCGGTCTAATAATTATTCTTGTCCTTGATCTGGACACACCACTTTTGTTTAAGTCGATGGTATTGAGACCCCATGACTCAATCTACAATCATATATATATATATATATATATATATATATATATATATATATATATATATATATATATATATATATATATATATATATATATATATACATATATATATATATATATATATATATATATATATATATATATATATATATATATATATATATATATATAGGTAGGCTTTAATTCATACTGAACGTGCGAAGGCTGGTTAGAGACGGGCTGTGCCAAGGCCAGGATTCTCACTATAAAAGTCCCACTTGTTACTGGGGGGAGGTTTGTGATTGTTAAATTCTAAGAGTGCATAATACAGGTTGAATAAATTAGCCGAAGGAATTTTTAATTAAAGTCTTGCCAGGGGTACGTCAAAAAGGAGGAGCCACCAAATAAACACACGTACAAAAATAAACTTTACTTTACAACAAAATAATAATTAGTAGCAATAGTTAAACGGACATTTAGGTAAATAAGGATTAAATATTAAACACGGATTAGTCTGGGTTGACAGCAGTTATAAATAATAATATCAGGGAATGACTCACTTGAAGCTCCTTAATAAAGGGAGGATAACAATGACGTTAAGCGCCTAGATTTATAATGACTCAATGGGAGTATCAATCACTGTTAATTAAATAGGTAATTTAAGAATAGAGGGACACTGGGTTTACAGATTACCATTAATTGTGATGGATTGGAGAGACGACTACTCAGGTCCAGACGGGGTGATTCGGGTGGCGTTAACACGAGTTCTTGGGAGAGGGGGGATAAGATAACGGGTTCGGGGCTGCTGACTGCAGTTCCGGTTAGCTTACTCCTAACTGGATGTGACACTAACAAATAGTTACTTCCGGTAACTATTTGGCTGTTCCTTTTTCTTTCTCAAGTTACGTTGAGCAACAGAGCGTATTATTCTAGTCACAGACTCTGCGGGGCGAGATTTGCCTCAGGAACTCTTTGAGACAGCGACCAGGTTGACTCAGCGGGCGCGCGTGGGCAGTCGATACGTTATGGCAACGACTCTCGCTCAACGTGAGGATTACGGAAGTAGGTCCGGAACACTTCTGCTGAGGAATGAACGGTGTTGCCATTTATACCGCGGACTGTGGGAAATCGAGAGAGAGAGATTCCCTATACGACAATTCGCTTATCGCGGCGTCTTCTGGACTATCCTTTTGGTATCATAAAGAAGGCAAATAGAATTTAGGCTTCTCTGTGAGATAGGCCTTCTTCCTCAGACTTCCTGTCGCTGTTGGGGGGGGGGATATAACGACTTAGGTCAGGGGGAAGGCGGAGGAGAGCGGTAGAATGTCGGGGGAGGGGGGAGAGAGGAGACGAAGGTCAACTCAGACGACAAATCTATTTCGTTCCCACGATCGCCTGGCGGCATGTGAGTGTGTACGTTCCATACCCTCACACTCACACAATTAGTCTCACTGATTCCAGTGATAAGAAAATACCGTGGTTCCCCTACCCCTTTGCATTTTTTATCCAAGTCACATTTTTGACACCGTTAATCAAGGTTAAACCAAAACTCTACAAATCCCCCACAACCCAGTAAACGTCACACACTCATGTACATTGAATATAACACATTTATTATTATTGCTAAATTCAGTCTCGAAACTAAAAGGAACCGTTAACGATGCTTGGGTTGAGCCTCGTTTAGATACATGGTTCAATGACTAATGTGGCGAGAACGTATTTGAGGGAAATACCCATCTCGCTCTGGAGTTCCAACCTAGATTTAAAAGTGCCATAACGTTGCGCATTTTCCCATGTAGGGTACATAAGATAGTTAGGGAGGCTCTTAAGGAAGTTGAAGATATACTAAACTTCCGATGTAGCAATTTAGCCACGACAGCAATTTACGCAACATGTCCAGATTTGCGAGAATGCTAGACCTGAATTGGAATTTAATAATATAAGAATAGACGATTTTAACTCTTTATTTGGTATAAATTAAATGAGGAAATTTGGGAGGTATCATTGCAGAGTAAAACTTTTATACAAAAATAACAAATAAATAGAGTTACAAGCAGTTGAATAAAAAATAGCGCATTACACCAATTCCAATCAAATTAATCTTTGTGCGAGTAGAATGAGGCCTTAAATTTAGGTTTGGAATTACGGATAATTTCCGAGTGAATTCCGCGATAAAAAAGATAGTTAAACGTTAAGGTTAAGTCCACCACTTAAGAATGTCTTCGAGGGAGAACGTGAATGGCAAGGATTACGGAAAGTCTTGGAATTAGGAACTCGAGGCAAAAAACGACTACAAATGAAGTAGTCGATCTCTTTTGTTATTGTAAATTAAATGGTTAATGAATGCTATAGAGTAGCACCGAATCTTTATATCATTGTCCCCAGTTGACAAATAATCTCCGTCTGATCTCTCCCATGCAGGATAACATAACATAACATAACATAACATAATTTCACGGATGACAAAAGCCACAAGGGCCTATCAAAGGTCATCCGCCTCCGTCAAAACCCACCCACAAAAAGCACCATCGCCAGGGGAAGACAAAATCAAAGTCCCCCACAATATAATATAACAGATGACAAAAGCCACAAGGGCCCATCATAGGTCATCCGAGTCAAACGGCCTCTTTTTTAAGGCACCCAAACTCCCAAGAAAACTGCATCCAGAGGATTACGTCCACAAACAAGGGTATCACCAATCAAGGCTTGCCAAGAACTAAATCATGCAGTTATAGATATGTACAAACAATATTAATATATACAAAACTTAGGAACCATCACAACCTTCCCTCCCCATAAACTCATCCAACCTACTCTTAAATACATTTAAATTTGGACTACCTACTACCCTCCGCGGCAATTTGTTCCAGAAGTCTACCACTCTATTGGTGAAAAAATATTTTCTTTAATCCAACCTACACCCTTGCTTTTTAATTTTCAAGTGGTGACCTCTAGTCCGATTTCCATCATCTAACTCAAAAAACTTGCTAACATCCAATTTATCTATCCCAGAAAATTTTTTAAAGAGCTCAATCATATCCCCTCTCACACACCTCCTTTCGAACGATAACATATTTAATACCCTCAGTCTATCTATATATTCAAGGTGCCTCAGGGAAGGAATAATCTTTGTTGCCCTCCGTTGCACTGACTAAAATGTGGGGACCATGCCTGTATACAGTACTCTAGATGAGGCCTAACATAAGAGTTATAGAGTTTAAGAATAACCTCCTTACTTTTGTAACTGACATTTCTCTTAATGAAACCCAGCACTCTATTTGCCCTATTTCTTGCTTCAATACACTGCTTAGAAAAACTTAATGACTTATCTATTACTACTCCTAGATCTTTCTCATACTTTACTAAGCTCAGCTAATGCCCATCCACTTCATAGTTGAATTCTCTATTATCTTTTCCCATGATAATAACTTTGCACTTATCAAGGTTGAAAGTCATTTGCCACTTATGTGCCCAGGATAATAATTTATTTTTAATCCCCCTGCACTTTAAAATTATCATCAATATCTTTAACTACAGCTGCTAAAATGGTATCATCCGCAAAAATTGACACTTTATTATTCACTGCCTCCCCAAGATCGTTTATATAGATAAAAAATAATAATGGACCGAGAACTGATCCCTGGGGAACCCCACTGATAACATCCCTCCACTCTGACTTTACACCATTTAGCACAAACCCTTTGCTTCCTGTCTTTCAGCCACTCAGCTATCCAATTTGAAACACCTTCACATATCCCAATCATTTTTAATTTATGAACTAGTCTCCTATGTCGTACCTTATCAAATGCTTTACTAAAATTCAATTAAATTACATCTATATTCTCTCCTTTATCTATTTGATTTGATATGAACTCCAGAAAGTCTAGTAAATTAGTCAAACATGATCTACCTGATCTAAACCCATGCTGAGCATCGCTGATTAACCTCTCCCTCTCTAGATGTTGGCAAATCCCTTTTTTAACTATTTTCTCAAGAATTTTACAGATTACAGGAGTTAGGCTAACCGGTCTAAAGTTATTTGGATCCTCTTTACTACCCTTCTTGAAAATGGGGACTACATTTGCTCTCTTCCAATCATCGGGTATTTCTCCATATTCCAGTGACCTAGTATACAACTTATCCAGAGCTATTGAGATACTTTCTACCCCTTTTTTTGTATCCAAGAATGAATATTATCAGGGCTGGAGGCCTTGGTAGCATCTAACTCACCTATTAGTCCTTTATCGTCCTCCAATCCACACTTATGGTAGTAAACACCTCTTTCCCTAACCCATGAGTACTATACATAAGACTATTTAGTTTCTCCTTTGTAAATACTGATGCAAAATATCCATTTAGTACCTCAACTATTTCCTCATTAGTTTCTCTCACAACCCATACTTGGGTGAGGTCAGAAAACGATTGAGAGAAGGTTGTTGCGGAACCCATCTGATTCCTAGCCGAAAATTGCTCGAGTCAATGTAAGGGGTAGAAATCTCCACAAAGCCTGAATCTAATTGGCTATATATATATATTAAACCAACTTTACTCCCTGAAATTGAAAGATGGATATTACTGGCATTTTATTGATTATAATCATTATTGTCTATCGTAATCTATTCGCTTTAACTTGTTCATGATACATTCAAACCTTCTGTTTTATGAAGTTACCATTTTACCAATTCTCATCACCCCTTGTGTGTTAGACTCTTCATTCATTAACTCAACTCTCACATTGATCAGATGTTCTAGTCTAGTTCAAGGTTGGTCACAACACTGAATCTTCTTCTATAAATGTTATTTCGCATTTATCGAGTGGCTGATGCTGATCGCCTTCCATTTTAGTCTTTGAAAGACGTCCTTTCAATGGTCCTCAAATCTATTCCTGTTAGAATTGATGATAATGACTTTGAAAATACACTATCACAGTTTGAAATGGTTACTTGGGATAGTTTCGGCTTTTACCATGAATTTATTACGCAGTTTTTGAGCTCAAAATTCTGAAAATCTTGTGAACAAGAATATGAAGATTTACCAAGCACCTGCTTTGCAAGGTGAACGTGATAATTATATCAACAAATACAAATGTCAAATTCAGAATCACATTTAATGCTTAATGTTTTGGTTACAATGATTTGTTTGTATAAGACTTATTTGTAACATATTATATTAATTAATGGCGAAGATTGATATTGTTTTAGTTCAACCATAAATAGTTTAATGGTGTAATGCGCCAATCATAAGTGATAGAGAAATTCTAAGGTCAAATGCGGATTTAGGAGCACTAAATAAGGTAGACATTTTTATAATGGATAATTGACTATACATTACTATTACTCGTGACCTTTCTAAACAAGTACCTACTATGTGCTTTAGTCTGTTATATATTTTATTTTCATTGCTGAAAATTTAACTTTCAATCATTCAGTAATTTAAATAATATCTAAAGTGTAATAATGAAATAATTATATCATAGCAACGGTTTATTTATGAAGATTTGTTAGGCGTAATACTTAAAAAATCATTAAAAAAATAATAGTAATTAAACTTATATCACATTTTACAGACCTTCATGCTTTACAGGATTATATACAAAGTTATTTTCTGATAAATAATATTTAATCAAGAAAAACAAAAAACTAATTTTAGGTGGTAGAAATTACATTTATGCACTGCTTAGCCTAACACATAGCGTTATATTATAAATAAATAAACCGAAATTCCGTTGCCATAGATACTTCATAGTCTACGCATATCATTAAATAAATAAATCTAATTCTCGTAGCCTTGAAGAACTCATAAGTAGGAGGAAAATTTGTTTTTAGGCAACGGAAAAACTTTTGTATTTGTCAACTTCTCTATGTATTTAACTCGTTTGAAACTTCCTTAAATCAAATTAGACCAAAATATAATGAATTCAAGTGATAATGAGTGATCAATTTTAAGGTATCTGTACTGCTATTTTTAATTAGATTGATCTGAAATATATTATTCAATATCGTAACAGTAACAACTTACCTTTTTCTTTAGTTAACAACAATGATGTTCACATTTGATTTAATTAATTTACAATACTAATAACATATCAATTTATTAATCTAATTTATTGACAGTAAAATGTGAGAAAATAGCATTGCATTGCAATCGGATATAATATATATATATATATATATATATATATATATATATATATATATATATATATATATATATATATATATTTAAAGGCCCAAAGAAATGGAAATTGGCAAAACAACCCAGAAAAACGCTAAGGAGAATATTACGTGAACCAATGAAATCTTAAGATGGAAAATGGGAGATGAAGAAAACGGAAAGACAGAGCAAACTCATCGCTCTAGCGATGAGCGTCGTGATCATATAATCGATGAGCGCTTGATGACACAGGTTCACATCCAACTTCTTTATTTATTTTCATACAACGGTTAAATAATTTGCCCTATCTGTCCGTTTTCTACATCTCCCATTTCCTTACTTAAGCTTTCATTGGTTCACGTAATATTCTCCTTGGCGTTTTTTGTGGGTTGTGTTACTAATTTCCATTTCCTTGGGCCTTTAAATACATCTATATATCATGTGTCATATGATTTTCAATTATATATATATATATATATATATATATATATATATATATATATATATATGAATCCATTAAACCACATTGAAAGAGAAAACGGAATAATTTTTCCTCGCAGTAATATTTTTATTACCTTTTTTCGAAAAAATCCGTGCAGGGATTTTTTCGAAAAAATTATTCCGTTCTCTCTTCCAATGTGGTTTAATGGATTCATTTTCATCATATATATATATATATATATATATAAAATAAAAAATCACATGACACTATGATATATAATAGATGTATTTAAAGGCACAAAGAAATGAAAACTGGTAACACAACCCGGAAAAAACGGTAAGGAAATTAATTACGTGGTCCATTTTCTTTCTTAAGCCTTAATAGACCACGTAATTATGTAATTTCCTTAGCGTTTTCTGGTTTGTGTTACCAGTTTTCATTTCTTTTGGTCTTTAAATAAATCTATTATATATCACGGTGTTATGAGATTTTCGATTATTATATACAAAAAAGCCCGTGCCTCCTCCTACTAGAAAAACACTTGTCTTGTCTCTCCATGGATAAAAACCTACACTTCGTTATTCAAAATTATTATTTAATTAACCTTTTTGGAGGTTGAGGATGGTGGCTTTGGTGATGAGCGTCGTGGTCATTTTAGCAAAGAGCGCTCAATGAAGCAGGTTCAAATCCAACTTCCTTATTCATTTTCATATAATAGTTAAAATAGTTTCACTATTGTCTGTTTCTATAATTCTCCCATTTTCTTTCTTAAGCTTTAATGGACCACGTAATTAATCTCCTTAGCGTTTTTCATGGTTGTGTTACCAGTTTTCATTTCCTTAGGCCTTTAAAGAACTTTATATAATAGTGAAACCACTGTAGAGGAGCATAAAATTGATTTATGATAGTAGTTTTGGTATATAGTTTACCATACCCTCTTCAATCGTATATTGAGAATGGAATGGACACAAGAGTCACTACCCAGCCTACAAAATCCCGACAAAAGAAAAAAACACCCGGAGAATAAGGGTCATTAATCAGGGGGAAGTGGTTCTAACATCATTATACTGTTTACAATCATGTTTCGGGAATAAAAGCTACATTTAAATTGACCGTTAGAAAGATTAAAATTGGGAATTTCTCCTATTAGTATCGATTCTACAATTTTTCTTTTACGTAAATCTTTACAATTTTATATTATTTAGGCCTTTGAATAATCTATTTGGTGGTTGTAATTGCTAATGTAGTTATAGATACTGTATGTAGTACTATCTCACCTGACACCACCATTATGTTCATATATTCGGGTTTTTTTAATGTTATCCCAAACTCTCCTATATAGAACGAGGGACAGTTAGTAGATTCACACGGGATTATATATAGACCTGCGTCATTTGGCTAATCCATGGGCTTAGTCAAAAGGAAAGATTTGAGGATTTTGAGGATGAAATAAGGGTATTTTAACCTGGCGCGACCTGTATAATCAACTGTTTACTCCTTTGAGAAGAGAAGAAAATTGGAGAGATAGACAATTCGTGCTACTCATTTGTTTGTATCCTTTAGCGGTAGTATGTAGCTGTAAATAAGCTCTCATTGATGACGTGGAGGGGATAATTTAATTCAATGAATCTGCAGGTTGTATATGTAATCTGGTCTCTAAAACGCAAGGATCACAGATTCTAAGTGCTGTCAAGAACATATCTGTTGCAAGTGCTTTTTAATGCTAAAATCATAATGTGAAAGGAAATGAACGTAAGATTTAGAATGGGTTGGTTTACGGTACACAGTGAAGCTATTTTAGTCAATGACTCTTGCAATTTTGATATCGACAAAAGGCTTTATCCCATTCTACTTTAAAATTGATGGTGGGATGGAGGTCGTTAAGATTTTTAAGTAAATTGTCGACAGAATTTAAAATTTTATAGGCCAAATCGATATGACAAAATCGATATAGGCCAAATCGATAATTGTATAGACTTTCTCGATGTCAAAATTGTAAGAGTAATTGATCAAAACCACGTCCTGATTAATGATCCTTATTCTGCGGTTGTTTTCTTCTTTGTCGTGATTTTGCAGGCCATTTAGTGACTCTTGTGTCTATTCCATTCTCAGTATACGACTAAAGAGGGTATGGTAAACTTCATACCGAAACTACTCTCGTAAATAAATTTTATGCTCCTATACAGTGGTTTCAATATCATACAATAACTCGTAATTGAGTTCTTGCACTTATATATATATATATATATATATATATATATATATATATATATATATATATATATATATATATATATATATATATATATATATAGTGCAAGAACTCAATGACGAGTTATGGTATGATATTGAAACCACTGTATAGGAGCATAAAATTTATTTACGAGAATAGTTTCGGTATGAAGTTTACCATACCCTCTTTAGTCGTATACTGAGAATGCAAATTTTGTTGAAGACCCTTGTATATCTGTGTATTTCGCCTTAATTAATTTCCTTTGGCAACTTTCTAACTATCTTTTTTATTCCATCCTGTAGATGGTGGATCACTTGTCCTGTATTCATCTCTCTTTTAAATGAATGTGTTTGGTAAAAACCAAACTAAATTGCTGAACTTTCGATCTTATTTGATCATCTTCGGAGCGTTTTGATATGTTCTTGCCTCCTTTACCGATGTAATAAGTAGAGTGAGGATCTGACAGAATAAAAAGAAACGATTTTTAATGGGTATTTATTCTGCCAAGGTTGAACGTAACGTTAGAGGAAACGGGCCAGTCCGGTGAGTAGAATTTTAAAATAATTTTAATGTTTGATTCCAGCTTGTCGCTTGACTGTTGATAGCCGGCTTATCTTCTTTTATCAATATAGCTTCTAAGATGTTCAGCGAAATGGGCCCCGACTTCCCCACTTTTGACAGAGCAGGAAGTGCCACAAAACCAGACATCTGTCTGGCGAATCGTCAGCTGCCGTTCAATTACTACATGGAACGAGTCCAGGTACCATGTAGTGACCATATATGGATCCTACTCACTATCAACAGGAACCCTATACTGGTTCCAGCTTTAATCAGAAAGAACTACAAAAGAGCATACTGGACACGGTACGCGCGCCTTCTCGAGGCCTACGATCCGCCCAACTTGGACGAGGCAATTCTCGAGGAGATTGACGAAGTACTCGACCAGCTCAATAACCATCTCATCAGCGCAGATAGGGCTTGTATCTCTAAATAAGAGTATAGGACCATCTCTACCTACAGATCGACCGAATACATGAAGGAATTATACCGTGAGCTGAAATTATTGTATGAGATCAACATCAGGAATGCGTTAGTTCACTCAATACAGCGAAGTAAAGAAGTCATAGAAGAACTGAACCAGTTGATCCTCAAACAACAATGGAGACGATTGGATGATGCGATCGATAGCCTCGATCACGAAGCGACTCCTAAAGATTTTTGGAAAAAAATCAGAAATCTCCGAGGATCGACGGGGAAGAAGCAGAAGATCGAGCTAAAAAAGGAAGATAAGAACATCGAAACGGAAGAAGGAAGAATTGAACAGCTATTCCAAAGTTATTGGGAAAAGATCTTCAGCATAACTGAGGACGAAAACGAAGACTATGACCTAGAGTTTGAAAGCGACATCATCGACGAGATTAACTAAAAATACACAAGACGCACCCTCACCACCAGGTGGATAGACAGCGTGACGGAGACGCCGAGATTACCGAAGAAAAACTACTCGGCGCGCTTCGCTCATTCCGACAAAAAGCCCCAGGACAATCGGGGCTTACAAAGCTAAACTTTGAAAAAGCACCAGCCAATGTCATCGAAGGGATGAGAAGAATATATAACGCCTGTCTGAACATAGGATACTTTCCAGATGCTTATAAAACAGCTAAGATTATCAACAGAAGACTGATGTCTCACCTGGAGGAAAACTCCATCTTCAACTTACATCAATTCGGGTTTAGGAGGAAGCGAAGTTCGGAGATGACGATTAATGTCATCACGGAAAAGCTAGCCCAAGCAAAACGGGAAAGAAGTTACGTGGAGATTGTTTTTCGGGATGTATCAAAGGCGTTTGATAACGTGTGGCAACGGGGATTGCAGTACAAGATCTTACGACGGGGCCTAAGTGAAAACTAAGAAAGAACTCTCTGTGACTATGTCATGGAGAGAGCGGCGTATATCAGTTTAGGGTGCACGGACGGACCAAAGTTTCCGCTCACTGTGGGCACGCAGGGTATGGGGGCTGTCCCCTACTCTCTAATTGATTTACACCGTTTATATTCCAGCTGCTATAAGCCCCACTTGCCTCAACATTCAATTCATCGATGATTTCACCCATATAGTCACGTGTACATGGAGGAATGCGCCTTGGCAAGCTCCTATGACAGCAGCAGTTCAAAGTAGTCCCCATAGGCAGGAGACTGCTTTATAACGTCGGGGTGGGGGATAGACGTTATCCCTACACCACGGAGTGCAATGTGCTCGGAATGAAAATTACTTCATCCGGGTACAAGAAGGACGTCCAAGAAAGAATCACCAAGGACACTGCTGCAGTCAAAACTCTATACAGGTTCAGAAATCTTCGTCAAAGAAATAAGAAAAAGATCTCCAATGCACTTGTAAGATCGACGCTGCTATACCCCGCTTCCGCCCTCTCGTGTATCTGGAAGAAACAAAAGAGGAAACTACAAGTGTTGCAGAATATATGTACCTAATTATAGGTACATACAGGCATGAGAGAAGACGCCAAGAAGAGCTGCACCGGGAGGCGGGGATAAGTCCCATTAACATTATCATAGAAGAACGGACAAGGAGTATGCTGGAAATGGTTAATCGTGAACTGGACGATGATATCGTCCAAATGATTGACCAGAACAGAAGAGCAATAAGTTGCTCCAGATTTCCAAGCTCCACCGCGATTTTATCTGACGTTGCAGAAGTGCCGTTCTACACATGAGAATATAAATGTTTTTTACCCTAAACCAAATAAAAAAACCCGACCAAGAAAAAAACTACCTAATTGTGAAACCTCACCACTTTCTACAAACTCACCGATGAAGCCTCAAATTTACCGAAGAAGACATCAACGAAAAAAAACAAAACACGAATTACAATCACTACAAGATATACGAAAAAGGACAAAGACGCTAAGCCCAACACGAAAGTAATTAATAAAGTTATTATTACCACAACAGCAAACGCATATCATATCCAAAGACATTAATTGATTTTGAAGAAAAATGGCTTGAACGCCATATTATATATATATATATATATATATATATATATATATATATATATATATATATATATATATATATATATATATATATATATATATATATATATATAAACTAACTTAAAGACAAAAAAGGGACCATAAAACCAAAAATACTTAAACGCGATAGGCCTGATCACCAGGCACTAGCCTCTGTTTGCACCCTACCACATTTCTTTCTCTTTTCACCACTTTTCTATTTTCAGCTATTTGTCCACACACCCTATCTCTATCCCCTACCCACACCTACTCTTACAACAATTCAAATTCAAATTTCTTTCACTCTGTCAGATCCTCACTCCACTCATTACATCGGTAAAGGAGGCACGAACACTTCAAAACGCTCCGAAGATGATGGAATAAGATCGAAAGCTTTCATTTAAAAGAGATAAATACAGGACAAGTGATCTACCATCTACAAGATGGAATAAAAAAGATATTTAGAAGAAGAGAAAGTTGCCAAAGGAAATTAATTAAGGCAAAATACACAATGGTCTGCAACAAAAGTTGCATTCAAGAAAGACTGCTACCCAACTACTAATATATATACCAGGCAATGGCTTCGCCACTTCCCCCTAAGGGGGGAGCTTGCGCTTCGCTAATAAGATTAAAATTTAAAATCTAAAAAAGTAGCCATGGCTAAATTTGTATAAATTTTCTCAACTTCGCCAATTATAATAATTTTAAAAAGGAACTCTAAACTAAATTTCCCCCTTTTCAAAATATTAGGTTGCTAAGATATAGTTATAGAAGAAGATATATAAAAATAAATTTTCTGAACTTCATCATTTGTAATTCTTTGGGTTTTAAAAAATTCACATAACTTCGATACTTATATTTATTTCTGAACTTCACTATTTTGATTTTGATATTATAAAAGAATTATTGGAAATAACTTTGATAAAAAAACATAAGTCATAACCAAACTAAGATGAAATTATTATTCAAATACTCAAAAAATCCCCTTCATATATTATAGAGTTAGTGTATATATATATATATATATATATATATATATATATATATATATATATATATATATATATATATCATCATATATATATATATATATATATATATATATATATATATACATATATATATTTATATATATATTTATATATATATATATATATATATATATATATATATATATATATATATATATATATATATATATATATATATATATATATATATATATATATATATATATATATGAATATGTATCACGGAAGGAAACTGAATAAAAAGCAGATTGGAGTTAGTACTTTCGTCTATTCGCCATTTTCAAACTCACAATGGTAAGAAAAAATAAGACACCCAGTATTTATACAAAGCACGTTTCCCTGGGATGAGGTCAACATTTTAATGCTATCAGATAAGTCGGATTTTATAAAAAGTGATAAAATTGGATCTAGCGAAAACAGCCCTGGGCTAATATTGAGATTACTCTCCTTTGTGTGGGAGATTAAAAATGATTCCAGGATATTTCTCTTTATAAAATCATTACTATGGATTATAGTATCAGTTTTTGACCAGTTAATTCCGTGTCCCATCTTGGAATTGTGGACAGCTAAGGCATTATTCAGATAACCCTTAATTACTGCATTTTTGTGTTGTTGGGTCCTTATGGAAACATTTTTGAAGTTTGGCCTACATAGAATAAATTATAATCTAAACATGGAATTCGGTAAATTACATTATTATCATTATTGGGGCTATGCTTTATTAAGAGATTTTTTAATGTAAAGTTGTTTTACAATGGGCACTACAGACATAAAATTATCATCATAGGGTAAAATTAATAGGTTTTTACGAGGTTCTATTGTCTCTAATTTGCAATTATAAAAAGTTTTGGGGGCTATATTCATACATTTTTCTAGACAGTACTTTGGGTAGCATAAATTGGTAGCAATATCTTCAATTTTTGTGTATTCTTTATCTATATAATCGGGACTACATATTCGAAGAGCCCTAAGATACATGGAGGAAAAAACAGCAGATTTGATATTTTTGGCATGACTTGAATAAAAATGAAAATAAGATAAATTATTTGTCGGTTTCCTATAAACAGTTAATTTAAATCTATGTGGTTCTCTAATTATCAGGACATCCTAAAATAGAAGGCTCTTATTTACTTCCTTTTCTACGGTTAATTTAATTGACGGAACCAATGAGTTGATAATTAAAAGAAAACTATCGATGTCAAAACTGTTGTTTAAAATTACCAGGATGTCATCAACATACCGCAACCAAACAATTTGACAATAAGGGAGATAAGGGATTACCCATAGCTATACCAAACACTTGTTCATAGAATTTGCCGTTGAAACTAAATTTACATTTTTTAATACATAAACAAATAAGCTCAATGATCGTATTGGTTGGTAAAGGGAGGTCATGAACATTTAGAATAGAGGCTAGGAAGTCTAATAAGTCATCAATGGGCACTTTGGTGAATAATGAGGTGACATAAAAACTGACTAGTCTCAGATCTGATGTTACTCTCATATTGTTTAATTTATTGCACAGGTCAAGGGAATTTTTTATATGCAAGGGGGATGTAGTTCCTAAGATAGGAGAAAGTAAATTTACTAAGTATTTTGAAAGTTTATATTGGATTGAACCAGTGGCACTTATGATTAGTCTTATTGGGTTTCCTGGCTTATGAGTTTTTATTAGGCCATACAAATAGGGTTAAGAAGAGCCATTGGAAGAGACAGAGTCCATAATTGATTTGTAGTTTTTTTAAGTGGTTTTAACGTCTCTATTAAAACACTTAATTACGTCATCTAAGGGATCTTTATTTAAGGGAAGGTATGTAGACCTATCGGATAATAAGGTTGGACATTTTTTCTGAATACATTGTTTTGTTCATTATAACAAACGTGTTAGATTTATCTTGGTCAAAAACTGATACTATAATCCATAGTAATGATTTTATAAAGAGAAATATCCTCGAATCATTTTTAATCTCCCACACAAAGGAGAGTAATCTCAACATTAGCCCAGGGCTGTTTTCGCTAGATCCAATTTTAGCACTTTTTCTAAAATCCGACTTATCTGATAGCATTAAAATGTTGACCTCATCCCAGGAAAACGTGCTTTGTATAAATACTGGGTGTCTTATTTTTTCTTACCATTGTGAGTTTGAAAATGTCGAATAGAGGAAAGTACTAACCCAAATCTACTTTTTATTCAGTTTCCTTCCTTGGTACATATTCATATTTATAGTTATCACGTGCTAACTTTCGTGATATTTCCCATATATATATATATATATATATATATATATATATATATATATATATATATATATATATATAAAGGGTGTTCCAATAACTTAGACAGATTTTAAATGTAAGTTAAGTTTAAGCGTCTAAGGATTTTTTCTTTTTCTTTCACATTTAACAACTTCAGTCTTTGGCAATTTCAACCATGGAAAGATTAACAATCGAACAACGTGTTAAAGTTATCGAAGCTAATTACGAAAATGGACGTTCAAACAGAAACGCATTTCGGGCACTTCGCGATTTATTTGGTCAACATAATCAAACAACCGAGAGTGTAATTGGGAAAATTGTTCGTAAATTCAAACAAACGGGGTCGGTCGCAGATATGAAAACGCCATTGCGTGTTCGTTTACGCCGTTCAGCTGAAAACATTGCTCCAGTGAGCGAAAATGTGGCCGAAGATCCAGACACCTCTATTCGTCATCGCGCGCACGAATTGAGCCTCTCCACAACAACGTTACATCGAATTTTGACAAAAGATTTGTCTCTACACGCTACAAAATTCAATCAACACAAGAACTGAAGACTGCTGACCATTTGAATCGCCGTACATTCGTCAATTGGGTGCACGAGCAAAGACAAGCAGATTATGATTTTTCGCCAAAAATCATCTTTAGTGATGAAACCCATTTTCATTTTGGTGGATTCGTTAATAAGCAGAATTGTCGCATTTGGGCTGATGAAAATCTCAGCAAGATTGTTGAAAAGCCACTGCATCCACAAAATGTCACTGTTTGGTGTGCATTTTTTGCTAGCGGAATCATTGGGCCGTATTTCTTCAAAAATGATGCCGGGAATTCTGTTACGGTGACAGGCGAGCGATACCGTGCCATGATAACCAACTTTTTATGGCCTGAATTGAATTCTACGGATGTCGAAGATTTGTGGTTTCAAAAGGACGGCGCCACATGCCACACAGCCAATGCAACAATGGCTTTATTGAATGAGAAGTTCCCAGGTCACATCATCTCTCGAAACAGCGAGGTCAATTGGCCACCCCGATCGTGTGACTTGACGCCTTTAGATTTCTTCCTTTGGGGTCATCTCAAAATTAAGGTCTATGCCAACAACCCAACAACAATTCAACGGCTGAAGGATGAGATAATAAGGCATATTGGTGAGATCGAGGAGCAACTATGCAGAGACGTCATCAAAAATTTTGACCATCGAGTGGAAGTGTGCCGCCGAAGCCTTGGCGGAGATTTAAGCAATTTCATTTTTCATCCATAATTGCCATGAGTCAAATAACATGATCCAATAGTAAAATCAATAAATTTTCACCAATAATACTGTTTTATTTACTTCTAACTTCGATCCATATTAATCGAACACCTTATATATATATATATATATATATATATATATATATATATATATGCAAAAAATCACACAGGAAAACTAAAGGCGGATTCCAAGTACTTTCGAACTTGTTCAGTTCATTCCCAAGTTCATTCTGTGAGAATGAACTGAACAAGTTCGAAAGTATTTGGATCCGCCTTTCATTTTCCTATGGGATTTTCTTTTGCATTTATTGCTCTACTCACGCGCTACTTTGTGAGTTTCTTATATCCATATATATAATATATATATATATATATATATATATATATATATACATATATATAAATATATATATATATATATATATATATATATATATATATATATATATATATATATATATATATATATATATATATATATATATATATAAATGACAATGATATACATACGTTTACGCTACTAAACAACAATGAAAGCAAGGAATATATAATTCCCACTTAACATGATTTAAATTTACAACAATATAATCAAAAATATCATTATTTAAGTAAATACTCCATAATTTTTATTTTAAAGTTGAATATTCATTTTATATCAATAATATTTTTTTTTTAGTTCAAGTTTGTAAGAATATATACTTCGGAAGTTCTCTCTGAACTATTAAATATATAATTTATGACTCTGTTAATCTAAAATATATTTTATTTGTTAACAATAAAACTTTGAAAAAACAAAAACACCAAAAAAACAGATATTTAAGCTAATTTATTTGCTTTTTTGTCTTTCTGATATAAATTGACGGATGACGTCACAGGCAATGGATGAAAAGAAACAGTGTTCCCTCTAAACTAATACTTTTACCTAAATCTTAACTTTAGCGAGATTCTAAAGGTAAAGCAAAATTTAAGAGTGATTAGCATCATTAATCATCAGTTAACACAATAGTTTCCTAAGGAAACATGAAATAAATCAAGCCTATCTAAATGAATCACTTTATTAAATTAAAAGGTTTCTAACGAGAATTTCATGATTGAAAGCAGATAATTCTTATTTCTTTTATTCTATGTATGTTGAAAGTGTTGACCTGATTATAATTTTATGAATGGCATGATGAGGGTAGAGGCAAAATCGAGGAGAATTACTTTCATACCCAAAGCCCAAACAGGAAGTTTTAACTAAAGCCGAGCCCAAAAGATTAGGAGGAATTAAAGAAAATACATTATTGGCTTGATGAAGAGTAGAGAAAGCTTCAGGATTCAAAATATCAAAATACGAATCAACCACTCGGGCTAACCAGTCAATATCTGTCCTGCCTCTATCTATAATCCCTCAAAATATTAATTCAAATGGAGTAATTCACTTTCCTTAGCCATCTGAGTTGTGATAAAGTATTCTAAGGAAACAGGAGAATGAACCAATAACAGGACACAGGTTATAGTACCAATGGATGTTTGGGAGCTGCTCCAATCCAGTCTGGCTCCCCTCTTGATTCAAATCATCACATACTTGTACCAAGAAACGGAAGGGTAGGTTACTTTTCTCCCAAACAACGAGAAATAAAAATAATATGTCAAAATTCCCTTAAACATAAAGTTTCAGAGGTCGAAACAGTTCTTTCATAAAATTATCGGCCAAATTTCTCTACTATACATTTGGCTCGAAGACTGCACACCATTATTCCAGCTTAGCTGGTTCAATGAAGAGTTTGGTGGAGAGTTTGGTGCCTGCATGATAGATTATGAACTCTTCCAAACAAGTCAAATGGGTACATGTACTCAAAAATATAACTGAACTTCATTGCTGAAATATACAAACAAAAAGGGTATTTGGTTTTAATAACCAGAAAAGTACATAGTTATTTCTAAGTTTAAAGAGCCCCAAGGTTTTAAAACTGGATATGAGGGTCATTTACAGGTTGTCACTCTAAATTATATACATCTACTTATTTGTAAGTGCTCAAGAGCAAAGTTAATCAACTAATTTGAGTGAGTTCATATTTCCACCAAATTGATTTCCTCATTCACAACTTAATTGATTATTTCAGCTTCTTTTCCCTTGAACTCAACTATTTTTCTTTTGATTATTATTATATCCAAAGGTAAGTTCAGGGTGGTCCTAAAGTCTTGTCACCCCCTGTAAATATAGTTTTCATTTTTTATTTCAAAAGATTTTCATTTTTTTGTTTCAGATGAGCGACGATAGTCTTGTCACCCTTTGTAAATGTTGTGACAAGACTTTCAGGCATCTGGAATATAAGATTAAAGCAATATTTACAGGGGGTGACAAGACTGTCAGGCTACCCTGTAAGTTGAGTGATCTGTTAGTTACCACTTTCTAATCATGGTAGGTTAGTCTTTCGTGAGACTACCTTTCTAAATTAATATGGCCACTTTCCATCTACAGTTCACTTCTATCAAATTTAACTCATGATTTCTTCATTTGCGGGTTGCCACCTACAAGGGTTGAACTCAAATTGCTCGTAGTAGCAGCAGATTATCTCGACCGGATTCTTCCATTTGCGAACTGTACTTTGAGATTACACCGGTCGAATCCCCGTCGGATGAAGGTTACACTTGAGTCTGAACTGCAGGGGCACCTCGCAGAAAGATGTCACGGCGTAGTGATTGGCATCACTCGGTTTGTTGATTCGTTGCACATTGTGGAGTGACGTTGAACTCACGGCTCTCTCCAAAATCTAAGTGAGAACAAATATTATTCTTGAATGGAGACTTTGGTCGGGAGGTCATTTTTCTTTTTGAATGACGCAGTGGAAGTAAGGCAAGTTTAAAATTTATCAGCATCACCCAACTATGAAATATATTGTGGTGTGGCAGAAGATTTCATAGTGGTTACGACCAACCCGATGGAAAACACTGCTATATATAAGCAAAGGTAAACCACATTGAAGTTCTTTAGTCGTGTGATGAAGTACAGAATCGGGTGAACATTGCGACGGTTACCATAAACTGTAGAGACCCGTAGTTTATATTTCATGTTGAGTTCTAGGTACTACCTACATGACCTTAGAGGTCAAATGGCATTAAGCGAATAAAAACCAATAAGATTTCAAATAAAGATGTAAGTGTTAAAAAGGATTGAAAGACGATAAATTTCTACTCTTTCGTCTCTAGAACAAAGAAGTAATGAATTTTCTTATTACTATACCTCTCCCCAGAACTTCTCTCCGGCGGCTTCGTTGTCCAAAAATCCAAAATCATCTTGACTACCCATTCTGAAAGCAGGGGGCTTCCCATTAACTTGGTGACGTGGGGTAGTTGTGAGGCTACGGGTCGCTGAATTAATTCCTCGGGGAGTCGGTTTGTTCAAATCATTGAGGTGTAGAGATTTGGATGGAGCGACCAATGGGGGTTCGTCCCATTTTTCCATAAGAACGTTTCCACAACAAACCTATTAGTTTATTATCATAGTATCATATGATTAGTTTATTTATAGTAAATACAAAAATCAATTGTCCCTTAAGATAAAGGAGAATAGGAAGAAGAGAAGGTGCTTCTGATAGATATACAATTGCCATACAATCATAGTCACCTCGAACAGAACCTGAAGATGTTGCACAAAGTACCATTAGTCTGCCAAAGTAACCCCAACTATATTAAAATTAAATTATAGCCCCAAATATTTACATTATTCAAATCTTGTTAATTTCCATGGTTCAAAAGCTATCTCATCATTCAGACTTTTCATTGGTTCCCATAACCCCAACACTCTCTCTCTCATCTCCCAACACCCTCTCTCTCATCTCCCATATCTTTAACCAAATACCACAACCTTTCGTGTGTCTTGGAGTAAACATAAATAATAAAAATGGCTCTGAGATTCCTAAGGTTAAAAATGACCTTTAGAAGGTGTTAAGTAAAGGGTGAAAGGGGACCCACCCTGTTATGGAGTGTGTGCTGAGTGGCTCTGCGGAGTGCCGGGGACAACAGCCAGTAAACGAGAAGCATCAGAAGTCCCCCGGTTTCGCTCACCAGCCAGACGCCGTAGTCGACCCACAGAGGCATCTGCCAAACAGAAGCTATTTCAAGGAATCACAGTGTGGTAGTACCGACGAGGGGTGGTCAGGTGCCCCATTTGAAATCATGATGCAGTGGACATCTAGAAGAGTGCGATTCCCCCGCAGGTTTATATGTACCTATATATCTTCTCTACATTTTCTCTTTCTCTAACTTCACTATTTTCTTTAAAGATCTCATAAATTTGGGGCCAAGATGCCTCTCTTACCACCATTGAGCCTCCATTAACACCCATTAAGACGCTTCTGAGACCCGATGAGCCATCTTACACCACCTATTGAACCTTTTCGTAATACCCTCTGAGACGTCCGAACAAAGACGTAGCACAGCTCTGTCATGTTTAAATTGGACCCTCAAGCACAACGATGCCTCCCACAACACCCATTACTATAACACGAATCCTATCATCCAATGACCCCCACCCCTGGACAATCCTTGAGTCCTCCCTATGGTAAATAAATACAATAGGGCATGTTTCATCTTGATCCATCCTCAAGAGGTACCTTATGGAAATTTTACAGCTGGCACATGGGAGAGAGTGCCCTCCTTACCCCAGTGACTCGAGAGAAGCTGGTACTCTCTCTCGGGTTATCATTCTCCATCCATCTTTTATCCAGCGCGAGGACGCGGGGTAACAGTGGTAAATACCCACATGCTACAACTAAAACCTGGAGGTACGGCACGCCCTCTCTGCCCCATTGTTCATTGATAATGATATGCACCCTCTATGCCCAAGTACCCATTGATTTGGACCCTCCCGACCCCAGTGCCTACATGTGGACATGCGGCTATACTTCTTCCACACATTTTCACCTTATCCAACTTCACCACTTTATGTACAGATCTCTCCTTACTCACTCTCTGCGGGAGACGGCCTCGTTGCTAATGCGTCCTAAATTGCTAGGAAAAATTCATCAGCCTTCCTTGAGGACTTATTGAGTCGATCGGAACCTGTCATAGGCCCCCTAGCCTTGTACCCTCTCCAGACTGTCATCAATATCCCCTTCTTTTCCCTCCCTTTGTCCATTCACACTAATCCCTCAAGCAAGACGTACTTGGCCACTTCAAGTGGTCGTCATAATCCTCTACACTCCCCCACCAAATATTAAAAAGAGATTATGAAAGAATTAGCTAACACTTCGAAGTTCGAGCCAAAGGTGTTTCCTTAACACAGATATACAATGGAGTCGAAAATAATTATAAAGGCCTCCTTAGCAACACCAGGTCAATGTGACAAAATTCTCGCTCCAAATATGCCATTAACAAAAGCAAGATTTATACCGATAAAGGACAGATTTCTCTTCTCCAAATGTAGATAGGTTCTCACTTTTATCATATTAAAAAATTATAGGGCAAATTAGAAAAGGTTTTAAGAATTGAACGCGTATTTTGAATATTTATTGATAAGGGATCTCTTAAAATACATGAGGTATCGTTTGATCACAGGCAAATAATTGAATTGACCGCGTATCTGGTCAAGACGGAGGGGGAATTACAAAGAGTACGATGATTTTATTGGGTATTTGGACGTGTATTCTCTTTCAAAATTTGCTTTAATTCTTTTAGTCTTGCCAATTGGGTGGATCATCTTATCCTAAAGTGTTGCCACATCAAAAATTGTGAAGGTTGGTGAAAGCATGAGATATTTACTTCTGTCTCTTCGGTTACTCCGTCTATTTGGTAGAATTTCATCGGGATATCCCCCTTAAATCGCAATGGTAATGGGAGGTAATCCATATGGATGGAAGTAAAACTCATTTTAATTTCCAAAATTCACTTGAATCTATGGCATGACAAATTATTGTAGCTGCCAATCCTGGCAAAAGAATTGCCTAGTTGTAATTTCATTAATTTTATAATCATAAAGGTTGATGGTTAATAGAATTGTCATAAAAGAACATTTAATAAAGCGAAACTGTGACTATATATCACCATATAGAAACAAAAGCATCACCAGAAATAAAAATATCTTTAATATTTAGCGTTCCATTTTTAAATTCCTAATAAGATTGATAATTTAGGGGATACTTTGCTGGAGGGAAGCGAAAAAATGCTTCGAAATTCTCTTCCAAGAATCTTTGAGCACAGCCCAGAGTTCTTGGTGTGATTTAGGAGTAAAAGCTACACCAGCGTCGATGATGCTCATCTCTAAATTCGAAGGGGATCATTAAATTAGTTTTTGGTTCGTCAATCTCTTTTCCTTTCAAAAAAGCGTTATATATACAGCCATTTTATTTAATTGATTTTACTTCTTATTTGTACTTGTCTTTTGAGGACTTCTACAGTAGAAAATAGTAGCCTTTTCATTTTGCTAAACTCTAATCTTATTATCATTAATAGGTTCCGCTTCTTAACTGTTGCATGGACCGCTAGCACAGGGGAGGGGGGCTATAAAATTTCCACAGCATGCAACAGCTTCCCTTCACTCTAACCTGGTCCCTTAGGTCAGTCTCACGGGAGCCACGGTCCCACTTAATTGCGGTAACGTTGATGGGGTCTACAGCACAGGCTGTAGGATGAAAGCTTTCTCCCTTAATCTCCAGAGCGGTGGGAGAGAGCAGAGGTCACCCGTTCCCGAGGTGATATTAACAACAGCAACATTATGACTAGCAGTTAAAGCCATAGTAACATACAAAGTTTTGGCCATTCAGATGTGAGAACTACAAGATATAACATTTACTATCTTTTCAAACCTTTCAGAAGTGATGGTTCCTTCTAGTTTTGACCACCAATCACCAGCTTCATTTACTGATATGCGCCTCGAGTCTTTATGGATCCGACTCGCTGCTAATTGTTGGTAGAATTGAGTTGTCTTTTAGATCATTTTTGGTTCCTTTGTCTCACAAAGTGTCGCATAATTTGTTCCAAATATCTCAATTGTGTCTAATTTTCTCTCCCACCTTTCTTCTTTCTTCTTCGTAATTTCTCGTATTTCAAGTCTTGAAACTTCTTTTATTTAAATATTTATAGGACCGATCTCGACAGAAATTTGTTATTATATAGTCCATAGTATGTCATAAAATAGTAGGAACATGATATTTGTAATAATTTGAAACTGGTGTAATAGTAAGATCATTAAAATCAGATTCAGTTCTTTATATATTGATTATTTTCTTGCATAAATGCACTTTTTTTTTAAGAAAATGCATATTTTTATTAACTTCTACAAAACCCTTCAACAAATTTAAAACATTCTCATCCATAGAGATATAACCGTACATCTGGTTATTTTTGTGAAATGGTTTCAAACAATATTGATCATAGAAAATAGGATCTAGCACACTGTACATAGAAAAACTGCAATGTACGCAGTGGTGGTATGTGGTTAGTATAGCCTGGACGAAGAGCTTCCTTCAGGGCTGCCCGATACAGTATGATAGTGGCTACTTATTCCTATATTAACTGCAAACTGTACATAGTTTCGATTCGTTAATTTCGCCACTCATTCACGGATTGTGTTTGTTTACTGACAGATTTTCTACAGTTTTATAATTAATAAAAAAGATCTATTCATGCTTCCCTTCGTCAGTCGCACACAATTATGAGGGTTTTCCACTGATGGTAAAGTTTAATTTTGTCAGAATTTTGATACTACAGTTTCTTCCAAGAAAAAAATTCAAGATAACCAATAAATACAAAGAAAAAAACAATTGCAGCAGCATAAGCGAAATTTAGGCATAAAGTGTTATGCAAATTTGCTAGACAACATTCAAAGTTCGCGGGTAATTTATGCAAATCTTTTGTATCGATTGACATGGCACCACGAAAGTGATACCAACGAATAACTCTTTCATTGTTTAGACAATTATACTCAGAAAAACGTCCAGGATAAATCTTTGTGATGAAAAATAATCTTCAAGATGAAAAAAAGTAACAGCAGAATACTTGGACAAGAATGCAGCTATATATGATAAATTTTGTAATTGTGGAGATGGAGAAATAACTATTTAACTGGATTTAAAGGATTTGAACAAAGTGAACTAGTCAACAGTTTCGGTATTTTAACGACTTCTTGAGTACGCTATGACCTAACGGAATATCTTATAATTGCTACTCATAGTATGCCTTGATAAAATGACATACATGTACCTATGTATGCTAATTAATCTTAATGGTACAGTATCCCAAACTTTTCTATGGCAGCTGAATAGCCCATGGAATACATAGCTTTGGTAAATTATTTCTTAGCCATTTTTGATTGTTATATTTTTATATTTTTAGTCACAATAGGGTGTCTAAAAACAAACAGTTAGACCAAAAAATTTCTAACTCTAAAACAAAAAAACTTAGAAAAAGATCTACTTTAAAACAACCTGTCAAATCTTCGTTTGCCTATCCTACAATTAGGTTGCAAAGGAGTGCATAAAATAAAAGTAAAATAAAAAATATAAAAATTTGAAACTAGAGTTGATGTGTTTAATGAATTTGGAATTGTTATATTGAAAAATTTCCAACACTAAAATATTGTATTGGTCATAGAGGGAAGGTTTCTTCTGTTACCTGCCACATAGATTTGTTATTTTAGTTGTATTATGCATTTATATTTGAAATTTGTTTGTTTTATTGGGCATATTGAATAAAAGGGTGCATGCGTTTTAAGCATTACTTACTCTCATCGGTGTAATAGTGTCCTAGGAGTAATATTTCGATGGCGAAGAGGGTCTATCATACTTTATAAAGTCACAAAAAGACAAATTTTCAACCCGATTATGCCCAAGAATTTTTCCACTAGACCATCTTTAGATGCTATGAGTGACAAAGTTACGCTCCCTCACGCATTTCACTTTGAATTAATGCACCTTTTTCACTCCAACATAATCTCATTTTTATTATAGAACCCGTGAGCCAAAGGTATTTTGGAACATTCGTCATCTAACCTTTTTGGTTCGAATAAAGTTTATAAATTTTGTTTTAGAACATAAACTGATACAGAAAGAGGTGACTTGGCCGACGTGTGAAACTAAAGTTAATATTAATGAATAATTTTATTTTGTTGTGACAAAAACGTTATATCCCGAGGCAATAAAAAAAGTGTAAAAGCGAGGTGCAGGTTTTAAAAATCGGCTTGGGGGAGGGGGGGGGCTTTCTTTTCAAACGCACACCTCTTCCCCCTAGACAATCTTTTGGATATTGTATGAGTTATATGCAACAAACTGCCCTATACTGAAATCTGTAAGCAGATAGAAGTCTCGGGCAGAAAGAACCTTGGTTGACTGGTCTAACTTTTCTCGCGAAGTGATAATTCGTTATTTCAAAAGGCACTCGGAGAAAATCGGCAGCCCAGGGAAAGGGTGATAATTCTAGAACCGAAAGTACGATCGAGGGCATGTTATCGAAGGCGTGGGTTTTTGGTCTGTTCGAACGTGAATAGAAATAAACTTATATGCTACCGGTACTCGATAGACCCAGCGAAACTATGATTCGATTAATCAAAGAGAATTTCTTTTCCGGGAACCCAAATTATATATTTTAGATCACTGGACCTCCTAGGCAAATTTCTGGGTTAAGGGCTACGAACACTCAACCGTTAACCAACCTTAGAACTTCGTAGATCCAGAAACAGGAGCCATCACCCAGAATAGTAAAGGGCGGTG